>JAVHJO010000015.1:0-1200000 GCA_036971675.1 Orbilia ellipsospora
CCTAACCTAACCTAACCTAACCTAACCTAACCTAACCTAACCTAACCTAACCTAACCTAACCTAACCTAACCTAACCTAACCTAACCTAACCTAACCTAAGAAAAGAATTATTAAACTAAATATAATAATTAAATAAAAAAATTAATTTTCTTTAAATTAAAAATAAAAAATAAATATATTAAAATATAATAAATATAATATTTTTAACTTTAGATGAAGGGATTATAGAAGTAAAATACTATGTTCTATATTCTAGGTAGGGTGAATAAATGTAATACGCACTTAAATTTATTATTTACTATATAATTCTTAAATTAGGTTAGGGGGATATTTGTTAAAACCATGAACCGTTTACTTAGTAATAAACTTCAGCAAAAAATTGAAATCTCTTAACTCCGTTTCCATTTAAAAATTTAATTTTATAATTTAAAAAATTTAAAAAATTATTTTAATATAAAAACATTAATTTTTAATTATTTCCGAAATTATTATTATTAATATTATTAATATTAATTAAAATAAAGGCAATGTAGATTTTTATCTCCGGGGGTAACTTTTGGAGTAACTTCTAATTAATTTTAAAATATAATAATTATTATTATTTAATTTATTATATTTATAATTATTAAAAACGCGTAAATAATTAAAAAATATTAATTATTGGTGGAGATAATTTAAAAAATAACACTTTTTTAACACGCGTAAATTAAAAAAGTATACAAAAAGAGGCTTAAAATCACGCTTTTCTTGTGGTTTTTTCGCTTATTTTGCCTAATTAAGAAGTGTGATTGAAAAAATTTTTTCCCTGATGCACTATCTTGTTGTTACATACTCTATATACAATTCTAGTTATCCTTCATATATATACTTCCCTGAGTTGAGACCCAGGTAATTAGAGTTGAGAGTCCAGTCTTAGTGAAGATAGTTCACCTTGATACTTAGGTATTGGGGAGAAGTGTAACAGTATCTTTAACAAAAATTAAGATTTAATAGATTAAAGGTATCTTATTTAACCCATTGCTACCTATATTAAGGTTTCTTTATTTAAACAATAGTAAACCACAAAGTAATATTTATTAAAACAATCTTATCATTTTAAAATCTGTTTATATATATTGTTAGCACCTTTATTAAATATTTTTAAAAAAGCCAAATAATTTATATATAAAATAATTAAATAAAATAATTTATATATCAGCTAATAGCTTTCAGTTAAATATTAAATTATAACTTAAAGGTCGGTAGTTCGGCTCCCACAAAGGACGACGCAATGTATTATTGACCGAATATGGCTGTTGTGGCCGTCTAGAAGTAACATGCGCCATTGGCCACTCTTTAAGCCTGTTGTTGTATATTGGTCGAACAGCCTCTCCAGCCACCGCACACCAAGGTCGTTGTCTGTCCATCCATTTGGTGAGGTTGCGAATAGCCAGTCGTTAGTCTGGGGGCCAGTATTGCCAGTATACCAATTGAATTGGTGGTATACGCCCTTAAAGATAACGAATGGTGGCAACACTCTACCACGTGCATTGATACACTCGATAGTTGTCACAGACTCGCGGCTTCCATCCTGGGTACTGTATCTGCCCTTAGCCCTGGCTGGTACCACAACTTTAGACGACTGTGCAAGTCCCATAACGAAGCCCTTCTCGTCCATGTTATAGAGTGTATTCTCAGTTATCCCATGTTCGAGCTTAGTTTTCATAAATAAGGTGTAAAACTCGATAATTGATTTCGGGTCGTCAGCTCTGGCCCTGGCGTTGTCGAGAGCTCGTGAATAGGCTGCACGCAAATCGACCGACATGCTGCGCCGCGCACGAGAACACGATCGTTCTGGGCCATGCCTCAGGCGGCGTTTCGTTCTTCATGTTCGATAGTTTGAACTCGAGCTCAAGCTCCAGCTCTAACCCTAGTTTATAGCCTGATCGTTTATATGTGTTTATTCTTTTTTATTTTTATATAGCGATATCTTGGAAGGTTCTGGAGCAGTGTCCCATTTATTCTTCCTACTTTTTCTCTTTTTCTTTTTTCTTTGATTGTTATTATGCATTGTGTAGATCATTCCAGAAGCGTGGGTGGAATATTGTCACATATTAATGGAAGGTATGAGCGGGTGGAAACAAAAAAATGTACATTATTGAGAAAGTATTCAACCATAAACTCGTCAGTTGTATATAACCCATAGCCATCAACCCCTAGTAGGTGTGTCTTAGACTGGTCGATCACCAGTATTAAAAACATTTTTTAATAACCATTTTAGTATAATAATATTATTAGTCCGGAAATATTCTGGGAAGGTCACATGCCTCTTACCAGCGGCATTTGTTCATTGGGACAGCCAAAGTGTCGAGTCAGTTTTTGCAAATTACGAAACGCGTTCTTAAGTCATCAAAGGCATAAAAAACACATGACCAAATATCCACGTCGAGGGAAATAACTCCGTCTGGCTCCATCTGACCCATCCCGCCTTAATGCCATATATTTGACAACAACTGCGAACCGTTAATGCCAATCCTGTGATTATAAGCATTGTAAGCGCGAGGGAAGTAATTTGTGTAAATGTGTACTTATTATTAAAACTTAAATAGAGATATACAAAGCTGTAGGACAGTCGTTGGGTGTGCGTTCAAACTGGTACAGGTATTCTGCCTATGAAAACGAGGGTCTGTTATAACCCTAGCCTACCAATTGTACATATTTCGCCCTTGTAATCAGTTAATACAAGTCCCATTTCGTATATAGCCTAGATATATAAGGAATTAAAGATGAGTAATATCAGGCATCTGCTTGCTGAGAAGCTTTTTATTAATCTCGTTAATCTTCGGGTTCAAAGTCGGTCCCAACGACGGATTCGCCGAAATCCGCTTCATCATATCCCCAATCTTGGTAAACACCGCCTCGGGAACCGTCTTCAAGAATGCGACCAGATCCGGTTTGCTAGCATTCATTTCAATATATTTTGCTTGCGTGACCCCGAAATCCTGTCCCTGGGAGGGTGTAGCTCGCTTGTCAATTTTTGGCAACTCGCCGCTGAGGAGTTGCTTGTTGATTTCCTCGAGCTTGGGTTCCAATGTTGCGTGGAGTTTGGGGTTTGCTGTGATTTGCTTCATCATGTCGCTTATTTTGGTGAATACGGATTCATCGACTGTTTTCAAGAAGTTAATGATTTCCGGTTTGGCATCAGAGTGGAATTTGATGTATTTATCTCTGGTGATGTCAAGATCTGCTTTGACAGTTCCGTTACCACCTCCTCGCTCGATAAGCATGTGGGGCACTGCTAGTGCAGAGGAAACAAGGAAGGCAATGGTGATGACGCCGGTGGAGAACTTCATGTTTATAAAGTTTAGTAGAAGTGTTTAAGAAAAGATAATTTAACCTTGCAATTGCAAATTAATCGTCCGTCTGTGAATTTGGTAGAAGAGGATGATCAACTTGGGGTCCTGCCTCAATTGATCTAATAGATTAAAGTAATGATATTACTGGACCGGCCAGAATAATAGTTTAGAAGTAGATGTGTGGATTTATAAATGCTTCTGCGAATGATATGATACTGAGAAAAGAGTTATTCAATCAGGCTTGACACTCAATTATTTATATTTCAAATTATCGTGAATATCGGCCAAGTATGTTTTTACGGCGTGCTTAGCTAGAAAAAACTCTGGAAGAGACCTCGAATACTTCCACGTATACGTGTAAGTTTTCCATATTAATTAGATACTAGACACGATTCTCGGCTGCGACGTCGCGCTTGTATACATGTACATGTAAACTAGCTCAAACTTTGGTTGACGGCCTCGGGTTCGTTTCAACACTTCCCCTCAAACGCTTAGGCATTGCGACCGGGAAGCCGGACAAATAGGCCTAGTTCTGTGCAAGGAATCAAGGACGGTCAAGCGAGGGAGCATTGGAAGACTGGTTTTCTCGTTCTCAGCACTTTCATATCCCCAAGGACCATGTTTTTCCCTGATACTCTCAAATTTGCCGAAGAAGAGTGTTGCTTCTTGACGAGTCTGGATTGCCCGCGACTTAATTCGTGACTTTGTATTATCCGAAATGTCCTGATTCACCGGAGAAAATTCTGGCGAGAATTGCAGCTGTCAATCGATCTGTTAGAAAACCCGGAAAACTAGACTAAAAAAGCTAAGCGCTTGCTAGGAAAGCAAAAATATTTTCAGGAAAGAACAGATTTCTCCTAAACCCAAAACAGCGGTGAGAAAATTAGATGGAATTTTCTAAGGCTGCTGTGACGAGGTTTTGCGTAGTAGACTTTTCTTGGCAAAGCGTGTCTTCAGTTTCTTAAGGCGACCAAGATATCCGAGTTTGAGCCTGCGGTCGTATCAAATCGATTATTATATTAGACCAGGGGACCCCATGTTCCTAATATGGAACATATATCATTTGGGTGGTTGGTCGGCTCGCTGGTGCTGGTGGGTGGTTTGCAGGTCGGAGTTTGGTCGGTATCCAACCAGATGGCTGGTAAAAGGGTAACCAAATGTGCTTGTGCCTGCACCATATTTGGTGACCAGAGCACTCAAAGTTGCTCGCCAAGGAGGTTACAGACAGTGTAGGCCATAGAACTTTTGCTCCAAAAAGTTAGGGTTAATACATTAACTTGATTGAGGCAAATACAAAACCTCCGTCAATAAAGAGGTGCTTTTAGACTCCGAATCAAGCCTCTCGCTGCCTGAAACAAGCCGTCTGAGAAGCGAATTCGAAGCCCCGCAGCTTTCCCCATCAGGGACCTTCGAAAATCTCGGTTGGATAATCCTGGAAACGTCCGACGCCCCTGCCCGAACCACCAGAAAGTTTCAGAGATTAGCTAGTGTGACCGAAATAGGCCATTGGAAAAACCAGAACGTACTTTGTGCGTGTAATTTGGAGAAAATGATAAGAATAAAGAACCATTGCTCTTTCTCTGGATCGAAATGTTTGGGCGTGGCGGCGAGACTGAGCTGAACCAATTCCTAAGACCCCCTAGATTTTGCATGTAATATGAAGGCAACACTTTACAGCGACCGCCCCTTATTTTCTTGAACTGGGAATTACCACCTATCCGTGGTAACACGACCGAAATAGTCTCCAATTCCTTGGCAGTGCGGAAGGAGATAATCTGCTTGCAGAATGAATGCTCCGCAACCCCTTGGAAGCGATACCGTAAGGAATATTCCTGGTTGCTCTATTTGGGCATCACGTCTGTGCCCTCCCTTCGCCGCGAGGCTCAGCGTAATGACCTTAAACCACTATGTTGTCTCCTTGACCTGAGTGGAACATCCGTGAAGTGGATTACCAACAACGTACTATGACAAAACGATTGGACATTCGTCAGGAAAACATCTCCTACGCCGCGCTAGCCACAGACATATACGCAGACGCGATACCTTTACAATTCAAAACTATGTGTACGGATACGCCCCTTCGAAGCCACCGACGCCCTCTCATTGTGAGTTCGACCGCAGCAAGTGAGATCCAACAGATCGCAAAGAGCCAGGATCTTCGAACTGAGAAAACCATAACCTCTACATTTCCAGGCCCGACCACGACGGGTCCTTTCAACTCCCAGGCATATGGCTCAGTGATTTCTCCTCTTCCCCAGGTCCTGCCATGCAATCCAGCTCAAACGACTTATTTGTCCCTCAATGCGAATGCAATTCAGGCATTTCTGCGACCAGGACGGGGTCGGTACTCCGGTCAACAATCGCGATATGGCCCGGTTATTGCTCCTCCAGTCTTTCGATATAGTGTGTCAGCATGGGAGTTGGAATCGGCGACAACATTGCCTGGCCAAGCACATCCTATGCAAAATCTCTGCAGACCAACGCGCCACTCGTGTAATCCGTTGGGGTTTAACTGGATTAGCATAAGATCGTACTTATAGTTTTATCAAAAATTTCTTGACTTTCAATCGCGTAGTTTTGTTTTTCTGATGATGCAGAATAGAAGAATGCTAATGCCGCCTTGCGATAACCCACTAAAGACGTAGTCGGAATGACGGACTCTGTTACAAATCCTTGCCGTACAAAAATTCAACGGAGGCTCGAGGTCTAATTTATAGACCATTATGCAGAATATCTCTTCATATTGACATCCAAAAATAAAGGCTATCAGAAAAATTGGGGCCTGCCGACATACCTGTTTCTGAAGCCGTAAATGGTATCACGGCACTCATCCGCTCAGTGTCGGATATTGGTCGGATGTTGGTCGAAAGAGAAATGAGATAAGAGTTTTCACGTGTTTGGCAAGGTGTTCGCTTTGCTTCGGCTTGACGGAGAACCTACACTGTATTGCATTTTTGTCCAGGACTCTTGGCGTCAACGCGTGAGGACCTTTGCTAGAGACCGTACAAGTTGTAGGAGCCTTGGAAAGAAAAGTTACTATACATCTCTTGGCATTAAGATCCGAGCGCCCCGTGGTTACCTGGCACCTCCAGCTTAGCATCACACGGTACAACCACTATACCGACGGCTGTACGATTTGGTGAACGGAGTAGTTACGATATCAACAGCATCAACAGAAGCATGAACAAAAGCATCAAAATTCGTAATAACAATAATATCAGTACTAGGGAAAATAATAGTATTAGCGGGAAGAGAAACTCTGGTTTACCAGTGGTATTGTTAGTGGTACTTTTTTTATACTCGTTACCCCAGCCAACTTCATCACTATTGAATATGGCGTATGATTTGTTTAAATTTAGCGCTGGATTTGAAACTGTGACAATAGTTTCTATTTTTCTGGCTATGCAGCCTCTATATTTTTGCACTAGCTGGTACACCATGCCTGCCAATTCTGCATTTAAGATAGTATTAACACAGCTTAATCATATTAAGACTAGGTAAATCACCAAGTTACAATAGTCGTTGAACCAAATTTATGTCGTAAAACAGCGTTTAAGCACAGTGATTGTATGATAGAGCATTATTTTTTCGCATCATGTATTCTTCGCTGACAGTGCAGCTGATGCACTGGTCGTGATGCGCTGGTAGGTGGTGATAAAACTTTGAAAATGAAAATGGCTAAAGGTTTGTAGAAAATTTAACTGTACATCTGCATGGGATGGAAAACGCTTGTGATTTTGGTATTCAACAAAAAACTCCTGTGAACAGAAGCAACTTCAACCGTATGTTGTACCTGTGTGTTTTCTTTAGCAATATCTGAGTGCTCCAGGTAGATATCCTCATGCCACTGTTAACTGCCTCGATCTCTTCTTAATTTAATACTAGCGCCACCTCATAATTTCGCTTTTATGTCTCAAGTAGCAAAAGCACCTCGATACCTCAATCTAGCGATGTTCGCAAGTTACATTTCATTGATGAGCTACATGAGTGAAGAGCCATACGTCATGTCACATATGTGAAGTCTGTTAGAAATCAGTCATTAATGTTGACTCCTTGCGTTTATTGCGGAACCAACCACTGATATGAGCCGACTGAACTCGATGAGCATCTATGCATGAAAGACAAAGTAAATCAGCAAATTTCTTTTTTGTTGCGGATAACCTTGAAGATCACTAGCCTGCCACCAGGAACCCAGCAATCGTCTCAACATCTTGACGTCTTTGACACAGGCCTTGGCCATCATACCAGCAGAAATGCTATACATCATCCTCTCATTTTCCAGAGGATGCATTCGCAACGAAAGTTCCTGCGACGGAAATTCGCATAAAAGCGTCCGTTGTGCAACGAGGATGCCGGAACCACTGACTGACTAGAGAAAAAAGATCAAAAATCACACGGTCAAACTCTCATCGCTGAAATTTTTTTTGTCTGAAAGCAGCAGTATAGGAATTACCTCAAAGGCAAGTCTTGCAAAACACACACTATATTTCTCAGGTAAAGTTAACATTTTATATTATAGAAAATGTCCGCCAAAGGGCAAGCTGAGCTGGGAGCAGCAGCAGCAGGATCGGTTTATGCCGTTACTCAACTGATCGAAGGTCTTCACTCCCAACAGCACGGAGCTTCTAATAAGGCAAATGAACATTATTTGAAAGCGGCTGCTGGTGCTGTTGTGGCCATCGGCGCCTACGAGATGCTCAAGGCTGAGAAAGAATCACAAACTTCGAATTCACGGGCATCCGAAACAGCCAACAGAAGTAAAGGTTTTGGTGTCAAGAGGCGTCACAGCAATAAGCATAGTACACCCAGCAGAAAATCACGGGGTCTCGAAGCTGGACACACCAGAAGGGTGTTGGAAGAAACTGCTGGTGCATATTCTCTCGGAAGAGAATTGATGGGAGACAGAAAACACCGTAAAGCTCACCTAGCCGCGGAAGCATTGGGAGCCATTGGCTTGCTCAAGGAGGTGCGAAGGCATCGTCATTGAGTCATTGAATCATTGAGCCAGCTCCAGTGGGATGATTTGCAACCGCCATACAAGAGAAATTATATGACAGAGCGGAAGATTGAATCTCTAATAATGCTGGCAAATGCTGCTACGCATCAAATATCAACGTGTTTCATGGCGCAACGGTTTATGCGCGGCGTCTCTTTAGTTGCCGTTATGTAACAAAGACCCAAAGAGAAGAACTGCAGGCGGAAGTTGAAGTAGCAGGAGGCTCGCTACGAATGACAATTGGCAAAGTACATTGTGGATTGAGAAACAACACGAAATCAAGCAAGAAGAACAATTGTTCCTTTCATAAGTTATTTCCATGTTCCTTTCACAAAGTTGTCTCCACGCATTTGCCTATTTATACCTATATCTTCGACCACATGTATTTAGAAACCAAGCAACAATTTAAGTATCAATCTAGACATACACATACGCAAACCCAAACCTTGTTCCTTGTGACATCTTGTGTGTTACCTTGATATCTTGTGCCTATTGTACACGGTCCTTACACGTTACATCATTTTCAAAAGCGCGATGACGTAGAAATCGTGGTAATTTATATAGAAGAGGCTCTTCATATGATAAGTACAGGCATTTAAGCAATATTATGGGACTCACCGAGGATCCCGACTGATAGAGCGTCTGTGGCGACCAGCCGTGACGTATTGAGCAAGGATATGTGCGGGGGCTGTCTTGTTAATGTGGTCACTACTTCATTAGGTGACCAACATCATAAAGCTTCGCTTGTACTATTTGCCGGAGAATTGCGCTTTTACGTGCTAATATTTTGAATATTAGCTAGATTTTCGCCCTCGTTTCTAACAGCTCGCATCCCCCTCGGTGCTTCTTATACAAGCTGATGATATCGTTTGTGATTTTGGAGAATCCGTTTATCATGTCAGCCATGTCCGATAGGTACTACCGACCGGCGAGCCAGGCCGAATCTATCGAATAAGAATAAGCTTGCGACTGTCTTTCTCTAAGCGGGTTGAACGTTACGAAGTCACAATAATTTGGTGGCGTTGTGAAATTTTTTTGTGCGTCACTATTACGTTTGGGTTAACCTTGTATGGCGAACAAATAGTATGATGCTGTAGACCACTAGCCACCCTTACTGTGGCGCTTGGCTTGTTCAGTTCTGACATGAGTTGTATGATGTGTTAAGCCACGCCCCATGATTGATCAGGCTTAATTGAAGGCGCGTTCATCTGTTCGCCGCAGCCACAGCGTTGGTGGCTTCGTTCCTGTGGCTCAAGTATGAGATTCCGACAAGGCGGGTGGGCCAGCCACCATGCCAGTTTTGATGCTCTATTTGCTAATATACTTGTCAGATTCTGAGGTTCGAGGTAGTCGGAGGTTTAGTGTGGCATGACTCTACGCATACCTTATCAAAAAGATCCATCAAACTGTTCGCGTCAATATTTAATCCTGTCGGGCTGGCGAATGCATTCCCTAGGTCTAATTTCAGAAAGTGCAAAGCCGCCTCATCTTCCGACACTTCTCCCTGCAGTTGGAATCCATCATTCGGCGCGGTTAAATTGGGCAAATAAAAGTGTGCAGCAGATTAAGAGAACCCGAGCCCGGCAGGCGTGTGATCCTTGCAAGCGGGCCAAAGCCAAAGTACGTATCCATCGAAATTTTCAATAATATGGTTTTTCGCGCCGATGACTGCCTATACGCACACGAAGCATTGTGGTGGAAGAAGGGACCGGGCCTTAAGGCTGTTCCTTACCTAATTTACTTGGAGCCGTCAATGCATCTAACTCAAGCGACTATCAATCGCTAGTGTACCGAGACCAAACCGATATGTATCAGGTGCCAAGGCTTGGGCTTATATTGCTGCTACGATCCGGTTAATCTCAATAGGCTAAAGAAGTCGATAAGACAACAAATCGAACGACGACGGTCCGAAATTGAAAATTATGAGAGGATCTTTGAACGTATCAGAACCGCAAGCCCTTCAGATCTGCCAAGAATCCTAGATGCCATTCGGAGTAGGGCTTCTGTAGAAAGCATACTAGCATTCATTCGAGACAACGAAAGTCCTGTTTTGTCAATGAAAACTATCCCTCCGGAATCCATCCCTACAAACCTGACACTCCTGGCAAATGTTTCCGCAGAGGCAACAGAATAAAACGTGCTGACAAGAATGGCGTGGGAGATGAAGTAATCGCTTACCTGACATTCCGTTGTATGCTTTAAAGCAGCACCATTTCAGTTCCTTATTTCTGTTTTCGGACATCGACACTTTTGCGGAAGAGAAGAAGTTCAGCATTTGCTTCCTTACGAGCACTATAATAGCAATAGCTCTTGCAAGCCTGCCTCTTGCGCTTCTAACAGAACGGTTATATCCTCTGCTCATTGTACCCATAATGTACAAAGATTGTAAGGTTCCTGCATGCGGCGCCTGCCAATTTGCAAAAAAGAGTTGGGTATTGGTCAATTTTATCCGAGGATATCTCGGAGAAGTCTCGAAATAGAGCTTACTGAGTTCCTCTTCAAAATGAAAATTAAAGGCTCGTCATTTTTAGTTTCCTCCACGTATCAATACCCTGGAAAATGCATGTGAGAATTCGAAGTCGAATCAAGTCTTCCTGCTATGCACAAGTAGCATCAGGGTAGCGTAGTTTGAACATTAACGCCTGTCGGTCGGCTTCACGTGGGCACGGCACCTATGCAACCATTGTGTTCGAGGCGAAAACCCCGACTCAGTATTTACATAACCCGGCGGGCTCTCGAAAGAAATTTCTTGCCATGCTGAACCGGAGAACATCGAGGGTTTCCTGCAGTAAAGCCGCCCTCTCGGGGTTCCTCGATTTGTTATTGAATTCACCATGGTGACGAATCGGAGAATCGCAGCAAAAACGGTGCATTATAGTAGAGACGAGTTTGATGAAAATGGAGGGAACTAGCGGTGTTATGAAATGATGCTTCGCCGACCTGCCCGTCCTTGGCGGTTTTGGATGCCAAGTCGGCTTACCCGAGATTTGGTCGCGACAAGCGAGTTCATCCCACGTCCACATAAATATAAATCGAGTGCAGCTCTGGCAAAATGCAATCCCGATAATTGTCTCACCCTGCTCTTGCCGGTAATGGCTACATTATCGGCATCAGGAACGGGTTCCAGGGCTGCCCCAGAGCTAACACGCAAGTTTTGAGCCATCAAGACCCTCCAAGCGAACTTACAAGTTCTGAGAAGGCTTTGAGAAAAGACCATCCATCAACGCATTGTGCCACCATACTGGTAACTTAATTTGGCTGCGATCGAAGTATACGATACTTCTCTCGGCATTTCTTGGTAAAGTTAAATCTTGGCATATTAATCAATTGTCATTAGAAGCGGTAACGTCCTCCACAAGCGATGAAAACACAAGCGAGATGAAACCGTTTGCACGCACCGAACCGTTCTCCAAACTGAACATGTTCTACACATAATACCTCAAAGCTTTCAATCGCCTGACCCGGAGGGAAGGATCCTTTGGCTATTCATGCAGTTGAATCTGGCGAGATCCGTAATCTTCCGCACTATGATATTCCCCTTTGGATCCATTATAACCCATTATAAGTGTAAAATGCTTACCTTCATTGATTTACTATTTGGGATCTTGGTTATCATCTTTCAACTTCTATATTTCGCATATCACCAAATTGTCAAGATAACATGCAAAAGATTTATTCTATCATCAATGCCTATTTCCAAGAATATTCAAAACAATCTTTTGGATTGGGAAGATAATATAAAAGAGAAAAATCCGATCCAGGATCATAAGATCAATTGGAGGTTCCGAAAACTGTTAGTACTAACTACATGCCTATACGTGCCAGAGCTTCCTTGGCGGCATTTATGCCGCCTGACCGAGAAGCTTGCCCTGCTGACCAAGTCGTTTGCCTTCCTCGCCAAGGCGATCACTCTCAGCGCCTCCAGGGACGATAATTTTGTTATCGACAAATTTCGCGCCATTGAGAATGATATCGTTCTTAGCACCTAGTATTACTCCGTCGGGGCTGCGGTTGCCGTCTTTTCCAGGGAGAAGAACATTATTAACAGGCGGATTACCGAAAAAGTTGCCGGCGGCAAGCTTCGGCTGAGGCAAGGCACGCGTGACGGAGATCAGAAAAAAAGTTATAAGAAGAGTTGGAGTCTTGATTTTGAAATATGTATAATGGATAGACCGAATGGTCCTATAAAAAGGCTCGGGTGAATTGAATGGCGGCGTCAGAGGATTGGAGAGTGAAAATTGAGAAAATTATTGAATGTATTAAGAAATATTCCTTGCGGGGGCAAGATTTAAAGAAAAATGATATTTAAATGTAGACTGTAGATTTACTGGTTGTATACTGTCTTATAGATGGAAGATGAAATCGTACTTACATTGCATATATGACATTTTATAGATTCTTTTTTCTTTTTTTGGGACACACCGCCAAGAGTTTGGAATCATCCTAGAACCATTCTAACAAATGTGGCATTATCCACATGTGTGGCTGTGCGCAGCCATCGCTCTTCGCCCCCATCTGTTCCTCCCCTGTTTACCTCTTCTGATAATTCTAGTTTCGCCCATTGTCAATTAACGGCAAAGTCTCTCGTGTCGGCCCCAAGGGAATCGAAGCTGCATGGAACAACGGTTTCACAATATTCACGAAGAAGCAACGGACTCTAGACCACGCGGCGCTCTCTTTCACCCGCTATCTTGACGAAGGGTTTCAGGAGGTCGGATGCTGCGACAAGATATTTATAAGCAGGCTTGCCTCAAGGACACCAAGGTAATACGCCAATGGTCTCAATACTGGTCAGTTAGAGGAAAATAACATTAGATTTTCTGCTTGCGGAGGTTTGCTTGTGTGACGGTGTTTTATCACCGTTTTGGCACGGTTGAGAACCCCCTTCAGCGCTCAGTTTATCAAACCTGCCTGATGGTAAAATGCATCTTTGTCCTTTCGAGCACTGATGCGAGGATCCCAAGTTGGCTCGTGGGTCGTCGGGATTAGGCAACATGTGGCCGGTGTGAGGGCGAGATCGCCAAATGCCCTTTGCAGCGAGTTCATCGGTCTTCGCAGTAAAGAATAGCCGGCCGTCCAAGCCGTCGATCTAAGAGACTTGTCATTGTTGACGACCACGGAAGCCATATTACGGAACGATTCGTATCCTTCTGTCGAATCCTACTTCTCTACCGCCTCATTCGACACACTACTTACAGCCTTTGGATGTCAGTCTGTTCAGCCATTACGCTCGCGAATACTCCAACCAAGTATATAACTTTCGCCGACTCGGAAAGACTGGAATTGGAAACCAGAGTGTATTCGGTTTTTTACTGCTGCACGAAAAGCATCGTTTACGGAAAAACACATCACAGGTGGGTGGGAAGATACTAGACTCTTCTCCCTTCGATTCTCTCCATCCCTTCGAGAAGGCACCGGTATTTGTAAGGGGTCGCCATATGAAAAAGCTTCAAAAACTTCTTCCCAGAGCTCGGGGTAAAGACTATCAGGGAGGAGAATCCTCGGGCTCCTAAGACTCTCGTAGTGCTGTTCGATTAAGGAAGATGGCCTGCCGGCTGAGGGTGAACTAGGTGAACTCTCGAATTTCATAACAAAGCTGTGCCTCGGCAAAACAGTTAAAGTAGCAGAAGATTCGTTTACTAAACAAAAATCCTTCAGATAATGAAGAAAGAGCTTCAGGTCACGCTTTAAAAGAGAATCGTCGAAGGAGGGAGAAAAAACCACATTATCGAGAGCTCGCGCCCCAGATATAGATCTCGAGCCAAACGTGAGAGCGGCGCGAGCACATGCTGACGCTAACGCTACAGGAAAGAGTAACGAGTCTCAAGCATGTACTCTGAGTAATAATACCGTCCCCGGCCTCAGATCGACGATAGCGTGCTTGACCAAACACCGAGGCTTCTGGGCTTCGTACACTAAAAAAGAGTAATATTATCCGACGATCTGTTGCAACACGCGTTATTTCATTCTGCCGTTCTGTTTTATCGTAGACAGTGAGATAAGATCTCGATGTAAACGGCTCCCAGACCCAAAAGCCTGGCCAATTGGTTGTATCATGTATATCAGCACGGATCATTCTGCAAACGGTATATCACATATTTCAGCACGATATCACAAGTCACTGCCCATGTTTTTTCGGTTAGGTCAATATTCTGATCATTCTTAACCTTGGCTTTAGAAGGAGTAGCATTTGTTTGAGTCAAGGAGTTTGGGAGCGTGGAGTCGGCTCAAACATGAGAAACACACAGCTGTGATCTGGCAGCAAACACAACAAGCAAACCAAAGGTTTGTCATACATTATAATTCCTCCTGAAATAGTGATTGAAAGTTGTCACCATTCAGTGCAAAAGTTTCTGCTTTCAATTTTGAACAATTTTAGATAATACCGCCGAGAGTCAGTCCCTAGGACGATCTCCGATCCACTCCACCTTGTGGATAAGCTAGTCTTATTCAACACACACAAATTTAAGTATCCGTTGCATTTTCCGAATACGGATTCCGTCAGATTTGTGTGCAATATTATAGTTTCGTCTATATTCATCATAACGACAGTTTGATGGTATTGTTATATGGAAAATACGACGAAGCAGAACTGAGAATGGTTGTAGCGTAAAACGTAGCACAGTAATTGTGCTGTCAAGACCATAGGTCTATACAATAATAAGATCCTAATTATTATTAATAAATTAATTAAAATTGTAATAGCTACAGCTCAATGAGTACGCTGGAACGTATGTAGGTTTCTATATGTATGGTTGATGGAAGCTTGATTACAACATATCGGAGATTCGCTTATTCCTCTATTTATAGGGACGTAGGCGTGCTACATTTAAACCCGGCTGTACCGCCTACAAGAGATAAAACCTTGGGCAATCCGATAACGTCCATTTAGCATAAAGCACTGAGTGTAATATATCAAAGTCTCCTCTCTCTACACCTCACCTTTAGTTTCTTCACAGTATATCTGCATAAATATAGTACCGCGTTTCTATTCCAAGTGTTAAATAGATTATTGAATGAAAACTTTCTCATGGTTGTTTGTGAGGATTCACCTCTGTCTTCACGGTCATCTTATATACCCTGTCTCTCTATACCACACCCCCAAGGTAGGGTAAGTGGCGGTGGCGCTGTCAATCATGCGCCACCTAACGTGATAAGGATATACTCTATAGCATAATAGCAAGAACATGAAACGTGCAACCGAAAACGCGAAGCTAAAAAAGCTCGAAAACGCGAAACAAAGCGAGAACAGCTGATTTTTCACCTCCCAAAAAACCTGGGGCTTGGCGAGCCTCGCCAGCGGTTCTTATGTTTCCCTCCTTACAACCCCTTCGATGAGAGCGCCTTAGCTCCTTTGAGTGAAATCGAAACCCAAATCCTTCTTTCTCAGAGACCCTTCTACTTATCGGAAACAAAGCCACGCAGGCTAATCTCTGATGGAAAATGTCTGGATATTACGAACAATAGTAAGCCCGATATCGTTTCCCCCTATTGTACCGTCCATTGAGACGCGTGTGTTTGCGGGTGTAGTGTGTAGGATGATCCTAACAATGTTACTGTACCGATAGCGAGGAATACCCCCCGCAATATGAATCCGACGAGGATATGGCAGACGCCCTGGATTCATGGCCTCGGGAAGACAGAAACTTGTATATCGAGGATCACGAAAATGGGCAGGCCGCGCGACCTACCCGACAGCCTCGGACTAACCCCAAAAAATGCAGGACTTGCGGAAATGCCGGCCATGATTCTAGGAACTGTGCCATTAATAAGGGGTTTATGTCGAAGAAAAAGCCCCTTCCCCTTCAAAAATCACCAAACATAGCGCACGAGAAAGCATGCGGCGCATGTCGAGAAATAGGACATGATAGGCGAGGCTGCCCGAAGTTACTGGGGATGAATAAGCAGCAGCAGGAGGAAGTAGTGACAACCGTTACTACTACCACAACTGTCAAAAGAGCGGTGAGTAATAACCTCGAACCTACAATGCCGGGGGAGGAAACAGTAGCTGAGTCCGAGGAGAGCAGACGGCGAAATTGAGTGGAGTAAAATCTGCGATCCTTCCGGGACGACCCCGGGCGACCATCACTGCAACCAGGAAAGGTAGGAAAATAGGAAAACACGCTGAAGAGTCAAATTTACCGAAGAAAACGCGAGGCAGACCACCTGTCAAGAAGACACAGGTCTCCGGATCAAAAACGTCCGTATGCCTCAATCTCGCTTTCGTCCACCCGCTAACAACGAACTTAGCCATAAACCATCCGGATCGGACGATACCTGTAAAGAATGGCGCAGAGCAATCACGGGCATCTATGTTATCAAATTCCCGACCGCTGAAAAAGAATGGCCGGATTTCGCGGAGGCAACGAGCATTCGGCTACATGTGGATGGGGAAACAATATGGGGTGAGTTCGACTCTGGGTGTTACGAAGGATATATTAGGCTCGATCCCACGGCCTCTAGCGTTATTCCGGATAGCAAGATGCGCTTTGAGTGGAAGGGGAACAATATGGGTTCAGGCGCTCCGCGCTCTGGAGAGGGCGAACTTATTTTAAGCCGAGTACATGATATTGAAGGTGCATTCTTCGGAATGTATGGCGACAGTTACAGATTCGAGGGAAAAAGGAAATTCATGCCCTGCGTTTCAGGACGTTCTTCTGATTATTACGCACTCAACTGGAGATCATGGGATGGCTCTGCGACACATTGGTAAAGTGATATGACCAATAACCACAGCTGCACTATTTGTGGGTTGAATTAAGAGTGTCCTTCACCAGATATCAAAACACGCGACAGTGTATCGTGCAAAAATCTGGGATTACTCGGATGAATTAATGTTGTTACCGAAAGTAATAGATTTATCACATGAATTATATTTACGCTATATCATTCTCAGTTCTATCTAGCGCACTTTTTGATATAACGCATACTATCCAAATTCTGAAGAGATAATTTTATCGTTGATTCCAGAATAATAATAAAAACGGCCGATTGTTTGAATTGGCCGCCTGCGCCATTGTATATCGAGCCCTCATTCAGCAATTGCCTATTCGGCCTGGAGTTTATTTCGGCCTATAGCCCATCTTAGCCTCCGATCGATTTTAGTATATGGTCTGTCATTATTTCGACTTTTAATCATTCTTGTTGGCTGTTGGACTTTGCTGTATTTACCAGCCTACAGCATTTACCGGTTGCGGCCATTGGATGTTGGTTTTGATTTATTGTATGGCTAATAGTATTATCATGCCGTTGACGATGCTATAAGCAACTGTGTAAATCTTGTGGATAAATGGCTCTTTATTAAGCTGTTGAGGCTGCTGTCAATACTACCGGTACTTTTCTTTTTATTTCTTATTTGTGCGATCAGGCAAATGGCGATATTCCGCAGGGTGAAATTCGTCCGCCGTTAAGTGCAAGTCTGAAGAACGTTCCGGGATCGGATGTTGGACTTGCAAGATCGCCGATGTTCGCCTATTACGTTCTAAATCGTTGTGGGTTTCTACCCACCCAAGAGTACGTAGCGGTTGCATTGTGTCCTCCAGAGGTATGTGCTTTGTATAAATATCATTAACACGAAGTTTTTATGAGAGTCTCGTCCGACGGATTGTATTCCCGATCAAAAATGCAACTGCTGTAATAGTCCATTTTTTGCTTCACAGACGCCCAATTAATACCTATAGCGACCCAGTCTTCCCCACCGTTGGGGCCCCATATGCGCTTCACTAAGGAGTATAGGAAGTCCCTCACCAGCAGCAATAACGGAGGTTCCAGATGAGGTCGCTCCAACGGCGCACTCAGACTCAGAGATAGAGACAGAAGCAAGGAATACCGCAAGCTTCGATCAAGATACGCCTCATCATGGTGAACGCATATTCAGGGAGAGAATTCATTTCTAACACTTGTGATTATCTTTAAATACAGAGCTGCTCCGAGTCTGTATACAGCGATTTCGACCTGTTTGTTTCCTCATCTCCGTGTGCTTCTGTTGTGTGAACAATATTTCTACCCTTAATACCTCGAAGGTCTTTCCGATGATGAGATCAATGTGTTTGTTCCAAAGGAGTTGTCTGTGGGCTAACGTTTGATATATTGCGTCATCGCCGCGGTCCAGAGAAAGTCTCACCACAGGGACACCGTATTGCAGCTTCGTGGTCATGAACAGGTGATAGAACCGTTGAATCGATACGGGGTCGTCTGCTTTCGCTCCCGCATTGCTGAAGGCTCGTGAATACGCGGTGTGCAGATCATCGTGCCTCTTTATGAACCCAGTTACACCCGGCTTGCAACCCGCCAGCCTGCTCCGGCGTCAGTTGGGAACCCCAGTTGTACAGCCGGACTACCCAGCACACTAGCGCATCCTCTCCTTTCATTGTTACCGCTATTGTTTTCGATGTACCACTACTCAGTGCTGCCGTTCAATCGACGTGATAGTGTAATAGACGATACATGATGGCAACAGCAGCACAGTTTTCCTTGTTACCACGCTCTGTAGTTTGTGTCATTGTTATCGGCTATTACTAGAGACGGTGGTGGTGGCGGTGTTCTGGGGCGGTGGCGTCGTCGCCTGCTGCTGTCGTTGTCGCGTCGCTTCCCAGTGCGTTTTACTAGAATCGTTAAGACAGACTTGCGCCACTTGCCCCCAACCTCCTCGGCTTTTTTGACCTCTCGGCTTTTTTGACCTCTTACTGGCGTTTTCATCATTAAATGGCCCAGGTGCACATGAGACAGCCTCCACCGTGTTTACCCCGCAGTTCAAAGGGGATGTGTCCTGAATGCTGTACTAAATGAAACTCTTATTTGTCTGGTCTAGTAGCCCTGTGGCGCCATTAAGTGTTTCGCCTGGATCGATAGTGTGCATTGTCGCTTCTGATATTGGTTAGTATAAGTTAATCAAGCTTAATATGGACAGATTTTTAAATTCCGGTACTCCACCCGGAAAGGCAGTTGGTGTTATAACACTCCGTTGTAACTAATTCATCTCGTACTACATATTAGCCCTTTCTATTTGTTCAACTGTGGTATAAAATAATAAAAGACAGTGGTCAGTTTGCTTTGATGCATACTCAATTTGATCTTTCCCTATTACTGCCCCATAGTCTCGTGTTCCCGAGACCTACCCCGCTCGGCGGTAGATACAGCCCTTCCAGACCTCGACTTATCAGTCGGGCACTGTGTTATTTTGGGAATATTATGATAGCAAAGGGAGCTAAAACTAGAAAAATAATTTTTTAAAGAGCCGAGCGTCGAGTGGTTCATGATGGGCTAATTGGAGGGCTTGAACGCCGACCGACAGCTGACTGCGCAAAGAAATTTGGCAACAGTCCGACTTTTGTGTTAGTATTCCTATTACGGTGCTGAGTTTATAGCGGGTATCTTTTGAAGACATCAATCCGGATGACATCAGAACGGAACCAAAATAGTCAATAGGATATTCTGTATTGGTATTTCTGTATATTTGCTTATATTTTATCGATGGATGACATTGTCATTTCTTGTTGTGATCTTAGGTTATTTGGTTGTATTGGGGTAAGGCCAATTTTTATAATAAAAATTGAAAAAAAGAGATTATACAGTTATATATAAATTATTATTAGGAAAGAATAAGTTAATTGTGTTTAAAATATTATTTTAAAAAATTATAGATTTTATTTTAATTTTAAAAAATTTGGTATGTTATTAATATTAAAATTGTTTTAACTATATAAAAAAAACTTATTAATATTTTATTAAAATTAGCTTAAAAATATATCAAAATAGGTTAAAATTTTTATTTTGCTTTTATATTGTTTTAGAATTTTAATATAATAAATAAGATATAAGGAACCATTATGATAACAGATTTATTTAATATATTTATTATAAAAATAAAAAAAGAAAATATTTAAATATAAAAATAAAAAAATATAAATAAAATTTAAAAATTTAAATAAATATTATCAACTTATTTCTAAAAATAATTAAAAATTATGAATTTTAATTTATTATTTTTTATAAATATGATTTAGGGTATATTAAAGTGGTTAAGAATATTATATAAAATAAGATATAGGGCCTATTTGAGAAATAAATATAATTTTAGATATTGATCTAAAAAATTTTTAGCAAAGTGATTACTTTATATATAATAATTGTTTCCCAAAGAATAATTCAAATTTTTTAACAAATTTTATTCTAAAAAATAATTCGGCCTTGACCAAGTAAGAGAATGGATATAAAACCTTATATATTTTATCTCATTAGTTATTTTTATTATTGTTTATATGCAAAGATTAATTTTGGGTTATTATAAATATTAATGTAAAAATTTTTATATATATAATTATAATAATTGGGTATAAGTTAACAAAATAGCTTATATATATTATATCATATGTGTTTTTATAATTTTTATTTTCTAATCATATTATTTATACCTAATTTATTAATTAATTAATTAATTTTTATTAAATTTTAAATAAGTAATTGGGTAGGATTTTGTTTTTTATAATTTTTTATTCTTTAAATTAAGGTTTTTAATAAAAATTATGAATTCTATTTAAAAAAAGTAAAAATATATTTTTTATAAAAATTTAAATTAGAGTTAATATATTAATTATTGAAATTATATAATTTCTAATTAAAATTAAAAATTTTTTTTTAATAAAAAAAATTATAAAATTTAATAAAAATATTGAATTAGCTAATTTTAATAGTTTTTAATATATAAAATTTATATTAAACTTGTTGTTAATTAAATTATATTTTTTTAAAATATTTGAAAAATTAATTAGTATATAAATTTATATTAGTAATTAAAAATTTTTAAAATGGGAAATATAAAACTTATTTAATAAACTTTTATAAAATAAATAATCTATTATAATATAAGAAATATTAAATTAAAAAATATATTCTTTTTTTAAATAACCTACATATTAGTATAAATTTTAATAAAATATAATTTTATATATATATTAATGTATATATATTGTTTTGTTTTAATTTAAAAATTGGTTTTAAAATTTAACTAATTAATTTATTTTAAATTTAAACCCTATTTACACAAAATATAATAATATTTTATTATTATAAAATTTAATTATTATTAATTTATATTTAAAATTATATAAATATTTTTTTTTTATTTTTTATATAATAATATTGTTTTAAATTAATTCTATTTTATAGTTATTAATTAAATATATTAAATTAATATTTATTTATTATACTTATATTAAATTATTTTTTGGTATTTTTAAAGTTTTATATAACTTCATAAAACTTAATTATAAATATTTTATTTTTGTTAAAAATGTGGTTTAATAATAAAGGTGATAAGGAAAGAAAGATAACAGAAGATATAGGCCAAAGTGGTTTCCATAGCCGATAAATATCAAGCTGTGATATAATCATCGATCTCATTAACGACGATGGCGATTTCCAAGTCTACGAAGCCGATAAACGACTTCCATAGCTCTTTAAAATATTGTTCTGTGATTTTGAACAACCAGAAGAGAAGCTTGCATATATTATTTACCATTTGACTCAGTTCCGAGAAATTGAAAGATTCTGGGAAAATAATTATAAATACTGCCTGGAGCCCAAATAGTTTTCATTTAGATTTACAGTTACACTAGAATAGACAAAGCCTAAAAACATCCTTAGGGATTTACTAAAGAATTATTTTGAAACTGTGGAAAGAAAGTTTTTTTATTTATTTTTTAATTTATTAGTAAAAATAATAACTAAATTATATATAATTATTTTATAAAAATTTAAATATTTGTTATTAACTTTTTATAAAATATTATTATTATATTCATTTTTTTATATTTTTAAAATATTTTTTAATATTTATTTTATAAATTAATTAAAAGAAATTTAATGTTTTAAAATTAAATATATAATAATTAAGTATTTAGAAAATTATTTATACTATTTTTGTTATAATTATATAAATATCTTAAGTTATAAAAACAACTACTAAAAATCTAGTTTTGCTGAATATATGTCATATGATTTAAAAACCTAATCATCAAAAAAATTCAATAATAATAAAATTTAAAACTTTGCAAATTTAATAAATCTAAATTTATAAGCCCATTGAATAGTATTTTTGGTATATAAAAATAATAAGATAATATTGGATTTTATATATACCTTTTAATAAAATTTTTTTTTAAATTTTTTAATTACATTTATTTTTTTTTGAAATAAATATTAAAATTTAAAGATAAAATATTAATTTAATTATATGTTTATTAGTTATAAGCTATTTAATTTTAATAAAAATAAATTTTTTAATTAATTCAAAAATAGATTTATATTGATATACCTCATACTTGTTTAGCCAATAGTTTGTTTTATAATTTAATATTTTAAACTAAAATTATAAATTGTTAAAACTTCCTATTTAAATTAAAAAATTGTGTTTTTAAAAAAATAATTTTCTTTAATAAAAAGATTTTGGTAATTATAATAATTTTTAATAAATATATCCTATAAATTATTTAAATTCAATAATTGTTACACTTTGGACTAAGTTTGTTTAGCCAAACACTGATCTCTCACTTTAAGATACCTTTATTTTCAGATCAAGAAGTATGTAGTCGCGAGATATCAAAGAATAATGTGCGAGATGTGTAACAACAATAAAAGTAATAGATAACTAGTAGATCATATTGTATTTGAGTTGACCGATGAAAAATAAGAACCTTTCATCAGTCCTAATAATAGTCTTATATACATAATGATACCTCATACAATAATAAATGATCGCATAATCGCATGTTACGTAATACATTGAATGTAGGGTTCGGAAAAGGGTAAGGAAGCTCAGACGTACAGATAATAGGTATTATATTAGAAATGTGGCAAAGCAGAACTGAGAACAATATAACGTAAAATAAGGTATAGGTATTTGTGCTGTCAAGACTATGGGTCTGTGACAAATGCTTTGAACTTGTTGCCAAGAGATTTTTTGTTGTGGTTTTCGGTTTGCTTTTAAACACTATAACGTACTATACGGGGAAGTGAAATGGTTCGGGAAGTGAAACACAACAACAAAATCACGAGGCGGTGCGCCGCCTCGTGCCCTCGCCATCACCATTACAATTAACATCAACACCATCACCGCAATCCCTACGATCGCTGCCATTGCCACTATGCTACCACCATGCCTCCCAGACCTAGACCCTATAAAAAAACGCGATACCGAAGTCCCAATGGAAAACCGGATCAAACTGGCTATCCAGGCTTACAAACGTCAACACTTCCAATCGATTCGCGCAGCTGCAACCGCACATAGCGTGTCACATGTAACCCTGGCCAAAAGACTCAATGGTAACACTGGCAACAGAGCTACTACCCACCATAGGCAGTTAGCTATACCACCCGGAGCCGAGAAGCACTAGTTCAGTGGATACTAAGACTGTACAGTTGGGGGTTCCCACCCAGAATGGACATGCTTCGATACATGGCAAACAAGCTGGCAGGCAGGCAACTGAGTCACCAATGGATCTACCGTTTCCTGAACCGCCACCCTGGGTTGCGAGCCGCTTATTCACGTGCACTTGATAACGCCAGGGCCAGAGCTGACGACCCAGAAGCTATCCGCCAGTTTTACACACTATTCACTAAAACCAAGATTCAGCATGGTATCAATGACAACACACTATACAACATGGACGAAAAAGGGTTTATGATGGGAATAGCGCAGTCTTCCAAAGTGGTGGTTCCAGCCAAAATACTATCAATTTCAAGTTTTTTAAAGCCTTTATTATTTTTGGATCTGCTCAATTAGGACAATTAACATCCCACCAGCTAATAAGAAAATTGATACTACTGGTACTATTAAAAGAAACCCTCGGTTAGTCGGCTACTTGCCTGCTGTTTACTCGTCTACATATGTCGCCTGTATAATCGACAGCAGCGAACCCGATGGTTGTGTTATAGTATCGAGCCTAAGCCTCGGTTCTACCTCCGCGAATAGCTTTCTCCACTCAGCCTCCTCTCGTTCAAATGAGTTATATATATTTAACACAAACATATCCAGTGCTCTGTTGATATAAAGCCAGTTGTCAGTGAATCTCAAGGATATTATTGTAAAAGATAGATGCATGCATACCTAACTCTCCGCTCTTCCCACGCGCTCAAAGAGTTCACCGGCAGCAAGACAACGTCATTCAAAATGATCTTGGCACCGTTTTTCAACCCAGGTACAAGGTTCTTCAGGATTTGTTTAATATATTTGTCCGGCCAATTGTGCAGGATAAACCGGAAAAGGTATGCGTCGGCACCTTTGACCGGCTGCTGTTCAGTAAGAAAGTCGTGCAGTTGATATTCGAATCGTTTCGTAAGATCAGAATTGTCTCGAGCCAGATTCTTTTTGCCTTCTTCCAAAGAAAGTGGAGAGGCATCTTCGACAATGAATTTAAGCGAAGGGTTCGCTTTTGCGATTTCGACGGACACATATCCGGTAGCACCGCCAACCTGAACGCAGCGGTGGTTAGTGTATTGACATGCACTCAAGCGTTTCAAGCTCCCCAAGAGCACTCCAGAACATCCACTTAATGCAATTTTCAAGGTATTTGCTTCCAAGAAATATAACTTCTCAGTCTTTCATGACGGACGATCACTTACGTCAACGACTGTAGCACCCTCTGGTAATTTCCCCCAATCGTATCCCGTAACCAAAGACGCTACCCTCATCCCATCTCCAGAGCTATATGATGACATAGCCACACCGAATCTCTTCGCACTCTCGGGATATGCATTGAAATATTGAAAAAAGCCTTTTCCGTCAAACGCAAGGGACCACGGCCCCTCATTAACATCTTCGCTGTGCGGAAACTTCTCAAGACACTCGGTAAGGGTACCGTTGGTACGACAAGCCTCCTGGGTATAAAATCCCACCAACGCCCACATAGTTGATTTCTCATCGCGGAGAAGCATAGACACGGCAGTGTGAGCGATGTAGCCGTGACGAGGTTCGTAGAAGACATGATTTGTCATCGCATAGCGAAGAACTTGTCGAAGCTTTATAGGTGAAATGTTTGCTTGCCTACTAAGCTCGGTATAGGATATATCACCCTTTTCCGGGACAATTTGGGCGATTTTGAAGTGATGGATGACATGCAGGGTGGACGTGTCAGCGAGCTGGCGAATGAAAAGGGCGAATTAGTAATTCTTCAAACTCGCACTCATCATTACCACTAGCGGAGGACATATACTAAAATTAAGCTTTCCCAAAATCCAATGGAGCTGAGCAACTTAGATTTCGCATATCAAGGTATAAAGCGTCTGATAGACGATTGCACCTAGAATCCAGATACAAACTGGTTTGCTATTGCAACTTCTGCGAGCTCTATGTGTATGACAAACCCAGAACATAAAAGCAAGGGAGATAATGCAGGAACCTACACTCCAGAATAGATTTTGTATCAATTCATATGGCCCTGCGGTCAGGTCGTAGAGCAACTTTGTGGCCGCCAGGACTTCTTGCCTCGCAGTGTGTATCTTTTCTAATTCTGGTGTGGATGGCGGTGGGAGAGGGAACCTCTCAGAGCCGTCCGCGGCGAAGGATGGGTATGGGAGACCTTGGGATTTGATATAATCCTCTACAATCTTAGTGTTTGTGGCGATTCGAGTCGCTAGTTCTGATAGACTGGGACGAAGGACTGCCATGTTTGGAAATGCCAATCACTAGTTTTGTGAGGATAGACAAGTTTTGGGAGAGTAAAGTAAATCTTCGATAATGTATAAAAAACTGATGACAACAGAAAGAACGGATCTCCTGGGGGTTAGGCATCTTTATATAGTCCCATCCCATCTTAATTCTTGGATTGTAGGTCGTCGAGGGAAGCTGGAGAGGGCCTTAGATGAGACGTGGATGAAAACTGGCGAGAAGGGAGAGTAGTTCCATGCTTGCCACTGAACAGGCCGGCTACCATCGGGGTACCCGGTGAAGCATCCAAACGCCGCTCTCTCTTTTGCTGTCTATGCAAGTGTGCCGTTGTACGCATGCCACAAGAAGCGCAAGGCCTATTAGTCTATTTTACTGTCCCCAGCCTCCCTCAAACGAAGATAAAAGCTAAGATAAATGTCTAGCTCGGTGTGTATTATTGTAGCCCCGTGTTGATTCTATCTTTTCATATTCGCGCGGCGTTTTCAGAACGATCGTTCTGCTCTAGTTGGCCTTGACATGATTGTCTAGATCACTAGGAGCAACGCAACTACTTCCGGCTTAGGCATGGTGTCACTCAAACTCAATCAAGGTTAGTGTTCTGCTTAGACAGAATTAGTGCATTTATACGAAGGTGCTGTGATAATGGTGAGTAAGTGCATTCAACCATGTATAATCTTGATAAGAGGGACGCAGCTAGAGCTGGAGAGTACACGCCTTGAACCCTGGATAACAACCCTTGAGGCCGAGGCTAGCGCTGTGAGATTTGGAACATATTACAAGCATGGACCCGTGCGTAGTGAGGGGGTCACCCCCGCGCCATGAATCGAAATATCAGATAAGATACTCTATTCACAACCGACCTATTTTCTTCCATATACTAGGCAATCCCCTTCCTTTCCAATAAAGTATTCCCGTTTCTCCACAATCATTGTGAGGCTCGTTTTAACAAAACCCTTTTGACAAGCGCCCTTTTATATATGAGTCTCAGAACCCTCCACAACACAAAGTTCTTGTGGAGGGCCCTTTATTACCTAATTCGACGACTTTAACACATTTATTGAATATCTTCCATTACAGGCAATTGGCGACTGGATGCCCAAATAACATCGAAAAGGCTCCTAGGGCATTCAACGTACTAGAGTATCGCCTGGGAGGATATCTTTTAGATTCTTTTCACCATGTTTTCAATATAGTATATTGTAATTTCTACCAGAGTACCATAACTAATATGACTTGATCTAACTATGATCATATATTCACACATTATTTTTTTAATCCGTGGAAAATATAGTTTCAAATTTAATTCCCCCGGTAAGAACATAGGAAATTGTAGGATTAATACCGTACAATCCAGAGACTTTTGATGGGTTATGGGTGAACTCAACTAGAATACAGCAATCTACTTCACTACCTACTTAGGTACATATTGTTAACTCTTTACTCATGATTCCTATACGCCGCGGGGTACATATTTCCTGCCCTGGAACCTACATACATAGAGTCAATATATAGAGAACTTAACGGAGTTTACAAGCTTCGATGTATACCTGGGACGTAGCCGGGGTACCAGTCTAGCGTAGCGATATTACCGACACAATTTGTTGGAGGTAAATAGGTCAATATTTCCAGCCACCCGCAGTGCTCCGCCCACTATGGAAGAAACTTCTTCAATATGATTTGCTGTATCGGCCGTATGTACGACTTGAGTGCAGTCAATATTAATTTTGACCGCTAAAAGCGCATTGAGCGTCATGCCCTGCGAGCGACGACAGTTATACTCATGCAACATAAGTGGACCTTCACTGATATTGACGTTGACAGAATTTCCCCAACTACTAAAGTGCACATAAATCCGATCCATCTGCTCAATTTTGACGCAAGAGCCGCGCTGAGCGACTTCTCTCAGCATCGTCCCATAATTATCTGCACCTCCGGCGACATTGACTGAACACACTTCCTCTGCACACGGCGAACTCTGCTCAGCGCCGCCACGCAATGCTGTAAGTAGTATCTCAATCAACACGACCACATCCGCATCAGAATATCCTCCGTATCCCGCGTTCTCGGATGTCGTTTGACCGGTCGGTATGTATTGAGCCAAGGGTTCCAGCCTTTGTGCATACTGTGGAAGTTTCCCAGATGCCTTATTCTCTCCTGGGATCGGTCTTTGAGCTATTTGTGACCAGGCACGATCACAACAGACACCACAGCATAGTGTTTGGCATACGCACCCATTCGATGCCAGTTGGTCAGCAAGCTGCGCAATGCTGGCTTGTCCTCCAGTAGCTAAACTAATAAAGGTGCCTTCAATGAAAATGCAGCAAGCGTTGTCATACAGGGCGTGTGAACATGGCGAGCTCTCCTTATATGCGACGAGACGCGCTCGTTGTTGGTCGTCTACAAAAGTGCTGAAGTATTTGATAGGGTTGATCGAGGACATTTTGAATTAGTGGTTAATTTGCCGGTTTACGACTCTGCAAATATTTTGAGGTTTAAGTATGTTTCCAAGGTCCGGAAATAAACACTACTATACATACAAGGTGATCTTTGAAACTTTAACCTTTCCAGCCGGTTGGCACCGTTTTCTCTGTCCAGGAGAAATCTGTACGTTCGCACACCTCAAAAGAGGTAAATAGCTTAGAATATGTCAGCTTTTGTATAATATCTTACAGCTTTACCCCGCATCCTGAAAGATATATGGCATCTATCGTAGTTTTTATTCTTGTTTTAGAAGACAAAGAGAGCAGGAAAGGGACAGCTTTGCAACGAATTAAACACGTTAAGAATAGACTAGGCATCATATGATATCTACGCCTCAAATCGGCTGCAAATTTTTCTTTTCCCTCGGCAACCCCGCCTGCCTGCCCCAATGAAATCGACTGGAATTGCTTCCGCAGAAAACATTCCGATAATTGCACCAAACTTGAAGAATGATTGACAAAGAGATGGCCTTGAAAGATCAAAGTGGGGAAGCAGGGTTTTGATAGCTAGTAGGGTGGCTTGCTGTTTTTGCTGCAATCACTTTTTCCGGTAGGATGCATTGCTAGCGCCTTTAGCCATTACGAATGAGGGAGGCGATTTAAAATTATTTGGGAAATTGGAGGCCTCATTAATCTCATAACCAGAATCGTCTTGTACCTGTTGTGCGGAGCGCGCGCGCTGCGGTGGCGGGCGGCGGGGGCCAAAGGGAAATTTGTGGGTCAAGCATAGTCTCCAGCAAAAAGATCCAGAAGGGGCCGAAGCAACGTTTATTATGAATATTCCAAAAGTCGATACCATATCTAATCATACTCGAACCTTTCATTCACCTAGTAGCTTTATATCTAGGAGGGGATATGAATATTGAATGCTCTACCAGAGCATCCGCTTAGCTCTAGATCGTTGAGATCAACTTGCAACTTCTACGAAGCAGTGCTCGCGTTCGCTGAGAAAGCCGTAAACAAAGTGTGGCAAAAGTGGAAGGGCTGCTTTCGACGCTAGCCTTTTCTGGCGATTTTAGTCTGCAAACTGAGTCCATACGACAAGGATTGTCATGTTCAATCTCCGAGGGCACGACGAGAAATATGATCTTCTGGGATGTCAGCTCATTTGCGACCAATGAAACATTTAACGGGGGTTCTGGGCACTAGCTAAGGCCACCAATTCATGTTGATCAATTGCACGCTGCCACGCTCCTCCCTGCGGACTGGTTCACAACACCCGAGTCTGGCAACACTGCAAGACCATGTGGAGCTACATTACAGCATATTTCACACTCTCTAAAGCTTGTAACAATGAGAGAGATGCGGCTGGGATGAGATATTATGCTTTCCTGGGGTTTGGTAATTTTTTGAAGCTTGAAGCAACACCATGCATTGCCCCCCGGTATTTATTAGCTAGTTTGTTTTTCTGCTACGCGGAATCGTATTCTTGGAGCTTTTGGCTTGGTGTTCAGCTGCCAAAAAAACAGGTCTAGGCGGAGAGCAACTAGTCGAACGGGCTGAGGGCACGTGAAGCACGTACCCTGCTGGACAGAGGGGAGACTTGAGTCGAAGGGTGGGATGATTTGCCGACATTAAGGAACATGCCGTGCTCTGAAGGCGCTTTGCTTAATGAAGGAAGGTACACTAAGCATTATTGCCACTAGCCGAGAGATTGCGAAAGGGTTAGCGTCCTACGTTCTCAATGGAAAAGAGATGCTTGTGTAAACTTGCGAAGTCCCAACGCGAACCCAGTTGCTCCACGGACCGTTACTAATACCTGAAATACTGGTGTAGAATCCGCTATATAATGTGCAGACCCAAGATAACAATATACGGAACTCTGCGTATTTCGATATGGTTGTCTGTTCCCCAGCCAAATAGCGAAATAACAAATAACAAATAATAAGCACGTCTCGTAGCCAGTTCAGCAGAATTCCATTTTGAGAATCAGGTAAGATATCTGTTAAAATATTGAACAAGTTATATTAAAGCTGTACGCCAACATTTTTATACGATGTGTGTTCTTGTTGTCAATATCACTTTGTAGAGGAAGGATTCCACCTGGTCTTGCATGTGTGACGGCCTGTATCCTTATTCTCAAACTGGATATCATCTTGGATAATCTATCCATACTTTAGAGATTCAAAACAGAAGTCTTCCAACATCTTAGAAGACGAAACATGCCGAACGCGGGTACTTTGGAAAACACTTCTACTAACAACAACCTTTGTTGTGATTTCTAGAAAATATTTTCACCGCTCTGACATATCATTGTGAAGGATTGAAACGATTATCGCCAGTTCGGATATCCACTATAGCATCCATACTATTCCGAATGGCCGCCGACAATATAAAGAAGACCTCCCATGGGCGCCGTCAGATCCAGGCGGATATAATTGAAAACTTCGGTACTCCCGCGTTAGTCCCTTGCGACTATTGCACTCGCAAATCATATCCATGTACTATTATATCCGGTCATATGCGCTGTGCAAACTGCACAAAGAGAGGGCGATTCCCCTGCATCGCAATTTCTTGTACGTATATAAATTTATTATTGAAGAGCTCGGCTGACGATCTAACTCAGTTGATGAGGGATGCCAACAAGTTATTTCTAAAGAATTGGAATTGGCCGCGATAGAAGAAAGACAAGCAACTCTTCATGCAGAGTTAGTCCGTGCGCGAAAAGAGTTAAGATTTCTAAAGTCGAAGCTTTTGGAGGCCTCTCTTCAGGAGGACCAATGGCTGGTGGCGCAGGATGGAATGGATGCTCAGGGTGGAAGTGTTGTGGATATGGGTGCTCAAGAGGAAAGTTTTGCGAATATGCAACAATATTTTGAATGGGAAGCCGCTCATTTTGAGGAGGGGGCGGAGAATATATATCTGGAGTCCTCCATTTGATAAAATCTAAGTTTGGATGAATATCGGTCTTCTCGATTCTGATTTCTCGCTGCTTCGAGTCTTTGGTCGTTGTTCGCGAATTCGTCTGGCCAGATATTCACTTGCTTGGACTGATTTTTCAAGAATCTTATATTCTTTCAATCCCTTATCAAGTCCCACCCTTAGATGGCCCACCCGAAGTATCGTTCGCTTTCCATTTTCTATCCAACATGAGCTTTTCTCCAAAGCCCTTCGGCTCTTCCAAAGAAAGTTGGAAGAAAGAATTTTTGGGGTCGCTCGGTCGCAACACAGATTGCAATATATATTTTAACTAGGTGTCGTTTCACGCCGGACTTAAACCCGACTGATGTTGATATATGGTATATACCTAGGTATACACTTCTCAGTCGAGCTCACCTAACATCGGTCTTTCTTTTGAAGTCCCGACCAACACAATGATTATTATGATTGTTAATGATTTTTATTGGCATAAGTCTATAATTTATCTCGCTAAACGAGGTTTAAGCTTAATATATTTTTCAAAGCATCCCCATATGTTTCTATACGGCCGCTCAGCGGTGGTTACAGTCCCTTCGGGCCCGGCTTATCAGTCGGGCTAGTCTTGTATTGACGCTTCAGCAGCAAGCTCGGCTGAAGCCGGTCGGGCATAGTTAGAATTCGGCATTAATGATATCTGGTTCGAGCTCTTTAATATCAAAATTAATCAAGCACGAAACCCTCTGGGTGCTTCTCTACAGAGACATTAACCTCCAAAAGCAACTCTTCATCGTGATAAACTGGGTTAACATCCCTCCCGAGCCGAGATATCGTTCAATGAGGAGAGCGTAGTAGCAGAGTTAAATGTGAAGCTAAATGTCGGGCCCCGAGGCTCCACAAACCTGGCGGTTAGACTTTATATCATCAAGAAGGGTATCCTAGATTCAGCGTATTCTAGTCCCTTGCAAACCGGGCATGTTTGCCGAATCATTCGATAATTAGTCAAATTGTATCTGCACGGTGTTTCAAGAGCGTCAAGCTTTGGAGATTGTTAAACTTTGGCAAGCAATTTTCTAAATGTGGATTTAACATATCCTAGTATGCGTACTTCGTGTTTATATGGTCCTGGTTCCATTTTATTCGGAGTACCTGAGCGCCCCCATGGTATTGGCGTCCTAGCTCCGCTCAAGTCACTACTCCAGATGATCTTGCGCCAGTCATTAACAGTCCAGTGCCGGTAGAGCTTAACCGAGCCAGCGGTTTGCGCGCATGCTCTGGTTTCAGCTTCTGCCGGTGTACAGTAACCCATTTATGTGTATCGGCCTGGTAAAAGCGCCATTGTATAGCCCATCGACGAACAAGAGTGGTGATATTGGTGTTCAGTTCAGCCAGTGGTTAGCGCAAGTTACATTTGGCAGTGCATATAAGCAGTCTGTCGTTGTGGCGTGGTTGCTAAATTTGCCGATAGTTGGAGGCTGTTAACTTATGAATGGTCTTCCATAGAAGTAACATTGGTTCTACCAGCCGAGCCCTCAACTGGTGAAAGGGACCCTTCGCGACGAGGAGCAATAGAATAGAGGACAGAAGGTGAGTCAACGCAAACAACTTTGATGTTGCCTATTTTAATATTAAAATGCAGATCTCCGCTCTCACAGCTTCAGTACGGACTGTGCTACTAAATAACGTTTAGTTATGGAGACGGAGCGAAGGAATTTATCGGCCATCCCCCGATAAATTCTCTAGGCTAAGGGGCAAAGTCTTGCGCGAGGTTAGCAAGCTATAAGGCTTGAAATCCAATTGGATTTTAGCTGCGGAGCTTTTTGAGAGGCTCGATATTTGAATTTAATTCTGGAATTCAACGAACGACAAATCCGAGCTTTTTCCATAGCTCAACGGCAAATTTGAACAAAGTTCGCCCATCCGAAAGCCAACGGAATTAGGAGGCAACGCGATACGTTTTCCGGATATTCTTGAACAACGGTGGTGATTACTTGAGAAATAAGCTGACATACGTATCTATATTATTGTGGATTTTTCCAAAGGTTCAAGCAGTCGTTAGCTAAAGGCTTGAAGAGCAAGCTGATGTTCTAAAATCAATCTAACGAAATAGGTAATTGGTAACGGCGAGGGCAAGAATATGTTATTCACAGTGCCCGCTTAGACTCGCCTTATCAAGGGTTGCCTGAGGGCAAGAAAATCGAAGCTAGGCACACGCCATGTTCTACAGGACAATGCACAATTCAATCTATTCATAAAAGAAGTAGTTCTCCGACACTAGTCGTAGATTTTGACCGTTTGCCCAGGTCCTTGCGGGTTCGAAAGTGCTCAAAAAACCAATCCAAACCGACAAAAACTGAGCCATGAACCGCCTAAATCACTGATCGAGATCCATGGTGCTAAAACCTGCCAGTACTCAATCGGAAGAGATCACAATTAGGTGATCCAAGTGATCTTTGGGACCGGAAAAGGGATACGTTGATCACTGCTAGAAAATCTACACGCATCTCCTTTCTCACCGTCCCGGACCTACATATTCCAGTAGTATTAAGCTGGAACCCCCATTGAACTTAACATGCGATCCACGAAAGGGTTATTTGCTATAGGAAAATATCCCAAACTTTTGAGCGAAAATTAAGCTGGTTCAAAAGGCAAGTTTAACTTTGCTGATTTCAAGTATCATCTATGCTGAGTGGGGCCCCTATTAACATCCTGATCATCAGGGATCTAAAATGTCGGCTTACCCCCCAAAGAAAACTTCTCATGAGCGCCGGAAGATTCAGGCAGGTGTAATTGAGAGCTTCGGTACCCTTGCGGCAATACCTTGTGCGTATTGCAATCGCAACTCCTATCTGTGTATCATAATGTCTGGTCATCGACGCTGTGCGAATTGCACCAAGAAGGGGAGATCTCACTGTGATGCGGTCTCATGTAAGTATGTCCTAGTAACTGTAAAAAAGAGTGACGTTAATACAGTAATTGTAGTAGGCGCGTTGGGTGAGCAAGTTGGCTCCAAGGAGAGATATCTGGTGGCTATTGAAGAGGAGCAAGCAGCTCTACAAGCGGAGCTGGTCCGCAAGCGAAGGGAGTTAATGCTTTTGAAGCCGAAGCTTCTTCAAAGTGCCCTTCGCAAAATAAATACAGAGGGTGAACATCCCAAGAATGTGTTAAATCAGGAAGAAGATGTTCTTCAAGTTCAAGCCGACATGAGAGGATTATCGGGTGAGCTTTTTAGGGTTGAGTCAAACAATATATAGTCTTAGATGAACGAACATTAATCGTCGCCTCCGTCCTATTTTCTCGTTGTCCTGAGGTCCCGATATCATTGACCCTTGTAACAGCTATTCGCGGGGAAAATACATCGGGGTAGTCATTGGAACACTCACAGCCGTCAGATATTCAAACCACTCTGCTTCTCTGTTCGTTAGAAGTACCCAATATTGTAATGAATACGGAATGGAAAATTTCAGCGCTGCATCAAGGCTGCTTACGAAAAAAGACGAGCTTCTGGTTCAGACAATACTAGAAGCCGTCGTTTCGCGCCGCACTTGGAACCAACTGATATTAATTTATTAATATACATATAGCACTGGTTTCCCGAAGTTTTAAAGTTCACACTCAGCAACACATTTTTTGAGGCATTCTTATATATTTCCTATGGTTTTTGCTACGGGGCGACTTGGAGGTAGTTAAAGTCCCTTCAGACCCCGACTTATTAGTCGGGCATGCACCTCAAGTCAAGTTTGCCATGGATTTTATAAGTTGTTGAGGACTTGTTCTTGCCAGAGTATATAGTCGAATTACTGAATAAATTCTTACTTAATTTCTAACAAACAAAGTTCCCAGACAATCTAGCCTTTGTTAGACATAGATCATATGAACAATGTTTCCCGTAAGATAGTTCGTGCAAAGGGCCGTTGATGGCTTTTCTAGGGTTATTATTGATCCCATGCTCTTCAATCCACAACAAAGCCCGGACTTGACTCATTACCCTGCAGTGCTCCTTTTCCACTTTGGTTTTCGGTTTTTCGTGTTGCGAATACGTAGCATGTAAGCTGAGTCCGTCGAAAAGAATTGACATATTGCGTGTGATTAGTATGACCACCGCTCAATATCGGTGGTTGGAGCGGTACTAGTGCTTCTTGGTGGGGGCTTGGGAAACAGGCTCTTGATGAAAACTTTATTTCGGTGTTGAAAATACGCTAGCCATTTTATTCCGCCCCTGCTATCGTTGCTGTTATCGATTTAATCGCAGCCACAGCACACGATTTCTTTCGGTTCAGAATTGTCGCCTCACTCCGATATCGCGCATGGCCCGGGAACAACGACGACTATAAATATTGTCGTAAACCTATTCTGCAATTATAGACAGTGGATCAGAATATTCGGGACGCATCCTAACCGAATTCTCCTATAGCTGAGGCACCATTAGCGTATCTGAAAGAAATGAAGGTTTTCGGTTTTCGCCGAACAAAGAATATCGAGCAAGTATCCTGTTCCGACCATAAACAATACCGGGGGATTCTAAATATACCCAAATGTCTCCCTCAATAATTTCACTGGAGATATCCATTTCAATCCCAAATTGAGTAACGTCCTCGAGATACTGTTCCTCGTTTGTGGAACCCTCTTCCCCCACATTAGTGCCACCCCGTATTTCCGGCCACTGGCCCTGAAGGGGAGTCTCGAAAAATTTCGATTTTAGATGTCTTAGTTCATTCCGTCTCAAAAGTAGTTCCGCCTGAAGAGCTGCTTGCTCTTCTTCGACTGCTTCTATGTATCTCTCTTTGGAGGAGACTTGCTCGCTTAAACTCTCTACTAAGCTTTTTTAGTTTCTACTCTGATAGCAAACAAACATATGAGATACTTACGGGATGATGCGACACAAGAGGATCGCCCTCGCTTAGTGCAATTTGCACAACGTGTGTGACCAGACATGACGATACATGAATAGGAATTACGGGAGCAATAATCACAAGGAATTACTGCAGGAACACCGAAATTTTCAATCGCACCTGCCTGGATCTGCCGCCGTTCATGGGAGGTTTTCTTTGTACGACTGGTGAACATTTAGGATCCCCGCTGGCGAAAGTAGGTCTAAAAAGCCGGCAAAAAGTCTTCTTCCGATTCTCAATTTATCGCTTGCTTTCTGAACAAGTATTTATTGCTTAATCAAATAAAATCTTTTCGTAAGTTATAAGTCGCAAGGCGCAATGGAGCCCAATTCCGCTTGCTATCAGAGTAGGAGACAAGTCGAGCTAGAAGAGTATATATAGACGGTGTTTTTCGCGGCGCTCTAGTGGACAGCGACCCATCACCAAGGATCGTTCGGACCACCGAATACTGCGACATCGTCCCAGCCGGCCTCACAATCACGCATACTATATTAGGGCGTTTAATTTTTCGGAAGCGGCCAATGTAAAGAATTGGAATGCTATTCAAGCAATGCTTTAAGAGAGATTACACATCAGAAGTACTTGATTGCTTGAGACGTATCACCAGGATTACGAAATTGGCGAACGGTCAACACGCTTTTTGTTTAGGCGTTGTATTCTGCCAAGGGACTTCTACGATCTACCCGTTTATATCAGTTTATTCTCAGTATTGTTCTTTGGTGTAGTAAACTCTCCTAGGCAGGATGTTGTTCAGTTGCAAAGAATGTATTCCTTAAGAACTGATTCCGCTGCTGTCATAGCGTTAATACCTTACTAAGAAGACAATGAAGTACCTGCCATCTACATTTACGTAATATTAGCAATCAAAAAGTTCCAGTCCGAAACCTCTATCGTAAGGGACTAACTGTTCAACGACCAAATATCTTTGGCATCCGGTCGTCCCCACCGAGATATTGCACTGAATCTATAACTAGGCACTCAGAGCTCCAGCAGCAAAACACGGGAATTTCAGATTGCTAGGAAACTCTTTAGCATACGGATAATCTAATTATCACTGGGTTACAAAAGTTTGCATTATAAGGGGAAATTTTATCTTGATATACTTCCGGTTCAGAGTTCAGCTGTAATCAAAATTTGCTAACTGCTCAGGACTATCGTACACGGAAACCAAATAAGCACCAAAACCTTCAGTTATTTCTCCCTACGTTCACAGATAGATAGGTGTATGCCTGAAAGAGTCCATTAAAATACTTCCTAAGCCGATGCATGTTGCCACAATTTAAGTTCGCTGAGTGGGGTCAAACCATAAGCTGGGTGCCAAATCCAACAGCAGCGCAGGTCGGACGATCTTGAGGCTCAGAGAAAAAAAACCAGGGGCATTTCGGGTCCAGTCAAACTATCATGGTCTTGACAACCTAGAGGTTAAACCCACGATCAACAAGAACGCCTTGATAGGTGTACCAAAGTCGAAGGACAAACACCAGGCTCGCCGGTTCAAAGCTATCCTCCAATCATATCTAATAATAAGCTCAAATTGGTATCTGGAGGTTTCGTCCTATAAATATATAAGCAAGCAACGCATTAAATCCCCGACACATTCTTCAAAGTGATGAAACTTGTTGTCAATAATTAATCTGCGCCGTATTTAACTATCAGCGGTAGGCCAGCCGCTCTCTTATTTATTCTACTGATATTTCACGGAGATATCGTTTAGAAATATGAAGGATTGCTTTGTTAATATTGCAGACAATGGCTTTTTTCATGCAATTATCCTTAATAACATTGATGATTTCGGATTTTCTTAGGATCTGGGTGGTCGCTTACCAAACATTGTAGGATGAGTGATTCTTTCCGACAGAGTGAAGGTTTATGAGATATACTAAGACGCCTAAGAGTCACAAAGCCTAGATCCCCAAAGACGAGAACAATTGAGAAGAAGGAGAGCAAAGATAATGCGAGTCATGGCCCGTTGGAGGGGTGTTTTCTTTAAACAAAAAACTCCTTAGACCTCCCAATCTGCCCCTGCGACCCGACACCACAATTTGGGTACAAATCTTGGTGGTTGGGACCCTTCGAAATATGTGTTGTTGTGGCTGGTATATATGGCTTGCGTCTGAAACCTAAAACGACTGACTTTATGGTATGCAACATGTTGATACTATAAAATTGGCTAGACAGCCTTTTTTCAATCAATCTTCCATTATTGGAGTTGATGGGTGAGTGGAAGTCGGTGTACTGTGCCCTTACTACTGCGGGGGTAGTGATAAATCATGATATATGATAAGGGATCAATTAAAAAGCTTTGAGATTGGCTGGTTCGAAAGGTGTTGAGACGCTCTAGAAGGTCGCGCCATAAGCCTCTAGATCACCAGCGGAAACATGACCTTATTTGAGTCAACTTCCTTGACCAGAGAAAGTTAGCACCGCGTTATAGTACCCAACTTGGACTGGTAGTGTAAATTCCAAGACCCACTCTCTGAGTTGGCTCAATAATCCCAAATGCAATGCCGCCTACCATGTGAAATTGCTGAGCGTGAATTATCGTCCTGGCTCCAACAAGCTACTTAGGGAATGGTCACAAGATTCATGTTGCTTCAAAAAATCACCATGCGTGAAACCCACTATTCACAATGGACTTCAGCTATTCCAACTAGGAATTCTTGACAATCACTTTTATCATTCAGTCTCAATGGCTACTCAAGTATTGATACGTGTTGCGGCTTAAAGCTCTTTCTACGTTCGGTTACTTCATCATGTGTCATTTCGGTTTCTTTCGATTATTTAGTGCATGCAACAGCGATTATAGTTATACACAGGCGTCACAACCTTATTGATCCAATAAAAACTCCAAGACTGCTTGGTCCTCCTTGTAACGCTTTATAAAGAGCCCAAGAATGGGGTGGGCGCTTGTGACAGTATATTAGGGGAAACATGCAAATGGCATCTGTAGTGTTCATATCTAATCAAAGATTCTGATGCATATATTCATATCAATAGAATTATAATTTGGCTTGGCTAAAAGGCTATTTGAGAGACAAACAAAATTGGGTTTGTCCAATAAGCAGACTATAAGCTTGCTCTTGGTGGTCTGAAGGGCCAGGGCATGATCAACAAGAGCACTTTATCAATTCACAAAGAACCAAAAGACATTAGTCTCACTAGCTAAACTGGAGTAAGTATTAATTATCAAGTTGCTGCTTTGGCTCATTGTAGAGATAGGCATAAAAGAGCGGATTGACTTTGGCGTCCATATTTTACATCTCCTTCCACTCAATGTCCTTCAATTCTTCATATAAAATAGTATCGCTACTCTTTCCAAACGCTCCCAATGGGTATCCTCGAGCACTAAATACCTGCACTCGTTCCGTATGAGAAGTTATGGAGTTGGCCATGGTGGAACCTCCACATCCTAGCAGCGTGCGCCGCATCGCAACTGTTGGCGGTGGACCAGCCGCACTTTCATTCCTTCTTCAGCTCAAATCCAAAATAGACGCCCTTCTTGTGACCCCTTGTTACCGAGTCGAAATAGTCGTGCTCGATAGAGGCACTCGTTTCGGCCCAGGTCAGGGATTCGCGCGATGGCAAAGCACTGCTTATCGGCTAAACTTCCCTCGAAAATTCATGGAACCGGAAGCCGATGTCGCCGGAGTCTTTAGCGCGTGGTTGCGGGATGTTGCTCCCCAATGCACTACTGAATTTCCTCCCCGGCGATTTTTCGGCTTGTACCTAGAGCAAATGGGGAAACGCCTGCTCGCTGAAACAGTGGGAAATCCTTTTATCGGCATCAAGTTCTTTCCCAACTGTGAGGTGAACGATATCGAGTGCGACATCTCCTGCGCATCGGCTCCTTTCTGCGTTCAATATTCCGATGTTTCTAGAGATGGTGATAGCAGAGGATGTTTGGAGGTCGATGAGGTGCTTCTCTGCACCGGCACCTTTCCTGGAGACCACTACCGAGAGTTTCGGAGTACCGAGGGCTATGGATACGACGCAGAGAGCAATTGCCGACTCATGGCCGGGCTACAAGGAAATGAGAGCATCGGCATTATTGGTAGCCGTCTAAGTGCTATCGACCTCGTAATGGAGCTACGCAAGCGTCGTCACACTGGCACTATAACATTGGGTAAATATAAAAGCCAGAATTGTTTTATATATTTCCATATGGCCATATATAATCCTAAAGACTTACTCAACTTTGATTTTCAGGTTCCGAAAACGGTCTTCTCCCTGCAGTCAGTACGTTTTATACCGTTGAAGAGGTGCCATTTTATGATAGATTTAGTTTGAAGCGGAGGGATTCTACAGACAGTGGAATTGTCGCCGATATAGAGAGTACGCCTACGACTCCCAAGTGGAGTGAAGGTGGGTTTCAGAGAGATGATTCCCGTCAAACTGTTTGTTATCTGGTCGGAAAACCGATTCCGACGCCTTCACAATTCTTGGACTCCAGTCAGCCACGACAAGCAATCACAGCTGCGATGAGTATTCGTCGCTGTAACGGCCTTCGCTACCTCCATCCTTTGCTTATATCGGAATCGGCAAGTGTCGAAGAGTTGAGTGACCGTTTTTTTGCCGAAATCAACGCCATGATTTTAGAGGATTGGCGTGCAGAAAATACCCCGAGAGCGCCAACCGCTCCTATGGCTCACTACGAGAAGATAACCGAATACTTGGCAAATATTTCTCCAGTAGAGTGGCTCAACCAGCAGATCAAGCAGGCGGAGCACGGTATCATCAAACCATATCATGCACTCTTTTTTCAGCTCTACCCACACATATCGAAGTTGTGGGCACATTTATCGGAGGACGAGATGAGGCGTTACTATGAGAAACTCCATTGGCTCTTCATGTCGTTCTACTCCGCATTTCCTCTCGAGAATGCCTGGCCGATGCGCGAGATGCTCTGCCAGGGCCGACTAGCGATTTTACGTGAATGCAAGTTCTTCCATAGTGTCGACGGCTTTGTGATGGAAGGACGAAGGGCCGGATGCAAGGAGACGGAGAGCCGCCGTGTAACCCACCTTTTCAACGCGGCGGGACACGGCAGCAATGTGAGAAGCCACCCGCTCTACTCAAAACTCCTCAATTCGAAACTTCTTCGCCCGCATCGCTTCGGTGGTGTGGAGTTTGAGAATGATACTTATCGGGCGATCAGCGGCCGCACAAAAGCTCCCATTCCTAGCCTCTATGTGATTGGTGAAATGACTAAAGGTCAGATTTTGATTTCCTCATGTATAGGCATAATAGCCAAGCAAGCAGACAAGGTGGCAAGTCAGGTCTTTGAGAGGGTCAGATATGGTTGTGTAAATTGCAAGTGAAACCCTGTGGTAAACATTTCTGCAATCATTTTTCAACGGCTCCCATCGAATACTAGCTATAAGCCTTTCGTCATTGATGCTTCATGAAACCAGCATATATTTTGTTAACTAGTTGAGCAAGCATCCTGCAAGGAAGTAATATTAGATGGCAATGCAATGCTTTATGCCATCATATTTGATTTAATACTTTGATACGTAATCTAAAAGAGGGGCCCTAAGTATCGTGGCGGACTTAACCGTCAGCTACCGATCGTATGATCTATAGATCTGCCTTCATGGACAGTTAGTCCACATTTCAAGCCTTAAGCCAAGCAAAACGACTCATGACTCACAATTCTTCTTCCAAGATAGTTTAGGAATACCTTGATACAAGTCGTATAATATCTCGGGTGATTTATCCTTTGTAAGACATTTCAGAAACCACCAAAAAGGGCAAACGATCGCATGACTCCACGGCGCCTTTTCTTAGCTTCAAAGAAAGCTTTTTGTGATAGAAAATTTTTCAAGCAAAAAAAGGGTAGGACACGGCTTTGAAGTCCGCTGGATACCAAGACCTTGCCATACAGACTTCAGTATTTTACCATCCGGTGACTACCCCATCAAGCAATTTTCGATAGGACAGGTAAATTCGCCCGCTTTGCTTAATATTGCAAGTGGTTTGAGGCGGTGTGGGAAGATAATAGTGCTCGTAATAGAAGATAATTGGCCCATGCAGCACCGTTTCGCGTAGAACATGAAGCATCATTTGCGCCACATTCAAGTGTTGCAGCTGTCTGATCTTATTGAAATTTCTTCTTGCAGTTGGTAAATTGGTCGTGCGAATAGATACTCTATTTGACTTGTCTTTAATATCTCGCGACACATACTTCCTTCCTATTCAGAAAACCAGGCATTTTAGATAGTAGGATAAACAACTAGGGTACCGAATTGTATTTGAGTTGGACAATGAAAGTAGAAAATCCTTTATCAGTCAAGTCTAGGAATTACATACGCAATCATATTGCATAGAAGGTGGTGATTACTGTTCATTGTATCTCTTATATTCATTCTTGTCTTCTACCGATATCATCGAGGGATTGTCAACTCTCCTCCGCAGCCCTCTTCGCGTTAACAAACTGGCCTTTCTAGAAGCTTTATCATTCAAGATCAGAAAAAGGAAAAAAGAGAGGAAGATCGTTTTGAATTCGGAGATTTGGTTTGCTGCGATGGAACCCTTAGGTCCGGTGTTGCTCGACATCGCATAGTTTTTGGCAAAAGAACCAATACGCAGACAAACTAATCCCAACATCGGATGATAGCTTACAGGATAAGTTCTTTTGGTTTCTCCCAAGCAAAAGACTGGTCCGTGAAATGACCATTTTTGGCAGTCCTGTAATACTTTGGTTGATCCAAACCAAGCTCCTTGACGATAACGCCGGGTCGCATGTCAAAATTCTTCCTAATGATCTCAACCAGCTGTTCAGAAGATTTCCGACCAGTACCATACGTATCAACGAATATCGATAGAGGCTCTGGGACACCAATAGCATAAGACAGCTGAACGAGAACCCGGCGAGCGAGATTGGCGTGAACCAAGGATTTAGCTATCCAGCGGCCAAGATAAGCAGCAGATCTATCAACTTTGGAATAATCTTTCCCAGAAAAGGCACCGCCTCCATGAGCTCCATGGCCGCCATACGTGTCAACTATAATCTTACGACCCGTAAGGCCGGCGTCACCCTGTGGTCCACCAATAACAAACCGGCCGGATGGCTGAATGTGGTAAATCGTTTTATTGTCAAGGTACTTAGCGGGAATTGTTTTTTTAATGATTTTCTCAAGAATCTGGTCCCTTAATTCTAGAATCGAAATATCCTCGCTGTGCTGCGCGGAAACGACGATAGTGTCAACCCTTCGAGGGACGAAGCCACCATCATTTTCATACTCAACGGTAACCTGGGTTTTAGTATCTGGGCGCAACCACGGCAGAGACCCATCCCGGCGAGCGGCCGACATGGCGGCGTTAAGTTTGTGGGAAAGGAGGAGGGAGAGGGGGAGAAGTTCTTCAGTTTCGTCGGTTGCGTACCCAAACATAATACCTTGATCACCAGCTCCTAGTTTGTCTAAATCATTGTCGTGGTAGTGAAGTCCCTGCGCGATATCCCCGGATTGTTGCTCAATGGCGACGAGCACATTGCATGTTTTGTAATCAAATCCTTTCTCAGAGCTATCGTAGCCAATATCTTTGATAGTATCACGAATGATCTTCTGGTAGTCCAACCTTGCCCTAGTTGTAATCTCACCGAAAACCATGACCATGCCTTTAAGAATCAGCACTGTCGCTAGTAGCCGTAGAGTAAATGCAAAGACCCTGGGTAAGAGTCTTCACTTACCAGTTTTAGTAGCAGTCTCGCAAGCGACCTTCAGAGCAATTTAGTTAGCAATTAGCGAGCCTTGTACAAACTGTTGTTCTCGTCTTACTTTTGAGGTCGGGTCCTCGGCTAAGCAAGCATCGAGGATGGCATCTGAGATCTGGTCGCTACATGCACAGCAAATTTAGAATCGCAACAGCTTGATGGGGAGAACGAGTTACCAGATCTTGTCGGGGTGTCCTTCACCGACAGACTCGGACGTGAACAAGAAAGTCCCCCCAGGAGTCGTGTTTTCGCTAGTCCGAACCATATTCGATTTTGATCCCGTTGGGAGCGTATTGTCATAGAACAAGGCCTATTAAACTTGGCAGTTCGATAGACTAATATCCGAGCCTCGAAAAGGAGTCGTCACCGAGCCATTCGGCCTGGTATTTATCCTTGGTTCTGGCATAATGGACGGAGCGCTCCTGTTGATCGTGTTCTGAGCTTATAGATCTTCATAGATTGTGTCGTGCACAATTATGGTGGGGCAAGCCAGCAACACAATGATCGGAGTGCTCTTGTTCATCCTATTCGGAGCTCCTAGATCGCGAAACCCTACTGTCACAGGAGCAAACGGAGTTAACCCGTTCGATGGTATCAATTTGTAACATGCCGCTCACCTCTGTGATTAAATAATAATTTAAAAGAACTATTTAAAAAAATCAGCCCTGGGAGAAGAATAATATCACTTATGCAATGTTTTTGATTGGAACGCGAATAACCGTTTCAATTGTCGAGTGTTCGCGGTCTAAATGAAAGTTATATGAAATTATTTTTGAGGGTGCCCTAACGGACAGAATGTGACGCCTGTATATAGATCAACCTGACCACAGCTTTGGCCGAGACAAGTCCGTATCTCAACCCCAAATACCTGCATCTCCACCAAATTTCTCTACCCTCCTATATTCTCTGAATAAATATCGAAGTTAGCTTAAACGCAACTCATTACGAGGCGTACCTCCTTGGAAAGAATCGGTTGCTGCAACAAATACCGGTAATACCTCCCAAGCCGAGTGCCAGAGTCAGTGAAAGCAAGACGACTCTTTGCTGACGGAGATCAGTCTACGCAGAATATTTCGAAATGTCTTCCGACCGGAACAAGACTTCCAAAGGACTACGATCGTTCCAGCCGACATCTGCGGGAGAAAATGGCTCTTCCACACAAATTCCCAGTGAGTGTTGTGATCATGATGTCTACCTTCCCACTGCACTGAAAAGCATAATTTCCTGTACCCTAGTATATATGCTTATAGCTATATTGAGTGATTTGGAGATCTAAACTTACATCTTAACTATAGTGGTTCGCCTTACCAACGCGATTATAACTCTAGAGAGAGAGCTAGATGCACTCGAGGGGGAGCAATCCGCTCTTCAGGCAAGATTAGTCCGTAAACGAAAGGAGCTAAAGTTTTTAAAGAAGAAGTTGTTCGAGCTTGCCCTTCGCGAGGATCGATTGCTGGCTGCAGAGGATGCAGAGAGGGAAAATAAATACTAAAGATTACTGATATGAGCATGAAGAAGTGGGTGTCACCCAGTTTGGCAGAAAGGCGGCAAATGTACTAGCTAGTACTGGGGGGAATTCTCTTTGATACCGTTTACATACTTTGACGTAGGTCTGTTATAGCTGGTCTCGTCGCGCCAGACTCAGTGCGTTGTATTGGTTATATCCAACAAAACTTTTGGTCGTTACTTACTCTTGCAGTGTTGCAAGCCTCGTGTGTTGCGAAGTATTACGCGTTGTGACCGAGATTCTGGAAAAACACATTTTACGGGGAATTCTAGGTAATATCGCGCTTAGCCCTCACCAAAATTCAGTTTCATTTCCCTTGGAACACAGGATGTTCAAATTTTTAAAGACCTGCGAACGAGTTCAAATGCAGCTGCTGAAGGCGAAGCTATCTTGCAGAATCAGAGGCAGGTCGCTCTGCCAGTAGTTGCCTTTTGACTTTCCATAGTGATCGTGGTGCTCAGCGATCGGTGCTATTAGATCGCCAAATTTTAGGCTCAGTTCAGCGAGCCTAAATCTATGGGAGTGTAATGGAGTGGCTCGCGTGAGACTGTACGCTAGTACTACAATTGATCGAGGTGCTCCTGCCGGTCCCACTCTGAGCCACTAGATCATCCAAAAGTTCGACCACACAACAGGTTCCGGGTGCTATAGCCCTTGTTCCGTCAATTGTGGACAAGGAACACTAAACCACTAAGTTTTTGTAGTGCAAAGTCATCAATCATAGCGATTTTACTGCATTGAATCTGTAAGTTTTGCAGCGACAATTTTGGGTGGAATCTTGTTGCTAGGATATATTCGGCTATCATAATCTTAGAGTGCAACTCTGGGCACCTGTACCACGGGCATGCTAGGATGCTTGCACCTTGACTCGGTTCTAGCTCTATAAATTCCCCGAGCGGAGGTCCTTCTTTTACTGTCAATGCGACTTCATTTTTTGCTTCTAAATGCTTAAAATCGTGGTCTAGTATTTGCGAACCGGATTGCTGACTGACTGCACGATCAAAAAGAGTGATCGGATTTGGTTTAATTTCTATATCGAGAGATCTCAAATACCGTCCCGTTTTAGCTTTCAATTATTCATTTCCTCACTTCTATTTTGCGAGTTTTGCTCCTTCCCGGTAATATACCGATATGCATATCAAAGACAAGCTCGCTGCTTGCGAGACGGCGGGCAAGCCGTGCTTCTCGTTCGAATATTATGTACCCAAGACCCCTCAGGTGTGGAACTTTCGCCCCTCTATCTCGGATATTTTCAATACTAATAAGGTTTCTCAATAGGGTGTCCAAAATCTCTATAATCGTACGTTAGACAATAGAATCGAAGACCCTTTTCTGTGTTAATCGCTGACGTACAACTATTGATAGGCTTGGAACGCATGGGCTCCTTCGGACCGCAGTTCGTTAATATTACGTGGAATGCCGGTGGCCGGTCAAACAGCTTCACTACTGAGGCAGTCAGCGTTGCTCAGGCGGCTTATGGCTTGGAGACATGCATGCATTTGACATGCACTGGTATGGAGAGAGAGAAGGTCAGCGGTGCTCTCAGGGAAGCTTACAACAGTGGTTGCACCAACATTCTAGCCGTATGTATTATGAGAAGCTCTACATTCCGCTACAGCATTCAGTCAACGAACAAATCTAAATCCACGACTTGGCCAGTTGCACACTAACGGTTTCTAATTTGTAATAGCTTCGGGGTGACCCACCGGGAGAGAACGAGACGTGGTCATCTGTTTCTGGGGGCTTTCGATACGCTAAAGAGCTCGTAGCATATATACGAGAGAACTATGGAGATTACTTTGATATTGGAGTCGCTGGCTATCCCGAAGGATGTGACGACAGGGACCCGGACGTTCTACTAGACCATTTGAAAGAGAAAATTGACGCCGGGGGTACTTTTATCATCACCCAAATGTTTTACGACGTAGATATCTTTTTGAGCTGGGTAAAAAAGGTCAGAGAGAGAGGTATCACTGTGCCAATTATTCCGGGTATCATGCCGATTCATACATATGCTGCTTTCATCCGAAGGGCAAACTGGGTAAATATTAAGATCCCGGGGAAGTGGTTGCGGACGCTTGAGCCAGTGAAAAATGATGATGTTGCGGTCAGAGCCATTGGGCGAAATCTAGTGGTTGAACTTTGCCAGAAGATACTAGCATCAGGAATCAATCAACTGCATTTGTAAGTAGACGTCTTCTTCGGGGCCTTCAGTGGGAATTCGCGCTAACAAGTCCTTCCCGCAGCTACACTATGAACATGGCCACCGCAACTCGTATGGTTCTTGAAGGCCTCAACCTAATGTCCGATCTTGATTCTCTGGAGTGCCAGCGCAGCGCTCGAATTGTCTCTTGAACCAGTAGAAACGGACCAAACTCATTATAAAGAAGAGGAGATGATTCAGGCAGCTGGTATATATGTATATGTTGCGATGCCCGCGATGCCCGTTTATTTTTTCGTGGTGTTTAACTACTGGCTACATTTTGAATTTTCTTGTTCGATGTTCTGCACCGGAGAAAGATCCAAAGCTCCGGCTACTAAATACATGATCTCAGATTTACTGATCTCAGATGGCGAGTTCCCCATCAAAATATGGCTAAACCTATTTAATTGGCTGTTGATTTTTAATAAGTGTATTTATTCTCATACAAGGCGAATCAAACAAGCATCAAAACCTCATGTTACATCATTGAAGTGAATCATTAATTAATATTAATCAGAGCGGTTATCATTCCAGTAGGGCCAGCTTCCCAGAGCTAATCCAATCGCACAGATTGACTTGGTTTATGCCCACTTCATAGAGTAAAACATGGAAGCCGACTAGGGATTCCATGGCGATGCGGTCTTTAATGCGGTCTTTGATGATCTAGAGGTCGGAACGCGATCAACAACGATCACGACCTTGCTAGCCTACCTAATTAGCTTACCTGGTTAATTTAGTGGGATCGAACCAAAAATCAACCGCCGACACTGCGGGAATTCGGCCTTTTAACAATTAGAAGCCTCAGAACACGACAACAGGAACGTCTCAGTCGTCTTTTGGGAATGAAGGATAAATACTGGCTCGGTGACCCAGGTAAGGTCCGTACGGCCCCTCATCAACTGTTAAATTGGTATTCTCGGTCTGCGGTACTCTCAAAACAATACTCCGGAGGTTCGCTCTTTTCGATTGGATCTAATAAAAACATAGAATAGAGTAGCAGACTTCTCACGCCTCCGTTCGGCTTGGTTTGCCCGTCCAACGGCTTCCTTTCCTTCATCTAGCCACTAAGGTTACCTGAAACCCGGCACCTTCGCGCTCATCGATGGAGGTCGCCGTTGTGAAACCACCCCGCCCTATAAATGTCCGCCGCATAGTTGTTGTGGGTGGCGGGCCAGCCGCGCTCTCATTCCTTCTCCAATTCAAATCCAAACTAAGTGGCAAGCCTGTGGCTAACCGAGCAGAGGTTGTTGTGCTTGAAACAGGTTCCCATTTTGGTCCTGGTCAAGGATTCGCACGGTCACAAAGCCCTGCATACCGGTTGAACTTCATCCGGGAGTTGATGGAGCCAATTGCTGGTGCTACTGGCAATTTTAGTGCTTGGTTGCGTGATGTCGCTCCTTATTGCACCACAGAATATCCTCCTCGACGATTCTTTGGTATTTATTTGGAACAGATGGGGAGACGTTTGCTAGCTGAGACCGAGAATAACCCCCACATCGAGATAAAATTTCTTCCTCACCACAGGGCGATCAGCATCGAATCAGATGGCTCACGCTCTTCACCTCTCCGCATTCGATATTCGGACGTCAATGGCGGCTACGATAGAAAATTTTTGGACGCTGATGAAGTTATTCTGTGTACTGGTACCATTCCGTGTGATAAATATCGAGAGTTTCAAGGAGTCGAAGGCTATGGACACGATACGGAAAGCATCCGTCGGTTGATGGATAATCTTCGTGGGGATGAGAATGTTGGCATCATTGGCTGTCGACTCAGCGGCACCGATGTGGCGATAGAGCTGCGTAAGCGTGGCCATTATGGTGATATAACGATGGGCAAGTGGACAGCCTGGCACGGGATAGATCCGAACTGCTCAACTTATTCTAAAAACTTTTAGGTTCACACCATGGCCTCCTTCCCACCGTCAATACGTTCTACACAGTCAAAGAAGTGCCATCTGGCTCTGCTCATCGACAGGTCAGCTACCTGATCGGAACCCCTGTGTCGCCTCCTGGGTGTTTCGCGAAATCGAGATCGAGCCCCCCACCATCATCAATCACCATTGCGGAAAACAAGGGTTGCTGCAACGGATTGCGCTACCTCCATCCTTCACTCATCCCGGAGTTCATGAGCCTCGAGGAGCTAACAAACCTGTTTTTTGCCGAGATCAATGCTATTATACGAGATCATAGGGATACGGATACCCCATCAGCAGGATTGGCTACTGAGACCAGAGCGACCCCGTCCTTGGCCAGCTACGAAAAATTAGCCGACTACTTGTCGAGCATTTCTGCCTATAAATGGGTTGATCAACAAATAGAGCAGGCGGAACGTGGAATTATCAAATCACATCGTGTATTATTCTTCCAGCTCTATCCGCATATAGCTCGATTATGGAGCCGATTGGCAGATAAAGACAAGAGCCGGTACCTTGAAAGGTTTCATTGGGTTTTTTTAGCATTCTTTACAGGCTCCCCGCTTGAAAATGCTTGGCGGATGCGCGAGATGCTTTCTAAAGGGCAGCTGACAATTTTACGCGACTGCAAATTTACTTGTGACACCAATGGATTTGTGATGGAAGGACGGAGGGCTGAACGTAAAGAGACGGAGTCTCGCCGGATTTCCCGCCTATTCAACGCATCCGGACCAGGCCGTGATCTTAGCAAACACCCATTCTATTCCAAATTATTCGACTCTGGTCTTCTCCGTCCCCATCGATTCGGCGGCGTCGAATTCGAATCTGATACTTATAGGGCGATTAGCAGGGCTAATGTTCCTAATCCTCGCTTATATGTAATAGGTGATGCGACGAAGGGTCAGACACTAATAACCTCATGTCTGAAGATAATATCTGAGCAGGCGAATACAGTGGCGGCTCAGGTCCTCGGCGGGATCATAGAGGCGCCTCCCGTGGAAAACTGTAATCCTGTGGCTAGGTGCAGTGAGTTTAAAAGAAATGATAAATCATGCAAGTGGACAAGGTTTTTTTATATTCCCGATAGCCCAATGTTTTCTTAGATCTTCGGCAATGGCGATGATGGGCAGCAACCCTGTTGCCAGTGCTGCCATTGAGTCTCTGGGCCAGGTTTGCGTGTGACACACTATGTGCAGCTGTAGCTGCGCGAATCGACAGGAATTGCCGACGTTTACAGGCCCGGATAGCCAGCTTGATCCGCGTTTCCGTTGGGGCCTCAGTATCACGGTTTTTGCGGGGCTTGGGAGGCATGGTGGCATGGTGGTAACAGTGGCAGCGGCGGTAGAGGTGGGAGTGGTAGCGCTGGTGGTAATTGTAATGATGATGGTGATTGTTGTCGTTGTGTCTCACTTCCCTGTATAAGACGTTAATAAAAACAACACCTCTCTAATCCTAATCCTCTTCCCGTCGATTTGCATCCCGCGTTTCTTTGTTGCCGCTGTCCAGTCTCTCCCTTCTTCCTCCTGGTGGGTGTTCGAATTTATACATTGTCCGCGGCTTTTTCTATCATCTCTCAGGTATACTGCCACAAGAACCAATAAAATACTACCAACGCAGTATCGGTAACCACGGAGACCGCTAGCAGGCTGATTAAGCCTTGCTTGTGCGTCTGACCATGATAACGTCGCTGATTAAGAAATATTTTTGCAGGATACCTGCGTCGGGATCGCCTAGACCCTGTACATTTTTGAAGCCTTTTATATCCTCGTTTTGGGGGCGTTCATCCCAAATTTGATGAAGCGCGTCTAATACGCAGAATTTAGCAAGGATCAAGCAGATTGGGAGCATAGCTTCGCAGGAGTCGAACGAGTCGTCGTCTCCAGACCACTTAGGATTTCGCGGACTTTTTTAGCTGATCGTTGAAGAATTTATGTTTCGACGTGGAGATCTCGTTTTTATGCGTCTGGAACATTATGATATTTGCTTGCTCTCGACGCCTTGACGGTCCTCTCTAGTATATGGAATCTTGCTGGTATAAACTCCTCCGCGCCTCTGGTTTTGATAAAGTCAGCGAGCGTAACATACTCTTTCACATCGATAACGTAGTTTGTAAACGGCTCTCTTCTTTGCCAGCTTTCTTGCTTTCCCTTGGGTCGCGGACCTTTTAGCTTTTCGGGTGGCTAACCGTATCTTATGGCCGTCAGCGCTAAACATTTTGATACTCTTTCGGTATCGATCTTGTAGGTCCAATAACAGTTCTTCACTGACATTTGGGCACTCCTTGGTTCCGAAAAACAGTGAATGTGATTTTGCAGTGTTTCCCGTTGCTTTCGAAAGCGAACATCAGTTAGGAATCGGAACTTTTAACCGACTTAAGAGTAGAGGTGTCTAAGGAGGATATAATACGGGTAGAGGGTATGAGAAACCAAGCATCAGGCTCTGGGTGGGGAAGCGTAGATCCCCCTCCATCTGACACATCGAAACTCGCGCCCCACCATGACCTTAAACCTGTTCGGGCATCACTTGGTCGCGCCCCGTTTGGCTCAAGCATTATGGTGGGAAGTGTCAAGATTTGTGTGTGCAATCATATATTGTCGTTTGTATTCACCATAACGACGGTTCGATGGTATTGTTATATATATCACAAATATGCAAATATCTCAGTGTCTGAGAACCCAGACTCTGTGGCTCTGGCAGAATTCTTGATTCAGGAAAGCCACCGTGGCTAGTATTTGTGGCTGGGACCTGTATCTACTGACAGCAGCCTCCAGAATACCACAGTTGTTTCCTGGCGCAACACATAATTATATTCGAACGTCAAATAACTACCCTGTTGCACATCGTTATTGTATCATCTATGCCAACCGTGTGTATTTTCAATTTTATATAACTAAGAAAATTACTCCTTACACAGCAAAGAAAATTTCCAAATTGTAATGAGCAAGTGCATGCGGACATGACAAATGTGTATCATCATGGTTGGTTGCATAACTTTATCTTCATATAAATCTCCGATTGGTCTCAGCGTTATAGCCCCAAGTCAGCATTAGCCATTTCACATACCGACGAAGATACCTGAAGCTTTAAAAAGATCTTGTGCTTAATCGTGGATTCCGAGAGGCTTAGCAGGTCTTGTGGCGCTCGGAATATGGGTTTCATTATCTCCGTTATCGTCTCCGTTATCGTCTCCGTTGTCCGCTCCGTCGTCTTCTGGCTTAGCTGTATCATCATGAATAAGTTATGGCTACGGTCTCTCCTGGGCATATGCCATGAGCACGGGCTTAATAGCTATCTTACCGGTTGGTCGTGGCCAATAGCTTGTTGGCAACTTACCATATTTGGCAAAGATTTTAGCTACAAATTCGGTTCTTGAATCTCAATTGGGTCATATTCTTGAACTAGCATATGATCTATCATGGTGCAGTTGCCTGATTATCAACGTGGCCAACCATCGCGCAAATGCCCAACGGGCACTTTCCATCGCCGTTTACACGCTTTGTCAACAAACTTTATCTAAGATATTCGCGCATTCACCTTCCTCAAATTCTCTGGTTTGTCATTATCAGTACGCCACCTAGCACCCCGATAATTCCAATTGTCAATTGTACAAGCCTTGTTATTGTTTCCCCATTCACAAGTTCAACTTAACGATAACAACTTTGATTATCGTTTTTCTTCCGTTTCTTCTTTTTCTTGCGCCGAGTTCTTCCCAATATCGTCACCTTCCTCAACCTTCATTTTCTTATCTTCGGGATATATCTTTGCTTATAGCAGGAACATGTGGCGAACTTACTCTTGATCTCTATAATAAGACTTTATACCTACTAAACTTTCCTGCAAAATCACCAACCCCTCTCGACTGCCAGCCAAAATAAACCACAAAAATCCAGAAACCAAAACAATACTTCTTAGTACATAGGAATTGATGTACATATCCCAAGCATCAAGTAACTATTACAGGACGTTATCAAAAAACTAGCAAACAAAACAAAGTATCTAAGTACATCAGTTCATAAACTTCAATAATGTGAAAGCAGTTATCCCCAACTACATAAAAATACGGAGCAATTAGTACTCAAGCCATAGGTTTTACTCAAAGCCAAAAAATCAATATTAAAATAACTGTAAGTGGTAGGGATAAGAATAAGTTTTCTTTTGTTGGAAAAGAGTGCAAGTAAATAAACTGTCTAGGCTTTGCACCCCTTTTACAAATATGTAAATCTGATCAGGATGTTGTTATTTACATTAGAAACCCTTCAGTACCATAAAGATTCAAGATACCTTTGGTATACCAGCCTTTGGAGCTAATCACAGCCTTGCAGCAGTCTGGCATTAAAGCTGCAAGGTTTTCAAAGTAGCTGGCTCGTAAATTAGTCTATACACCAGCCAAAATTGCTTTGAGCTGCTTGACAGCTTCGGCTTGGTTTTTAATATGCCTAAGCATGGAATAGCGTTTGTGTCATTGGTCCTTATACTCTATAGTCACAAATATTCTGGTCCACATAGTGAGAAGTGCAGGCCACACACATGCTATAACCAATTCTGTGCATGGCTCTGGTTACAGTTCTGCGACTGACATCCACACCTATTGCTTCAGCTATACCTTCATGCGTCATAGTCCTAGCCTTCCAACCTTCAGTTTCAATGAACTAGTCTTATTGCAATAACTGGCCGTCGGTTATAACATAGTCTCGACCTCTGGTCTCCAGCTCTGGGTGCCGCCTGAGTCTGGAGGCTTGGGTAACTCTGCTGACTGTGGACTGGTTCACACCATAGAATCTGGCCAATTTGGCATGGGATACGTGTTGAACTGGCTCTGGTAGAATCTGTAAATCTCCAGAATCCCGGCTTTCTGTGGAGTGGTGAAATGGCGCTTGCGTTGTTGTTTTTTGAATGCCGATACTGGTATGGTGGTGGTGGTTGTGGTGGTGGTTGCTGTTGTAAAAGGGTTACGACGCGGAAATTCCGAGCCGTAGCAGATTGTGTCGTTTGATGCATTTATTTTGTCACCCGCGTACCAGTCTGGTACCAAATTAGTTCCCAAATTGGTTACCAAGTTACAACACCCAGAACGGCTCGCAAGAGTATGTTACAAGCTTTAACGATGTAATCCGCCGCCAGCGCGAGCCTAACAAAATCGTTAAAAACCACGATTTTAAGACCGCTTTTGGCACGATTTACCGCACAACAACGTCGAAAACTGGTAAAGACACCTGAAAATTGGATAATAATTAAATATTTATTATAGTTAATATATAGAAATCACTAAATTCGTGGCAGCTATAAAAATATTACTTCGGAGCTCGTTACAATTCGATACTTGTAAGGATCGGTACAATAGGCATAAGATATCAAGGTAATACGCAAGATGTCACAAGGACTAGATGGTAGCGTATATATAAGTCGAATTAATACCTAAATTATTGCTTGATTTCTAAATTACATAATACTATGATTACAGGCATAAATAAATAACTTTTGTATTTAACTTAACAAAGGAAATAACTCGTGAGCTGATAAAGGAGATAACTTGTAAACTGTAAGAACCGGGTACAATAAGCACAAGGTATCAAGGTAATATACAAGATGTCATAAGGAACAAAGTTTGGTTTACGTATGTGTATGTTTGTCTTGAAATTTAAAGTATTACTTGGTTTCTAAATATATGTGGTAGAAGATATAGGTATAAATAGGTAAATGTGTGGAGATAACTTGTGAAGGGAATATAGAAATAATTTATGAAAGGAATATAAAAATAACTTGTAAAGGGAATATGGAAATAATTTATGAAAAGAACAATTGTTCTTTTTGTTTTCTGCCGACGGCCTTGACAAGTTACTTGTTTCTGGGCATACAACTTGTGACAGGCAACCTTGTAAACAAGATGGTTGACGTTTGACAATCCGGCTTTAAACGGTAGTTTAAACTACACACCTCCTTTGTACAAAGGTAGACAAATGATTACCTCCCGCAAAGCTCCTGTTTTCCATCACCATTTACATGTTTTGTCAACAAGCTGTATTACAGGCATTCACCTCCATTAGGTTTCCTCTATTTGTCGTTGCCAAAGAAGACAAACTACCCATTTGAGGCCCTACCCCTTCCCGGCTTCTGGTCTACAAATGTCCTAACAACACATTTTGCATTTTCTTTACATGCTTGTTAACAAGTTGAATTTTATAGACTTTGCCAGTTCAATCGCGTGGGTTCTCACAACATCTCGCTTCCACTTCAGGCAACTTTTGACTTCCGCTTATGCAAAAGATCGCTGACCTATTGGAACGCAGGGATACAAACGGTCTCACAAAATTGGAAAATGTAGTTAATGTACGTCAGCGATCGGAAATTGGACCGTTTATGTTCAATGCAGTTCATTCTAATCAGCAGCCGGGTTTGCCCAGGAGCACTTATGTCGCTGTGCCACTTATATCTATTGGTATTGAATATGACGATAGACTAGCCAATGGGCGTATTATCAAGTATTCATTTCAATTTCGGAAGTTGGGATCAAATAACGAGAATGGCTGTAAAATTCCATGCCTTTTCTTGATTCTGGGAGATAAAGCGCCTATGTACTTTACACAACTCTAGTGATGTAGTTTCAGGATTGCATAACTTAAATCTTGAAAAAACCGGCCATTCGGCTCTTCAATATTAAAACAGGAATCTAATAACTGTGTTCGACCCTTTAATCCCATTACTTGTAAAAATTTTAATAATTTTTCTCTTTTTATTAAACTATTAGGTTTATACAAATCGTTCATGATTTTGATATAGTTAGATATTGTTATTACTTCAAAAAAAATAAATTGCTTTAATTTTTGTCCTAGATGTTGCCCATAGTCTTTTGCAAGATTATCAATTTAGAGATAATCGGCAGCTTGCAATATTCTTAAAATTATGCTAGTAGACTTGTGGGAAGCAGTGAAATTGTTTGGTAGCTCGGGTTCCAATTTATATAATTAGGTAAGTACTTTCATTATGATATCAAACAGAATATCTGGTAATCTAATTAGTTTCTTTTTTCCTTCCTTAAACTCCTTATTATAATAAGTTTTTTTGAAAAATTTTGATTGTGAAGCCAGAATATTATGGTTGGCTTCAAATTTGATTTCATCTGGCCTTAATAGAAGGGTAATATCGGTTTTGCCTGGAATATACTGCGGTCTAATTAACTTAGAATTTTGTTATTTTAAGCTTATAATGTAGATATAATATGTAACTCACGCGTTGAATGACATTTGTTGCTGATGCTGTTTCTCCTTTTTTGGATCTCTTTCTTTTTCTGGTCGCTGCCCTATAACCATATCCTCTGGGCACTCTTTTAACCTTTCCCTTTTTTTCACAGGAAAAAATCTTAAGATAATTGAGCTGATAGATTGATGTATACAAGACTCAGTAGCTAGACAAAATTAATCGTTATAGATATAGTTGAGCATAATCGAAAAGTTGTGAGATAGATAATAAAGCTTAAGATATTCTAACTGGATCAAAACAATAAAGAGCATGTTTTTCTTTTTCGAATTTTCTAATCTTTTAAATTGTTACCGAAAACCCCATTCTTTTCGGCTTCGAAGGCAGGTTGGGTTGCACAAATGTGATTGTCTGTTGCAAGCGGTAGCAAATTTAAATTAGCTACGTATATAACCCGCTTTCGGCTGCTTTAGCAAGTTCTGTGATTTTTGAATCGGTCGGAGGATTCTAAAACTGGAATAAATGTGGATAATATATAGAAAATGTACAAATAGGTAGAACATCTAGACAAGGTGGCTGCCGGAAGCAGCGCATAACCCTAACTAAAATCGGGACCACCACTGATGGAACCACTGATGAAACCAGCTAGCTGCCTTTCGGTCCCCCTCCTGCCCCGCAGAAGTGAGGCCTACGGTCGCCTCTACTTGCCCATCCACACCAAGAGGGGGACCCACAGGAAGACTGGTTGGACTAGATTAGCTATCCCGAGGGCGCGACCAGGTAGGCTGGTTGGCGTAACCACCAGCCACCACTAGCCACTAGCTGACTGATTAGCTGTTACTATAAACTAATATTCTATGTTGTAATAAAGACTTAGCGTTTTAACCAAATAGAAAATTAATAGCAAAATGAAATTGCCTAAAATGAAGGAACACCGGTTCTTATAATAATTAGTGAAATGGTGGTAGTAATGGATTATTGAAATTCGGTGATTAAATATAATTATTTCTCACAAAGTAATTAATCCCTTGCTTTCAGTCAGAGTATAAGTCGTAAGATGAGGCATTGGGATAGTAATTTCGCATTATTTTCTTATTTCATACTGCGCCAAGTTGCAAAACAGGAAGTAATTTACATTTAAATGATGTAACGAGTGGATAGGTTTAGCGGATTGTGCGTTAGATACCGTTTGCTGCACAATAGTAAGTCGTACGGCCAAAACGAGATCTTGGTCAAGTACATAGACCATATCCTCATTGGAAAATTCTTTTGTGATTAAAACTTGAAAACTCTTCTTTTTGGTGATATTCTACACTAACTACAAAATGATAAATTTCTAGTTAAACGTTGGTAGAAGAATTTAGAAGCGGAACTTTCACAAGAAGGCCAGGCCAGACAATGCCCCGCTATATAAGATCTTTTTCAGATAAATATAATCTAGAAAATCTTTTGCCTTCATATCAACTTTATGGGCAAGGTGCCAAAGCTACACAAGCGCAAGCTGAACAGCATGCTCCAAAAGCTGTATTACAAGCTATTATAGCTGGTGGAGCTCCAACAGCTAATGTAGCTCCCCATATGAAGCCAGCGGCGCTGTAACAGGCCATAATAACGCTTGCGCAACCAGCTTGACATATCCCATACGCAACCGGCCCAGCAAAGACTGCAGTGGGGACGGCTAATACACCAGCAGATGTGAGCAACTTCATGGTTTCTGAAATTTGTATCCTTCGGTTATGGAAGTAAAAAAGGAGTGATGCAGTTAGCATTATTTTAGATCGACAATAAGTTTTGTAACAGTCGTAGGAGCGTACCTGGATATTCTGGAGAGAAGAGCTTGGGGTGTATTTTGAAAATGTCTGTTCCTACTGAACAATCTCTTAAAGGATGGTTAAATAAGTGGCTGAAAAAGGTGAAATACAGGGAAACTGTCCCATAGCTTGAGCTAATATCTATAGCAACCTCAGCGAGTTTAATAAGACAAATCAGTGATTGCACACTACTTCTGTTGATCCTTTGATCAGATGCTGCATTCGGCAAACAGGCGCAGAATTTCGAAAAAGAGGTACTGTGTATATGATCAGACCCATCCTATATGTTATAAGTGACTTGCTAGTACAGTAACGGACCGTAATATTGCCGTTTCCGGTGTGAATATCTTATCATTTCTGGCTGCCATCTGGAAGACTACTTTGCGGTGCTTCTTGAGCTTCAATCATTCGTTCGATTACTAAGTAAATCATGGAATGAATACACAAGCCCGCTACTCCCAAATCAAAGAGCTTTAGGTCTAAATGTTATGCATTCCGGAACGGATACCTCTCGTTTTCATCAGAATTGCAATATAATACTTGCACGATTACATAATGCCTATTTTGGCTTGATGATTACCGAGAAGATGCAAACGGACCGAATACAAGGTCTTCATTTGAATAAACAGATGATTTAAAACCACTACTAGGAATTTACAACCGAAAAGGATATAGTCGAACTTACCTATGTAAAAGCTGAGGAATGTATTTTGGTCGTTTTTTGGGCCCTATGGTACTGCCTTTTGGCTCTAATGACATAATAATAGCGTATTCAAAATGAAAGTTTCAAGAAACAAGATATTTAATGGCTTGATGTGAACACTTTTTTCTCGCAAATATGCAATCCTGCGGTAGCGAAAATTTTAATGGAAAAATAAACAAAATGGTTAATCAAGTCAAGATTCAGAGCCTTATGGAATATAAATTCAATAATGACAGCCTCCTAACCGAGGCCCTCGAAGCAGCCGGCCGTGCGAATTACACAGAAACTATCAGTGGTATGGATGGCAATAAACGCCTAGCTTTGCTTGGAGATGCGCTTCTCCAGCTAGTATACCTTGATCGCTGGTATCCCTCAGGGCGGGACAGAGGTAACTATTAACTATTAGTTTGTATGAGCTATCGCTAATCCAAAAAAAAAAAAGAATATGCAAGTGATGAGTTACAGAAGTTTACCTGCAACAAAAACCTGCAGAAATGCGCTGAAGAGCTCACTATCACCTCCGAAATTTTGCCAAATGCTGCGCAACAGCCATTAGAGAGAGTTCCTAAAACAACAGCTGCTTCAACTATGGAAGCATTATTGGGGGCAGTATGGCTAGATTCGAACAAAGATTTTGAGCAAGTTAAGAAGGCAGCAGTGAACCTTGAAATATTAGAAGACATATCTTAATTTACAGATTTAAATATGAGCTGGTTCTGCGGTGTTCGGTGTCTTTTTTTACTTTTTGAATTGGATTTGGGATTATATTTCGTCATATATTACCTTGTAAAACAGCAATTTTTTGTGTTTTTAAAAAATATCTAAGAAGTTTGCTAAGCACCAAGGTTGAAATCAGGCTTGTTGAAGGAATATAAGGAATGTGGAGAGTCCCTGCGAATGAGCCGAGAAGGATGTAACTTGTAGATGTACATGAGACAGTCTGGGGACAAAATAATAAAGCATATATGACATTTTGATACTGTTCATAATATATCTGACCTATATTATCTAAGTATATGTGACTGCGTTCACCTTTGTGGACTAAAGAAATGTAATGAGTGCTGTCAGAATCAAAAACCCTATTTGAGAAGTTATTAAGTCTAAATTTATGTTATTTGATAGCTGAAAAAATATTTCGACAAAGAATTATATTATCTAGTGTTTTATCTAGTGGTAAAGTTCTTAGGATACCTGTCTTCGAAGCAATAAAGAGCACACGGATGATACAAAATACCTTTGAGGGGAAGGACCCAAATAAAGGCTCAATCGCAGGACACTATACAAAGCATTGAATTTAGTTGAATATTTACTGAAATTTTATTGGTTGAACTGGTAGATAGGAATGTACCTTAAAATCCCTAGAATAATGTATTATGATCCTGTCTGAGGCTGGTGAGGAGAGATCTTGCAATGTACCTTAAATTCCCTAGAATCATGTATTATGATCCTGTCTGAGGCTGGTGAGGAGAGCAACACACATGAAGACCCATCATGGATGTCCAAGCATTTCTCCACTCGGAAAGAACCAACTAACTTACAGCGGCCCCTACGGCGCCGAGTTGAAACTAAAATCAAAGAATAAATCTTGGCTTAGATATGGAATCTCTGTACGTATGTTTTTAAAGCTATACATCTATCATGAAATTTATTCTCAATTTTTCAAGTGATGGACCGCATTCTGCCCAGTTAGGGGTAAATATTGACAATTACACAACTATGTGTTTGTTGGATTTTTCCGATGATAATATCAAAAATAATGCCTGCCACAGTAGCACTAGCCAGTGACTAGTAGGTTACGTGCAGCGGAAAGAAAAATGACTATATCCAATTTTTTGAGTGAAACCACTATTGCAAAAAGCTCGCAACTGTAAAATCTCTGCTATCTATAAGAACCTTATCCGTGTATATATAATTAAGAGAGATAGAGTATGTTCTTTGGTAAAAGAGAGAGATAATTTTTTATCCATTACAATTGTATATATAACTTTGACAAATAATCACTTTAATAACTCGTAAAGACTAATCAGAATAGCTGTCACGTTAAATAGGGCTGTGAATCTGAAATTTGGTATATTATAGATTTAAAATAATTTATAAAATGTTTGCAGGATACTAAGTGTAAACAACAATCTATTAATAAAAAAAAACCCAATACTATAAAATTAGAACATAGTATGAAGGCAAAATGCCTTATAAACTCCAGTTTGCTAGAAAACATATAAGTAAATGATCTGATGTAATATTTAAAGTTACATATCAAGGAAATACACATTATTTATTCGTCTGATTCTATAGTAAGGTGTTGTCTCACCTCTCTTGCTATCTCGTATGAGCTCCCACTTTTATATAAAACAATTGTAAGTTATTGGGGTAAGGATATCATAAGATTTCTGGAAACTCTGAAGTATCTTCACAAATTTCATCCAATATCACAGACGACAGCAATGGATGGGATGTGGGTGGAGCTGGAGGTGAACAGTTGAAGTCCTGTAAACCCTTAATCTCTGGGCGGGGATTGGCGGCTTTCTCTTGCATCAGATACCGCGTCCAACCCGTTGTGGGCTAGCTTGATCCACTCAATCAACAAAAACTTGAGCTAAGTTTAGGTTCAATGTTGACTTTTAATGAGAATAGTGTCTGTTTCGGTGACAGAGAAAACAATTAACGTGCATATTACCTTGGAGCAGGAGCTCTGTGCTTAGAGCTCTATCAATAATGGCTTTACTTCTTAATTACTTTGTCGTTGATTCTGCCTAGAACTATAATTTGTTATCTTTGTTCTCTTTTTTGTTTTTATTTATATATTTTTGCTTAACTTGTGTTTGATATCTTTAATACCTATACTAAAGATATGAAGAATAAAATTTCTTAATCTACAGTAATATTCTAAACTTTCTATTATTATTAAAAGATGTCTGCTTATCAGACAATGAGGATTTTGTTTGGGTGTATTTATACATTAACCTTATGACTGAGGGACAAATCTCTGCAGGTGCAAAGAAGTCCTGCAAGGTCTCCAGTATTTACACTCAAAAGAACGATATCCCCCGAGATGTTAAAAGCGACAATGTTCTCTTATCCTTGGATGGCAATATTAAAATTGGTATGTACCGCATGTCTGCTCGGTTTCCTATCAGTATATATACTAACAATCCGTCTAGCCGACTTCGGTTTCTGTGTCCAAACTGATAAAGCAACAACAATGATCGGGAGCCCAAACTGGATGGCACCCGAAGTCGTTACTCGCAAAGAGTACGGACAAAAAGCCGACATCTGGAGCCTGGGTATCATGGCCATTGAGATGATCCAGAGGGGGCCTCCATATCTTAATGAAACGCCTCTAAGATCATTCTATTTAATAACAAATATCGGGACGCCAAAACTCAAATACCCAGATGTTCTTTCAACCAAGATAAAAGACTTCCTGCAAGCGGCATTGATGAGAAGCTTAACATGAAAAGCTTCAGACTTTGCTTGGGTGACCACATCCTGCAGAAAACGCGTGAATGTTGTCGTCGTGCAAAAAAGCTTGGAGACCGTATTGTTCAAAAATCCGTTGGTCGAAAGTTTCCCCACGGCTATTAACAAATCCACACCCAGATTTCTTTGACCGCTGGTTGAACTTTTGAGCTTTTCAGCGAACTTTCGAAGTCCCGTTTCGTCGCTTATGCCAAACGCGTGGAGCGCTTCGTATATATATATATATATATACGGCAAAATCTTTAAGTTCGGCAGAGACGGGCCCTTTTATGAGGTAGTATCCCTGCTGATGCCGATAGGAGCTTTCTCCCGTGGTATGAATCGCTATTTCGTAGTTGTTTTTCTCTCTCATATAATATCTTTTCGGAGATAGAAATCATGGCCGATTCCAGGGCGGCGCGGTTGGATCTTGTGGCAGTGGGTAGACCGGCTGCTTTATTGTGATAATATTGTTGCCATGCACCATAAGACCGAGGATTGCAAGTCATCTTTTGAAGATGTATTGTGCTTCACAACAAACTAAAGTGGTTTCGGTGAAATGGACGGTTTGCGAGATAGTATATTACGAAAACTTGGTCGCGCTCTATAGTTACTGTTCAGTGGATTGGATGAAGAGAGAATAAGGATGATTTGAAATATATTCGTGTTGAGTATATTTATGGCTGCCACATTCGCGGCTGAAAGTGGAGTGGCCGCGGAAATGTGAGGATTGAGACCCAACTAACCAGCCACTCAGCCGCAGAACTGCAAATGTGCATTGCTCGAACCACGAAGGAATCCTTCGGATAAGGGGTCGAGACCATTTACAACGTATGTAGCCGTGCTGTCCAACAATCTGAGAACAAGGGACAAATAATATAAAAGTGCGGCAACGCAAAGCTGAGAACGACGTAGCGTAAAGCAAGGTACAGGTATTTTGTGCTGTCAAGACCATGGGTTTCTTTTTCCTTCCTTCTTTCCTTGCTGGCTACCAATCAGAGGCTTTTGTCAGAGGAAAAAAGACTATGAGAATCATTGCTGGGGCGGGCCCCGAGGGGAAGCTTTATCGTTTGCTATCAGTGATTAACACAAGGAATGAGAGCCCAGATTATTAAACGTAAAAAACGAGGCGCCGCCAGGAGCGTGGCCTAGACAGATCGTTGTTTCATAAACAGCTGAGCAGCTCGGTCTGTAATCAGGCGGGAGCCACATGAGCTTCTCTCCACCTCGGATTAACCATTTATCATCGACAAGTATCCGTTTGTACCGCTCTTTGTCCTGGTGTGTATTGTCAGAAATCTGAAAACTGGGACTGTGCTCACTTATTCCTATCCATTTATTCCTCCTGACGAAAACATGGCTGTATACCTGCACCTTTTTTCAAGTATCTCAGGCCTTACGACAGCGAGCTTTTTCCATGAATACTGCATAGCTTTACTAATTGTAAGTTTATTTCTAGATAAATAGGCAAAACTAAAGTAAGAACTAAATCTTCTTCCTAAGTTAACACTTGAACCACCGCAACACAACCCTGGTCACAACAGCCGAAATTCTCATACGAATCCAGGTGCTCGAGGCGGCGATAAAAAACAGAGCATGCATTTCAAAAGTTAACGTTACTCTATAATTGAAAATCATCTCCACATGCATAGGAGATTCCATATTCTTAGTCATCGGCAATTGGCCATTTGTTGCCCATAGCCCATTACAAAAATAAAATTAAGAAACTCATAATATACATGTAAACATCTCGTTTCATACCCTTCAAAGCTTTCTCCAATTCCTAAAAACAGAACCACTAATGCTTTTCCAGCTCCAGCTGCTCTTTTTTAAGCTGCCAACCCTCAATTTTCCCCCTACACCCAATATAAATAGTAACTTTGTATTCTGGCGCTAATATGTATTTGGTCCGAAGCTAGCAAACACTTTAGAAGTATTTTTCAACTATATTTTTTATTAGCAGTTGCATAGAAACTTCCTTCTCTTAATATCAATCTTAGCTCCCTTACCTCTACTGTTAAATCCTCAATCCCAAGTCTCTTAAGAATAATATACTCTTCCACCACCTCAGAACCTCCGATTGTGTATAAGCTTTGACGGTCAAACTCTCCCAATAACTCTGGGTTTCAATGCTGTAGCTTTATTAGCCAACAGCCGAAATTTTTATTTTTAAAGGGGTCATACCCTGGTAACTGGCATTATCTTATTTGTGAGTGAATATGATTCTGGATGTGTTTTTAACAAACAATGGAAGGTTGGCGGAGGGTGAAAAATCAATAGGCTTCAAAGAAGCTTCTATACCGCTATGGAGATATATGAGATACAAAGCAGTTAAATTACACAAACTTGTTTTATCTAAATTTAGAAAAAGTATAGCAGATCTAATTCGTAATAATACAAGTTAAACTTGCGGATTACGATATAATTTTAACACAACTAAACTCATAGAATTCTAAAGTTTTATGGTGATACTACTAAAACTTTTAGTTTCTAGACAACCATCTATTTTAACTATAATTTTGGCAAGTTCTCTTCAATATACTCTCCTACTAAAACTTCAAACCAAATTCATGTAGAATGTGACTTTTTGTAGGAGAAATTATTACAATTTTATTATTGGAAAGTACTTGTGAGCACATAGATCATAAAAGAAATTAAGGCCTTAGGTGCTAGAACACGCGGAACCAGTAGAATGCTATCATGCTAAGATTAAGATAAACCCTAACACTAATAACTAATACAAAATCTATGTTAGAGAGATTCTAGATATGCAGCTAGCTTTACATGAACTCACCTTGTGCTCTAATAGTTGACTATGAGGTCCACTGATTCCAGGTGGAATAACAATTGCGGATGGCGTTAGTACTTTCGTTGGTACAATATTGTTAATCGATCTCAGATGCTCTGGGATCCTCAAAGATGCGGTGGAGTTCAAGGTGTAAATATTTTCTTTGATTTTTAAGATGGCGCATGACCCTGTCGGCTCTTCTATCCCTTGATGTTTTGATGAGTCACCCTTGGCTGTTTCCAGAGTGCAGTTCTCTCGATTTTGTAATGGGTTTGCTTGTTTCGGTCCATCAGCTATAATAGAATCTGCATCCGGATATGTGGTGTCTCGCAGATCAGGTGCGACTTCGGGATGATTTCAGTGCATGCGCTTATTCTTTTGTATTTTTTGCCGCATTTCCATCGTTGCTATATATTGGGTCTTAAATCTGATTCCTGCAGTTTGCAGGAAGATTATGGTAAGAGTAGGCTGAATCTGGAGAGTTATTAAGATTTAGCGTTACTCGTAGATATTTGATTAAAGAGTAGACATCAGCATTCCTCAATAAGATCAAAATCGAACAATAGAATTTGCATTATGTGGTATTTATATACTCTAGTGTTGAAATTAAGTACGTTCCTATATTTTACAATGGACCCATGAGACCACAACGATCCTGAAATTTTAAATAACCTATAGGGAATAGGGAATACGAAGCGAATATCGGCATATAAACCAAGGCTAGATGGTAAGAGCTCATGTTTAGTGTATTCATAAATTACCTAAGATCATAAACTTCCAGCAAAAAAAACTCTCTTATTCGGGATACATGCAGGCATCCTCCTCTTAAAGGTGAAAGTTCAGGATTCTATTGGCAGAACAGGATCTACTTTCATTTCTCATACACATGAAGCATACCGGTACCATCCAGCGCACCCACACACATAGAATGTAGTATAGGACGTAATTGCCTCAGCTGCATGCATTAAGAGTGAAAAATATAGCTAAATATGTATGGCTATAGATAGCAAAGTTACCAAGTAACATCCCCGAAGCTCCATATTTACAAGCAGATGCCAAACAAAGAAATACTAATTAAGATACTTACATCTGCAACCACAAGACTGAGGTATAAAGCAGTTGTACTAAAGGATTTGATATTAGAAGGCAAATAAAATATAGCTACCTATAATAAGATAAAGGGAATGTTGGAGTCATATTCGAATAAAGCCGTATATATCCAAAGTTTATATAAGTAGGGCTCAAGTAACAAAGCTCTATATTAAGTTGAATTCATACACTTTTCAGAGATTTTATACTGTAAGATTCAAAGGAGATGACAAAAGGCTCGAAGGTTTAATTAATATCTATAATATATAAAAAGGAGCAAATCTAACTAAATCCCTTTAGTCACAGAGCTTCTAAATTTATAACCCTCACAGCTAAATCTAGGAAAATATCATTTTTAAAAAATAGTTTTATAGTCGTTTTATAAATTAGATCTGCCTTAACTTCGCTTTTAGTTTTACGGTCCTTCCTAACCTTATAATACCTTACGAAGTACTTCAAGGATGGAGCCGTACGTTAATACTTCGACCATTCTTTTTATAAAGAATTAGTACCAAAAGCAGAGGAACATGTTTAAAACAGGATAAGTCTTTATGAAAGTCCCCAGAAAGACCTCTCTTTCGCCAACAAACGAATGGCCATTACTATTTTTCGAAGAAGCGCAAAAAGCATATCTGCTTGCAAGAAACCTCAAAACACACTGATTTAACAAAAAACCTGATTATCAAAAAATTTTGACCATATGGCATTATTAAGAAATACAAAAATCGCGTCTACAAGCTAGATATACCTCGAGGAACCCGAATACACCGCAATATTCATTTCTCTTTTCTAGAACCAGAACCTTTGGGACTGAATCTCTTACAGAATTCGAAGACTACAATGAATACTCCATCGAGAGAATCCTTGAAGGACCCAACGAAAATGATAAGTACCTTATACGATGGTCAGTATTTTGTACAGAAGAAGACAATTCATAACAACTAAAGGATAATATCTCAGCTGACTTAAAATAATTACTGATTAAATCACCTTTTGTTAAATATGGAAGCAAAGCACCGAAGAGGAAGACCTAGGAAGAACCCTTTATAAGATTAGCTGGACATCGCCACCAAAATACGAACATCAATAAACAGTCTTATCCTACTATTTTAATGACGACAATCCTGACTATAATAATAGATTAATCTCTTAGCCACGGCTGTGTTTATACGGTCATATATCTCCTCCAACTCCTCTATTATTTTCATTTTTTGATGTAGCACCGCACGCTGATCAAGAGGAGTCGACAAACACAGACAACAAAGTTTTTCGCTCCTTTGAGCCAAACGAGAAGACGCGATACCATGGGCCATCACCATGGCGAGACAAATTTGATCGCACGACAGAAGGGGCATGATTACAATTTCGATTAATTTTAAAGAACGGATACAGGAAAGAAAAGCTGAAAGAAGCGCCTCAAATACTCTAACACACCAACCAAATAGAAATCAATTCACGATTCCAGACAAATCACGATTCCAACTGGAAGATTCCGAGGTCGCTATTTATGAATTGATGAACCGGATACGACGAAGCCATGCGGCGGCCTATACAGACACTCACTAGCTCATTAAAGCTACTAGGTATAAACCATCCGTCAACAATTAACACAGCTATATACCTATACTTTCCAAATCCACCATCAAAAATATAATTATTCGAACAATTTAGTCGCTAAGCAGCAAGTACTCCGTTACGCACAAGGTGATCAAGATTAAGGCTACCAAAGCTGCCAAAGTGGGTCCTGACAGGGGTCACACTCTTGAACCATACACACTTCGGTGCCTTATTGGTAATGCATCTTCGTATTCATATTCAGTTACGTTTTTTTCTTTGGATAAAGCTATGTACCTAGTCTTGAGCGTGCTTGCAAGCTTATATAATTGAATTGATGTAAGAGAATTAGGGCTGCATTAATTCCATACCTATTCCATTAGTCTACCCTTTGGAGACTCAAGGCACTACTATTAACAACACTGTAGATAGCTAGCTCAGAAACGTCAATTAAAGACTCTATTATTAAACCTTACAACGTTAGAAGGTGGTTTCACTGTAAAATAAGAGAGTAAAGGCAGTAAAAGTAGTAGCCAGAAAATTTATACTAGTTATCAAGACTCACGATACTTTTTGTTTACCTAATTTAGATATTTTGATCTTAATACATTCCTGCGTTCTAATATTATACTATTTATCACAATCTGTTCTCTAATTTCCTATCCACTTAGTCTCAAAGCTAGCTTCGCAAACAATATCATTTTTGTAATATTATAAAATGAAGTAGTCTTGAATTGAAGCTTGTAAGATTTGTCAGTTATAATAATATAATTAAAGTTATGCTGAGCTATTCGAAATCTATACACCTATGTAGGATAATCGAGTTCTAAATAGTAGTATGATGATGTACAAAAATCCATCAATATTGTTGCTTTTAAAGCTTCTAATACTTATTGTTAAGCTCAAGAATAGTCTTTTCCCTCCTGATCAAGAAGCTCTGGAAGTAGAAGCTTGTTAACCAAGACTTATATGGGTACATTTTCACGATCATTGACATTAATGTGTTGAAAGTGTTGTATTTTAGGAGACTTTACAGCTTATTTAGTGTAAAAATAGATTAGAGCTGTATACATCTTATCCCGGCTTTCCATCTAAACCTTTCTAAAACACCAGCTAACCCACCCAACTAATTTGCAATGAAAGCTGATAGCAAGATTACCTGATTGAATTCCTATCTGTATCTCAGAATAAAGAAGTATCGAGATAGTCAAGCATAGAAGAGCGCAAGGAGGTCACTGGTAAAATAAATTATAACCCAGTTGACATCTTAAGATTAAACCTATTTTGTGCACATCAATATGTTTTTCTTTGTTACTATAATCCAATAACAACACTCGTGCTATTGCCGGGGTCGGGACTGGAAATAATTGGGGATCATGATCTTGTATATTGACTTGAACTTAGGATACAGGATGAAGAACAAAGAGAGAATGCAGGATGAATGGGGTGTGATGCGCAAGATCGCAGAAAAAAAGTTTGTCCGTGTCACGTGGCCGGCTCACAGTCACAATCACACAACAGCTAACGTCTTGCTGAACTGGTCTTTTGTTGCTGTGGTGAAACGATTTCTTGTTTTTGTGCATCGTGTGTCATCTAGCCGATAACTAGAACCGTAGCCGTTTTGGTTACCTGACACGAGGCGATAGTAAAAGAAACTGAAAAATCTGTCAAAAATTAGACCAGCTCAATTATCTCTTTTTTTCTGTGGAGCTACATAAGTGTCACAGAACCGCTCTACGTGCTAACAACAAAGCCTGCTGTTTGGCGGAGCTCACACAGAAGCGGTTACTGTGATTAAATCGTCGGAGTGTTATTGTTGAGAAGCATGGCTTCACAACATGCACAAGCTTCTTCGCAAATCTTGAACCACGACTATTCGAAGTCGTAACCTACGAACCCACTCAAGGACTTCCAGAATCTTATGACCCGCTGACAGGATAGATATACGACGAAATCCTACTCATAGTCGTTTTTAATAATCACAATTACTATCTAACTATATATTAGCTGCTTACTTCTATATAGTATTAGATTATCGCCATACCCCTGGAACATTAGTAAATGAGCCAAACTTAATAGAAGCGTAACCGCGCTTTCCTTATCCAATTCTTCCAAATTCTCTCCTTCTGCTCTATATGAGAATTCCGGTCTACAACTTGTGAGTCCTGTTAGAAGGTCATGCAGGAGCATCCAAAAGAACAACCCCACAGAGGATCCACTACCCCAAAATTCGTTTTAGAAACCACTGGAGGTAGGCGAATTTCAATTAAAACCAGACCCACTTTGCAGCGTTCCCATGATCTATTGTATCAGAAACCGTTCGTCGCAAATTTAAAGGTAGTCAAATTTGGAAACTCATCCGATATGGAGGATTATAGAGATGTTTTTCTTTTCTACGCGTAGCTTTACGAGTTATACAAAAGAAGATAAGAAGACTAAAAAAATTCCTTGAGAGTCTATTATAGCATCACCTGTGTGCATAGATCCTTCACCTCCTAATAGCAATCCTTAACCGGCGTTGTTGTTAATCTTCGGTCTGGCGTTATTGGTAATCCTCGACCGGGCGTTGTCGATGATCTCAACATGCTTCGGTTGAACGAGGTATCGTGACTTTTAGAACAATAAGATTGTTCAGGCGAAGGTTAACGCAAGTCAAAAACTGTTAGGATTTAGATAGTTGGGGGGTACCCGCTCGCATGACTTTTGTAACAATATCGCGGGTTTTTCTTTCGCCTGTCCATCCCGGCGAAGGATCCAAGATGTAGCTCGCGTCGGGCGTGAAGAGATAACACAAATGCGCACCTTGGTGTATGCCTCGCCCTAATAGTGTGTAGGTGGTGTTTGTTAGACTTGGTGTATATTCTGCGAGCAACCAGGGCGGTCAACGCGGGCTTGCACAGTCTTCAACGGTCGGTTGAAGGAATTGTAGTCAGTTGTAGAAGAGTTAATATTCATAAATTGCTATATATTCTGACAATTTGACATTTTATAAAAATTTCCTCTAAATCAACCCTGGAGAATATGGTAACCACCTGGATCGCTATCTACTACACAATTAAAATGGATGTATTTAATATTAATACAGAAATGGCTTCTTTACTTAACAACTTGGACGGTGAGGAACTCCGTATATTCGCAGATATACAACAAGAACCTAGAAATAGGACCGGAAATAATAAACAAATAGAATTACATATTTACGTATATTTCCTGGTTTTCAAGAATATAGGCTCGATGGAATATCTTAAACAAATAATTCAATAAACATAAATAGAAATAGAAAAATTGGCTATAAATTATCTTGATTACTCATAAAAACATCAAATTCTAGATTTTCTATTAGCCTAGAAGAAATAGCTAAGTTTCACCTCCGAAATTAATATTAAATAAGGATTAATAGGTAAACCCAATACGGAGATAATGGATCAAAAACAAGAAATAGTAATAAAGATAGTACAAAAATATTAAGAAACTAGAGTTTTAGAAAGTCCGAACAAGGCAATTAATATTATGTTATAAAGTTTAGACCTAGCCGGAATGTATATTGCACCTAAAATGTTAGGAAACCTTACATTAATGCTCGGATTGCGGTTCTAGCAAACCGGCGATATGGCGGATCTTAATCATACTATTGAAGCTACCGATGAGGCTGTGAATACTATACCTTAAGAATACCCTAATTAAGTAATATATTTGAACAATCTCGGGAGCTTGCTTAGTATCCGATTTGACCGAACCGGTGATATGGTAGATCTTAATTGTGCTGTTGAAGCTGCTGGTGAAGTTGTGAACGCTATATTTTAAGATTACTTTGACTGAGTAAGTTACTTAAGTGGTCTCGGCAATTTGCTCGGTACCCGATTTAAACGAACTGGTGATATGGAAGATCTTAATCATACTATTAGAACTGCTGATGAGGCTGTGAATGCTATATCCCAAGACCACCCTAACCAAGCAATATATTTGGACAGTTTTGGGAACTAGCTCGGCAACCAATTTAAACAAACCGGTGATATAGAAGATCTTAATTATACTATTAGAGCTGCCGATGAGGCTGTGAATACTATATCCCAAGACTACCCTAACTAACCAATATATTTGAACAATCTTGGGAACTGGCTTAGTACCCGATTTGAATGAACTGGCGATATAGAAGATTTTAATTATACTGTTGAAACTATTGATAAAGCTGTGAATACTATACCCTAAGATTACCCTGATTGAGTAATGTATTTAAATAATCTTGGGAATATGTTCGGTACCCGATTCGATTGAACTGGTGATATGGCTGATCTTAATCGTGCTGTTGAAGCTGCTGATGAGGCCGTGAACGCTATACTCAAGATCAACCTAACCGGGCAATATATTTGAACAATCTAGGAAACTGGCTCGGCACCCGATTTGACCAAGCTGGCAATAGGGCCGATTTTGCCTGTGAACTCTCTTTATATCAAAAAGGTTGGTAGTGTGGAACAGCTTTTTCTTTCATTTGTATTGTTTCGGCTTGGTGGGCTGCTCGTATTCTCGTCTTGCAGCGAGATTGGGAAGTGTTGAGTTCATTGCTAGAGGAAGCCGTAAAATTTCTCCTTCTTGTGAACCTGCGATCTCTGAACCATACCGATAAGCAATATATGCTCGCAAGATTTTCCGGTTTGGTTTTTATGGCAGCTGCTATTTTTCTCGAAGCTGGAAAGAGTACCTATGATACCTTATACCTTCTTGAACTTGGTTGTAGTATTATTGTAAGCCTACTAATAGATATATATGGGAATATTTCTGCCTTAGAATGTTAGTACTTTAATCTAGCAAATTAATTTAGATCTTTTTAAGATGTACTAGACTTACCAGAAGACGGAATAACTTGTTTAATTTTTGCCAATAATATGTATCTGCGGCTATTGTAAATAAAATTACGTTACAAATTAAACTGGAAATTTGACGAGCTTATTGCGATTATCCACACTCTACCTAGATTTAACAACTTTCTTCTTTTGCCAATGGAAACAGAAGTAAAGAATGCGGCATAAGTCAAAGTATATAAATATGGACCTCCCTAGTTCCGGACCATCTTTCAACAACTCAAAAAATAATATATTATTAAATATATTTCATGTGATTTTTGTAGCGGTATACGTACAAGGCGTCAGCCGGGTCGATACGTACCGCCCTATAAATACTATTATAGGTGAATCTACGATGTGTTGAGATTACAATCAATCGATCATTAACTATACCTATATAAACCTACATATGTTCCAGCTATAAGCACTGAGTTATAAAACCTTTACACATTATTAATACCAGCTTCCAATTTTTAAAAAATGAATCTACTATTTGTTTATAATTAATTAATTGTTTTTATATATTTATAATTAAAAATATACCCAATTATTTAAGATAATCCTAAACTATAATCTTATTTTATATTTAATAATACCACACATCTTATATCTCTATATCCTTTATAATAATGACTATTACCTTCCCAATATATTTTATCTTTACTATTAATAATAATAATTATTAAATATAATAAAGTAAGATTAAACAAGTACTAAATATATATATATAGTATAAATATTGTTTTTCTTAATTTATTAAAAATATACCAGTATTTATATTAATTAGTACCTTTATAATCTTACAATTTATTACTTCTATTATTATAAAAGATAAAAATCTTTAGATTACCATTAAAATTATAAATATTGTTAATACTAATTTAATAAATAAGTATAATATTATTAAAACCATAATAAATATTATTATCTAAAAATTTATATACAAAAATATTTACAATATTTTTATAAAATTTGTTTTAAAAGAAATGATGGATTTGTTTAAATAAAAATATAGATTAAATATCTAAAGTGTTATAGATGTATTCAAATACTGTTTTTTCAATTTTAATATTTAATTTACTGGTTTTGATATTTACACAATTATAATACATTATTTTAAAAAAGTTGCCTAGATATAAAAAAAAAGAATTAACTTTTCTTCTACTTTATTTTCATAGTCTAGTTTTATAAATGTAGTTAATGGTATAATTAATAATTGTGGTAGAGATTATTTATATATCTATACTATTATTTAATTTGTAAATAATATTTTTGATAATATAAATGTATATATTATTTAAAAAATTCCATAATTCTATTTTTTTAAATATTACTAAATATATTAATAATTAGAGTTCCTATAAAATTGTATTATTAAAAATTAAGAAACCAAAATTATAAATTTTTAATAATTTTTTATTATTTAAGAATTATTAAGAAAATGATTTTATGGTTATAATAACATTTAAAAATAATAAATGTAAATTTAAATATAATGTAAATACAGGAGATAGATAGAGTAAAGATTTAATTATAAATAAAAAATTATATACTAATATAGGTGAAAGTTTTGGTATTGGTATTGGCAGTATATTTTTAAAATAGAAAAAAAAAATAATTTATTTATTTTATAATAATTATAAATATATAAATTACTTAAAAAATTGTTATTTTAAATTATATTTAAAATTAATATTTTTAAAATAAAAAAAAAAGAAAGCTATTTTTTATTTTTTTGTTCCTAAATTTTATAATATAGTAATTGTATATAAAACTAATATTAAAGAAATTATTAAATTTAATAATTTTAAAATTGTATAGTATATCAATTTAGACATAAATAATTGGATTTATAAGTTAAAATCTATATTTAAATCTAATAATTATATTGAATTTAATATACCTAAATGTATACAATTTAGAAATAATTTAATTATATTTGTTGAGAGGTATAGAAAAGTAGTTATAAAGATTAAAATTATAATCTTAATAATATATAATATACTATTTGTATTTAAAATGGTTATAAACCTTTGTTTTATTAAAAAATTATAAAAATAAAATGTTGGTGTTGTCACAGACCTATGGTCTTGACAGTACAAATACCTGTACTTTATTTTACACTACATTATTCTTAGTTTTACTATTACCATATTTCTAATATAATATGAATAATTTATATATATGAGTTACTTATCTTATTCAGAATTTTATTATACAATATTATATATTATATAATTAAGCATACTTATATATAAATATAAATAAATAATTAAATACTTATATGCACAGGTATATATGCGATCACTTATTATTTATATAAAATATTATTATGTATATAAGATTATTGTTAGGATTGATAAATAATTCTTACTTTTTATTGGTTAATTTAAATATAATATAGATTTATAGTTTATTATAACTTTTATTGTTGTTACATATTTTATATATTATTCTTTGATATTATTATTATATATATTCTATAAATTCTAAAAATTCAGTATTTTAGAATGAGAAATTAATATTTGGTTAGATGGATTTGATTAAAGTATAATATTTTAATTGATTTTACTTAGATTTGATAGAAAAGCATATATATATTGATAAGTGAAATTGATTTAAAAAATTTTATTTTTTCAGAATATGAGATAATAGATGATGAAGAAAATTGTGTACCTTTTTATAATGTATTCTTTTATTTAAATTAATTAATTATTAATTGAATTAATCAAACTAATGAATATTCTAGAAAATAATTAAGAGAAGTATTATTTTTATTTAAATTAGAATTAATTGTAGATTTATTAAATGGAAAAAATAATATATTTTAAAAAAATGATAAATTATATATTAATATTAGTATTTAAATTAATAATAAGCTAGTTATATTAATAAAAAAATTTAAAAATAAATTTATAAATATTATTTTTATAAATAATTCAAAATATTTAAAAATTTAGAAATTATAATATAGATATTAGAACAAATTATAATAATTATTATTTATATTTAGATTAAAATATATATTGATATATTAGAATTTATAAAAAAAGATTTTAGATTATTAAAATTAAATTAACCAAAATTATTATATAAAAATAAAATATATTTTAAATTTGTTTTTAAAAATAAAACAAAAATATTAATTATTATTATCTAAAATCTTAATAAAAATCCCAATAATAATAATTTTATTTTAATAGTGATAATGAATTTATTAATTATAGGAATAATTGATAGAGTATTTTTTGAAGTAATATTAAATTATTAAAATTAATTAAATTTAAAAAATCTTCTATAAAACTTAATTAATTTTTTAAATAATTTAATAATATTTTTTATTTTTGATTTAAAGATTATTTTAATAATAAATATAAAATCTACTATATATTTTTTTTTTTTAAAAAAATTATTTTTAATATTTATAATACTTATTATAAAAATATGAAAAAAATATTTTATATTAATAATAATATGAAATTTTTGATATTATTTTTATATTTATTAATTATATTATATTTACTAGATTCTTTAGATAGATTTATAAATATAAAAATAAATAAAAAAAATTTTCTATAAATTTTATGAATTTTGATAGAAAGGATTAGTTAGAAATTATTTTTAAAAATTTGATTAATATATCCTTTTTACTGATTATAATAATAATTAAATATTTTATTATATAAAAGAAAGATTTAAGCCTAATAAAAACAAAAAATTATATAATAAAAAATTATTAATAAAAATTTATTTATAAAAAATATAATTTCTTATTATTAAACTTAATAATACCTTTTATAAGGATAATAAGGTTAATATTTTATGATTTTAAATTTTAAAATAATTTAATTTAAATTATTAATAATCTTATTAAAATAATTGATTTTATAATAAAATAAAAAATTAAAATAATTATAAATTTAATCAAAATTAATTAAGATTTAATAGTAAATTTCAGAATTAATAATAATAAAATGGTTAAAAATGGATTTTTAAAATTATTTATAATTTAACTCTTATGAAGTTAGGAGTTATTTAAAATTAATATAAATTATAATATAATAAATTTCTAAAATTTAATAAATTTGTTTATTTTAAATATAATAAGGAAGGATATATAATTAAAAATTATAAACAAAACTAATTTTAAAAAAAATGGTAACAGAAATAAGTTTATATTATAAATTACAAAAAATTATATAAATAATATAAAAATTATAATAATTTTAAATATAAAAATAAATACTAAAAATTTGAATTAAAATAAGAATTTGATAGAATTTTTAATATTGTCATTAATTAACTTATTTTAAAAGAAAACTTTTTTGAAATTATTTTTTAATATATTTACAAAGTTTTAACCAATATTTGAATTAATTAATGGATCTGAAATTAAATATACATTTTAGCAATAGAATTTGATTTATAAGAATAAATCTTTATTTTTAAAAAAATATTTTAATTTTTAAATAATCTAATTATAAGAAATTATTATTAAATTCAAAATATAAAATTATTTAGATGGATTTTGATTTTAATCTCTTAAATAAAGAATTCTTTACTAAATATTATTAATATAAAATGTTATAATAGCATAATTTGATAAACTTCTTAAAGAAAAATAAGATTAAATCATCTATGATATTATAGAATAAAAAAAATCATAATAAATTGAAGTTATATTTTTTGACCAAGATACCTTTAAAATATTTAATATAAAATAAAAATATATTATATTATTAAAATGATTTAATTTTTTAATAATTAAAGAATATTATTAGATTTGGAATAATCTTTTTTTAGAATGATATTTATGATATATTAGAGATTTAATTAATGATTTAAGATAAGAATATTAGTATTAAAGCAAAATAAAAAACTGATTTATTTTTAAAAATTTTAGGTTATATTAATTTAAAATCTACTTTAAAAAATAATTCTAAATTATTTATAACAAAAAAGAATAACAAAATATTTTAAATTATAATTCCTATAGAGAAATTTTTATTAAAAAAAATAAATTAGAATAATATTTTAAAAATTTTATAATTAATATTCTTTATTATTAAATAATAATAAATTTTATAAATATTATAAATTTAAAATATAAATATTTAAAATATATTTTATAAAATATAAATATTAAAAATATTATTTATATAGATTATATAAATTTTATAAAATAAAAATATTTGTATTTTATGTATAAATAAAATATTTATAAAAAATATTACTTTATTAAATAATTTAAATAAAATTTTTATTAATTTTATTAATATTCTACCTACTTTACTATAATTAATAAATATAGAGTTGAATTTGTTCAAAATTTTAATAATTATTGGATTGCAATTGAATGATAAGAAATATTTATTAAAAAACCTAAATATATGATTATTTAAAGTAGATGGTATAGCTACATTAAAAATATATAATATATAAATAAAAAGCAAAATTTATTATTTACAAAAGATATTTAGGTATATATAAATATTATATATAAGAATAGATAATCTATATTAATAATTAATTATAAAATAAAATAATTTTTAAATAATGTTTAAAAAACAAACCCTATTAAATTATTAATATATTTTTTAAAAATATTCCCTTTTAAAACTTTAATTATTAGTTTAGAAATAGGATTATATTATTTAATTATTTGATTAATGTTAAACTTACCTAAATATTAGCATATTATTTATAGAATTTTGATATAAAAAGAAATTTTATAAATGTTATTGATATTATTTATAAAAATTTAAATTAAAAAAATTTTGGATTTTGATATATTTTAAATGGTTTAGTTTAAATTTTGTTAAAAAAAAATTTGATAAAATATTTAATTAAATTATAAAATAATATTTTAATATTTTTTATATAATTAATAAAAATTTTATTAAAGTTTTTGTTAATAATAAAACAAAAATTACTTATATTTTAAAAAACTATATTAAAAAATATATACTATTTATATCCTTAAATTAATATATTATAATATTATAATATTTAGAAAAAGTTTTTTTAAAATAGTCAGATATGAAATTATTATTATTTTTATCATTAATAATTATTTTAAAAAAAGAATAATTAACATTTTTAACTTCAAAAATGATGATTTTATTTTAGGATATAACTGGTTATGGGATTATGATTCCAAAATCAATTTTTGATCACAAATTATTAAATTTACCAAATGTAATTGTTAAATTTTTTAAAAATATTTTAAATTTAGAACCTAAAAAAAAAAAATATATTTACAACTAACAGAATATTTCTCTAATAAAAAAATTTATTATAAATTTAGAAATAAATTTAATATTTTTAAATATATATAAATCAAAACCAAAAATATTTATAAAATTGTTAAAAAAATTATTAAAAATATTATTATTAAAATTTCTAAATAAATTTTAAAATAGATTAAAATTTTTAAAAAATTATTTAATAAAAAAATTTTATTATAATTTAATAAATTTATTTATAAAATATTGTTTAAAAAAATATTATTTTTAAATTTATATTTATTTATATTTATATATAAAAAAATTAAAAATTTTTAAAAAATATATTAAAAAGAATTTATAAAAAAAATATATTAAATTTTTATAATTTTTAATAAAATATTTAATCTTATTTATTTTAAAAAAAAATGGAAAATTATAAATTTATATAAATTATTAAAATTTTAATAATATTATTATTAAAAATTGTACTAAATTATTTTTATTTTAAAATCCTTTAATTAATTATAAAATATTATTATTTTTATTAAATTAAATATTATTATTATTTATACTAATTTTAAAATAATATTAAACAACATTTGGAAAATAACCTTTTGATATAAATACAGATTATTTAAATATTTAATTATGTTTTTTGGATTGATTAATATTTCAGCATTATTTTAGATTTTTATAAATTATATTTTTAAAAATTACATTGATAAAATATATATTATTTATTTTAATAACATATTTATCTATAGCAAAAATCTTAAAAAATACTAAAAATATATTATTTTAATTTTTAAAATATTTAACAAATATAATTTTAAAATTAAACTAAAAAAAATAGAATTTAAAATAATAAAACCAAAATTCTTAAGAATTATTATTATTATTAATAAAATCAGAATGGATTTAAAAAAAGTATAAGTAATTTAAGAATAATTAAAATTTAAAATAATTAAAAATATTTAGTTCTTTTTAAAATTATATAATTATTATTGATAATTTATTAAATAATATAGCCATATATTAGCAGCCTTGACTAAACTTACCAAAATAAAAACCAAATTTGATATAACCTTCAATCAAATTAACACTTTCAATATATTAAAATAATTATTTTTTTAATATTTATATTTTAATTATATGATTTAAAGTTATTTATTAAAATTGAAACTGATGTTTTAAATATTATATTAAATGTATATTTATGTTAATTATATTTTGATAATGAATAGTATTTTATTGTATATCTATTTTATAAATTTGATATTATAGAATTTAGATATTTAATTTATAATAAAAAATTAATAATAATTATTTATATTTATAAAATATGAAAAATATATTTATAAATAAAAAAATTTTTTATTATATATTTTAATTATAAAAATTTTATTTTTTTTTTATTATAAAAAAACTTAGTTGATGATAAATTTGTTAGTAAGAATTTTTTAATGAATATAATATAAAGATTATATATTATAAAAATAAAAAAATTTAGGAATAGATATTATTAATAAAAAATTTAACTTAATAGTAAAAATATAATTAAATAAAGGAATAATCTTTAAAAAAAAATTATTTAAAAATATTATTATTAACTAAATTTTAATACTATTTTTTATATATTTAATAACCAATTTACTTAAAAATTAAAAAATAATTATAAATAATATTTAATAATTATTTAAATTTTATTTAATGATTTAAATATATTAGAATATTTTATTATTAAATATAAAATTATTTTTTTTAAAAATTTTTATTATATTTTTATTAAAAATTTTTAATAAAGATTTATTAAATAATATTATAATACTTTAATTTATAAATATTTAAAAATTAAATAAATTTAGGAATTTTTAATTAAAAATTATTTTTGGTTTTAAATATGATAATATATTAAATAATATATCAAAATTTGTGATATATGTTGTAAAAATAAACCTAATCAATATTTATTTTATAAAAAATTATAATTTTATAATGTATTATTAACACTTTTTTAGATTATTTTTTATAATTTTATTTAAAAAATATTATTTTTTATAATTTTATTTAAAAAATATTATTTTTATAAAATTTTTTTATAAATATTATTTATAATAAAATTTTAGTAATAATTAATAAATTTAATAAAATCACTATTTTAAAATTATAAAATAATAAATAATTTATAAAAAAATTAAAATAAATTTATAATAAATAAATATTTAATTAATATAATTTATAAACTAAATATATCTGTAATAAAAATATTTTATTTTTTAATAAATTTTGAAATTTAATAAAAAATTAAATTAGAATTAAAATTAATATTATTAATAAAGGATATATTTAAATAAATAAAATAATTAAATGAATTATCTAGATAATTAAAATATAATTATATAATTTTTTAAATATTGTATAAAATAATTAAATTAAATTATTTTTTAATTTTAAATTTATTTATAATATGTTTAAATATTTGATTATTAAATACATTTTATATAAAATATTTAAAAAATAGAATTTAATAGTGATATTATTATTTCTAATATCTAAAAAAATAGTATTTAAAATAAATTAATATGTTAAAAATATAAAAAATTTTTATGAAAATTTTTAAAAAATTTTTTAATTTATAGTTAAATAAATGTTATATTATTATAACTAGAAAAAAATAAAAATATTATTTTTAAAAAAAAAAAATAAAGCATATCTGTTTACTAAATATATTAAATGTAAAAAATGATGAAGTAAGAAATTTGATTACTAGAAATATGGATTATTTATGATTATAAAAAAATTTAGCAATAATATTTTTAAATTTGAAATATTAGGACTTATATAAATTTATTGATTATTCTATATTTTATTCTTAGAATTAGTTTTAAAAGATTTAAGAGAAGATTTGGATGATGAAGAATTAGAATTTGAAGATTATATTGAGTATGAATTTGAAAAGATTTTTGATGGATTTAATGAGAAAAACAAATATTTTATGAGATGGTTATTATTTTATGGATTTTAAGATGATTTTTAGATTTTAGAAGATAATATATTTTTGGAATTTATCTAAGTTTATCTTGATCAGAAAACTATATTATAATTTATAAGATAAAAATGCGGAAGATTGAGAAAATAAAGGTAAATTGTTAGTTAAATAGAAATGATATTGCTAAATAATTTTTGATGAATTCTTTCTATTTCTTTTTTGGTAATTATTATGTTTGTATTATTTTGTAATTTGATTTTTTTATTTACTGTATTTTTTTTATTTAATAGATTTTTTTTATGAATAATGGTTTTAAGATGTTTTAATTCTAGTTGTTTTAATTTTTTTTGTTTTTATATTAATTAAATAAATAATTTAGTTTGCTTTTTTTCTAATTTTTCTATTTTTTTTTTTTTTTTGTCTAACTGATGATTTAACCGATTTATTATAAATTATTAGCTAAATTTATTTAAAAAATTTGGATATTATTTATAAAAATTAGTTATATAATTTTTTTATTTATTTCAGGTATAGATAGAATAATTCTGATAACCTGATATAATTATATAAAAATAATTATTTCTGGCGTAATATTTATAAAAAAAAAAAGCAGGAATTCTAAAATTTTTAATATAATTAGTTAGAATATTATAATGTTAATAAATAAAATTTTGTTTTTAATAATGTTTGATTGGTATTTGTATTTGATTTCAAAAATGTGTTGATTATTTTTAAAAATATTTTAAAATTTAAATTTTAAACTATTATTCTAATTTGATTGTTATTTTTTTATGTATTATTCACTTATATTATTATTTTATTTTATATACCCATATAAATGGAAGTTTTATATAGAATATTAATTTATATCAAAAATATCTTTATACTGATATTAATTTTATAAAATAATTTTATTTATATAAAATCTAATTTTTATATAAATTTCTAAATTATTTAAATATTAAGTTTATGTAGAATTTGTTATTGTATAAATAATAATTTTTAAAAAAAAGAAATAGTATTATAGATTTATGGTTTTGATAGTATAAATACTTATATTTTGTTTTATATTATATTGTTTTTAATTTTATTGTTGCCGTATTTTTAATATAATATAAATAATTTATATGTATGAATTGCCTGTTTTATTTAGAATTTTATTGTATAACATTACATATTACATAATTAAGTATGTTTGTATGTAAATACAAGTAGATAATTAAGTGCTTGTACACATAGGTGTATATGTAATTACTTACTATTTATATAAAGTATTATTATATATATAAAACTATTATTAAAATTAATGAATAGTTCTTATTTTTTATTAGTCAACTTAAATATAATATAGATTTATAGTTTATTATAATTTTTATTGTTATTACACATTTTATATATCATTCTTTAATATCATTATCATACATACTCCACAAGTTCTGAGAACCCGGTATCTTAAAATGAGAGATCAGTGTTTGGTCAGACAGACTTGATCGAAGTGTAACAAGTATACATTTCATATTATAAGATAATACTTTAATATTAAATGATATTGTTATTGTAAAACTGGTTTTTAATAACGAAATTAGTTTTTATGTGTTAAAAAGCAATAATAAAAGTAATATATTTAAAGAAATATATAATAATAAAAAATCTTTTATTTATAAGTTTATAATACTAGCAGTTTATTAATTAATTATAGATTATATATTTCCAATTAAAGTTATAAATTTGTTATACTGGTATAAGAAACTAGGTCATATTGGTTAAAAGATAGTACATAGAATTATAGTAAAAACTAGGATACTTATACCTCTAAATTTTTACAATAACTTATATTATAAAACTTGCCTACTATTGAAAATAACAATTCACTGTAATATCATTTTTATTATTTTTAAAAAAATATATTTTTTTAAATGTATACATATAGATGTAGTAAGTCCATTCAAAATTTTTTTATTTCATAAACATTATATTAATATACTAGTAATGCTAGATGGTTAAGCCAGATATATATTTATAATTGTAGACAAAACTATCTGCTTCAAATAGGTACATTTTTTTATAAAACATAATAAGTACCATATATGATTTATACAATTCATAATGTTAGTAAAAAATCAATACAGCAAGGACTCTAGAATTATGGGGGTATAATTTGATAATGCTAAAGAGTTCTTATAAGAAAAAATCCTGGAATTTTATAAAAAGTATAATATTAAAATAAAACTTTTTTTTACATATGTATACAAATAAAACAATATTGTTAAAAAAGCAATATGTATTTTATGTAAATTAATAATAACTATTTTAATTAAATCTGGTTTATTTGAACTATTTTGGCTTAAAACTATAATTATGGTCTGTTTCATCAATAATTAACTCATACTTTCTAAAAAAAAAAATAAAAAAAATCCTGAAATTTCAGAAATATAATTTAATGGAAATTTGGTTGATTATATTCATTTTTATTTTTTTAATTATCTTACATACATTATAGTTTTTAAAGAAAATTGAATTAAAATTTTCAATAAATATAGAGCTTAGAAAAATATCTTTTTAAAATATATATATATAATAAAGCAGTATAAAATATAAAATATATTAAAAAAAAAAATTATTATTATTAAAAATATAATTCTTATCAATAGCTCCATACCTATAAAAAAAAACTTCAAAATATATTTTAACAATATCGGATATTGGAAGAAATTGTACACTAATACCATTCCATTATTATTTGTACTCTTTGATCCATAAAATATAGAAATATAGCAATAATTTAATATTAAAAAATTACAAAATAAAAAATAATAATATATTAGTATTCTATTATTAAAAAAAAAACTAATATAAAAACTAAAATTTATAGTTATTATAAATTTTCTATTTTTTTAATAATACAAAATATAATTATAATTATAAGAATTTACTATAGCAGTTAAATAAATATTAAATTTTAATATTTTTATATTAAAACTGATAAAGGAGCTTATTATTTTAAAATATAATAATAAATTAAAAAATATAAAAACTATATATAATTTTTGTATTTGTTACACTTCGATCAAGTCCATCTAACCAAACACTGATCTTTTATTTTAAGATATTAAATTTTTAGAATTTGTGGAGTATATATAACAATAATATCAAAAAATGATATATAAAATATATAACAACAATAAAAATTATAGTAAACTATGAATCTATATTATATTTAAGTTGACCAATGAAGAGTAAGAATTATTCATCAATCCTAACAATAATCTTATATATATAATAATACTTCATATAAATATTAATGATTGTATAATTGCATATCTAGTGTTGTATATCACTTAAATTGTAAATTGCATACTTGTACATTGTTTATTGTATATCACATGTTATATAATACTTAATATCATATAACAAAGATCTAAACAGAATAAATAAATGTAAGTACATAGATAATAGGTGTTATATTAAAAATACAACAGGGGTGGAATTAAGAATGATATAATGTAAAACAAAATATAGGTATTTATACTATTAAGATTATAGGTCTGTGACATTATTTTTTTTTTTTAAGGATTATTGTTTGTATAGTAATGAGTTTTGTGTAGATTTAATGCTTAAATAGTTTAGAAATCTATATAAAAATTAAATTTTATATAAACAAAGTTATTTTATAAAATTAATATTGGTATAAAAATATTTTTAATACAAATTAGCATTCCATATAAAACTTCTGTTTATATAGGTATATAGGATAAAATAATAACATAAACGAACAATGTATAAAAAAATGGTAATTAAATCAAGATGGTAGTTTAAAACTTAAATTTTAAAATATTTTTAAAAACAATTAATATATTTCTAAAATCAAGTACAAATACCAGTAGAATATTATCAAAAAAAAGATAAACAATTTTTTTATGATTAGCATAATTTTCATACCAATCATATCAAAAAATACGGGATTTTGGCTTTTATTTTTTATAAATATTACAAAAGAAATGGTTATTCTTGTATAATCATATTAAGTTATAAAAATTATGTTGTTTATACTAGAAATGGTAAAAAAAGTGTTTAACTGACTTTTATAAGTATTCTATTATTAAAATAAAAATAAATTTAACTAATTTATTTTTTTGGTAGTGGATTGTTTAAATTGTTAGTTAAATAATAAAAAAAAAAAATTATTGGATTTTGAAAAGATGTAAAAAAAACTTCAAACAAAGATTATTCAAAAACAAAAAAAATTAAAATTATTAAAATTAAAATATTAAGAAACAATTAATCATGATGGTATGCTGCATAAACAAAAGTTGGTGGAAAAGGAGAGGTTAAAAAAAAAAAATAAGATGGAAGTTAAACAAATTTCCAAAGAATTGGAAGAGTTCAGGAGAGAGCTATCAATATTAGTTCCAGAAATTTCTAATTTTAATTACACCGAATTTTTACAATTTTAATTTAAAATCAGATTTTTTTTTAGTTTTCTACATTCTTATTTCATAAATTATAATGTAATTTTTTGTTTAAAATATATTTAAATAAATTCCAAAAATATATTATTTTTTGGAATCTAAGAGTTATTTTAAAATCCATAAAATAGTAATTATTTTATAAAATATTTGTTCTTCTTATTAAATCCATCAAGAATTTTCTTAAATTCATATTCAATATAATCTTCAAATTCTAATTCTTCATCATCCAAATCTTCTCTTAGGTTTTTTAAAACTAGTTCTAAAAATAAGATATAAAATAATTGATGAATTCATATAGGTCCTAATATTTCAAATTTAAAAATATTATTACTGAATTTTTTTATAATCATAAATAGTTTATGTTTTTGGTAATCAAATTTTTTGCTTCATCATCCTTTACATTTAATATATTTAACAAGTAAATATACTTTATCTCCTTCTTTTAAAAATAGTACTTCCATCCTTTTCTAATTATAATAATATAATATTTGTTTAATTATAAATTAAAAATTTTTCTAAAAATTTTCATAAAAATTCTTTATATTTTTAACATATTAATCTACTTTGGGTATTATTTTTTTAAATATCAAAAATAATAATATTGTTATCAGATTCCATCCTTTAAATACTTCATATAAAGTATACTTAATAGTCAAATGTTTAAACATATTATAAGTAAATTCAAAACTAAAAAATAATTTAATCCAATTATTTTATACAATATTCAAAAAATTGTGTAACCACATTTCAATTATCTAAATAATTCATTCAATTGCTTTATCTATTTGAGTGTGTTTTTTATTAACAATGTTGATTTTGGTTCCAATCTAATTTTTTATTAAATTCCAGAATTTATTAAAAAATAAGGTATTTTTGTTGCAAATATATTTAATTTATAAACTGTATTGGTTGAATATTTGTTTATTATAAATTTGTTTAAATTTTTTTGTAAACTATTTGTTGTTCTATGGTTTTAAGATAACGATTTTACTAAATTTATCAATTATTACTAAAACTTTATTGTAGATGGTATTTATGAGGGAATCTCATAAAAATAATATTTTTTGGATGAAGTTGTAGGAGATAACTTAAAAGGGTGTTGATGGTATATCATAAAATTAAAGTTTACCATATAATAAATATCAACTAGGTTTGTTTCTGTAGCACATATCACAAGTTTTAATATATTATTCAATATGTTATCACATCTAAAACCAAAAATAATTTTTAATTAAAAATTCCTAAATCCATTCAATTTCTAAATACCCATAAATTAATGTGTTATAGTATTACTTAATAAATCTTTGTTGGAGGTTTTTAATAAAAATATAATAAAAATTTTTAAAAAAAATAATTCTGTATTCAATGGTAAAGTATTCTAATATATTTAAATCATTAAATAGGATTTAAATAACTATTAAATATTATTTATAACTATCTTTTAATTTCTAAATAAATTAATTATCAATCATATAAGAAATAGTATTTAAAATTTGATTAATAATAATATCTTCAAATGGTTTTTTTTTGAGGATTACTCCTTTATCTGGTTATATTCCTACTATTAGATCAAATCTTCTACTAATAACATCTACTCCTAAATTTTCTTTGTTTTTACAGTGTACAATTTTCATATCATATTCACTAAAAAATTCCCACCAGCAAACTTATTGTCAACTAAATTTTTTTGTAATAAAAAAAAAAATAAAATTTTTGTGGTCAGAATATACAATAAAAAATTCTTTTATTTATAAGTATATTTTCCATATTTTGTAAATGTGAATGATTGTTATTAATTTTTTATTATAAATCAAATATCTAAATTTTATAGCATCAAATTTATAAAATAGGTATGTAATAAAATACCATTCATTATCAAAATATAGTTAGCATAGGCATACACCTAATACAACATCTAAAACATTGGTTTCAATTTTGATAAATAATTTTGGGTTGTATAATTGAAGTATAAGTACTGAAAAAAATAATTGTTTTAATGTGTTGAAAACATTAATTTGACTAAAAATCATATCAAATTTAATTCCTATTTTGGTAAACTCGGTTAAAACTACTAACATATGGCTGTATTGTTTAATAAATCATCAATAATAATTACATAATTTTAAAAAGGATTGGATGTTTTTAACTATTTCAGGTTTTAACCAATCTTGGATTGTTTAAATTTTTTTTGGATTTATTTTGATTTCATTAATAATAACAATAGTTTTTAAGAATTCTATTTCTATTACTTCAAATTTTGTTTTTTCCAATTCAATTTTAAGATTATATTTGTTAAGTGTTTTAAAAACTAGGATAACATATCTTCAATATTTTTTAAAATTCTTGCTATAAATGAGTATATTGTTGAGGTAGATAATATATATTTTATTAATGTAATTCTTGAGAATATGGTTCATGAAAGTTTGAAATGATGTTGGGGTGTTAATTAATTTAAAAAACATAATTAAATATTTAAATAATTTGTATCTACATCAAAAGGTTGTCTTCCAAATATCATTTGGTGTTATTCTGAGGTTGGCATAAGCGGTAATAATATCTAGTTTAATGAAAATGGTGGCGCTTTACAATTAATCAAAGGATTCTAAGATAAAAAATAGTCCAATACAATTTTTAATGGTGATATTGTTAAAACTTCAGTAGTTTATACAAATTCATAGCTTTCCATTTTTTTTTAGGACAAATAAAATTGGGTGTTCTGCTAAAGATTGTAAAAATTTGATATATCCTTTTCATAAGTTTTCTTTGATATATTTTTTAAGAACTTTCAATTTTTTTTGTGTGTAAGTATAGATAGGCATGAATTTAGGGGTAGTGCTTTCTTTAAACAGTATTTTGTAGGTAAATTCATTGAATTATAGTAGAGTTTTTTCATCAAATGGTTTTTTAAAGGTTTTAATTTATTTTAGAATCCATTTAGGGATTTTAATAATAATATCCTTAATAATTTTTTTAACAATTTTACAAATATCTTTAGCTTTAATCCATATGCATTTAAAAATATTAAGCTTATTTCTGGATTTATAATAGATTTTTTTATCAGAAAAATATTCTGTTAGTTGTAGGTGTACTTTTTTTTTTTAAATTTTAAATTTAAAACATTTTTGAAAGGTTTGGTAGTTGTATTTAGTAAATTTAATAATTTATAATTGAAAATTGATTTCAAAATCATAATTTTATAACCAGTTATATTTTAAAATAAAATCATCATTTTTAAAATTAAAAATGTTAACTATTCTTTTCTCAAAATGATTATTAATAATAAGAATAATAATAATTTCATATTTGACTATTCCAAAAAGGTTTTTTTTAAATACTATAACATTATAATATATTGATTTAAAAAATATAAGTAGTGTATATTTTTTAACATAATTTTCTAAGATATAAATAATTTTTGTTTTATTATCAACAAAAGCTTTAATAAATTTTCCGTTAATTATACAAAAAATATTAAAATATTATTTTATAATCCAGTTGAGTATTTTGTCAAATCCTTTCTTAACAAAACTTAAATTGGATTATTCAAAGTACATCAAAATCCGAAACTCTCTTAATTTAAATCTTCATTAATAATATTAATAACATTTTTTAAGATCTCTTCTTATATTAAAATTCTATAAATAATACACCAATATCTTAGTAAATTTGATATTAATTGGGTAATTAAGTAATATAATCCCATTTCTAAGCTAATAACTAAAACTTTCAAGGAAGAATGTTTTTGAGGGGGTATACTAATAATTTAATAAGGTCCGTTTTCTTAACATTGTTTAAAGATTATTTTGTTCTATAGTTGATTATTGGTATAGGTTGTCCATTCTCATATATAATATTCACACATACCTAAATATTTTTTATAAACAATGAGTTCCACCTTCTATCTATATATTATACATTTCTTAATATAACTATACCGTTTGTTTTGGATGATCATATACTTAAATTCCTCAATAAATATTTCTTATTGTTTGATTGCAATCTAATAATTATTAAAATCTCAAACAAACTCAGCTCCATATTTGTCAATCATAACAAGGTAAGTAAAGTGTTGATGTGGTTAATAAAAACTTTGTTTAAATTGTTTGGCGAAGTGGTATCCTTCCATAAATATTTTATCTATATATGGGGTACAAACATTTCCTATTTTGTGGAATTCATATAATCCATATAAATAGTATCTCCAATATCTATATTTTATAAAATACATTTCAAATATTTATATTTTAGATTTGTGGTATTTATAAAATCTGTTATTGTTTGATGGTAAAAAATATTAATTACAAGATTTTTTAAAACATCATTCTAATTCATTTTCTTCAATGGAAATTTTTTTGTATAAATTGTAATCCAAAATATCTTATTACTCTTCTTTGTTATAAATAGTTTAAAATTATTTCTTAAAATAGATTTTAGATTATCATAATTTAAGATCTTTAAAAATAAATCAGCTTTTCATTTCACCTTAATACTGATATTCCTATCTCAAATCATAAATTAAATCTTTGATATATTATAAATATCATCCTAAAAAAGGATTATTCCAAATCCAGTAATATTCCTTAATCATTAAAAAATTAAATCATTTTGATAATATAATATATTTTTATTCTATATCAAATATTTCGAAAATATCTTGGTTAAAAGACATAGTTTTTGTTTACCATAATTCTTCCTATTCCATAATATTGTAAATAATCTAATCTTATTCTCTTTCAAAAAATTTATCAAATTATACCATTATAACTTTCTTATACTGATGGTGTTTAATAAAAAATTTTTTATCTAAAAAGTTAAAATCAAAAATTTATTTAAATGGTTCTATGTCTTCAAATTTGGTGGTAGTTTTTCAAGGTTGAATTATTTAAAAAGTTAGAATATTTTTTCAAAAAATAAAAATTTATTTTTATAGGTCAGATTTTATTACTAAAATATGTATTTGATTTCGGGTCCGTTGATTAATTCAAGTATTAATTAGGGCTTTACAAATATGTTAAAAGATAGTTTCAAGAGAATTTTCTTTTAAAGTAAATTAATTAATAATAACATTAAAAATTCTATCAGATTCCTATTTTGGTTCGAATTCTTAATATTTATCTTTATATTTAAAATCATTATAATTTTTATATTGTTCATATAATTTTTTGTAATCTATAATATGAATTTATTTCTATTATTATTCTTTCTAAAAATAATTCTATTTATAATTCCTAGTTATATATTTTTCTTAATTATATTTAAAATAAACAAATTTATTAAATTTTAAAAACTTATTATATTATAATTTATATTAATTCTAAGTAACTCCTAGTTTCATAAAAACTAAGTTATAAGTAATTTTAAAAATTTATTTTTAGCCATTTTATTACCATTAATTCTAAAACTTACTATTAAACCTTAATTAATTTTGATTAAGTTTATAAATATTCTAATTTCTTATTTTGTTATAAAATTAATTGTTTTAATAAAATTATTAATAATTTAAGTTAAATTATTTTAAGATTCAGAATTATAAAATATTGGCCTTATTATCCTTATAAAAAACATCATCAAATTCAATAATAAAGAATTATATTTCCTTATAAGTAAATTCCTTATTAATAATTTTTTATTATATGATTTTTTGTTTCTATTAAAATTTAAATTCTTCTTTTGTATGGTGAAATATTTAATCATCATTATAATTAGTAAACAAAATATATTAATCAAGTTCTTAAAAATAGTTTTTAATTAATCTTTTTTATTAAAATTCATAAAATTTATAAAAAACTTTTTCTTATTTATTCTTATATCTACAAATCTATTTAAAAAATCTAATAAATACAATATAATTAATAAGTATAAAAATAATATCAAAAATTTCATATTATCATTAATATAAAATACTTTCTTCATATTTCTTATGGTAAGTGTTGTAGGTGTTAAAAACAATTCCTTCAAAAAAAAAGGATGTATAACAAACTTTATATTCATTACTAAAATAATCCTTAGGTTGGAAGTAGAAAATATCACTAAACTATCTAAGAAATTAATCAAATTTCACAGGGGATTTTCTAAATTTAATTAATTCTAATAGTTTGATGTTGTTTCGAAAAATACTCCATCAATTGTTCCTATAATTAATAATAAATTCATTGTTGTTATTTGGAATAGAATCATTATCACTGGGATCCTCATCAAAATCTTTAGATAATAGTGGTTAACATCTTTTACCTTTGTTTTTAAAAGCAAATTTAAAGCGTATCTTGCTTTTGTATGATAGTTTTAATTAATTTAATCCTAATGATCCAAAATCTTCTTCCATAAATTCTGATATATCAATGTATATTTTAATCTAAACATAAATAATAACCATTATAATTTGTTCTAATATTTATATTATAATTTTTAAATTTCTTAAATATTTTAAATTATCTATAAAAATGATATCCGTAAACTCATCCTCAGATTCTTCTATTAATATAACTAACTTATTATTAACTTAAATACCAATATTAATATATAATTTATCATTTTTCCAAAATATATTGTTTTTTTTGTTCAATAAATTTACAATTAGTTTTAATTTAAGTAAAAATAATACTTCTCTTAATTGTCTTCTAAAATATTCATTAATTTGATTAATTTGATTATAATAAGCAAATTATAATTTAAAAAATATATTATGAAGAGGTACACAATCTCCTTCATCATCTATTATCTCATATTCTAAAAAGATAAAATCTTCTAAATCAATTTCATTTATCAACATACATATACTTCTCTATTAAATCTAAATGGGATTGGTTAAAATATTACACTTTGATCAAATCCATCTGATTAAACACTAATTTTTTACTCTAAAATACCAAATTTTTAGAACTTATAAAGTATATATAACAATAATATCAAAAAATAATATATAAAATATATAACAACAATAAAAATTATAATAAATTATAAATTTATATTATATTTAAATTAACCAATAAAAAGTAAGAACTATTCATCAATCCTAACAATAATCTTATATACATAATAATACTTCATATAAATATTAATAATCACATAATCACATATCTAGCATCGCATATCACTTAAATTGTAAGTCATATACTCGCATGTTGTTTATTGCATATTGTATGTTACGTAATACTTGATACCATATGACAGGGGTCTGAACAGGATAAATGAACACAAGTACATGGATAATAAGTATTATATTAAAAATACGGTAAGAGCGGAACTGAGAATGATGTAGCGTAAAACAAGGTATAGGTATTTGTGCTGTCAAGACCATAGGTCTGTGACAGTATTATAATTGTTATTAGTTTTAAAAATAAATATTTACAATACTTAAAAAAAACTAAAATTGCTATATTTATAGTTATAAAAAATATATCTATAAATTTAGACTTACCCTAATCCTATAAAAAAGCAATAATTAGTAATAAGAAAAATGATTGATTAAATATTATTCAAAAAAAAATAATATCACTTACTAATAATAAAACATAAAATATACTTTCAAAAATATTGAAAAGTACTAAATTGTTAAATATATACTAGATTTTTATTAAAAAGTATATAGATATAGAAATATTACATAAAACTAGGTTTATAATAAAAAGATATGAATAATGTTACAAGATCTATTATACCAAAACATATATATTAATAGTTAATTTACATACAGTATATATATTACTAACACTTACTGTAGTTTTAGATCTAAAGGTTTATTAATTGGATATTAAAACTGTGTTTTTAAACACTTACCTACTTCTTAAAGAGAGAGTTCTTATTGCAATATCTAATGATTATGTTACTCCTAATAATATAATTACATTATTACTATTGAAGTTGTTATATGGATTTAAGCAGGTACTTTACTTATGAAACAAAAATCTTAATTATACTTTCATAAATTTAAAATTTTTATTTAAAATAACTAGAAATTAAACAAATAAATACCTATATTTTTATAAAAACATGATTATTATCACATACATTAATAATTTCTTAATTTTTTATAATAATACCTCCATGTTTTTTAAAACTAAAGAGGCACTTATGAACAAATATACTATTAAAAATATGAGTAAAATATGATAGTTTTTAAGATTAAGGATTAAATATAATCATATTTGTAGGTTATTATGATTAAATTAAAAAAATTATTGTAAAAATATACTAAACCAATTTAATTTACTGGATAGTAAATCTAGATAAACCTTTATAAATTCAAGCATATAATTTTTAAAAAATATCTTTTAACCTATACTAGTAGAAAAAAAATATAAGATTTATCATATTATAGTTGGGTTGTTATAGTATACAGTTTACAAAAGTAGACCAGATTTGGCTTATATAGTTTTAAAGTTAGGGCAATATTCCTATATATTTACAAAAGAATATTAGGAAATTATTATTTAGACTTACTAGTATTTTACTAGTATTTATTGATAATTTTTATACTATAATTATAATAAAACTGATTTAAAAAATTTTTTTTTAATATTGGAGAAATATAGTAATATTAATTATATTAAAATTTATAAATATAAGAGTATAGTATATAAATTTATATTTGGATATTTATATTTATTAGTAAATAATACTATCTTATAAAAAAATAAATTTTAAATTATAATTATAAAGTTTATTATTAAAGTAAAAGTAATTATATTTAATACAATTAAAAATAAAAGAAAATAATTATAAAAAATATTGTTAAAAGTTTTATTATTAATATAATTGAATATAATATTACCTCTATTTCCTATAATGTTATATATAAATAATATTGTAGTTATAATTGTAAATAAAACTAGTAATAATTAATAAAAAACTAAGTATTACAAAATATAGTATTTTTAAATTTATAAAAAAATTAAATCTAATATTTTTAAATTAGAATATTATAATATAAATAGGTTATTGGTAGATGTTATAATAAAACTATTATTGTTTAGAATTTATTATTTTTATATTATATGTATGAATTTGCTTGAATAGATAAGTTTTATTATAAATTATATTTTTATTTATAAAATTTATTAATAATATAAATAAAATTGTAGAAAAAAGATGAAAATAAAAAATAGTATTGTTTAAGATATACTATAGTAGAAAAATAAATTTAGTTAAAATATTATATTTATTAATAATATAATTTTATATATTAAAAGTTATACATTAATATCTATACTTTATAAATAATTATTATTATAAACTCTAATACTTATGTATTAGTATAACCCCATAAATATGCTAATTAGACTATTATATTTTATAAAATCAGTAAAAGAGTAGTATTATTAAATATATTATATACTATATTAACTATAATAATAATTTATATTTATATAATTTCTACACTACCTCCACTATTACCTATATTTACTAAAACTATTAATTAAACTTATAACAATTTTATATTTAAATATATAAGAAAATGGGGATATTACAATTACTATATATTTATACTGTTATTAAAATTCCATAATATTTTTGCAATGATAGTATTATTTAAAAGAAAAAAAAGATTGTTAAATATAATATTATAAATTATATTAATAAAAGTAATTACAAATTATAAATAAATTTAGAAAACTATAATTTGGTAAATTTGCAGATTTCCTGGTATGATTATAAGCTATAAAAAATTGTAAACAATGTAAGGGATATTAGAATTATGTGTATTAGGTGTTTTAACTGATTGTGTTATTGTGTAAATTAATTTTTTTACTATAATAGTATTATTTAAAATTGGTAATTTATATTAAGTATATGGGGTGTTTATTAATGTATAAGAGGTATACTTATTATTCTGTAATTTTAAAATCATAATATAAATATATTGTTTGTCAAAATAGTACTGGTACTGAAGGGTATAAATGTATAAATTAAGATTTATAATAATAGTATTATATTAATTAACACTAGATATAGTAAAAATATTTATTATAATAATTAAAAAATAGTGGTATTAGTAAAGAAGTAAGCTAGGAAATATAAATTAAAAAAAAAAAAGATATTAATAAATTTGGAATAAAAGAAATCTAATTAAATATTTTAATTTATACTTATATTTTTAAAATTATAGAGCAAACTATACGCTAATTATAAAATCCTATGGTTTTAAGTTGGGGAAGTAACATAAAGTTTTAAATTTATTATTTAATAATAAAATAACATGCATTATAAATTTATAGCTATAATAATAATATTGGGATTAATATAATAGAATACTACAGTTTCACAAATACAAGGTTATTATATTTATAATTATAATTGGATTATAATTATAAATTACAACTGTTTTCTAATTAGAATTATAAATTATAACTATTTTTTTAATTAGAAATATTAAATCTCCAATTTCATAAGTGCTATTAGGTATTTTGTTTATATTTATAACTGTATGGTATTGTTAATATTATATAAACAAAAATTAGTATTTATTATTATATAATTACAATAGTTAAAAATATACTATTAAATCTACAGCAAATATTTAATTTATATATTTATAATTAGAATATAGATTCTATAATTAAATATATCCAATTTGGATTATAATTATTATAATAATAATTAAATTTAGTTATATTACAAGAGTACCACAATATTATAATTTAACAGTAAGGTAGATATATTTTCAGTTATTATAATTTAAATTATAAAATTAGCTAATTCATAAATATTAAATTATAAATACATTATGAATAAACCACCTAAACACCTCCTACAAACTGGAGTGTAGCAGTATATGTACAAGGCGTCAGCCGGGTCGATATGTACCACCCTATAAATACTATTATAGGTGAATCTATGATGTGTTAAGATCACAATCAATCAATCATCAACCATACCTATACAGACCTACATACGTTCCAGCTATAAGCACTGAGCTGTAAAACCTTTACAAGATTTATAATTATTCTAATTTCTTACCTTATTATAAAATCAGTTGTTCTAATAAAATCATTAATAATTCAAATTAAATTATCCTAAAATTTAGAATCATAAGGTATTAGCCTTATTATCCTTATAAAAAGCATCATCAAATTTAATGATAAAGAATTGCATTTCTTTATAAATAAATTCCTTATTAATAGTTTTTTACCATATAACTTTTTGTCTCCATTGGGGTTTAAGTCCTTCTTTCGTATAATGGAGTATTTAATCATCATTATAATCAGTAAAAAAAATATATTAATCAAATTCTTGGAAATAATTTTTAACTGATCCTTTTTATCAAAATTTATGGAATTTGTGTAAAACTTTTTCTTACTTATTCTTATATCCACAAATCTATCTAAGGAATCTGGTAAATATGGTATAATTAATAAATATAAAAATGATATCAAAGATTTTGTATTATTATTAATATAAAATACTTCCTTCATATTTCTCACAATAAATATTGTAAATATTAAAAATGGTTTCTTCAAAAAAAAGAAATATATAACAAACTTTATATTCATTACTAAAATAATCTTTAAATCAAAAGTAGAAAATATCACTAAATTATCTAAAAAATTAATTAAATTTCATAAGGGATTTTTCAAATTTAATTGGCTCTAATAATTTAATATTACTTTAGGAGGTGTTCCATCAATTGTTCCTATAATCAATAAATTCATCGTCACTATTTAAGATAGAATCATTATCACTAAAATCCTTATTAGGATTTTTAAATAATAGTGGTTAATATCTTTTATCTTTATCTTTAAAAACAAATTTAAAGCATATCTTACTTTTATATAATAATTTTAATTAATTTAGTCCTAATAATCCAAAATACTCTTCCATAAGTTCATAACTTTCTAATGTATTAGTATATATTTTAATTTGAGTGTAAATAATAATTATTATAATCTATTCTAATATTTATATTATAATTTCTAAATTTCTTAAGTATTTTAAATTATTTATAAAAATGATGTTTATAGGTTTATCCTTAAATTTTTTTATTAATATAGCTAACTTATTATTAATTTGGGTACTAATGTTAGTATATAATTTATCATTTTTTTAAAATATATTATTTTTTTTATTTAATAAATTTATAATTAATTTTAATTTGGGTAAAAATAATATTTCTCTTAATTATTTTCTAGAATATTTATTAGTTTAATTAATTTGATTAACAATTAGTTAATTTAAATAAAAAAATATATTATAAAAAAATATATAATTTTTTTCATTATTTATTATCTTATATTTTAAAAAAATAAAATTTTTTAAATTAATTTTACTTATTAATATAGATATATTTTTTTATTAAATCTAAATAAAATTAATTAAAATATTATATTTTAATCAAATCCATTTAACTAAATACTAATTTTTTATTTTAAAATACCAAATTCTTAGAACTTATAGAATATATATAATAATGATATTAAAGAATAATATATAAAATATATAACAATAATAAAAATTATAGTAAACTATAAGTCTATATTATATTTAAATTAACCAATAAAAAATAAGAACTATTTATTAGTTTTAATAATAGTCTTATATATATAATAATGCTTCATACAAATAGTAAGTGATTGTATGTACACTTGTGTATACAAGCATCCAATCGTTTACTCACATTTGTATGCAGGCATACTTGGTTATATAATACATAATACCATACAACAAAGTTCTGAATAAGATAAACAAACTCATACATATAGATTATTCATGTTATATTAGAAATACAGCAACAGCAAAACTGAGAACGATATAGCGTAAAACAAGGTACAGGTATTTGTACTGTCAAGACCATAGGTCTGTGACATTATGAAAACCTTCAAAAAAATTTATAATTTATAATTAAACAAATATTATATTATTACAACCAAAAAAGAATGGAAGTATTATTTTTAAAAGAAGGAGATAAAGTATATTTGCTTACCAAATATATTAAATGTAAAAAACAATGAAACAAAAAACTTGATTATTAGAAATATGGATTATTCACAATCACAAAGAAATTTAGTGATAATATTTTTAAACTTGAAATATTAGGATTTATATAAATTTATTGATTATTCTATATTTTATTTTTAGAATTAGTTTTAAAAGATTTAAGAGAAGATTTGGATGATGAAGAATTAAAATTTGAAGATTATACTAAGTATAAATTCAAAAAAATTCTCGACAGATTTAATAAAAAAAACAAATATTTTATGAGATGGTTATTATTTTATGGATTTTAAGATAATTCTTGGATTTTAGAAGATAATATATTTTTGGAATTTATTTAAATATATTTTAATTAGAAAATTACATTATAATTTACAAAACAAAAACATAAAAAACCAAAAAAAAATTTAATTTTAGACTAAGATTGTAAAAATTTGGTGTAATCAAAATCAAAAACCTCCAGAACTAATATTGATAGATCTTTTTTAAATTTTTTAATTTTTTTAGAAGATTTCTTTATTTTTGCTTGATTTTTTTTTTTTTTAGCATTTAAGGATTTTTTTTTATATATCATTGTTTTTAAATATTTTTGTTTAATTTGATGAAATTCCTTTTTTTTTCAATTAATTTTTGTTTAAAGTTTAGTAGTTTTTTGTTGAACTGTAGCTTGTTTTTTTTCCAAACTTTCCAATTCCTTCTCCCGTTCATCTAATTAACAATTTAGTTGTTTGATTAAGAAAAAAAATTAACAAAATTCATTTTTATTATTTAAGAAGAAATTTACAAAAATCAGCAATGTAACCCCTTCAACCATTTCTAGTATAGATCACACAATTCTTATAATTAAATATAATAATATATAAATGGTTGTTTTTTGTATAATATTTACAAAAATTAAAAACTGAAACTCCGAGTTTTTTGATACAATCAGCTTACAAATTCCAACACTAATAAAAAAACATTTTATTTTTTTTATTTATTCATTCTACCAACATTTATACTTATTTTTTAAAAATATATTAATTATCTTTTTTAAATTTAAAAAATATTTTAAAGTTTAAGTTTAAACTATTATCTCAATTTGATTGTTATTTTTTTTATGTATTTCGCTTACATTATCATTTTTACCCCACATATTTTTATAAATAGAAGTTTTATATAAAACACCAACCTACACCAAAAACATCCCCAAAAAACACTAACTCTATAACAATAATTTTATTTATTCAAAACACAATTCCTATATAAACTTCTATCTTATATAAAATTCAAATCTATATAAAAATTGTTTTTATACAAGATTTTAATTTTTAAAAAAAGGAGATAGTATTATAAACCTATAATTTTAACAATATAATTTACTTATATTTTATTTTATATTACATCATTCTCAATTCTATTTTACTATATTTTTAATATAGCATTTATTATTTATATATTTAATTTTACCTATTTTATTTTAAACCCTACACTACAGCTCATCACATAATATATAAGCATACAAATATTTATATGTGAATATACAAATATACAAACATGTAAGTATTCATATATAAACATACAAACAACTTCATTTATATAAAATATTATTATATATATAAAATTATCATTAAGATTGATGAATAATTTGTATTTTTCATCAATCAACTCAAATATAATACAAACTTATAATTTATTATAACCTTTATTATTATTATATATCTCATATATCATTCTTTGATATTATTGTTATATATACTTCATAAGTTCTAAGAATCTGGTATCTTAGAGTGAGAGATCAGTGTTTGGTCAGACGGACTTGATCGAAGTGTAACAAAATGAAAACGCGAAAAATTAAGAAAGAATTTAATTCTAGATTAAGATTAAAGAAATTTGGTATAATCAAAATTAGAGATTTTAGGAATTAAGGATAATAATTCTTTTTTAAACTCTTCTACTTTTTTAGAAACTTATTCCACTGCCTTTTTTTTATTTTTTCTTTTTTGTTTAATTTTTGTTTATAAAAGATTTTGTTGTAAATTATTATTTAATGATGTTTTGATTTTAATTGTTTAAGTTTTTTCCTTTTTTGAAATATTTTAATTTAAAGCTTAATTATTTTTTGTTGAAAAAAAATCTATTTTTATTGGATAACTATTTATTTTTTTTTTAAAACCTTTAATTTTTTTTCTTTTTCATCTAATTTTTAATTTAAACAATCTACTATACGAAATTATTAACAAAAATTTATTTTTAAATTTAAAAAAAAATTTACAAAAATTGGTTAAACATTTCCTCTAATTATTTTTGGTATAGATAATATAATTAATATAATTAAATATGATTATATAAAAATGATCATTCTTTTTATAATATTTATAAAATATAGAAACCAAAATATTAAAATATTTGATTTGATTTATATGAAAAGTTTGCTAAAGATAAAAAGAAAATTTATTTTATTTATTCTGTTTTGTTAGTATTTATACTTATTATTTAAAAATATATTAATTATTTTTTATTATAAGAATATTTTGAAGTTTAAATTTTAAGTTACTATTTTGATTTGATCACTATTTTTTTATATTTTTTTATTTATATTATTATTTTATTTTATATATTTGTATAAATAGAAGTTTTATATAAAACAATAATTTATATTAAAAATATTTATATAAAATATTAATTTTATATAGTAACCTTACTTATTTAAAATTTAATTTTTATATAAATTTTTATTTTATATAAAAATTTAGAATTAGATAGAACTTATAATTGTTTAGATTTTAATTTTTAAAAGAAGGAGATAGTATCACAAATTTATAATTTTAATAGTATAAATATTTATACCTTATTTTATATTATATTGTTTTTAGTTTTATTTTATTGTATTTTTTATATAATATTTATTATTTATATATATAAGTTTATCTATTTTATCCAGAATCCTATCCTATAATATATTATATAACAATGTTGTATATTTATATTTTTGAAAAAAATGATTATGTGATTTTTAGAACATCACATATTCGTATAAATCGTACATACAATCTTGCGATATATGTGAACAATTTCAATTATATAAAACATTATTATGTATATAAGACTATTATTAAAACTAATAAATAATTTTTATTTTTTATCAATCAACTCAAATATAATATAAATTTATAGTTTATTATAATTTTATTATTATTACATATCTCATATATTATTCTTTGATATTAATTATTATATATACTCTATAAATTCTAAAAATCCGGTATCTTAAAATAAGAAATCAGTGTTCGATCAGACGGACTTGATCGAAGTGTAACACAATTATATTTACTACAACATAAAAATCAGAGATACATCAAATTTACGTAATACCTATATAAATTTATATGGGCGTCACACAAATTTAAAGTATCGTCACATAAATATTCAAAATCTTATATGAACACCCTCCCAAACCCGCACCCATTTCATTGATAGATTGATAGATTCTTATCCTATCCCTAACAAGTGTATGTCTTTTCTCTTTATAATACCACCTCAATATTATCCTGGAATTGTTTGACATCTATCCAGATCATAAATTCTTCATAATTAAACTCCGACAAGCTTTCCAAATCCAAGTGTTCTATTGTAGTTGATGCGGTTGAGCTGTGAGCTTCTTTTATGGTGGAAAGAGTCGTTGGTATCATGATTAAATCGCTGGTTACAATTTGATTCTGACACCCTATCGAATAGCAAATGTAGAAGTTAGTTGGGATAGTGCAGTTTTCAGGGTTTACATCGTTGAGTTTAATACCTTGGACAGACAACATCTCAAGATCTCGTGGACCGGTCTCGGGATGCGTGCCCACTCCTGGTGTGGTGTGCACACAGAATTCAACACCTTCACCAAACATCCGTAAAATCTTTAGAAACATATCGCACATCCTGTTCCGTCCGGGCTCTGGATTGGAGACAGCAACAAAATCCCCACAATGGCTGCATTTACTCGGGATGGGAGAATGCGGTTCTCGGTCTGGGAGGTACACGAAAACATGGTCATCGTTACCTTCAGCTATGTCTTCTATCAAAGCACCAACACAACAGCCCAACCCCCTTGAGAGCTCTTCTAAATTGACTGATGCCGGAATCCGAGAGGAATCCATTAAAAACCTTTTCAGCTCCCATGTATACGAGTGAGTGCGTTTGATCGTTGCTGCTTGGCAAAGTAACACGAAGTTGGTGGGCGCTTTCTCTTGAATTGATAGAGTCTGTGAAGTTGCTTTTACTGAATCCGGAGGTGTAGTTAAATCAACAGAAGGAAGCACAGGTTTCTGTTTGGTGAGTCCAAGCCTCTGAGGCGAACGAGACCAATTTTTCGGGTGAGGCTTCGTGCTGCGTGGCTGGTTTACGACACAGGGGTGGGGTGTAGAGATAGAACTTGAAGGTTCAACCAAGATCTTATTTCCAATTCAAATTATTATTATAATTCGTAAGTATAAAGGCTAATTAGAATTCTCACATACGTCAGTTTTTTGACCAACTATCCACGGCGCCGGAAGTAGTTCATCAGCTTTATCAACTGTTTTTATCGATTCGACTATAGAAGACTTGTATAACGAAGGCGTATGTAATCCCCGCGCCGTCGAAGCGGGTGTATAAACTCGGTATCCTCTAGATGGGGTGTCTAGATTATAATATCAGTTAGTTTGAACCAAAAAGTGATGTCAAGTTTCTAGCTACCTGTCTGCCATAGCTCCTGAAGTTTCTTCGTCACATCGGCAGATAATTGAAGATCTCGGTTCGGCACATTGACGGAAACTCGAGTTTTCTCATCCGTGATTTTCGTTGTAATCTCTATTTCCTTGCCGTGGAGAGGGTTGTGAAAATCAATGGCTGGTAACGGACGGCTCGCAAGAATGGGCGTATTTGCAGCATCTCCAAACCCCTCCGCTGACGGCGGAGAAAACCTCATCTCTTCCCGTTTAAAAATCTCTTCAACTTATCTCTAGTGATTGTTACCCCTCTTACTTCAATACTGGTATCCTTCCCTTCGCTCACCCAACGTTCTAACACTTTTCGAATCGCAACTCTCATTTCATTAGGTTTTATATTCTTAGCGATGTTCCATTCTTGAATTACTGCGAGATATTGTCGGCGACTATTCCAAAGTAAACGCAATCAGTTATTTAGATTCTAGCGGCAACAGATAAGTGTGTTCCAAAAATATTCGAACGCAAACTACGACGCAGACTACGGCTACAGTAGTGCGCTAGCATGCGCGCATAGCTGCAACACCTGGTATATATCCACCTGACTTTATGGCATTAGGGGTCAATAAGGGCCTGCGCGCGCACACACACCTCGCGATAAACCCATGTTCAGTCTCCATAATTTTGATACAATCTTCCAACGGTAGCTTTTTCTCCACATATAACCTCATGAATGTACTTTTTTGCTGGTCCCATTCAATCGGTCGTATTGGGCTTGCCCGATCCCGATTTTTCGATTGTGGGGGTGACATCTGGATGGATTGTATGCCTAGTTGTTCTAGTAATGCTGTAGTATCTTGTTTATTTGAGGGAAAATCGGAGGTTAAGTGATTGCTGCTCTCCGGATATAGGTGTTGAGGCTCCGGTCAAGGGGATCGGGGGCGGCGCCCAGTTTGTGGAACGGATGAGAATATACTTGAATAGCCTCCAAACTTCTAGTTATAGTATATTTGGTATATCTAGGCTTGTAGGTATAGCTTTGAGTGTTAGAGATTTCGGAGGCCTATCGTTAGAATCGTGCGATTTAAATCTTCGTAGGATTTTCTGTCGTCAAAAGTCCCGTGGTTGCGCACAAGGCTTTTCTTTTGTCAAAAGTCCCAACTCACGAGGTCGACGTTTGTTGCAAGGCCGGCAAGGCTGAATAATTTCGCTCTTCAAAATCAAAAGTATTGAGGATCGCGCTGTCAATTCTTGGAAGCCGCGATTTTTGGTTTATCGATTATATATATAGTCTATAAGGCTCGCTGCCACCATTGAAGGCATTCTTGAGACAGTCGGCGGGAGTTTTCTGGCTTCGAAAGGGCTTCTCAGGCCGTGTATGTTAATAAGACACCTATATCTCGCTCTCTCACTCACAGCTAGAAAACCTCTGAAATCGTCGCGGCCGGTTTATGAGATAGGGAGTTCCAGAGCTTTGCTATGGAGTCAAATGCTGTGTTTACATCAGAAATTAACTGCTACTCTCAAGCCAAAGCATCTTTGCTGACGGATACAGTTTGTATTTTTTGTGTCGATAAAAATTGGGTATGCGTTGGGCAATATTGGTTGTTTGCTTCAGGAAATTACTTTATTTGGTACCCTAGTTATAGTCGGCCCGAGATTGTACCAGGCAAAACGTTTTTATCTCTGGTCCACACTGAAACAGTTTCTCGTTAAGGTCGCTAGCCTCGTAGCCGACACTTGCCAAGTCGTGTTGGTGTTCGTGTGCTTCCTTTTGAAGTTCTGGCTCATGACAACTTTCGTGATTCTGTCCAAATTTAAAGCCCTTGATACGCGTATATACGGTACACATTATTGATCATTAGCTCTATGGCCGCACCAAGTGGAATCTCGCGGCTCCCATTCGAACCGCTCGTCCAAATTTTTGACTGCTTCCACGATGACTTCTTTAACCTAGAGCGCCATATCACGCTAGCTCAAGTGTGCACTCTCTGGCGAGATGTCATTCTCAAAACACCATCTATCAAGATCTACCGCTATGTTTTTTTTCGCGGCTCCAACGTGAAACGTTCAAAGCCGATAGCTCTACACTCCTTTTTCTACTATTGCAAGGCCCTCAAGTGTACTTTGCGTAACGGCAAGATTGTGGGATACAGCATCACCGTAGCACCCAGCTCGCCAAGCCTGGAAATGGTCAGCTGGAAGCAATGGAGGCATCGCGGGCTTGTTAAAGGCGACGTGCCTGTTCCGCTAGATTGTCCGATCTTAGACGAGAACCTCTTCGGGGGCGATTGGATGAATGATTTTATCGATCAACAGAAGAGAGACTGGTATGATTATCACGATGCGGAGCTTTCATTGTTCTCAAGGCAGAGTGATCCGAGCGGGAAGAGTTCAGTCTCCAACACGGAAAGTCTCGAAGGCACAACAAATTACGCTCTGATGTTGTCTCATGGACTAGATTGCCATACAGATCTAGTGGCAGGTCAGATTGGGGATCTGATGGATACGGTAAAAGACGGGGAGTTGAATATGGGATTGAGTGTGCGCGATGTGGCTGGCAAGTTCGCACAAGCTGTTACGGAAGCTCTTATAGAGGAGAGATATGATGTAGGGACGGAACACTATTTTGAAGTAGAGTTATTTTACCCCTGGGGAAGGTCAAGGAATGTTGGGTTTGAGGTTACCATTTCCCATCCCCATGTAATACGATGGGAGATGGATGAAGATTGAGTTAGGCAATCGCATTGGCGAGTTTGGGCAAGGTTCTAATTATTATTTGCATTTCAATCCCCGAATCGGTATTACTATAGGCGGATAGTGAATTACTTTTTAATATTACTTTTATTCTCTGTTTGATTCTGATGATATCATATTGGTGGCCACTTGGCGCCAAGAACTTGTGCACTGTCACGGATCGACATGAGACTAAACTCAAGTTACATAACTAAGGGCATAGTCGCCGGTATTAATCAGCACTGGTTAGCTCGCATCATGATATGATGGAGCTCTAGCAAAGTCTACATGAGTCTTCAACCCTGCGCAATGACTATTCCAACTGGAATCTTACAGTCGCCGTCGGAGTTGCTTGTCGAGATTTTCGACATCCTCGACCTCTGGAAAGTAAAAACTCACATCACAATAGCTCGGGTATGCACTGTCTGGCACAATATAATCCCCGGGGGACGCCACATTTCAAGACTTACTGCTAAGTTTTATTCTTAACTGGCGCTTTGTAATGGATACCACTCCACAGCCTTTTTGATAAGACCCACGGACTCAGGTGCAATGTCCACGACGGCGAGATTAGTGAAATACAGTCTAGTCGGTCGGGATGTGGCAGACACCGAGTTGCTTAACCCGGGCGAAAGGGAGCAAGATATTCCGATTGATAAAACCTTTTTGAATGAAAGGTGTTTTGGATATGAAGTCACTCGGGATCTGACGGACTACTAGCGGTCAGGTGATCATAGGAGAGAGCGAGACTGCAGGCGATGGGTCAGTTTGTACGGTTAGAGTATATCGCGGCGGGGACCTGTGTGCGATCGCAGAAGTGAGGGGAGAGCTACTGGATCTCTGTTGTGGAAAACGAGCGCTCGTCTCCACTGACACTATATTAAAATATGCTTAAATTTCGTAACATATGTAATCTTATCAAATACCCATATCAACTAAATGAAATCAGTAGACCTACCACTGAGCTTCTTTTTGATTAAATAAATATATCTTATTATTTACTTTTATATTTGAGCACTAGATTATCAATACATTACGTATTTCCAGTTTTGGCCATTATAATATCATTTCCTGTTATTGGCACAATCCCAAGGGCGTTTAAACGCTGTTAGAATAATGTCCCATTCAACTCACGGAGCTCCTCCCTACAGAGTAGCAACAGCTTGCAGATGCAAAGTCTGAAGCCCGAGCTGTTGAAGGGTAGCATCTCCCAGCACACCAAGAATAATCTGACCTTTCCAGACATAAACGCCGGTCAAATCTAGCGTAGAACAAGTAAAATCGCTGCCGCCCATTCCACCGAGCGAACGCACCGTCATAGTAAAAAAAGGGTCGTCGGAAAGCTTCAAAATCAGCGAAGACGCGATGACGCCGCTGCCCGTGTCCGCTCCAAAATATATTTGCATCGTTCCATTGCTAAGATACCCCGCCGCCAGATCGAGATAGAATGTCAGTGCATTGGCGACACCATTGAAAAATCCCAGCCCGTCCTCGTCGTCCATTTGGTAGGACCTGACGTATTGGCCTGCGGCTGAGGAGTCTGTGGCGCGTCGATAGAATGAGATAAGGGTGACAGTGGAAACGGATGTAGTAGTGGCGGTGGTGGAGCTGTAGCTTGTAACTATTGCTGCGTCGGTAATAAAGCTGGTAGCGAGGGTTGGAGAGATTGTAACTGTGGTAGATGGTGCGGCGACGGTAACGGGTTGAAGGAATATAGAGCCGGCAAGACAAGCGCAGGCGCTAGAGTAACAGGCGATACCTAAGCATGCCATAGCATATTCTAGTGGCTTAGCAAGATTAGTATTCTCGCGTTTTTCGATATTTTAGTTGTTGAGAGAATTAGTTATTGTCGTTGTAGCATCGACGGTTAACCCCCCAGGGGGCGGGTCTAGTGGTATATAGGTAAATGCTTTTTGAGATTTATAGTACAGGTTGGTTAACATAGGCATCTTAAGATTCTTGTCCAAATGGTAGGTAAGCTGGTGCTGTAACATTGTCACATGATCTGGCAACGATATAAGGAGTGGGAAAATCATTTTCAACATATCGGAATCCAATGCTATCGGTGATTTGCAACGTCAACCTTGCGGCACCATTAACATCATTGGTCCCACCGTTATCCCCAAGCAGTAGTCTTATGGGATAATATGTACCCGCGGTTAAATTTTTTATAGCAGGAGGTGGTATTGGGTAGCCATATATCATGGAACTGTTTGAATTATCACCCGTCCAACCTGAGTAAGCTAGATCCCCAACCCACATGATGAGCTGATCATCTGCACCAGATATTTGAAAGGTATATGTATCATCGTATGGGGCGTAAAAGTACCCACGGTAATTGTAGGCAGTGGTAGAGGGAGGCCGACTCGTTAGGCCAGGTGGAAGCTGGTTGTAGAGAAGAGCAAGCCCTGTGATATTTGTGATCCCGTGATCATAGACAGTGGTGTTTTTAAAGAATGTGGGATCATATCCTGCGAATCCTGTCGAGCTCCATGTATAAGGGTTAACATAGTCGGCAACTTCAAGTCCATTATTTCCGCAGCTGCTGTCGGGAGCTGGAAGTTCTTTGCCCCATTCAGGAAAAGATCTAAGGGAAGCATCGCAGGGCTCCTTGACAAGGTATGGTGAATAAATGCCGTCTTGAATGTAGACAACATTATCCGCACCCACGAGGCTAAAGCTAAATAGATAACCACCTGCTGCATTTCCCGCCATGATTCTAATCGGGGAATAAGTTCCAGCTGATAGAGTTACACTAAATTGTATAACCTGTCCGCCGCTCCCCCAGAACACCTCCATGTCGGCATTAGTAGTCGCCCACCTAGATAGCGCCTTCTCCCCAAACCAGAAGGCAAGAAGATCATCATCGTAACTGGTTTGAAAAAGGTAGGTTTGAGTTTTCGGAGCATAGAACCACATGCGCCAGCTTAGCACAAAAACATAGGGCCCTTGAACCGACGTAAAATTACCCAAAGTCGCTGCACCTATCGAAGTTGTGGTATTTATACCGTATGGTTCGACGTTCGCAAAATACTCAAAGGTATAAGTAGTTATACCTACGGGATTAGTGGTACCTCCGAAAGGATTGTAAAATATAGCGGCTTCTATGCCGTCATTACCGCAAGAAGTGTCTGGTAATGACGATGGTTTTTGGTAGATGACAACAGTGATAGTTCCTGAAGTAGAACTCGGGTAAATCGTGGTGGTGTAGGGCGTACCGCTTTCCATAGTTCGTAGAACGGTCACCCGCGAGCTCTCGGCGGACACTGTGATCACAGTTGTAGTCACAGTCGCAGTTGCAGTCGTGGTTGCCGTTTCATCTGTGGTTTGTGTGATAGTTGTAGAGTCAGTTATAGTCGTGGAGTCAGTAACAGTTGTAGAATCCGTAAGAGTTGTAGAATCTGTGATTGTTGTCGGCTCGGTAATGGTCGTAGGCTTAGTTATAGTGACCACCGGTTTAGTAATCGTCGTAGGCTCAGTGATAGTTGCCGTTGCGGTCACAGTCCTGGTTTCTGTGATAGTCCCAGTTATGCTAATAGTTACTGTACCAGTAGCAGTGCTAACTTGGAGTGTCGTAGTTACCGTTGAAACCTGGGCTATAGTTGATATAACAGTCACTAGCTTATTAGAAGTTGATATTGCAGTCTGCGTTACAGGCTGAGGTATAGTGGTGGTCGTAACTATTGAGAGTTGTGTTATGGTATCCGGCTGGTTTGTGACTGTAACGGTAACAAGTTCGTTACCATTGCTGATATCTTTTACAGTAGATGTCCGCGTTATTATAGATGTCTCAGTGATAGTTAAGTTGAATGTTTGGGTAAACGTATCCAGCCGATATACTGTGGTAGTTACGGACTCGTTAATATTGGGGCCGGATTGAATAATAGTAACAGTGTTTGTTACGATAGAGGTCTGTGTTGCTATTGTAGAATCAATATTTTCGGTTACTGTCGTAGTGCTAATAGCTACTGAAATTGAAGTTACTGTTTGTTTCAAAATGATCCGGAGAATTGTTGAACCATCTATATTAGTAGGGAGATCCTTGATGATATCGGTTGTAACAGCCGTCGCAGTGGTAATGGCCGTAACAGTTGAGGTCTTGGTCAATGTAAGCCGAATCACTGTTGATACTGTAAGCTGAGGTAGCATGATCGTTCGGCCTGGAAGGACAAAAGTAGTTCGTGCAGCAGTAATACTAGCAGGACTGGGAAGCGTCAAATTATCATCTACAAGCGTTAGAGTGCTCTTTTCGATGGTAATTGGGCCAGAGAACGAGAGTACAAGTCCCTGCGCCTTCACAACCGGCCCAGGTAGTGTAACAATTGAATGTGTAAGGATGATAGTTGATCCTCTGTTTGTTATCGTATTAGGTAGGGTAATGACGCTAGTCGGAAAAGTAAGCTGCACTGCTGTGTCAACTGTTGCAGTTGAAACTACTGCTGGCTCCGTTAAGGTTATGGTAAAGGCGGGTGAGAGCTCCGTAGTAGTGATAGTGGTAGTGATGAGAGCAGTTGCGCCGCCTGGCAGGGCGATCGAAGAACCATCTTGCATGATTCCACCTTGAGCTGTTACTCTCGGTTGCTTTAAAACATATGTGACGCCATCAACAATAATCTTGGATTTTGGAACAATCATGACATCCGATGCCACTCCGAGAATTGTGGAATCTTGTAAGGTAACCGTGAGTCCAGAAAGCGATAGAGTTGACTCCTCGTTAATAATCTTATTAGTTGCTAGGGTGATTTTATTACCAGATAAACTAATGGGGATTCCAGTAACTGTGTAATAAACGGACGTAAACGCTGTGGCGGTGTTGGTTTCGAGATTAGTGACGGTCCTCGTGGAAGTCTTTGTGGTGACTTTTTTCGTTAGCGCGTACCAGGGAATACCTATGGCCTTCCCGTTGGCAGTGAGTATAATCTGCTGTCCAGGCTTCGATACCGGAAGAGTAATTGTAGGTTTTAAAAAGGTAAAAATCTTCCCCCTCACAGTAATTATTGAAGTTGGAAGAATTAAAGTGTTGGACCCAATCGCCACAAGAGTGTTAACCTTGCTTACGTGCAAAGTTATAGAAGAAGCGGGCAGAGTGATCTTTGACCCTTTGTTGGTGACAATCTTCTCAGGAAGCGTCAGGCTTGATCCAGAAAAAGTAAATGGAATTCCAATCACCGTTTTCACAGAAGAAATCTTCAGTGTCTTAGTAGATGATTTGGTAAGTGTTTTCAAATACTTAGTATTCCATTTTGTGATTGTCTTCGGTGGCCCTTCTGTATCTAGAGTTCACAACTTGCGCTTTAGTTACCTTCCATCTCTTAAATTACCAGAATAGACAAAAGCTCGCCAAGGATGACGATGTTTTGTAAGAGTGTATTACGCACAATACCTATTCTTGCACTCCTGGATATCTTTTATATCCCGTTCTGATTGCAGCATGGAGGCTGCAGCCTGGCTTATCGCTGCTAGGATCAAAATTGTAGGCTGAAAATATTGTATATACATGTTGGCGACGTTCGATAAAAATGGTAACCAAGGTAACAGGGATTGAAAGTAAGTGTTTAGTGCCAGCTAAATATGGTCTCGCACCCAGAGTTAAGTATATGGGTATTCCCATACCGATGGGAACCCGTATAACTACCTATTCGGAGGTGTCCATCCTTCGAGTGGTGGATGCGCCAACCACCAAATAGACGTCGATATTTAAGCCCCGTGTTACACGGCGCTCGTACAGAGGACCAGCCGGAAATTAAGGCGCCCTCTAAAAATAAGGAACTTTCCGACGCGGACGGCGTGGCGACTTGCCTGCGCTAGCCTAATATTATAATGAGAATTCGCAAAGAGTAAGGCGGCTGAAGCGAAAGAAACCCGTCTGGTTGGGGTTGGTTTGGATAGAGCAATATGGGCTGGATCGAAAATACTCTTAATGTCCAGCCATCAAGTTTGTGCAAGTGGGGTGACATAAGAGTACAGCCCGGCTCGTCCTGCAGCCCATTATTGAGTACAGCCCGGCTCTCTCCGTAGTTCGTTCTGAAATAGCCGGAAAATTAAGGGGTTTTTTATCTAGTGCGCGCAATTACGGAGCTATATAGAGAAATAACATACAAACCATCAAGTGGCGCTTCTACGATAGGAGACACTTTGTGCATCAATCGATATATTCGGGTTTGGCCATGATATTTCATTCCAGTCCATATAGTCTATTGCATTGTAAAGGCGCACCCACCTTATAAGATAAAAAAATAACTTTTGAAGTGATACAGATTCTAGAGCTTGTTGAAATCTCCTATATATATCGTTTATATTTACAGAAACATTACAGTGATAGTCCGTATATCGAAATTGATACCGCGATTAAATATGCAAGTTACGACTACTTTAAGCAAACATCTAGTTTATAAATTTTGTATTTAACCCTGCCCACAATTGACGCCTCTATCTTAAGTCCATCAACTCCATTTTACATCAGTAGTGAGGCGTCTACACTCAGTGTTGTGTTGAAAACCACCCAACAATACCCTATGCTCTTGAAAACCCGCCTCACCCCGACCCATAATAGATTAAAACCACCCCATATTAAACTCTAGTTTTTATATATTTAATTTAAATAAAGAGTTCTATAGTATTACTTTCTCCAAATTTAATTATCACCAGAGTTTAACATAGGCAGTTTTAATCTATTGTTCCATAATAACACTTAGCCTCAAATCTCTCCGTTCGTTTACTATTATTGTAAAATTCTTTTCCAGTCTTCTATTTTCAGATATTCATAATAACGGAAGCACTATTACATCTCAAGATACTAGTAAAAATTTTAACGGTTTCCGTATAACCGATATATACCGTATACCGCTACCTCTCTGTATTTACCGTTGTAGTTTTTTACCGCAGTGGTACGGCTGATCCGTTACAAAAATAATGAAATAAGAGAAACAACTCCCCAGTATCAATCTCAATTTTAAATGCTTAATTAAAACATCATAAGTTTCCACAGCCTATAATGATGCGGGAACAGCTTTCATATGGATTTGAGTCGTAAGAAATTCGTTTGGGTAACTCGCATCGGGCGCCCCAATTTTCCAATAAGGCCTGAGAGAGTCAGGGGCCTGTTGCCAGCCAAGCTGGTTGTACCCCTGGGCAGTACAGCCGAAGCTGAAGTCCGCACCCGTAATGATGCAAGCCAAGTTGGTATAGTACGGTGCATGGGTTGGGTCGACCATAAACACGTTGAGAATATCGTAGTTTGGGAGAAGCTGGGTCACCGCTGACCATCCCGTTACGGCGTCCGTGATAAAGCCGGTATCCGAGTGTAGAAAGAACAGCGTTCTTTCTGCGATGTTAGGTGTCAAGTGGGTCCAATACGCCCAGTTGAATCCGGTCCCTGTATCCGGGGTGTTGAGGACCCAATCACCACTGACGCCGCCGTCTGTCACTTGAATGTAGATTGGATTCAGGATGACTGTAGAAGTGGCTACTATCGTGGTACTGGTCGCCGTGCTAAAGACGGTTATTGTCGATACCGAAGTGATATAACTAACGGGTTCAGTAACGACGATATCGGTCGTCGAAACTGTGGATGTCACGGTGTTTGTGAAGGTCGAAGCGGCTGGGGCGGTGCTGGTTGGGAAGTGGAATCCGTCGAGACAAGCACAAGCGCTGGAGAAACGAGAGGCATTGTTGTCGCATTGCGAAGAATATAACGCGGGTAGGATAGTGACAGCTCGTTTTTTAACATTGATATAGCTGGTGAGAGTTGTAACTATACCCTTTGTTATAATAACAGTTGTTGGCAGGGTTACAGTTGAGGTTATCGGGACGGTTGTTAGCGATGTCGAGGTACTATACGATAGCGAGGTGTATGTGGTGGTCCGAGTGACCGTGATAGTCCTATATTAAAGGATATTAGCAATCGTGCCATCAAATATTTGAGCCGCCGTATTTGTTCGATAGTAGATGATGGCATACGTAACGGGAGGGGTTGTGGTATATTGATAGAATGAAGAACAATCGGTAAGACCGCGGGTTGGGAAATGGGTGTTTCTAACGGCTAGTGGTGCGATATTAGTTAGCATATGATACACTTTGCTTCTCTGACTCGATATCTGTATATCTAGAGTTGGTGTTGAGAGTAATAGTACTCAAATTGAAAACTAACCTCGAAGGCAATTGTCAGCAGCGCAACCGCGTGGCTGGAGGACAGCTCCCTCAGCGAATACGCTCAAGAACATGACCCCAAGTAACGAGAACAGCTTCATGGTGATTGGGTTGGATTTGTTAAAATGTATTTTAGTTTTTGCCTTGTGTTTTATGTTTTTCTACTTGCTTTGCTTGTAGAAAAGAGGGAATCTTTAGCATCGTGGGCGTAGGACTAAATACTTATTTTTTTTGCACACCGCGAGCCGGATGCCTCGCTTTGAGCATTAAACTCTTGATAATTCAGCCCATAAGCGAAATTAGATTATCTATTTTCAAACCCGAAAGGCCGGGTATTTCGTCAGTGCATAGCTTCATGATAGCCAACCGGAGATCTTGAGATTGGGATGTGCGGTCAGACTGCGGGTCCTGGAATGTTTGAGTTAGTCTATGGTGGACGGACCAGTCTTTTAGGGAAGTCATGCAGATATTAGACAATCAAACTAGTGGTTTTGGGAACTATAGGGCTGAACTCAACTATCGGTACATTTGCAAGCTTGACGTGCGGCAATATCGATATACAGAATTAATTGGCCTGGCCCTGAGCACCCCGCCTCGGCGTCTCCGGCTAGTGGAAAGAGCAGGCACCTGGTGACCACCTTTAGAATTGCCCATGGAAAATTCCGAGGGCTGAAGATGGAAAATTTGTCAAGAATCGCTACTTAATACGTATATACGGTTCTAGAGGAAGATTTTGGCGGTGGGTTCAGACGGACTATTTATACATATCATTTACCTAGTAGTTGCGGTTTGTCTCGCAAGCTAGCTGCCGTCCTCATCTCGCAAAGGTGATAAACAAGATAGGAATCTTTTATTCAATATTTTTGTGTTTGTTTTTTTAATTAAATTTCCAACATGTAGTTTAAAGTATTTTTTAGATCGGAAAGTTGTCATCCAGCTAGATCATCAAAACTTACCGATCAGATCTTAGTGCTTGACCGTTTTAACAGTTAGATTTCCTTTCAGGGGACTGCTTACAGCCAGCACAGGAAAATTGTCGTTTTTATTTATCATTTCTGGAGAGTTTTAACGTGTCATTTCATGTAATTTCATATTAAAAACCACAGCAAGTGCATTCCTATAAGCAACTAGCTGCAGGTTGGCGTTCGCCAAGTATCAGACAAGAAAACGGACAGGTTTGAGTGGTCGACCTTTCCTGTATATTTCAGCCTGAAACTAAGCTTTCAGCCCTATGGCTATAGCCCAGTCTTGGCGTAATTTTGATGCTGCGTCACACCCGCCGACTAATAGTTTTCGGTGGCCAAGATTCTCCCGTGCTTTTCAAATGCCATGCCTCGTGATCTGTTTGCACGTCGGAGGCGTCCTCTAGATCTGCAGACCATGATCTGTTGGCTGTAGGCTGCGCAGGATCGTGGTGTTTCCCGTTTTCAGGAAAGCCGTTAGCTGGAACCAACATCAAATTCTATAACACGAGCAGACCTTACTCAAATATGATGATTGCATCAGCACAAAATTAAAATCTCCTAAATCGGCTTCCATTTCAAATACTAAACCTTAAGTTTTTTTTAAAAAAATATATATATATATATATATATAATAAAAATAAAATAAAATATTGATTTTCTTTTAAAAACGTTGCGGCCTCATATCGCTTAAACGGGTGGTGAATCTTAGAAGGGATAGTTTGTCAACCTTTCTGCCAAAATGGGAATTACGGCTCAGATTGACGACTCCCCAGCGCACCGCAACATGACCTCCATGCTACAGGATTTTATCTGTGCACTGCATACATTTGATGGGGTGACGTTCAATTCTAAACAAAGTTGTGATTGAGAACTTCAATAAATGTTGGGGTTTCATTGGCGATAAAAATTTTATGAGATACTGAAAATTCTGGATGTGGGTGAGCTTGTGTAATATTGTGCATGCAAATCTTCGTTGCACAAATTAAACTTTTAAGGTCAGACGCCCCGGCTGCAGGCGATCGAAGCAGGGGAAGGTCGGGTCTCATTTACAATATAATCTTAGAAACACGGTATCTTCCGGATGCACACAGCATTCAGCTGAGACCTGGAGAACAGAATATTCTACAATTTCGTTTACTTTACGAATCAGCCCGATCGGGCCGGAGTGGCTTCAATACTAGGGCGGAAGTTGAGTTCAGTAGCTTTTTTGAATAGCCTAATCGTGTCTGCGACCCAGCCGTGAATCTTCAGCTGAGAGAATCGAACGAAAACCTGCTCCTCGCAGTACATTTGGTATCGTATACTATAAAGCTTTGATTCCGACATACTCAAAGCTATCAACGGTCCGTATCACATATCAAAACAAGGATATACCTGCCTAGGCCCTCTTTTCAGACTCGCAACTATGGTCCAAGTCATCTAGCCAGTCGATCTGCTCAGCGATAGAGACCATCGTGAGGAAATGAGGATATCGCTTCGATGTATTCGATTCCCCATAAATATAGCGGCCCCCCCCATTGTGAAGCTGCACTAGACTGCGCAAACTCCATATGAGTTCTGCATATCTTTCAGTTAGTTGGGTTCACGCGGTCCGAAGAACAACCCCCAATTCTAGAAAGACCCTCCTTGCGAACCTGCCAATTCGGGCCGAGATTGCTAGATCTGGGCGACGATGTACAATATCACAAAAACAACACAGCTTTAGTACATGGAAATCCGGTGCTCAATGATGTATCTTTTCGCATATTCTCCGAGCGATTAAGCCTAGTATTATAATCCAATGCTTTTAACATAGAGAGCATGATTCTCATAGATACTATACGGTGCTATGCCATAATTTAATTAAGGTACTTACACATGTCCACTACGGGTCTATATCGCTTTCCCTCTGAATGAATGAATTGAAGCATATACGATCGTAGGAGGAAATTGAGTTTGGTCTATAGAATGGTCGGATACTAACGGCCGAGGGCCTTTAGTAATTATGTAAGATTTGCATAAATGTCACTACCCGTGGCACCATTCACTCACTCTTTGTCAGCATTTACTGTAACTGCACGACCAAGGGAAAATATCGAGCTTCACATACCATTTACAGCAGATACCGACGAGGGAATGGTATAATTGAACGGCCTATATAATGTGTCGACCTCTCTCCTTATCTCCTTCTCTCGTTCTTTTCTTCTCTCTTCTCTCCACCAAATTAACACAAAAGTTTGAGATCAAAAGTTTCGAACGGTTGAGGCAGTGGAGGAATGAAGTTAGGATTTCGATAATAAGTGCTTCAAAAAAGGTTCAGAGTCTCAACTCGAAATTTGTTAGATGCATTGGTGAATAGCAAGCTTGATAAACAATTGTATAGCGTTGTGGGGCCAAATTGTATCTTGATATATATACACATATAAGCTCAACTATATATAACAAATATTTAAAAAAATAAGAATATAGTTATTATCTTTTATGCTTATGAATGATATAAACTGATGGATCCATATAATAATAACTCTACTGGCTACTGTACATCCTCAAGCTCAAGCGGTTCTCGCATAGCTCCAATTTCGGTGGCAAGAGTATATGCCCACTTTTTGGCTACTGGCGCAGGAACATAGTCCATCATTGTAACTTTATTGTTCCGATAAATTGGATCGGTTCCCTTTCTGTTGAGTTATTGAATTATCGCATAACGCTCATACATCTGGCCCGTTAATGTAGGCCGTACTGGGTCCGTCCTGTTTTCCAATTAACCTCATGACTATCTTAATCGTGTCAGTTGGAGGAGTCGAGCCACCTACACAATTTGACGTGTAATCGGAGATTCAAGCTCACGGGTTATCAACCTATCCTGGTGTAGTTCAAAAGTGCTCCCCACCTAAGATTCAGGTCGCCTATCTGTAAAGATAAACGACGCTAGCTATTTGAGCTAACTATTAGCTCGGTTCTTCTTTTCGATCATTGCATTAGCAAGTGCATCGGCAATAAAAATTGCGCAAACTGGCATCAATAAACTGAGGCACCCAGGAAAGCTTGCAGACACTAACCCCTTGTAACAATAGCTTCGGCACAGAAACCTCCTAGTGTATTCGTTAATGCATGCATCAAAAATTTGGCTCAGTGGAGAAGACGGCCCCTTTTTTCGCCCTTTCGCTCTCTACCGTTTTTGAGTCTTTGTTGAACCCTTCTACTGACGTATGGACAGAGCGCCATAGCCATTTAACTCCATTTTAGAGAATTTCGACTCCTGCTTGGGGTACGGCGCTTGCAAAACTATGCATATACGTAATCAGAAAGGTTGATTAAGAAATTAGGGGGTAGAGATAGGAGTGTCGTACAGGGAGGCGACCTGCCAGGCTTTTGAGCATATCTGTGCTACTGAGTATGTTGCCTAACTCTAAAAGCGCCACTTCTATAGCCTCCCGTAGATATCCTGCTAATCCCCCTAATCCCAGCGCTACTGTGACTGACTTTAGAGATTCTCGCCATGCTGTAGCCTTTCCCTCCAGGGTATTGGCATTTGATACTGCGACTATACTAACAGCAATAGCAGGTAACTTTCCAAGGAGTGCACCGTGCAGTATTCGGGTTGAGGCCCCAGGTATGTAGGATGATCGAGAGGTATTACCAGCTTTAGAGGAGGGAATAGTAGCTGCGCCAATAGCAACAGCTTTAGCTCTTACGACGCCAATGAAATGGGCTTTCCCTCATCGCGACTCATTGCTCTGGCGTGGACGGCTCTCTGGTGTTCTAATTTGAGTTCTCTCTCAATTACAGCTTTCCTCTCTCCAAACCCAGCAGATTCTCAATCACTGTAGGTAGAAGATTCTATGTCGTTTTGTTAATGTTGCTTTTCTGATTGGCCCTAGAATAAGAATCTAAAGATAAAAATTTCCGCTTGGTTTCAGACATCGAGCGTGCAGAGTAAGCCTTATAAAATAGTAAGCCTTGTCCAAAGTTGCCTGAAAAATATCTGGCGTAATATGACACAGTGCGGCTCCCGCAACCAATACGACCGCCCCATTTACAGGATTGCGTTGTTTTTCGAGGTGTTTGTTGATACGGACACCAGTTTTAATATTGGCTCAGATTTAAATTATTGAAGTAACAGCCAACTTTTATCTATAACACCATCAGGCATCATAGTGAAATTTTATTGTGAAATAGTCATATATATATATATATATATATAGGCTCCCATTCGCCGTGTTGATCATGAAATTCCTCGAACGCCAACGCCCACCATCTCTGTGAACCCAGCTGAAGCTACTGCTAAGGTCCTCATAGCCACGAGCTTGCTTCATGAGGTTTGCGAGACTTACTACCCACTCCATACGACCCGAGGAATCGTACGACATGGAGGTTAGCATTTGTAACTCGCTTCAAAATACCAAATTCGTTTACGATGCGAGGTATGTGATCAAGCATCGGCTCTACTTCATCAATGAGGTCGATGCATTAAATTTCAGCAGCAAGTTAGAGAATAAATCTGACCATTGCAGGATAACTAAAGGCACGAGACCTTGAGAAGAAAAAAGTAAAAGAAATCAACAACCAAAGTGTATATAAGGAACCCAGTATAGTTGACGTTTCTTCAAACGCACACGCTTGAAGTTTCTTTCGTTCTGTAAGCAATACCCGTTGTCCGATTCATCTTCGTTTATACTTAGACTAGTTTGAGCGAAGCCATTAGTCGGAGGAGTAGAGTCTTTCTCCCGACAACTCCGCTTCATTGATGTTTCTGTAAATCGGAGAATGGTTTCTAGAGATTCATCGACTGGGAGGTAGGTCTCCGTCCCATTTCGCGATAAGATGATATCCCTTTGTAATCCATCAGAATTCTCTTCCAATGCTTCTGTTTTTCTTGCTTCGTTTGAATAACGGAAATCCCATTCTTGACTATCCTCCACCGACTTTTGACGAAGGTCTCGAAGGGCTCGATGCAATCCCAGAGAAACAGCTTGGTCTGTCATGCCGTCGCTTTGTAGAGTCTCGTAAACTCTCTTTGCCACTTCAACATATTGTGCATCATTCACTTCCCAGAGAGTCCTAATAATATTCTGGAAACCTGCATTATAAAATGTATTAATAAGATGAACTCCTTTATTGCTGAATTTGACAGTATTGGTAGTATTAGTAGAATATGCTGATAGATATGTGAGGAATGGAGGGTTGGTTTTAAAATTTAGTTCCCATATTTTCTGTGCTGTTAAGGGGTTAGTTTCCCAGTTGTTTAAAAGTAGGCAACTTTGTGAGGGTTTGAGTATATTAGTAATATCATGATTAGCAAAATGAAAGATTGTGCAGTTTTGTATATTTTCTAAAATTTCTTGTTGTTTTACGGGAGATGTTGTTATAATTGTTGTTAGATTTAGAAATGGATAGAGATTTTCTAATAGTTTGACTTCATCATATGTAAAATGAAGAGATGATTGGCTGATAGTTTGAGGTATTGAAGTTAATAGAGCTTTCTTGTTTTTATGGGGATTCGAAGGGGTATGAAGTCTATTGTACCTCAAGTACTTTACTGATAAGCTGTAGGAGGATATCATCCTGTTTAGGACAGATTGGTTAGATTTTTCAAGGTGTTTTCCCGCTGCATGTAGTGGTAGATGGGTTTAGTCAGGATCTACCAGATATGCGGCCAGCTGTCATCTCGAGGTGCATCAGTAATCTGTAACGCCTTTAATACTGGGTAAATTATTGTATCCTATAATCAGCTAAGTAAACCCTATGCCTTGAACTTGTTATTACTTCTCATTTGCGTTATCTTGCTTTCAATCTCATCGTAATTAAGCTTGTGCAGCTCTGTTGAAGTAACGGAATCTTTTGTGATCAAGAATGCGTTACAGCGATATGGGCTAATGTTAATCACTGCGATGGGGCCCAGTTTGGCGGTAGCCATCATTTCACTCGCGTTGAGTGGTTCAAGGAAGTCTGCAAATCCGGGCTGCGCACATATTTCCTTTAATAACGTTTTATAAGTCTCTTCGGCTTCAGAATGCAATCTTGTTGATTCCCTGATCTTGGTATATTTGGCTTCATTTTTCAAGACAGAATCAACCTCAATAAAGGAGTTTAGCTGCTCTCTACGCGAAACCAAGCTTGCGGCGAGATTTGGGTGCTGTGTCTGAAGATCAGAAAAGTCGACTCTCGTTTCCAGCATAGTACTCAAGATGACTCCACGATACAGTTCGAGAGTCCTTAGAACCTCAGAAGGTTCAATACCTGCAGATAAGCTAATAGCTGCAGCATCTGAGCCTAGTCTCTTATGATGTTGAAGTTTTAGGTATGCATCAACATGCCGTAAGGACTGGCTGCTGATAGTCGTAAATAGACTTGCTATCTTTCGATAGATTTCGTATGTATTTTCCCATTTTGATTGCTTTATAAGACCATGGGTAAACATTGCGCCTGCCCTTATCCTATCTGTTTTTAATCTATCGGGGCACTTCCAGCTCTCTTTAGAATATTTTCTAGAGAGTTCCAAATCCTTTTGATCTCTTTTGAGGAGAAAGCGAGAGAAAAGATTTAGTCTTTGTTTACACAGGTAGCCACACCTCTTCGGGTTTCCAACGTCTGTAGCTTTCAAAACTTCCCCCATAACACTAATAGCTTTTTGGAGATCGCTTTGGTTCTTTTCAAGTTTATACTGATCCCAGAGCTGATGCCCAAGTTCTGAAAGAAACTCACAATACAGCGGATGAGAGATCGTAATTGAGTCGGACACCATGGTTGTGAATTCAATATTGTGGTTGAGATATTCGGCCAATTGCCCACTCCCTTCATATCTACGTCGATAGCCAGCTGAAAGCAGTCTCAAAACTCGATAATCACGTGCGCCTTCCGAAGTCAAGATGTGAATTAGAATTTTGATCGAAAAGATGATGTCGCTCTTGCGCGCGGTTCGTCGATAACGCTCTTGAAGTAGCTTGGCCAGAACAACCATATTGCTTGGGTTTCCAGGAAGGGCGTTGTTGTCATTTTCGGACCTGAACTCAATGAGAGCATTGCGAATCTTGTTTAATGAGTCAATCGCATCAAATGGAGATTCAAGACCCAACAATTCTCGCAGCCCGACGTTAGAATTATTAGAATCTCGATACCTTTCAATGTCAACACATTGGGTCGTTAAATCGATCGCTCTATGAAGATCTTCGATTGACCCAGAATGGTTTTGATAAACCGTACTATATAGCCCTGAGGCTAGACGCATGATATGGTATTGGGGGTAATCATGTGGTGAAACAGCTAGCAAAGTTTCTGCCGCCCAAAGAGTGTGTCTGTATTTTTTCAGATCAAGTGTTGGGGTGCACCATTGTCTGAGGTGTTCTATGAATCTAGTTGAACTTACGGCAATCGCAAGACCGCTGGTTTGAGGCATTTCTTGTCTTAATCTAGTCAACCGAGTAGCAAGCTCAAGATATTCCTCTGATGAAGCCTTTGAAGCCTCGTGACGATACCGCATTAAGTCGATAAGTAAGTCAAGCCGCTCAAGCCAAGCAAAATGACCACTGTTTTCAGCAACCAAAACTTTTTTAGTTGCCTCTATACTTTTATCTAGGTTTTCGATACTTCTAGTGATTTTATATCGGTCGTACGCACTATCTGCGAGAATCCCAAGGGTTTCTGCTTCTTCAGCGTGGTGCTCTTTGCTTATCATAGCCAAGCGTTGCTCGCAGACGTCGATGATTGGTTCAATATTGGCCAAAATTGGGTTAGAGTCCTTCCGTAACACCAGTAGAATGATCAGGCTACCCAACATAGATATCGCATCTGCGTCCGCAATGGTACAAACTTCAGCTGCCATAGTCACAGCACTTATATGGCTGTCAAGATCGGAATGTGATTTTATTCTTGATATAAACAGATGAGGATGAAGCAAGAGTTTGAGGTTCCGTCGACGGAGAGACATCAGAGGATCTGTTGAACTTGTAGCTTCGATGCTTTCCTTCGCAAATTCGATAGCCCGCGTGAGATTTTGAGCGCCACGTGAGATCGTGAACCGTATTATAAATAGTGCACTAAGTATACTTAAGGTAGCAGCTCTGGACTCGCCGCCGAGAGACGTTGCGGCTAACGCAGTCCGAGCTATGTCGATCGCGCGGTCGCTATCACTTGCCATTTTCGTATACTCAAACTGTGCGCCGTAAAGGAGAGCAAGATTATTCAGACATTTTGGATCGACAGTATCATTTGGACTGGTAGTATTGCCCAATGCAGCAATTTCTCGAATGACTTGATCCAAACTAGTCCTTTTGTGGGCGGATATACCTAGTTATCACGCGTTAGATAATGCTAAATTTACATTGATATAAATCGAAGAGAAATTAAGATTTCGGTTTTCATACCCGGTATCTCGATATTTGTATCTCTAAAATCTTCCTCGGACAAATCTTTCAGATGCTGTGGCGCCGACTGGGCATCTTGTTTGATCAATGCGGATGTCATTCTCTCAAAACGAGTAACTGGGTCAACTCTAGTTGGGTAGATGTTTGCATCTTAGCCTTTGATCTCCTTCATTTTCATATCTAATTCGTTTGTGATGTTTCGTAAACCCTACAACAAGGACGAGCTTGATGGATTTTGAAGAATTATCATAACGCCGAGAATTATCACAGAAAGCTCATAGGCTTGCTGTTTTGCAAATAACCATTTTTGTGAATCGGACCTAGGTAAAACATTATTACCTTGCCAACTTGTCTTGGATTTTCTGTCGCAAAAACGACAGATCCAGAATCAATCTATTGATCCTATTCTGTTGTGGATGGTCTTTCGGAGTGGAATGGGCCCATTCAATAGCCGCTTAGCTGCAGAGTAGAGCCACCTTGTAGTTTTAAACCGAGTGAATAGGGTGTAGCAAATATATGCGTAGATCTCAGCTGCGGTGTCGCTTTCTGATTTGTAATACATACTCGCTAATTGGGCTAAAGATCCATTTGGTGTACTGTCGACCATTTTCGCAATGTCCTGTGGAACTTGAAAATCGATCCCTTCCATTTCGGATATTGGTAGCGAAATTAGAAGCTGGTGCTTAACCGAATGTCCTCGGGGTTGGAGCTGGGTCTGGATGCGCCTGAGAAGCGTGATGAGCGGAATTTCTCAAATCCTCCAGAGAGAGCTTTGCTGCTATGTATGATTTACTACCTGTCGGCCTCCTGCCCGCGTGGTCTCGCTATTATTACTTACGAGTGTAATGAAATACCGGTGCTTTTCTACCAGCTTCTAGTCCAAGGTGATGGTGCGGGGCACACTTCTTAATTCCACCAACATTCTAACAGCCTGTATGTGGGAAGAAAATCGCTCAGCTGTTCAAATTCGGATGTATCAATATATAATAATAGGATCGGCGTAAGAAGGGCCTCCCACCTCAGTCTCACCGTAATTTTGGTCGCAAAATTTCATCTCGGAATTTTTAATCATATGACGGTAGACGGGTCGGTTACGAGGCCCAGGGCCAAGACCGCAGCCTAAGAGCCTACATATGATCCAAGTTGCACATTGTGAAGTGTAGGTGGATAAATTTTCATTGGTTGTCTATCGAAACTTTAGCCGACAAACGCACAGAGAAAAGTATCAGCCTTATCTTATCACGAACAGCAAAGGCTGGTGACTCAGTGAAGCGAATTGGATCTTTGGACTTGAGAACAATAACATTTGATATCGCTAGCAATATTAAGCTTCTGGGACATTGGTGATAAATATTATCATTAGTAGCGGGCGAGGGAAATAGGCCGGTAACATTATGGTGTTATTTGATTTCCGCAGTAATCATGTTTAATACTCACCATACAGAGTCATTGTTGGCTTGCGTCGCCTCCGGCATACCTCGCAACCGAAATAGCATCATATACTTGACCCGAGCAGTTGTATCTAGGATATCAGCGCCATTAAAGAAAACAGACCACCCCAGAGAAAATCATCAGAATTCTGAGATCTTCAAAAGAGTCTAGTAGTCATGTATAAGAAAATGCCGAGTTACTAATATAATAATGTAGAACAGGAACTATAATCAACAACGCCAAAGCAGGGATATAGTCGATGTTTACTGTTCGGGCCATGGAATCCGACGAGAAAGGCTTAGTCTAGGATAGGAGAAACAGAGCGACAGTACCACTCGTACCCACAATGACTAAAGGCAGGTGATTTTGTGTATGGACGACATGATACTTGGAGGGGGTGTTGCGCAAAAAAAAAAATTGGAGTTTGCAGATTCATCCCAAAACGGAAATCCATACAAGAAAAACAATTCCGCCAATATAAATCAATTTTTTGGAGTTTTGAGACCTGGAATAGATAACCTATAATGGCAAGGAGATAGTCTCGCAACTTGCTTAGAAATTCACCACAACAGCGAAAATATGCTGCCTTAGCACTATGCTAGATGACATTTAGGGATGAGTTGTTCAATGGCCGAACATCCCGCCCTGTAAATGGATTCTCGTTCCCGACAATTGCATAATATCAACCAAATTCGCGTCAAACCAGATTGGCTCTCCATCGGCTATGAAGTTTCCGGATCCATCGCTATCTTTCAGCAATTGAACAAGATATTGGCCACCCTCCTTTGCATCTTTCCCATCCCTATAATCCAATACGGCCCCGGGCTTAGGGGGTTCACTCTCTGTCTTACCACAAACAGTAACATACGTTCCCTAACCCTCTGGATGTTAAATATAATATCAAGTACATAACACAACCCTAAAACTGATATTTGGAGATGTGAGCTATTGGCGTACGTTCTAAATGTTTCATTAGTTGGCATTTTGAACAATGATACTCAATATTGTTGATACGTACATCAATTTTTGTATCTGAATCTGAATCTGATCCTTCCATCTAAAGCTACAAATTAACGGAAGAAGATTCAATTATCCAAGAGCCAATTATTCTAACCTTCTAATCCAACTTGAGGTAGTATGCCCAACACCTAAGTCCAACTGAATAAGGGAGTTCCTAATGGGCGCGATAAAAAACTGATTTTTCGACAGGGGATTTAGTACTTAATTAGCTTATCAACATCGTACATTTTATTTCATGGTAACTTTAGGTACCTGCCTAACGTTTCGGACGAATGATCGTTTAAAGGGGAAGTCTTCAGTGGGATTTCGGTTTACGAGCTGATCGATGGGTTTGCTCGATCGGTCGTGTTCGAAGGTTACGACAGCGAGCTTTTATAATGCCCCAAAGCTGCACTAATTGCGACCTACTTACGACAAGAGTCGAATAAAGTCCGTGCATGAAACAGTTACTCTTCGCGCTTGGACCCGCCAGTGTGACTGACATTGCATGGAGGTCTCAATACCTACCGATATTGAATTGTGAACGACGAGACAGTCGTCCAAGTTCTAAATCTGCGGTTTTGATCATTAAAAGTTGACCGATACATGCGGCAGGAGGGTCATTCGATGCACGGATACAGCTCTTAGAAGTGGGGTTAATAGAAGTGATATTAATACTGAAGCAGTACATATTAAGTACACTAGTTTGCAGACAGCTGACGCACTCTGGTTGCAATTCCTTCTTGAGACGGAATGATAGTACTGTCAGACAAAGACTAGGTCTGCTCCACAACGGTTATTTCCGTCAACCAACACCCACTTGCCTCACAAACTAACCACAGGACTCAATGATAACCGCAATCCTTTTGAAAGTATTCTAACGGTTCTCTATATAAAACCATTTTCAGTCCACGATGAAAACGGTCCAAAGTTGCACCTCGTATTCTAACTATCAAATCATTCTTCCTGCCCTTGTAAATAGGTTGTCAAGGTCGGTTAAATGAGAGTTTTCGTTAGTAGCTACTAGATGTTCATAAAGGTTGCGATCATGATCCGCAGAATCATACGCGTGCATTGTCGGAGGTATTCAGAGCTACAACGGTTTGAAGCAAAAGTTTTGAAAGTGGTCATGCAGTCTGTGTGTAAGTATTTTTTGAGAATTAAGAAGTACCATTCATATCTCAGACCTTTCTCTTAGCAACTATATAATAATAAATAAAACAACGAAGGTTTTTTATTTAAATCCTGCTTAAATTCTCACTACATTCTGGTATTGAATTGTTCTTGAGTTTTGAGTTATGAGTTTTGAGTTAGGCTCCCTCGCCGAAGAGATACAATCCATCACGTTCAAAACCTACCCATCAGAGGTTGTACAAGATTCATGTAACTACACCTAACGCCACAGTACAAGGATCAAAACTTGCCTATTGTGGGAGATGCGAAATTGAGGTGTTTTTTTCTGGCACAACACCGTCGTGGGCCTTGGCATCGGCGACAGGTGTGGTTTTGGGATTTTCCAAATTGTCAAACACCCCATTAAATTTTCGCTGCGAAATGGCTTCCACGCTAGTTACCAGATCTTATCCTTTCCCCTGTCCCGCTTTCCATGAGCTTGACCACTTTTTGCCTTGTGATTGTATTTTTCGCGATGGTCTCGTTTGTCTCTGCACAGACCATTCAACCAGGCGCAACAGCCATCAATCACAGTTCTTAAAGCAAATCCTTGTCTGATCAGAAGGACGGGTACAAAATTAGCCGCACATATAACCATGATACTTTTTTTCAAGGTTTCCACCGTCGAAAACAATTGTAAGGTGCGATAAAAAATGCATTCGCATGTTTGGTTGGAGCTGAATTCATGAAGCCCCACACATTTTAATACTCAGAATACTCAGAAAAGTACGGTATGTGTTGTGGCACATACCAAGGCTACCTTTTACATCAATTATTAAGAGCTCAGCCCTAGAATTTTGTTCAAAAGGCTGAATTATTCCAGCTTCTCGATCTCTCATAATTTCTCTAGATTATTTGGGTTCAGCCTAGTAATAGGCCTCAGTTATAGATATAAATATGACTTTGAACCTTCCAAATATAAATAGGAGATCGAAAGGTCAATGACAACTCCAATAAAACCACGATAAAACTATACCGATACTCTACTCTTGTTATGGTATCAAGACACACTACGACGCCGCTTAAAGAAACTTTTGAACTGCTAAGTTTTGACGATGGCGCATTCTCAGAAACCGGGAGAATGGCTCTCTGTAGAAGGGCCCTATAGGAAACTAGTACAGAATTTATGCGCTTCGGACCCACGCCTAAACGAGCGAGATAAAAAGGCTCGGATGCAGGAACTCGTTGGCCATCCGGTAAAGTTCGGGCAGTAAATCTACAGCTTCAGAGCAGTGCCACTTTCAGACAGACTGGTGAGTGGTCGGACTTGGAAGAATTTCGCTGCCACTTGGAGAGAGCGAAAATCAATATCAGTCAACACAATGTTCTCTTGATAGAAGGGCTTTCCCCAGCTTTCATAAGTTTGCTAGAGACGCATTTCCATATCCATCCTTCATTCTTTGTTGATCATGAGAGAGTTGTGGTTATACCCAGGTTTAAAGGTTCCTCAGATTCGCGCTCTCTACCGTCGTGTGCCAAGTGGAAAGTTGGAAGTAATGGGTTAACTCTTAAATATTTCGAACCTCTTGAGCTGCACTAGCCGCCTAAGACCTTTAAATTCGCATATACTGATAGCGGTCGACATGTTGGGGTGTTCCGGTTTAAGGAAGCAATAGCTTCTATAATCGTACTTCGAAGAAAGTGTTCCATATCGCCCGTATCGCATCCAGGAGATGGCTATACATGTAAGCGCAGTTGTCTTTCAGCACTTTATATCGGTTTCCGTTAACAGCCTCGATGGGTGTCACTCTCTGCGATCCTCCCTTGAGCAGTTTAAGTACGAAAATTGCATCGCATATAACTAGCTTTACATTTAGAACTAAACCATATCAGGGTGGCTACAAGGACTTCATGACGCAAGATGTCCAAAGAGAGAAATTAACAGGGCCTCCTCGCTCATCCATGCTCGATGATTTGCGACACTATCTCTAGAAGCACGGTTTAATGTTGCCCAACCTCGATCAGCCGGATTGCGCATCAATAATTTGCCAAGAAGATCGTCGCAAGTCACTACCTCACTCTCTCCTCCTTCATATCAGTGGGGCTCTCTCATCAGCAATTGGTACTATCTAGACGGAACGACCTGTCTGGGTTAAATTTAGATAAAATCGAACAAGATTGGAGCGAAATCCAAGGAATGGAGAGACGTCTGTGTGAATATTGTGGTGACATTGATAATATAATGATCAAGAATGGGATGCGGTTTGAGATGCCAGACCCAAGCCGGGTCCAAACTTTGAATTGGCTCGACTCAGAAGTAAACTTTCAATTTCTACGGATGCAATTCCAAGCGTTAAAAGGCCGAGTGGAGCAGATAAATGCTACAACTTCAGGGCTGGCTAGCATGCTAGGAAATAGCCAAGCACAAATAGAACACCAAAGTGCATTACGCGAAACTAAAAAACCAAAGCATCAACTATCGTGGGCCTTATTTTCGTTCCACTTGCATACGTGGCGACTCTGTTCAGCATGAATGAAGATTTCATGCCAGGAGCTTCAGGATTTTGGGTATATTTTCTCCGTCTCAATCCCTCTTGTCTTAGTCATCATATTGGCCTATCTTCCTGCCGATTGGGTATATGAAAGGAACCAGAAAATCCAAGCCGAAAGTTTAATAGAATCCATAGTCTAACTTCGGCATTTATCGCATCGTAAACACGCGCTCGTTCGTAAATAAACAAACACGTCATAGTTTAAAAAACCAAAATTTAAAATTATCTCAAAAAAATCTCTAAATTACCAAAAAGTCTATAAATCGAATAGTAATGTTGAACTTAACAACAGTTGGGACGCGGTTGTTCGCCTGTCTGTGACCAGAACTTGCCCATTGAGTCCAACAGGGGACAACGCAACTCTCACCTTTGACAGCAATATTACGAGATGAACAATGGGTAAAGTTCTATTTCTCTTTCTAACTAGATAGTTTCAAGAGAGCCAAAGAATCAATCAAGTATTTATATTTTTATTGTTAAAACTATAAGTAAATTTCATCTATTTATTTATTAAGTATTATAATGAAATATACAAAATGTAACGTTACCTAAGAATAGATTAATCATTCTCTTCTACCTTATTTTGCTGAAGCAGGTTATAACTAGACCCAGATTGTTAATACAATACCTCGACAACAAAAATCATCAGAACCCGGGTTGTAATCAAATCCAGATGATTGATAGAATAGTTAATTGATGGGGTTAAAGAGTTTAATTGATGCGATTGTACTATATATTCACATACATGGAACGTTCGCAGATAGAAAATAGGGGCAAAAGCGTTCGCCGACAGAAAATTTTGACATTTCGAATCAACAAATACTTGAAAACCAAGGGAAAAAGCAATGGGAACTAAGCTTCCACCATTAGAAGCCAATATAGCTACTTCCTGGGCGTTATATTAAGTATCGAGGTATTGAAATGGTTTCTTCGGCGAGCGTGACGATAAGAGTGCTGAAATAGTGCTATCGAAAAACTGAAAGAGATCTTGACGAAATAGTTTGAACTCAGGGAGGCGTAATATCTTCGAGAAATTTACAGTCAGCCTTTTGATTCTATACGGACCGCATAGCTACCCAGACAGAATATTATACTTGAGACAAGAATCGCCTCTAACCGCGAACTAAGCCGCGCATTTAGCAGGGTGGGTAGGCATAGCTGCAGCCACCTGGATTGCAGCTCCAGCACTGTCTCTTGCCCTTGACGCATGAGTTTGAGCATCCGTAAACGGATTGACGCTTCATCATTTCGAGATCCATTGGCTCTGGATTAGCTGCTGGGACGGCGGCGGCGAGAACGCTAGTGGTAAGAGTGGCTAGGATGAAGAGAGAGAACTTCATTGTTGAAATTTTGGGTTTAATAGCAAGTTAATAAAACTTAGAGAACAGTAGTTGCTGTAGATTTCTGAGATCTGAGGATTGCTGGTTGATGAAGGTACCTTTTGTCTCGATGAAGTGGTATCCCATGCCTTTTATACACATTTTCGGCCATTAATTTTCAAAGGTTATGCTCTGGATGCCGCGATTGAGTGCCCTTACGGTGAAGCTTCAATGTCTTAAACAGAGTATTCAGAACCCAGGTTCACGGTCCGTCGGTAGAATAACGGAGAGATTCTTTCGTAAAATCGACGGAAAGATTCAATATATCCTCTCCTGATACGTATACCTAAGACACAGGATACCCTTTTGTCAGTTCTTTAATCGAATAGCATATCAAAGTTTAAGTTGGTAAGAATCTCGTATTACAACCGAAGCCGATCGAACTACAGCGTCACGCTATTGAGCTCTTTACGAGTCAGTGGGGTGCATAAGTGAGCGTCATATGCGGGATACCAGTCCGTATGCTTATATGTGGATAAAAGGGTATAAATGGCTCACGCATAGATTTACGTGCGTGGCAAATTTTTTCGATAAGTTACGATATCCTGTGGATGTATGTCCATATTTTACGCAGGGCTTACGCAAACAAGCCGGCTTGGAGGTTTCGGCGTTGGGGATGCCGATCAGTTTGAAAGAGGTTTAGAGAGAATCACCTAGCTTATTAATAAGTTTTTGCGCTCTGCTGTAGGATTCTACCAAAGCACGTATTGTCCTTCTACGATAGAAATCTTTTGCATCTAGAAGATTATAGACTTGATATTCGCATAAAAGATGAAAATTACTTACCAGATAGTTTGAGACTTGTAGGTCCTTCAACTTTCTATCAGATGCTCTACGTAAACAACTTGTGGAGTCGGATCGCTACCTATGCGGAGATCTTCCATCAGGTAACATATGTCCGATCACAGCTGACACTTAAAACGCATCTATCAGTTGATATTGATATTCTACCCTCGAACTCTAAATTCCAAGACAAAAGTCGCATGCCGTATCCGTATATCCATTAAAATTCTACCCTATTTATTTGCTCAAATCCATGTATCCCGAGTGGCAAGTTGCTTTTTGAAACATAGATTGCTTTCTTATGGTGCAAGCAACGCTAATTCTCCGCCACACGGGTGATAGGAAATATAAAATAAGTAATAACACTCGATAAATCCGAATTTATGGACTCGGTGTAGTTCGGCGGGGTATTATTCACATTCGTGTGCCTACTAATGTCGGCATGGGCAGTGAAGCGAATCCTATCTTCGACTCGTATTGTGTACCTGTATATCCCACAATTTTCACATATCACATCCCAAACAAGATTATTTCATAACAGTATTGAAAGTTGGGATATTGATTTTTTATTGACTTCCAAACTTTATTTGATTAAAAATACGAGGGCTTCTCGCCAACATCCGGCCTCATTTGTGCTCGGCATACCGGGATATACACATAGATACATGAACCTAGCTTGAACCAGGAAACGATACCAGTACCTACTACCTATATTGTAGGTTTTAACTATACTAGCTCATGGAATGGTGATCGGCATTAACATGGCATGATATTTGCGCATACTGGCCAAAGCAAAAATGGGAAAAGCAGCCGTGAAATTTGAGGCCCGACGGTATGCACCCGGGCGGAAGCACAGCCGATTGAACGAATCAGGTCAGATAGAACCTTGGCATCTCCTTTCTCTTTAAACCAAACCTTTAGCCGATATACGAAAATTCGATCACCTCTCTCGTGCCACACAATCGGAAATAGGCTATTTGGTGAAGGTTTTCGATACAGAAACGTAGTACATATTGGGTGTTGATGCGGCTCTCCTGCTCGCCATGGTTGAAGACACATACATGATTGCCCGCAAAGTTCTGATCATCATCACCCAGTTAAGCGATCTGAGCCCTACTTAAAGTACTCGTTTTGATGAGATTGATTGCTCGGTACGTGATATTCACCAGACGGCGATGGGACCCTCACTTGCAGCTTCATATAAGCCACTGCGCGGGGGCATCGATATAATTAGAAGTATTTATAATTATAGAATTTGATGGTTTTATTTTATTTCGCCCGCCCGCCCTTATATTTCTGTGTAGTCAAGTTTCATGCCCATAGGTGAACGATCTAACCAGAAAAGTTTTCAAGACGGCGTATAAATTGTGTTGATTTTACTTCATTGTTGGCTACATGTCCGCAGGCTTGTAGTTCCATTAATATCTAAATAATAAAATTGCATCGGCAGAGCCTGCCGAAAGATTCTGCGGAATTGTCCCGTATTGGGACCACAAGGCAGATTAACTACAAGGGTCCCTGCAACTCCGCTGGCGGCCCTTAATGGAAAAGCCCGTCAGCTATTAAGAATTGAAAATTCGAGGTGTACTTCTGGTGTGGGTAAATATGCTGGTAGTCTCGATGTAAGTCTGGCCGGAGATACCAGATCCGAAATTTTCTCCGTGGTTCGTAAACCTAAAACGATTACAACGACCAAAAAATATATTATCGACAGGATACGATATCTGCACTAAGCAGGCAGCTCCATGAGAAGATAAAACAGTTTGAAAGCGGGTGCAAATGCTGGTAGCGAGTGAAAGCGGGTTTAACACAGAAAATGGTGATCGTAACTATGAAATCTGTATATAGTGGTCTGAAGAAATATGAATATCTGAGGGTGGTGGTGTGCATTGATATTGAATGGTTTAAAGTGGAAGATATCTGAAAAAAGTTGTATCATGTGGTTTCGATGGGTACCACCCGTTAATAATATAATTCTTATTAAAATTAAACTAATTATTTTAAAAAGTAAAGACCATTACGAGTTTGTTCTTAAATAGCGTTTAAAAATATCATGAAATAAATATTCTAGACCCCCTACGGAAGACGTTCGGGTCGTGGGTTCCCATCATCCTTTGATGTGATAGTCGATGGCAGGGTTCATTTACCCTTCCTTATACAGCACGTAGGCGGAAGAGGGCATGAACGGGGTAAATGGAAAGTCTCAAAATGAGGATATACAAAACGAACATAACAGCGTTCATCGAAATGGAAATGGGGTTCAAATGGAAATGTAATTCAAAATGGAAGCGGTGTGAGTGATATTTAGTAGAACACCAGTATATATATACAGTGTGTTGCCAAAACAAACCGCCCACCGCACGCTTTCCCACCAAAAATGTAGTTTTGCAACATATTATAATACATTCATTTTTTATTAAAAAATTATAAAAAAACTGTAGGATTTAAATAAACCATTTTTATTTAACATACTGATTTTTCAGCTATTTTCCATTTATTTTAAATAATTAATATCGTTTTCTAGTTGATTACTTCTATTTTATCGTCAATTAAAACGATAAAATAGATAAATTTAAAATTTTTAATATTTGATGTTACATAGTTAGCCTAAAAATCAATATTTTACCTCAAAATTAAAACGTATTTAAGAATTTATTAAGAATAATTATAGTTAAAAATTATAACTATTTTCCTTTCATATTACATTAATTATAAGCGTTGAAAGTCTGTTACTTTTTGTGGGAAAGCGTGCGGTGGGCGGTTTGTTTTGGCAACACACTGTATATATATCTTTTTATGATTATAAATTTTTAGGCAACCGTCCTGGCAATCTTAGTAGTATGTAGCGACCTCAATACTTTATACTATCACAGCAGCCTACATAATATCAATGAACCCAACTTCTACAGCATTCTGGACAACTCCATTCAACTCAAACATTAACAATATCATAGCTGGAGTGGGAACTGGGGACAACAACACAGAGAGAGAGAGCATTTTCGGAAGATCCAAATAGGTTTTCATGTCTACATTACCACATTGGATAAGAGTACTATAACATATCTTTATACGACGCCGCAACCTACTATTGAAGCGAGTCAGCTTACTGGGCATGGTGCTAAGGCTCTAATTGGAGATGGTGTGGTCGGGTATATTGGGATGCTCGTGTTTTGGGGTTTTATGCATGTCTTGTATTATTGATTTAGGGTTTTGCTATCCTATTATCCTATGTTCGGCATTCCAGTACTTTAAATTTATTATTCTAATACCCTTTAATCTGAGCCAACTGAGGTTTGCGGTTTTATCCGACCTTTCCGGCCATTAACGGTGCACCGCAGTTTGCGAGATATCTAAATAACCATTCCCTTTTCATGACTAAGATTCTGAGTTTATTTCCAAACTCGCAATCAACGTTGAAAAGTTTCTAGAACTTGAGATCATTTCAATAATAATTGCTATTCTAACGTTGTGATTCTTGAAAATTGTATCAGAAGCTGCACATGAAGATCACCTATTCTTTTTTTCTGAGATCTTCGATCGCATCAAAAGTCAGAGAAAGGGCGGTAACCACTAACTCACTCAGCTTAGAGCCAGAGACGTAATGAGTATCAGGGCCGATGCTCAGATAAATGTTCATTTAAAGAAATTTGTAATAAAATGTAATTGCAATAAGCACTAGTTTTCTATAATTATAACCAGTAGACTACCCGATCACAAAGGGATAAGGTTGAGAGAGGCGTACTATATTATTGATATAGCCTACTAAACGCATCCACTTTGCAATTCGGGCTACTTGGTGGTTATGCAGCAGTGATCTATACCAAAATGTATACAAAACAAAACCAAGTGTGAGATTCCCGATAAGACTTTGCCGTACAGATTTTGGACATGATTCCTTGCAAATAGGTATTACTAACGCAGGAATCATTGGTGGGTTGCTATGAGAGGGATGTCTATTTCCCAATATGCAATGAATAGACGACTCAGAGCCTACCAGATATTGTTCCCGAAAACACGATTCAAGAAAATAGTAAAACTGTAGCTTGGGATAACCCTATATATCTTTATGTATCGTCGGGGTCTTCCCTTCATATTGGAGATGGTATTTGGGAGAGAGAAATAATTTGACTGCTTCCAGAGGGCATTAGTAACTCTTTCAAATAACTAGGGCTGTAATAAAAAGGTTTCGGCCAAATGGACAAGGAATATTAAGTTACCGTGCGTGCAAATCGAAGGCTTAAGCATCGAAATTGATAGGATAGCATTGTGGTGTCCAATCTGGGTTACCCCGGCAAGAACCACAAAGCACAAATCCTTCTACCCCAGAGAGAACCTGGGGGGATCTCCTAGCATAGTCACATCCCGCTTGCTGACAGCGAATTGCCACGGCGTCTTTTACAGCCTCAAGATTTGCGTTGGTCCCGGCCGTATTGCAGAAGAAAGCAAAGAGTGGCTCCTTCGGTGCTACTCGTTGGCAAACAGCAGACGTAGCTAGTAATGATATTAAAAAAACCCGCATACTTGATTAAATAATGAAGTTTGGATTTTGAGATGATTAGTTTACTGTAAAAGAATTGTTTGAACTCGAGCTTGAATATGTATATATACGTATATATAAGATATTTTAAATCTAACTCAGTGTTCAGGATTTGTCTTACAAAGTCATCACCAAGATATTGATCATACTATCATAGTCTCTTCAGACACTTTTAGCATCCACGAAGCAACCGTTGCCGAGTCTGATAGTTCTATGCACGCACGAACACCTAAATCAGAGTGATAACTTCAAATTTTGGAAATCGTATCACAATATGGGCATGCAGAGCGGTTTAGAAATGAGTGTCAACGCTTAGATAGTATCCAGGTCGCCTTAGTTACCAACTGTCGCATGGAGCCGGTTTCCCGGTTATAGGAAAAGAACTTTTATGGCTAGTGAATTTCTTCCATTGGTCCCTCCGTGTATTGTTTCTTAACACTAGCGGCGCCAAATACGAATGTGAATTTGTCTTGTTCAAACAGGAAATGCAAACCGAGATTGCCTTGTCGTACGCATTAAAGAACTGTACATGTTTTTCTTAAGATTCGGATAGTATTTAAATTTAGTTAATCCTATGCGATAAAGTGTTAGTAGTGCCATTAAAATCAGACCAAGCGCGCTTAAGTGGATTATTCTTCGAAGGTTACAATGTATAGGGAGTCAACCGATGTCGGAGTTAAGTAGAAAAAAACTTATTATATATTCAAGTGGTCGAGCTGGCAGTCTTCTCAACTCAGTTCTATTCCAGTCCTCATTTTCGAGATTTCTTATAAACATGCGCGCACTTTTGATCATTTCCCTCGCTGCATCTGTTGCTTGTCAACGGCTGTCTCCAACGGAGCCATTTTTCCTTTTTATGTGCGAGTATTTAAGTAGCGGTACGCCCATTCCTGATCTCTTGAACGCTGTGATAGTTCGGTGCGAACAGGCAGGTTGTCAGTATGGTAGACGTGCCCAAAGGACTCAGTACAATAATGGTCGGTTTGTTGACTACGTGATTTGTGGTTCTTGTCCAACACCTCCGGCCTTGACGTCACAATGCTTTGCCTTTAATTTCGATGCTTAGCTCCTTAGAATAACCATCTATTGTTAGCCAGTGGATGACACAGCTCTACTGGTCGCCTTTGTTTTTGATCTTTTTTTTTTTTTTTTTTTTTTTTTTTGGTGCTTTGCTTTTGCAGGACCGGGACTGATCTCCTTGCGTTGAGCTCCTGGCCTGTGAGACAAGCTGATCTGGCTTGCAACACAATTACTTCCCTCATTCTGTGAGAGTTACAGGTGGATAAAATTATCCAAGATTCGCGCAGGACTAGCGTTGCATAGCTTGAGATCTCAATCTCATCAAAATTAGTGCATCAACTCCACCAGCTCCCTATTCAATTGCTTCTGGGTCCGAGAGAGAGATCGCACTAGCAATACTATATCAATTCGATATATGCAACACCAAATATTCGCGGACTTGGTAGCGCTCGGATTACCCAAATACGACTCTGCAATTCCATCAACGACTACTAAATTGAACATTAGTTGTTTCTACGATACGCTCGATTTTCAATAAGGATAGCATTCGGCTGAGGCGTGACAGAGAATGTTCTTCCATCTACATTCCCGAATCGCCACTCCAGTCAATAATTCTTACTAGCTTAATATATACTGTCATCCGAGACCTATATCCTGACGGCGAGGGATCCCATCTCACAGGAATGGTTTATAATATGGAAGAATCTCGAGGAATGAAGTCGTATAAACAGTAAAACAAAGACACGAGAAATTCTCTCCGCCACTCCTCCCCGAAAGTCCGAGCATCAACGCCATTAACTATCCTTATTTTAACCACGGCAAATTAAAACATCATAATACAACTAAAAACATTACCCCGATGACGAGAACCTTTGGAGCGAGGCTGTCTTGGAAATAGTACGAATTGAGTCTGCGGAACCGGCGAATTCCAGGTAGAGCCCGAAACCCAAATACGGGGGCGATGGAACTCAGGGGCGCCTGAAAGGATTAACGCCTTGACAGTCAAACATGTGGTGCTTTATATTGGCCTGTATTTAGCGGGGTTCTACTTGGTAAGGGCAAAGAATCTGTCTGACGGTGTCTATAAAAATCATATAATAAATGCAATTGAGTTCTGTTTGATAGCCACAATTTTGTACAAGCATAGAATTTTAAGGTCGAACTCTGTAGCAGAATGCCTAGTAACAACTAGCTACTCATCACAACTACTGAAATGGGAAGTCCTATCTGTCACTTTCTTTTCTCTTTAGATCCGCTTCAGCCCGCTATATAATATGCTTTATATTTTATGTTTTGGCAACCACATAGTAACATCTTATACTCTATTACCGATATTTGTATATATGTTATTATTATTATCGAGATATGGAACCGATCGATACAAAATGGCCCGAAGAAAGAAAACTAATATACATGCATATTTAATATTTTGCGATATCCCGCAGAAACTTTGGACGAGGCTTTGTTGTGTTCAAAACAAGTTGGTCCTCGGCTGGCATGGTATGCCGCATCACCCCACTTAGTATTTTTGCTGCAATGTGCTTGCATGCAAGCTGCAGCCACCTTATCACCGTGATTGGTCCCGCACCAGCCGCCCCACCCATCTCGGCTGGCTGCACTCCCCGCCTCCTCCTTTTCTTTCTCTTTTATCCTTGGAATCTAAATCCACACGCTAAGTGCTACGGCTACTAAACCGAGGGGATTGTGGTCCATTCTATCTTTTGTCCCAAACTGAATAGCCATCCAAATGCGCTCGGCCCAATCGCTACCCCAAGGCTGTCACGCTCGTTGCAAATCCATTCAGGATTCCGAGAGCTTTGGGCGAGGTGGCACTATCCGATACCAAGATCACACAGTTTGTCGCAGTCATTACACTATTCGTTACAGCTATGGTAAGCACGCCCGCCCAAGCCGCATACATAACCCTGCTGTTGCTCAAAGCCCGAGTATATGGGATTAAGAGATAAACGATTGGGTCCGCTAGCGCTGAAAAGGCGAGGAGCCTTTTGCTGCTTTACCTGCGTATTGCACGAGGGTAGACGAAAAACTGAACAGATATCTCAATCATGGCGTTAGCCGTGAACATCAGAAATTTGAGATGTCGTCAGCCCCAAGCCGTCAGGGGTATGGAAAGGAAGACGAATTGGGTCCTCGAATTCCAGTCGGGGTTTTGTCGCGAAAAGAGCGAGAGAAGCTGTTCGCAGGCAACACTATGAAGGGCCATGAAGAAACATAATATGACAATACGTATCGATTGGGCGGTTAAGATCTCAGACCAGGAAGGAGCTTGTGGAGGAACCGCTTCTAATAATTTGGAAATGCAACCTCCGCTGGCGTTGCTCTCAAAGTCAGATTCGGTGCTCGATCCAAAGGTCGAATATCCCCCCCCCGCGGCTTGAGAGGATGGGGTTTTCTTCATCGTTTACCTTATACCCGTCTATACAATCATGAGACTGTCGTCGCTCAGGCGGCATATAGTGGTCTGATTTGCTAGGAAGAGCATCACCATCATGCGAGATGAATAGCGCTTCCATCTTTGCTTCAATATTCCTCCTAATCTCCCTTGCTGGATCATACCTCTGTTTCATCTCTTCAAGCGTCTCACCAAGGAAGAGAAGACCAAAACAAAATGCGGTAAACGTCATCCCCGCGATGAATAAATTAGGCAGGAAACCGAACACTTGTGGTTGTAATTCCTTCTCTGGTACGAGCTCAGCAACTACCGTCCGTAGAACCCTTACGTTACCGCTCAGAAGGCTGATACAGCAGCGAGCTGTTATCGCCATGGATATGCTAGTTGAGGAACCGAACAAAAGAATGCAAACAGTCATTGCGGCGACGCCGGAGAATGACGGGTTTCACTTTCGAGATGCGACATGGATTAATAGGATTGCGAGAGGCGTGTAGTCATATTGTAGGATACTATGGGAACCTACGACCGACTCGATCGCCCAACCAGTCCCATATAACACCCGTTAGGCTTTGGGATATCGCAAAGAGCCGGATATTAGGCCTAAATGGAAATAAACTGCATCAGGCTCTCTGTCCCAGTCTGCACATCCATTTTTTCCTACAAACAAGATGGAAGACTTACCAGCCCAAAGCCCAATATCTTCTTCGGCTACTCCAAAACCTCTGATCATTTGTGGCAAGTATGAAATATGCTTATAATGCATATTGGATCGCAGATACGAATTATTGTTGTAAAGATGATATAATAGTAGCTATTACTTGAGACAAATCTGCGCCATGTATCCATGATTGTCGTTTCTCTGCGAATGTGGAAATGGCACTTACCCAAAACCGCCAACTGCATTATCGGCAGTTTTGGCTGCTCCCTCGTACTCCTCCTCTCATTTGCGTATTTTATGGTAAAACTTCACATTCATCGGTCGGTATTTTGTTCATCGTTCGTGGTCCAAGGGTTGTCACTTTTTGTAGTATGCGGGTATCGTATGGGTAGAATTAGCGGATTATAATTATATAGCGGCTATCTATAAAGGTAAAATATGTATTTAGCAATAGTGGTGGCAATTATGGCCGAATTATTAAAGGCAAGTAAGGACCGGCTTCTGAGAGACAAGCCTTCTGGGAAAAAACGGCCGGGTGATTTGCGCAAATGTGGGCCTTTCCCTAAGCCCTTCTTAAATGGGAGCTCCGAGCTGTAGGTCCAGATTCAAGTTTAAGTCTTTCATGCATGCAAGCCAACTCATGGATGGATTCGTGCGATCAGTTCGGGGATTTTATCCGAAATCAAGGGGAAACCTCTTATCTTAATCCAAGTGATCCAGCCTGGCTCCAAACCCAACGCGTTCTCGGGTGACGTTATGATCTATTCTCTCTGGCTTGTTGCTTCAAAACAATGTACAGCGCGCTTTCGAGCGAGCATGCTAAGTGCCGTGGGTTGGATAGCTACCTTCGTCGCGCCATATTTCTTGGTTACGGCAGGAATAACCGCATAGAGACCGACCTTGAGACACTATTTTCTGATCTGGAAGAAAGAGAAGGACATCATAAAAGCGGCCCGAGGCTTACAAACACAAGATTGACATATCAACTCCTCGCCTCTTAAGTTGTTTTAACATATGAGCAAGAGCATATCCGAAACTAACCGGATATTTAATATTTGCCGAGGACTTGCTATGTCGTGGGAGCGAAGCTATCGTGATGCCTTATTTTACAGGGACTGGCTAACCTTTTGAAGAGGATTCTCATATCTCTTCACTTCGACGTTGACAACCTGGCCCAACACAACGATCCACCCTCCGCTGGCGTTCAATTTAATATTCCGGTATATTTCGCCATCTGAAACATTGCCGGAATTGGCGTACTCGCTCCGCAGTCGCAATCGAAGCGATTCGCTCTCCGCATTTCCTTGGGCAATGCCGACTTCCTCGTCTCGCTAGCAAAGTAGAGACCCACCATCCAGACCACACTCCGACTGCAGAGTTACCTGACAAGCCATTGGGTTTTTCATAGGGCAATCGACTTTGTGCGGGCAATATGAGACAGCTTCCTATGGATGAGGCTCTAGTGGTAGTTCCTCCTCAAAAGGCGGGTCCGAGTTCGCAGGGGGCAGTCATCCCTTGTATGGGACCACGCTTCCCTGTGGATCTAGTGACAATTTTCTAGAACTTTTGAGGCATTTGAACTTTTAAAGTCGTTTGGAAGGCCTGTCCTTGTCTAGTGACGGCTGGAGGGGCCCTGGTCTCGTGACGGGATCTACGATTGTTGGCCCTTGGTTACGTTCTCGCTTAATCTCGCCAAATCTCGATCACAACATCGATCTCCAAATATTCTGGGATAGACGAATAGCTGGCATATATATATATTTCCATAGCACATGTTTCCATATTAAACTTTCAATTCTAGAGGTGTGAATGGAAACCAGCGCTTCAAACTATTTGAAATATTTCGCGCTAGATACTTGGCGGTTCTCCGCGTTTGGAATGAGGAAGTCTGGGTGCGGAGAGTTTCTTTTTAGTGTGTTGGGCTGAATACCGTACGTGATTTTGGCACACCTGAATCTGAAAGTATACGTCTACATTGTTTAGTCGAACGAAAAATAGTGATATGACAAGGACTCAAATTTTTTAGTGCGGCTGATAAGGCGGCCAGTACGGCGGCCTCGTACAATTGGAAATATCTATCTATGATCTAGAATTGCTATAGGTAAATAATATACAACCGAGCAAGAGACTCTATAAATGCATTTGTCCCGTCTTTTGTTATGGACCTCATAAACATATTCAACTTCTACTCTGTTTTAAAACCTACCGACAACATCAAAGCTTTTGAGCTACTAATTCACTGCATTATGCAGCTCTTTCAATACCTCATACCTCTGCAATTTCTCCCGCTCGTGCTTTCGTACCCAGCGGCATTTGACGATCTGGTCAACCGTGCAAAGAAAGTGTACAAGGATGGTGACATCGCCTGCGACACAATCCCTCCCGGATGGGCTGGCGTGCAAAAGTTGTCCATTTCCAATAGCGTCTGCTCGGTTGGGTCCGGTTGGAGACTGAAAACCCCGGCCACCGGTGTGGCCTCGTGCAACATCCCTAGTGGTTGGACGTACTCGAGAGTGGTAATCAAGTATAATACGTGTTGGCAGAACAATAACGGACCCTCGTACATACTCCTTGGGCCAGGGGAAGGCGTCCAGGCGTGCAGCGTCCCCGAGGGCGGGAGCTGGGTCTACGACAAGGCTACTAGCCAATGGGGTACCTGCCAGTCTGGTAGCTACGCAGACGTATATACGCTCAGGGCACCCAAGGAAGGGATGTGGTCGTGCCAAAAGCCGACCAATGCACCTTGGACCTGGAACAATTGGAAAAGCGTCAAAGGGGTCTGCTCGTCGCGAATCCTCAGCGACAGTGATCAGTGGCAGATCACGCAGGCGAAGTCAGGCGGTAGAGGTTGCTCTATCCCCCCTGGTTTTACGTCACGTTTCGTGACAAACTCGGGATTGTGTGATCGGTATGGGGGGCCCTATTACACTTATAAATAAGCAAGAGAAGTGGAATCATAATATTAAATTGAGGCCTAAGATTTGAAATTAATTTATGGCTTTTAGAATTTAATATTAGGGCTTCAAATTTATTCTTACATTTCATGTAAAATTATATCAGGTATAATAAAGTCGAAAATTCTTTGTCCGCCAGTATAAAATATATATGCCGGTTAATCACGACGGTGGTTATGTTATCAACTGTGATAGCAAAAATGATAACTGTCCATTTTACAAATATATTTAGGTCATATGTCTGAAGTGTTTACGAAACGTTTAGACTAACCGCCTGAATTTACCGCCCAAGCGTTTGGTTATTCCGACCGTGCCAGGAAATCCAAGTTCTTGCCCTAGTATTCCTAGCATACTGGCTGCCATATCGAATGTTGAATTGCCTCCGCGGCAAGCACCAGTTTCGATATGAGCTACTAGCCCATTCAAGCTTTTGAATTTTTTCACGGGCGCCTGTGTCTTTAAACCTAGAAAAGATAACTTGCAGTGGTATATTTTGGGGTCATGAACTGGGGAGGCGAGATGCTGTTCTAGATGCGGTCTCTTTTTGAATATTTTCTTACATATACGGCATTGATTCGAATTCGGAGACTCCGATACGTGATAAGGGTTGTGAACAGGCGAAGCGAGATGATCTTTTAGGTATGCTTGCTTTTTGAAAACTTTCTTGCATATCCCGCATTTATTCGGAAGGTTAGACGTATGAGCGGAAGAGGCGAGATGCTGTTGCATAGACCTCTTCGTTTTAAAGAGCTTTTGACAGATATGACATTGATTTGGGTGCGTTGCCTTCGTTTTTTGCGTCTGGTTTACAGCTTTGCGTTGAGCGTTTGGTTTACGAGACAAGTTTACAGGACAATGTGCTGGTTTCGGAACAAAGGTGAAAGAGTCTGTTGACGGCGTTATAACAGAGTCGTCCGAGTGGAGCGATACAATTTCAAGATTTTCGAGTTGGTTCGACAGAAATTCATAAGATTCGCAGGTGGCATTAGAACTAGGGGTCATCATCCCCCAGCTGGAGCCATCAAGTGATGGGTTTGTGGCCTCGGGATCGGGATCGGTTTCGGAATCTAACTGGTCGAGATCCAGATCCGTCACAGGCCGTTCCGGTCTCCCCTCTAAAAGCTTTAGAGCACCAGGGACAGTAATCAATCCCCTTTTATCCCTTTCACAAATCGTCCGAGCGATCAATCGCCTATCAAACGCGACATCACCCTTGCATCCTCCGCTTTCAAGATGGTCAATCATACCACTGACCTTCCCAAAAGACCTAAAGCAACCTTCGTTGAGACAACGATATCGACTGAGAGCTGGACAGCGCCGTATATGACTTTTCTTGAGATCTTTAGTTCTAAAATCGCGACCGCAGTCCGGACAGATATGAACTGATCGCTTGGTCACGGGGTGGAAAAGAACCCCGCCGGTAGCGCTAGTGGTTTGGATGTATTTACTTAATATTTCGTGCTCGTCGATATGCTTTAGAAATGCGGGCTCTGTCCAAAAGTCCTTCTGACATTCGACGCAGGTATACGTTGGTGAGGGAAGTTGAGGTGCATTCTGCCCATGATGAGAACGGTAATGATTATTCAAGCAGTCCGCGCCGACGAAAATCTTATTACATGGGCAGCAATGATAAGAATAAGAGAGACCATCTAATCCAGGTCTGAAGAAGGTTTTACAGGTTGTGCACGAGTTTGGAGCCATTGCGAGTTGCTTTCGTCGTTGGAGCTGGTTTATTTCGAAGGAATTTCGTTTACAATCTCTGTTACTCCAAAAACTCAAACAAGGAAAATATCAGCTTGAAATTATAGAGATAACGACAGAGCTTAAGATAAGGCCTTTTGAATTTTGCAGGCTACTTATGATCGGGGAGACCTAAATTTTTGAAGCTTTATAAGGGAGAGCAATAGACTTTAATCTATTCAGATTTGCGGGTGTCGTCGTGCATGTGTTGGGCGGTGCCCTCGAAAGGACTCGCTTCAACTTCAGGCAGCTTTAACTTCCGCATGTGTATAAGATCGCTCGCCTATTGCGACACAGGCATGCAAACGGCATTACAAGGCTATGAAAAATAGCTGGTGTGGAATCGATCGAACAGTATACCGCGGTCGCAGCGCGTGGGCCAGCGTCTCTCAGACTGCGCAGCCCGCAGTTAACGGAATAAGATTTCTTCGTTCTCGTGAATTTAAATGACTTGCTAGCTACTTAGGACAAAACAAAAAAACATAGGTGCCAAATAAATTTCCTTCGATTCAGCAGCTCCCTTCATATTACCACCAACTTCGCCCGCGCCATACTGACAAGTCTTTGTATATCTAAAAAGGGTTTATAGAAGGCCGGTATCGTAGCCGTCGTCTGTTTCAGCTCTATAGGACGACGCGATTATGCCGCTATTTTCGCTAAGGACTCAATTCATACGCATGCTCTGGCATAGTAGTCGGGAAAGGGTATTCTGGCCTAACCCAACTCTTCAATACCAGTTTCTCAACTTCCAAACAAAAGTTCATCAGTCCTTTAAAGCGGTTTAGAGGCAAGCTACCTGCGAAGCTCCGATATCCCTTAGAATGACGGACTGATTTCCGTGAGGTGATACCCCGAAACTAGATCCACGCAAACATCTGCTCGAGTTTGCGCCTGCACGCCATTGCAGTAAATTTCTTCTTATACAAAGTATTACTAGTGTGTGCAATACCTCCATTCGAGTTACTTTACGCCGTAAGGGCTACAATGGATCGCGCAACCGAACTAGAGCTGCGGTTCGGACTGGCATATAGATAAGGGGAGCATACCTTTCCTCGAGGGTCGCATGATCATCCCGAATTCTGGTCGTGTTTGCTGCATTTTTTTTGGCTCTTGTCTGAATTTCTACGCACCATATATATCATATCCCATCCAAAAACATCAAACCTTTTCTTTTTTATATAAAAGTAAAATCTTTCCAATCAATTTTTTAAACAGTTTAGTTTCAAATTATATCAAATTGATTATTAGATTGAACAAAGTATTCATAGTTTTATTAGGTTTTTCAAAAACGCCAGCGGCCTGACCATTAGGAATTTTGCCCATCACGCAAGAACTGGGCAGCCTGCCGTCAAGTTATGGATGCGACCGGCGAGTTCACTACCCAATATTAACTCCAAGGCTTCTGAACTCGAATAATTGGTCGGTTCGATGTGAAGGCGAATCACTGATATCCCCAAGTGGATGGATCATCACCTAGAATACAAGTTAGCATTAAATTGATCCTGTGTTTGCCATAATCGAGCACTTCTTCCGAAGCCCGGCTGATGCATCGACATTTACCTTATCTTCCAAATTATTTAGCTCCGAGACTACTGTCCAAGCAACAGAGCGATCCTTGCTCTCGATACTATGGGTGCGTTTTATTAGCAATCAATGAAACACCTCAGCCTTATAGGGCCGGAAACAAAACCTACGTATAAACATTCTCGCCATGCTGTGGCTGTGCTACAGCCAGCCACTCCTGAAAGTCGTCGTCTTCGTCGTCTTCGTAGCGAGGTCTTGCGACAACCCTCCCGTTGCGTGCTCGTTCCGCGTTATATTCGCGGCTGGTTTCCCCTGAAGGTTCGATCATCATAAACCGGAATAGATTCTCTTCGCCTACCTCTTTACGGCTTATAATCCAGATCGGTGGGGCTTCCCAATATTGCAGAGCAATTTCTGCTACTTCTTCTGTGTTTGCACCCTTCGTTTTGCCTAGAGCCCTTGGCCGGAACCACATCCTAACACCAGGTGCAGTTTTATCTTGAACCCCACTCTTCAAATTGCTTTGTTTACTAGAGCGGCCAGCGGCTGGTATAAACATTTAACGGAGGCCTTCTTTTGTCAAGTCTGGTGGTGTCTTTGACTGCTCGTCAGATTGCGCCTGTGAAGCTTCAGGTAGAGTTGTAGTATCGGCCTTCATTGTTCTCCACAGCCCTGAGCTATAAGACCCCAAGGTGTAAAATCTCATAGGGTCACCCTCCTCCGTGTCTCCCACCATACCGTCACGCTCCCAAGCTCCCCAACCCCAGATGCGCGTTAATTTGTTGCCTTTAATCGAACCTGTTGGGCCACCAGATTGTGCGGCCATAGGTTTATCTGATTGTATTACAACATCCGTAGGCGTGAATGTGATTGCAACAACAGCTTTATTGGCGAGTGAGCGCTCGGCCTTCCCTAGCGGAGACCTGCAAAGGATTTTGGCGTTTCCCTTGGCTCTGATAACATAAAGGCCGTTGCTGAGGAATCCTGGCGGTAATAATCCGGCTTCTGGTACGATGATTCCATCATCATCGTTCAAGTAGCCAGGGACCACCTCTACCTTATCGGAATCGTCCAAATCCGCGCCTGACCCAGTTGGGTTTACACTCCACTCTCTCTTGCAGGCCATGTAAAGTGTTAATTTTAAAAAAGTTTGAGAGTGGTTCGAATTTGTTTTTTGGGTCGTTGGATGTTGATGGAATCGCATCTTCTCGCCGCATTCATCGCAATATATAACCCATAGATACTAGGCAAAACCAGACAGATGCTAGCTCTTTTTCTCTTATATCCGTGCGAATGCGATGACCCACAGTTGTATCATGCTTTTAATCCTGTTCCTCATCTATCCCTCTTTTCAAAGCTGGTGAATGAGGCATATACACCCTCAAATAGACAGTCGCGGGACGAATTTCATTTGATGCTTGCAGGCGCTCGTTACCCAACACCGACATGGCAGGTAAACAAAGTCAAATAATAGCCGTTGAAATAAGGCCGTCCCGTCTGGGGTATGACAAAATAGTGAGCGAGGCCGGCTCTGCAGCTCCAAACCTTGAATCGTTCTCAAGAAGCTCCCCGTCGACCCCACTGCGGCTGAAGTTGAAGTTACGCTTTTCAGCGACGGGTTGAGTCGCAATCGGGAGCAGTTTTCGCGAGGGAGCTCAAGAATCGGTGTTATTGGTTGGCATATTAACATAGGCTTTGCAGTCTTGGCACAAATTTGTTTCAACTTAGCCATCAACCAGGACAAGCATCGTTCTTCCCGATGGCGACGGAATTTTCCACTTCAAGATAACGATACTCCAGGACTCGGTGTATGCGGAGTTTGGCAATCACTCTGGCTAGTCTTGCGGTTAGGGCTAGCACTAGCGGCAGTGCATCAGCTTGCTATCTAGAACTAGGGGAAGGATCGTCCAACTCTTCATCACAAATAAATTTCCATCCATCAAGCGTTTCAGGGAGATGCAACATTTTAAATGTTTAATACGAAAGTATTTCATAGTAACGAGGCTATTGCTGAGACGAAAAGAACTCATAAAATGAACCGGAGGCTGAGCATAGAAATTTTTTGTTATTGAGGCTTTATCATTTCTCCTAGGCAACTAAAATTACGTTCTTATTTAGATAATACATCGATTTTACAAGGTTTTTTTTTTTTTTTTGGGGGGGGTGGGGGTGGGGGGGGATGGGATTTTATTACAATGCGAGAAATAATGGCTAGATAAACTGTGCTTGCAGAGATTCAATTTTTTGAACGACATTTATATAAAAAGCTTCCTCTAGTGGTTCGTCAAACGAAAGTTCTAAGTCCACAGTAATACAATATTCGACTGCTTCTCGGTATCCACGCCCCACCAACGAGGTTAGTTGCGGTACTTGATGCTCCAAAATCCAATTCTTAAAACTTGTTGCGGAGTGAGGTCCGTATTTTGAATCTCTCATCGCATTGTCGTATATTGACTTTGCAGACTGCTTGAAACCAATCTCCAGAAGGACAACGCCTAGGCTATAGATGTCATGGAGCTGGCTGAATCGAGGCCTCCATTTATCCTTTGCACCGTAGTTTTGACCCCCGTCAGGTGACATTTCCTGCGGAACGCCTTGCACATCGGGATGGCGGTATAGGTTGTCTTCAAGGTCATCGTTAACGTCCTCTGTATGAGCATCTGCTTCGCTTTTGCGACTGTAGTCGAAACCCGCAAGATATGGCGCAGTATAATCACATCGTGCATCATTTCCGGCGTAGAATAAAACATTGTTCCCTCGAATACCTTTGTGAAGCCATCCCGCGAGATGAAGGAGAAGCATCGCTTTACATAATAACAGGGCTGAGGAGTACCGATCCCCCAGAGTAAAATCATGCTTCGCGGGGTCCATTATGTCGAGCAAGGTGGCGTAGGTGACAGCGGGAGCCTCATAAACAAATCCATAATTTGTATCTCTGCGGTCGTTAGTTTTAATAACACCAAGAAATGGTAAAACTCGTAACTCTTGAGGCTTTGGTTTCGTCATCAGCAAAGTTGCAAGATCTGATATCCGCTGTTGGTTTCTTATGGCTGTGTCCGCTGCCGATGCGTCGACACCGTCACGAACGACTTTCCATTCGACAAGGACGACTTGTCCTTTAAACCTTCCTATAGATCTACAAGCCCTCCCAATAGGTTCAGGTGACTTGAAATGCCTTGGGCTATAATAAAGTTGGTTCTTTTGTGCTATGATAGTGCCACTTTTTAATAGTAAGGTCGCGACTTTGAGTTGTGCTAGTCCAATGAGAAGGGAATTAGGATTTGCTGTTGGTCCCGTGCTAAGAGAATTGAGAGCGGATATATTATTGGAGTGAAGTATGGTGTTGAGAACAATGCTGAGTAGCTGAGTATCTTTCGGGGGGGAAAAGAGTGCGTACAAGTCGTCGATCATTCGCTGCAAAGAGTCGAGGGTTGACTGGGCTTTGTCGTTATTAAGGGCCCAACGAAGTCGCTCTTCAGTGTTCGTTTTGCTGCCAAGTTCATGCAGTTGTCGGACCCAAGTCTCACGTTCCTGGGAGTGGATGTTTTCGAAATCATATAATCGGGCGCAAACCCAGGCGTTCGCCGCTACTTCCTCGGTGGCCGAATTCGAAACAGGAAAAGCCAATTCAAAGTCTCCAAGAAGAGAGAGAAGATAGTATATTCCTAGTATGCTTTTGAGTGCTTCTTTGCTGAATGTTTGGAATTTTGCGCTCTTAAACAATGCTGCATTAATGCCGTCCTTCAAACCCCAATCATCGCTCCAACTTTTCATTTTTGCTGCTTGAAATTTGAGTCGCGCGTCAAAAATATAAAATTCGGTCCCGTTATTTTTGGATTCCTTCCATAAATTGAAACCAGAAAGGCAATATTCGAAAACTTGTATGAAAAAACCCGCCGCACCGATAGCTGTTCCAGCCGCCCCGACCGGATCAACACCACCGTGAGTAGCCATCAATTCTCAACTTTTTGATGGAAATATGGATCAAGATGTCGTATGAAGTTTTAAAAGCGTCCAAGTCTAGCGACGGCAGAGGAAAATGAGGTAAACCAGATGTGGGAATATGACAGAGTAAAATCGGCTAAGCTTGCACTAACCAACCGAAGCTTGTGGGCTGATCGATCGAAAGTTAGATAACACCTTTGCACATTTACACCTTTTCGCTTCACCGCACCGCAGAAATCGAGAGGCAAGGCTTCAAAATTTCGGCCATAACGGCAACGCAGCGGATGCGGGGTAACGTAATGTAAAATGTTGAACCAAACTTCCGTGTTGTCCGCTATCGATGGAGCTTCTCCTTCACCGGCTTCTAGATTCGCACGCAAGCATTATGGCGACTGTCCCAGAACGAAAGAGCATCGTTGGCGCGAAACTAGATCATGATTTCGTTGCATTTTTTGCGCTACTAATCGAAAAGTTCACAACATATGGTATCGAATTTGCACTGCTTGGCGTTCTACTTGGCGACTCTGGGCCGGAACTAAAAGAACCAGCCGGCAAAGGTTCATATTTTGATGTAACGATCACAAATTCGGATAGGCTTCTTAAATCTAGATACATCCCTAACATTGGGATCAACCCCTCATTACCGGAATTAGTCGCCGTTAAAGTACCATATATTACCGACGATATAAACAGCCCGAGAAGTCGTAAGCTATGGACAAGTATCACGAAAGAAGTCCAAATCCTAAGAAACGACTACCTCGCTCAGCGTCCAGAAATTGTTAAGCTGTTCGGTGTTTGCTGGGCTCATGGCGATTCCACTGGTGATAACGTACTGCCTGCCCTGATACTCGAAGCAGCAGAGCTCGGTGATATGGATTCTTTCTTTTTCCACCAGGTGGGCCAAAAAGAAGTTACTATACGGAAAGCTTTGGGGTTGTGCATCGATATTGCCACTGGCATACAAGCAATTCACGAAATAGGGGTCGCACATTGCGATATCAAACCCAAGAATATTTTACTCTTCAAATCAAAGAGCGAAGGTATAAACGCCAAGATTGCTGACTTTGGCTCCGCGATAATAGTGGATGAAAGTGATGGATTAATTCAACTTACCTCTTCGATGGGCTACTGGCAAGGCCCAGAAGTTTGTTCACCAATACCGAGTCAGGATATTCCGAAGGTCGACATTTATCCTCTAGGGTTTATTATTGCAAATCTCCTCACCCTCAATTGGATCGTTAGATTTTGGTCAGATGTAGAGGCCGGAACGGTAGATAACACCTTTGGATGTTCATTCGCAGAAATGAAGAAATCTGGTAAACTATTGACCCTAGTCAACGATATGATGTTAATATGCTGGGGCAAGCAGTTTGGACTGCCATTGAATTCCCAGAACCTCGGCGGAGCAGTCCTTGGTAAAGATTGCGCGTGTCTCGTACTCCAGATGATGGAAGAGATACAAAGTCGGAGTATCACTACCAATAATATAATATCTGGTCTTCAAGCTATCTTATATGAGTTTCTAAGTGAAGATAGCCTAGCAGATGCGGCGATGAACTTTAACTCTCAGGAACACAAACTCTTGAGGCAAATCTGTAAGTTTTTATCTCCAGGACGGTTCCGAATCCATATAATATTTGCTCATTGAATGTAGCGTCATCTAAAGGAATATCGGGAGACTTTACAAACGTGGGGCCAAATGTTCCATGGAACGAGTTGCGCCACAACTTTGATGGGAATTTTACATTACGCGGACAGCCAAGTGAAGATGAGTTTGAGCATAGCCCACGGCTAGCTGTCGACCATGTGTAAGCCCTGAGCTATAATACGATTGATATATCCTAGACAAATACTAATGGCAGCAATAACAAGGCAACTACGAGACCAGAAAGAACGAGAAATCGAGATATTTGACCCATTATCTGTCATTGAAGTATATTAAACCTTGTCTGGACATTTTATTTGGAGAGACTCTGATCATAGGTTGAACTAATAGTGTAACGCTTGGGGCGCAACGCTTCAACAACTCCCTGACCTGGTCTACGAGCAGCTCGCGAGTAGTATGAAATTTATCGCAGCGGATGATCTAGCGCCCTTAATGCGACGAGCGAAAGCTGCATTTCAGTACGCTATGCTGTCACTCAGCAGGCTTCCAATAAGCGAACGTTCTGAGAGAAAAATGACAAAGTGTTTATCTAGCCTCCTCCAAGCCATAGACTACGGCCAATTGGAGGCTCGTGGTATCACGGGATGGCTCTTTGGGGCGTATAATACCCAACTCCCACCAGAGTACTCACACCTAAATGAGAAGAAGTTCCTAGAAGCAGCAGCTGCTAGAGGTAGCCAAACGGCAGTTAGACAGCTGCGAAACCTTTACGGGGTGGTAGACCCTGAGGTAGTTCGCAAATTTCGCGAAGAGTATGCTGGCATCGGTTTTGAGCTCCCTTTCAAATGGAAGCTATGGAGAGAAAGATTCAATGTTTCAGACTTGGAAAAGCTGACATCTAATATTTCTGATAAATATTTGAAACGCCTGTTCTTCAGCCTCTCGATGATATGCAGAGTTGATCTTTTGCATAAATTATGTGAACTATGTCCTATTAACATCAATTGGGTTACAACTGTTGGTGAAACTGGTCTCTCCTTATCTTGTCGGTCAGGGAATGTATCAGTGACCAGATTTCTTTTAGACAAAGGCTGCGATCCGGGGATAGCGGACGAATATGGAGTTACTCCTCTTCATTTTCTTAGTTCCTTCGACGACGAAGACGTACCTCTGATCTCCCGTCTCTTGGTCGAAAATGGAGCTCCCTTAGAGGCCAGATCTTCTACATCAGCAAGATATCGGAACAGTATCGACTCTTTGTATGGCCGTTCTAAGGGTACACCGCTAAATTGGGCCGTAGGAGCTGATAATATTGTGGCCACAAAAGCGTTGCTTGACCTGGGGGCAGACCCCTTTGATGAGGCCGCTGAGGAACTGCCTACTAGCGATCAATGGGGTAAACACATCCACATTAATCCTGTGATGCTAGCATCGCTTCGGCATCAGCACAATATTCTTCGCCTCCTATTATGTGCAAGGAACAACAATCCTTTAGGCAAACTCCGAGAGAGCACCCAAGCCAAATTAAACCACAGCTCTTTCCGAATAGGCCCTCTTGGAGAACAAATTCAGGCTAGTTACCTGAGTTTTTGCGTTGGATATTACGAAGGAAGATCACTTGAGCGTCTTCTGTTGCATGGAGCGAGACACGAAATGGCGTTCAAGGAAACCTTCAAGACTTTGATGGAATACCGAGACGAATCTTTTCCATCAGATGAACTGTTAAGACTGTTGGACAGCGCAATCATATGTGGCCAGTTATTCGTGGTAAAAGAGTTGATAAAAGCGAGTGATGGGTTAAAGGAAATTGAACCTGCGATCTGGATTACCTTGTTAGCCAAAGCTGCAGAGTATTCAGAAGCAGATATCTTTGACATGATACGTGATCACCAACCCGTAGATCCTATACCAAAGAGCACATGGGGAGACTACTTCGAGGCTATTGCCGTAAATACCGATCAGATTCGATATCTCGACTGTTTTCAACAGAATATTAGCCACGATGAAAATTTCGCCTGGCATTTTGAAATGGCACTCGTACATAATCATCCTAAAACTGGTGAATGGTTTGCGAAAAATTGCCACTGTGATCTAACACTAATAGATGAAGATGGATTTTCGATCTTGTCAAGATTAATGATTAGGGCAATACGATACCAAGAACGGACAAAGGCAGTTTTTTGGCTCTTAAATTCACCTATATTCCCTGTCGAATTATTTGAAAAGTCGGCGTTGATAGGAGGCTCTTATCTAAATGGCCTTCACTTTGCGGCTCTGATGTTCGGGAACTATGGCTCTAACAGCAAAAGTTTATTCGAGAATATCTTGGAGATTTATTACGAACCAAAATTAATCAACTTCCAAATAGACGCAGGCGAATTCAAAGGAAATACACCTCTGCATTTAGCAGTACTTTCTGGGTATACCGATGCAGTCAAGACCCTCTTATTGGAAAAAGAGGCCATCGACGTTACGCTTTTGGGTGCGCATAAGAAAAGTGTGGTCGATGTTTGTTTAGAGCGATTAAGAAAGAAAGATAAAAGTATTGACTACTTTGATGTGCCTGAGCATCAGCTTGAACGTGCTGATCTGGAACATTGTCAACGGACAAGTTTTATATTCACAAGTTTGGTCGACGCGGGCGCCCGAAGCAAGAAATACTATGCGGCGGTTTTACGAACAGACGCAGAGACTATAGTGATATTTGATGGTGAGAACGGAGGAATCCTATTTGTAAGCCTCAGGTGCCCTACCGGTAAGTGCCAAATCGAATCCGCAGCATCTCCGACTCACTTTAAGTGCTCCAATCCTGATAACAACCATATAATATCAAATGGTAATTACAGGCATGCTATCTCAAGGTCATGTATACCGCACAGATCTAGGCGTGCGATGCATGTGCCTCGCTGTACCCGTTCTTTTACAAACAGTATCTTCAGAACATGGAAATTGTGTCAAAGAAAATGCGTTCGGAGATGCACTTTATACTTTGGAAGTCGACCGCGCTTTGTTTCTCACGAGAATTTAAGTATCTACCCTAATTCTCTACGTATGTATCCCAAGTTTGAGCAGTAAATTTGTGTTGTACTAATATCTGACCACCAGTACCCGTTATTGTAGGCCATCTAGGGTTTATCGGTAGTGGATATTTGGGTACAGCATATCAGGCAATAGCTTGAATACTATCAAGAACGGCACATCTAACCCCTTGTTTACTGTGTTAATATTAAAGAGTAACTTTGGAGATTGCCCTAGGAATTAGGCTAATGTATCTCTCCTAATTGAAATAACTATATTAAAATAGCCTTTAAGCTCAATAGCGAGGCATAGTTGTTTGTCGTCATGGATAATGTATTATTCCAAATTCCCAGCTCTCCATCACTGAGAGCACCAACATACTGGTGAGCATCCCTTTGGCAAGTAACTGAAAGGTTTGTGTGGAGAGTGCATCCGACCATGGTATTTCTACCTGCGGGTGTATTTTCGGGATATTGTGTATAAAAGGCGCTACCGGGATTAGTCCAGTTGTATAGAGTGAATGGCTCGGTATATATATCACGGACGTTGCCGGTGGCTGGATCTGCCACGAAAACCTTAGCGCTAGCTTGACTAGAAATTAACTTGAGGCGAGGATATGGCCCTGGCACTTCCTGGCTGGTGGCATCCTCTCCAAAAGTATACAAATAATAATTGTACCAAGGATAGTTGCTGAAAGAAGCTATGTTTTGAATGTAAAACGATTTGGCTACCGCGGGAGGGGCCGCCGTTACCGTAGTCGGGAACGACACTGCTTTCAGCACCATAGGTCCGGTCCCCCCGGATTTATAAACGTCTCCGATGTAATTCCACATTTTAAATTCGCTTGTGGAGTTCAGGGCGGTCATAAATTTGCGGCCCGCACCCGAACACTGGAAGATTTGGTTGGCATCGATCCAACAACCCACTTGGGTTAGATTAGATGTAATAGCTTGTTGGAGAAGTTGATCTGGCGCGGACCCTTGATACATAGCGAAGGGAACACCATATCCATAACTATATCCTCTAGCATCGGGGGCCGTGATATTTCCGTTTGAATCAGCTGAATACCTTAGTGCCTTGGTATAATCCGTGGTGAAGGCCACGTGTTGGTCGCCCGATGTATCAGTTATTGAATACAAAAATTGTCCCTTGAAGATTCCGTTGGCGTCGTCATTGGTAGCTTGGATAGCGTATACAGTACTTCCAGGGGTCGACGTAGGACTTGCTGTAACTGTAGAAGTCACAGTGACCGTGGCGGTGGTAAGGCTGGTTTGCCCATTGCTACTGATTTTACCGTTGGGACCTATTTGACTATAATCGCCGCCAGTGTAGCCATAAGCCGGAAATGAAACATATCCAGAGCAAGGATTTGTCACCAGGTATACTGAGTAGGCAGTCAAAGTTCCTATAATCTGATCCGTAGATATGACATAGTTGAATCCATCCTGATCCACCAGCGTAAACGCAAAACGTCCGGCACTACTATATCCCACGTAGAGTACCCTAATTGGGGCGTAGTCTCCAGCTTGCAACGATAAGGTAAAGTTAGCGTCGCCGGTTCCGGGGCTCCACGCGTCAAAATTAAATTTCGTCCAATTAGTAAAGGCTTTATTTCCCGTCCACAAATATGCTATCCCGGAAACATTAGCTAAAGTAAAGGTATATTCTCCGCTGAATGGAGCGTAAAAATATCCCTGGTAGTTGACAGCGAAATTACCACTCGTATATCCAACAACAGAGGGATTTGTGAAGCCAATAACCCGTATTGGGCCTTGTCCAATTACTCCATAGGAATGAAATGTAGCCGGATCGACGTCGCTCGGTGCCGTCGCTGAAGTGTATGGACTATTTTGCAATGCTACTTGAATTCCTGCGTTTCCACAAATCTGAGGGATGGGAAATTCGTTAGAGAAAGCTGGGAATGAGCTAGCTAGGCCATCGCATGATTTCGATACGAGATAAGGCGAGTCGGTTTCTGACAGAACATAATTTATGTTGTCATCTCCGGTGATATTTAGATGATATTGTGCGCCACCGCCCCCATTACCATATACAATTCTTAAAGGAATATAGTCACCAGCAGTGAGATTGACCTGGGTAGTCATCAAACCTGGGAGAAACGAACTGACGATAAACTCGTCAATAATATCAGCGTTGCTTTCTTCCCACTTCGTTAATGCTTTTTCTCCGAGCCATAAGCCCAATCTATTGTCGACAATGTTAACAGAAATGGTATAGGTTTGCGTGATGGGCGCATAAAAATATCCGTGGTAAACGAGGGCATAGTCCCCATTTTGATTGTTTGCATCTGAAGGGAACCCGTAGGGGAGTGTTCCATAGAAATTTGGTCCTGATGCGTCGTTTCTCGCAAAGCCGAGGTTCTGTGTACTGCTGTTTCCGATACTTTGTGCGGTACCGAACCATTCATATTGCCAACCATATTCTGCGACGAAAGTGGCCCCAGTGAACGTCGAAAGGAAAGGGCTATCATAGGCCGCAACTTGCATACCTGCGTTTCCACAACTGACATCTGGGGTGGCTGGCGTTGGTAGAGGTAGAAAGTCGATTATCGTTACCGTACCCCTAGCGTCATTTGGGCTAGGCATAACTGTTGATGTGTATTCGGTTGTTCCGGTCGCACGTCGCGTGATAGTAGTGGTTGCAAAAACAACGGGAGTGGTATTTGATATCTGGTCGATCGTAGTCGTAGCTGTGGTAATGGTAGTGTATGTTGAAAAAAGAGTATTGGTAGAAAATATAGTAGAGATAGAAAGTACAGAATCTGTAGAAATGATAGTATCTGTTGAAACCACCGTATCTGTGGCAGTTGCAGTACTTGCAGATATTACAGTAGCTGTCGCCGTCACCGTCGCTGTAGAAAGAACAGTATCCGTAGAAATAAAGATATTGGTAGATATTAAAGTCGCAGTAGAGGTAATCGTCGCTGTAGAAATAGTATTCGTCGTAGTAGTCAACGTAGTGATGACAACGGTATTTGTAGTGGTAGTTATGACCGTCGTGATGGTGTTCGGGGTTGCAGTAATATTACCCGTCGCAGTAGTAGTGTCTGTGGTCATAACGGTAGCTGTGGAAATAAAGGTAACAGTCGAAACAGCAGTCTCTGTAGCAACCACTGTCTCTGTGTCGGTAATTGTCCCTGGAGCAATCGTATTAGTAGTAATAATTGTGGTAGCAGTGGTGACGGTATTGGTCGTGATAATTGTAGTGGCGATGGTGGTAGTAGTTATCGTCGGTCCACTGGTGGCCTCCGTGACGGTGATAGTACTCTGTGGAAGAGTGAGCGGAGGTTCAGTGAGGATTGAAGTTTGGATAGAAGTCGCGGTTGTAGTCACAGTCGTCGTAAAAGTTCCAGTATCGCCGATAGTAACCGTTGCAGTGGATGTAAGAGTAGTAGAAATGTCACTAATTTGAGTAACTGTCACAGTAGATATGATTGAAGTCCCAAGAGCAGAGACCGTAATAGTGGGCCCTTGAATGGTTACAGTAGAAGTTATTAAGGCGCCAGGTAGAGTGATAGTGGACCCGGACGCAAGGAAGGTTTCGCCGGGAAGTGTAACAGTCGGTCCAGGTAGTGTTATAACCGATCCAGCCGCTGTAAGCGTAGATCTGATAAATAAAACTGTACTTCCCCCTAGGCCCAGAAGCGGCGCATCAGGCAGTGTAAGAGTAGAGGCTGGTAGTGTTATTTGAGAACTCTGATGTCTAATAATGTTGGTACGGATGGTAATAACAGAACCGGGAACGCTGATTGGGATCCCAGTAACAATACTGGTAGCTGTCGATGTCACGGATGGAAATCTCGCAATAATCTGAGTAGTGCCAGTGTGTGGAAGCGTGATATTTTGGCCATTATTGCCAATAACAGAATCAGGAAGCGTGAGAGTAGGGTTAGGTAATGAAATTGTACTTGTTCCAGCTGTAACTATCGTGTGGCGCAGAATGACTGTTGAACCTTGAGCAACAAGGTTTTTATCTCCAAGAGTCAAAACTGATCCAGGGAGCGCAATTGTCTTGCTCGCATCCACGATACTGTTGCCGCCAATAGTAATCACATTGGTCGATAGTGTTACTGGAAACCCTGTAGCGATTCCTCCAGGTAAAGTCACGGTACTTGGGCCATTCTTTACCTCCGTTCCATTTAATGTGAGGGTCCGATCCAACAGAGTTATAGCGCTACCAGCAACAGTAATGGTGGGAGACGGGAGCACGATCGCATTGGAGCTGACGGCGAGCAAGGAAGAGCCCGGCACGGTTATCACTGAGGCGGGTAAGGTCACGGCGCGGGAAGCAATCGTAACGACTTTGTCAGGGATGGTGATGACATTGCCAGATAGTGAATAGGGAAGCCCTGTCTGCGTCACCGTCTTAGTCGCTCCGGGAAAAGTGATCTTTCTGCTTCCATCGGTTATAGCTGATCCACCTATCGTGATTGTAGGTCCGGGAAGTTTGAAAGTCTTCCCTCCCGCTTTCACGGTGGAACCTGGTAGCAATAGTTTGTTGGATCCTATAGCGACAAGCGTGCGACCAGGGACGGTAATCGCTACAGTGGGAAAACTGATGACTTTCCCAGCGACTGTGATAGCTTTGTTTGGCAATGTTATCTTACTACTAGATAGAGTGATCGCATATCCAGCAACGGTTTTCGTTGAGACTTTTGTCGACACCTTTGTTGAAATCCTTGTCGAAATCTTTGTGGAAATCTTTGTTGAAATTTTCGTACATTTACTCAATGTTTTCGTGATAGTCAATTTTCCACCACCTAATAAAGAATTCCGGTCAAGTTAGCAATAATTGAAGGACTTAAGCACCGAATAAGATTACATACCGTAACCATAACTATCTCGCTTTTGCATTTGCTGGCCGTCGCCATGAGGAGCCAAATTATCGAGAGCGTCGCAAGTGGCGAGCAGCCATAAAAGACTCCTTAGACTTGCTAATAGCTGCATGCCGATGTTGGCGGTGTGCGACCGCAATAGCAGAGAATCTCTTTAGCAAATATCAGGATGACCAAACATCCTAATGATACTATAGGGTCAGGGTAGTACATATACCTGCATGTAAGACTTGGGCGAAGCGTGACTACCGTTACCAGCAATTGCCTCGCACTCAACCCTTCACCCGAATGTCCACGGTCATTGTTGGTTTCATGATCAAAACTAAGCTAAAGGGTCCATACCCTCTGATGCTATCGGCTTTTCTTCCCACAGCGATGCGGGATGAAGCTACAGTTCATATCTTCTCTTATTTATCAATGTCGCAATTGATCGGAAACTTGGGAGCTAGGTCTGATTATATCTCCTTCGAGTTCGGGGGCACACACACCACAAGCGCTTGAGATGTCCTAATTGCGGACAAGCGTAGGCGAGCCCAATTCTCCAGCCCCAGCCATCTGTACGCCATGCCTTCGTCAGGGAGCGTACAAAATAAAGTTTTGAGGAATCAAAGTCCGCGGAGCTTCGATCTAGATTTCTCTTGGCAGCTACAAGGAAATTCATAGAGATTGCTCTGCTTCTTCCAGAAAAAGTGATAGAAGTTCCATTATGGTAAACACTCTGTATTTTTAATAGAGGTGAAGATTTAGAATGAAAACATATGGATTGGAACTAACAAGTATCGTTATGTATATAATGGAGTTAATTTATTTATTTCCGGAGCTAGCTCGTGTAAAAAGCCCGCACATTCCACAGCTCTAAGTATACGAATGCAGTTATTAATTGATGTAGAGAAAAATATATGGCTACCCGGTCCAAACCTAAGTTCCGGACCCCTTAGGTGTTGAAGGAAACCCGCCACTTTTCGCTTGGCAATTAACAAAAGGAGTAACTTATACGTCACTACATGTGATATCCCATCAAAGGAAATAACCATCTAAATATGCTTATTTCTGATTTCTTTCCTAATTGTCCGCAATGGTAGAATGTGTTGCAGGCTATATATAAGGCTTGATTCCTTTGCCTTTGGCGCCCCAAGTAATTTGTTTAAGCTCACAAAATATGTCACCGCGGAACTCCGGGAAGGCATATATCGGACACAACCTACAATAAGTTGATTTTCGATGCAATAAATCATCATTTTCTAACCCTGACTTCAATATTGCCGATGTGGAGGCTTGTTCATACCCTGGACCGAAGGTCGATAATACTGCGATGCCCTAAATATTTTACATTGGTCACTTTCCTTTGGTGAAGGGTTTGATCATTTGCTTGGTCACCGATTTGCTCGACCTAGCCTCCTTTGTTGTCTTCACTTAAATAGGTTGCACAGGTTGAATGGGTTGGGCAGGCTGGGCAGGTTAGGCTTGTAGCGGTTGGGACCAAGTTTTGAACTATAAGGGATAGTTTCCATATCCCCGCGGGCGCTATGGCCGGCGCGGTAGCGCCCGTGTCTGCTAACACTTCAGCTGAGAGCGGTGGTTGGTTGGCCCCCACACATCACACTTGTTACCTATTGATGCTTCGAAAGCCCAGCAAGGTCTGATTTCACTATCCTATAAAACAAAAACGTTTCAAATAAATGTAACTAGTAGCCTGACCGGAGCAAGGGTCTTCCTATAGCTTATATGTATATCTAACATATATTCTTTACCTTTTCCATGCTACGCCATAGTTGGAGCGAGGAGACGGTTCGTTTTGGAATTGGTGTGGTGCACATGGTCGACATGGTGGCATTGTTGGGCGATAGGACCAAATATATCTCACCGCCCGGTATGACTGTCAAAAGATGATGGAGTAAGTGTTCAGGGGTGGGTTCGCCGTTTTATATTAAAAATAATAGAAAGCGCGAGTTTTCGTAGTCGCAGGACCAACATCCAACACGAAGGGAAGAAGGTTGGAGGTTAGTGTTGCGAGACCAGTCGTTGGCCAAGTGAGAGACAACGACTATCGCTCTTTCATCCGCATACTGGTATGTTTTGAGCGCCCCTTGTGCACTTGTTCCTGTGGGAAATAAACGGTATTTAAGACACGGGAGTGATCTTCAAGATGTTTTATCCACCAAAGAGGCCCAAAAAGACTTTAAGTATTTAATATATCATCCGTGGTTTCAATGGATTTGCAGATCTTTTGTATTTTTAAGCTGCCAAAAAATTGATATATACATATATATATATATATTCGTCTATCAAAACGACAATGGTCTTGTCTCTTCTACTTTGCCCTGAATTTACTTTGAAGTGGACTTCGATCGATAAGAATGTTAGACAGTGCCGTGAGACTTGACGCCCCCAGGATCTCAAAGGCCGGTAGATCAGATTGAAAAGTCTTCAAAAACCAACTCCGTAACTCCATGGTTTGCAAGGAATCGACGCCATAATCCTGAATAGCCTTGTTTGGTTCAATATCTTGGATAGACATCCCCGCTATACTCGATGCGATTCGCTCGATTAGGGCCGCCATTACAACTGTAGCCGCTTCTTCCGTGGTGTTTGCCGCAAAGAATCGCGACGGCACATTCATCTCAGGCAATCCAGTAACATCTTCAGAGACCCGGCGCAATGCTTTAAACATGGGGTTTTTCCCCCAACTAGTACCAAGCGGGTCAAGCTCTGGGTTTACATTTAATAATCGTAAACCCAAGGTTAGTTGCTCGGCTCCCGGCTGAGGCAGTGGTAGGTCAGCATTGCAATAATGCTCCAACAAGGCGTGAAAGTCGCAGCGTTGGACTGGGATATAGGTTTGTTGGGCGAGCATCATGTGTTTCTCTTCTTTGTGTTCTGCTAAGTAGCCGTCGGTGTCCATTAAACCGAGTTGCAGAGACATGGCCTTCAATCCGTGGGCGATACGATGTTGTGCCAATGCATCTAGGTAAGTATTGGCGGCGGCATAGTTACTTTGAGTCCTGCTTCCTATGAGACCCTGCACCGATGATAGCAAGAGAAAGAAATCTAAGTCCTTTGGAAGAAGTGTGTGCAGGTTCCAACTTCCGGCAACTTTACATTCAAGAGTCTCACTATATTCTGTGTGTGACATCGCGGCGAAGAGATTGCTCTATGCAGTGTGTTAGCCTTGTTCAATCCATATGCTGCTCCGCTCACTGAAACCAATGGGAAGAGATGTCCAAATTTGATTTCTAGGCTTAATTCATAGAAATAAGAGCTATAGAAGTACTTACTCGGAGAACCATGCTAGCCTGAATACACCCCTTGATAGGTGGTACGGTTTCAGTAACGGATTTTAGAACTTCTTCGAGCGCTTGGCCATCAGAGATGTCACAACAAGGCGTGACGCACTCCACTCCTAGGGCATTTAGCTCCGCCATTAATGATATTGCCGCCTCGGTGTTGGCTCCGGAGCGTGATAACAAAACTAGATGCCTTGCCCCTCGATCCGCCATCCAGCGAGCAATGTCACGACCAAGGCCGCCCAGTCCACCGGCGATAATATACGAAGAGTCGGAGTTAAACAAGAGCTCTTGTCCGGTTTTTACGAATGCCTATTTTATTTAATATGAGTAGATGAGCAAAGTAGTCCGGGTTGAGGATGAGAGTAAGTTATCCAAACAAAAGATCTTACCTGAACAGAGTGTTGTGGTAGCATTTCAACGACTATCTTCCCGCTAGACTTACCACCCTGCATCAACCGAAACGCCTCTATCAAATCCGGTACCCCAAATTTGTGGAGAGGATATACAGTCTGGAGGTTCTTTTTATTAAACAGGTCGATACATTCATTGATCAGCCCTGTAACTTGCTTTGGCCGTTTCTGAAACATATGACCCAAGTCGACGGCACTGAAAGAACAATTCTTTTCAAACTGTGCCATGGGGAGCTGGTTTCCTGCTTGAATATCCTTCTTACCGATTTCAATAAACCGACCGAAAGGCGCGATACAATCCCATGAATTAAACAGCATATCACCAGAGAGAGAGTTGAATACTACGTCAACACCATGCCCGCCAGTTGCATTCTTAACTTCTGTGATACCGTTCGCATCCCTACTATTGAAGATCCGCTCCGGGGGTACGCCATATCTTGTGGCGAGTAGGTTGCGCTTCTCGTCTGTACCAACCGTTGCAAAAACCGTTGCTCCGAGATATTGCGCAATTTGAATAGCGGCTTGACCGGTACCTCCAGCTGCAGAGTGGATTAAAACAGTCTCACCCGGTTGCAGTCGTGCAATATGCTGTAAGGAGTGCCAAGCAGTGGCAAAATTAATAGGGATAGACGCAGCTTCAGCGAATGTTAGATCATCCGGAATGACGGAAAAGCTCTCGGCGTGGTTACGGAAGAGAGTTCGATATCCGTTCGTTGAGAACCCAAACACGCGAGAACCAGGCTGCAATCCGTGGTTGATTGTGTTAGGACCGATGCGTGTAACGACTCCGGCGACCTCACTACCGATACTATTCTCGTTGAGTGCTCCGAGGGCGATTAGGCAGTCCTTAAAGTTAACACCAACTGCTTTGACTTCAACCTCAATTTCATTTTCCTGTAAAATATCTGTGAATCCGGAATCCTCAATGAAACGTATTGAGTCCAACACGCCAGGTGATTCGACAACCATCGTGAGGGGGTTCTTGACATCCCATGGCACAGGCTTAGGTTCAGGAGCCGATCTTGTTGATTGAACCAACTTCGTCATATCGACTCTCTCCACCAAACTTAAGACCTCGATGTCTCCGTCGCTCGTCTCTTTGAAAGTTTGAGGAACCTCAGAGCTACGAGTTTTCGCTGATGATGACAGGACTTGGCAGACACGAGAGATAGCATCGGTACGCCCTGGTACGTCTCCGCTCGTTACTGACAGCGTTGCGAAGTTAACCATATTGTTCTCTAGCCGCGTAGCTCGGGAAAGGCCGTCAATGAGGTGCTGCGAACTATATTCAACCGCTACCTGGTCTGCAGTTTGGATCCATAGTATGCTGTTTCTGGTATCTAGTACACTTTGTATTCTTGATAGGCCCTCCTCAGTAGGTTTTGCTAAGATAGATTCTTTGTCGACATCCCAAAGTATAATTTTGATATCGGCTTGACTATCGAAAGATTCACTTTCAATGGAATCGAAAGGAATGATTTTACAATCCCAATTACATTCTTCCTGTAATTTTAGTTGTAATCCTTTTGCTAGTTCCAATGTGGAGGTGGTAGAGCCGTGAGTATGAATCTCAGCATATGAATTCGCCTTTGTGGAAGTTTCTTGTTTGGTGGGCCTATCGGCCGTCGTATTGCTGGGCTCGTCTGTGGTAGCCTCAAGAGGCTCCCAGTTTGGACCCCAACATGTATGAACGTCACCTTGGAACGTTCTTCGCGCCGGATCATGTGTTGAATCGGAAACACGTGTCATCTCATATCCAGAAATTTCTAGCTTGATATCATTCTGAGAACCAGTCCCGATGATGGAGAAATCGTAACCACGATATCCGGACGTCTCACGCTTGCTAAATGCCGATAGAGTGGATGAAGTGTTTTGGTTCAATCCAGTAGCTGAAAGCCATAGTTTTTTGATTCTTGTTGGTATGACGGTGGGAGGAGATATCGAAGGATCTCGGAAAAGGTCAGTGAGGGGGAAGTGTAAGAAAGCGTCTAGCGTCGTGGGATGTATTAAATGACTCTCATCCATGGCACGTGCTCGATGCCTAGCTCGAGTATTGGAGTTCTTGTAAACCTGTATCTGGCCGAGAGTTTCTCCTTGGGTCGGCAACTGAATTTTGCTGATTCGTTGGAATAAGGGTCCAAAAGTATAGCCTGCATTTCGAGCCCTGTCATAAAATTCGCTTGAAGGGAGATACTCCGTGCTTAAAGAATCGTTGACTGAGGGACCACCTCTCTTGGAGTTTCCATCTCCAATTTCTGCTCGGATTAGGCCCTTAGAGTGAAGCTTCCACGAACCTTCAGAGTATGATACTATGCTAAATTCATACCAAGCGTCTGGTTTAAGTGTTCTTTCACCAACCATTCGTAGATAGGTATGGACCTCAAGTTCAAGAGGAGCTTCTGGGATTTGCATTGCGGCTAGGAACCCGGCATCTTTGACGCAAAATGCCCTTGGTGTCACGTCTAACACTCCTTTAGCGTGCTGGTTCAAAGCTTCGATAGCCATGATCAACATCCCAGCGGCGGGGTATATGACAACGCCATTAATCTACTCCTAATGTCAGCATATAGTGAAAGTTGTAGGGGCGGTTAGACTTACACTGTGGTCCTCGATCCATGGTGAATTAGAACGGTTCAAAAAGTTTCTCCAGGAAGATATAAAGGGGTTACTTTCGGGGGTAGAAGACCCAAGCAATTCGGTTGGTTTGAATTTGCGAAGTCGTTGGTTCTTGCTTCGCCGGTTCTCGCTCCAAAATTCTCGCGCATGTGCGAATGGATATGATGGAAGGTTAAGTAATGGTGATACTCTTACGTTATCGGTAGCATTAAGATATGGAATATTTGGCTCGACTCCGGAGCATTGCAAACTGCCAACTGCCTCGAGGAAGGTCTTCGATGCTGAAGATCCTCTCACTAGCGCCGTAGTGTATTGAATGTCACGCGCATACTTGAAAGTTTGCATGATGTCTCGCAGTGGTCCTCGTAAAGCGCCGTGTGGGCCGATTTCCAATATGTTTGTGATCGAGATATTCTTTGGGCGAGGTACACCAAGCTTTCTAGGCCTACTTGCGTGCGCGTTCGATGCAAGGTAGTCAATCATTTGGACGCTTTTTGTGAAATTGACGGCCGAGCAGAAGTTTTCTACCCAGTAGTCCACTTCTTGAAGTCTGCTACTCGAAACTTCTTGTCCGGTCAAATAAGATATCAACGGTATTGAAGCGCGGGTTTTGCGATCTTTGCCTGCTTCCAGCTTCCCGGCCTTCTCAAGGTACTCTTTTGCACTAGCTACCATATGGGGAGAGTGGTAAGCACACGGGACCTTAAGTTTCCTAGCAAAGGTTCCCTTTTCGTCGAGCCTAGACTTTAGTACATCCATATCACTACTATCTCCCGCGACCGTAACATTTGTAGGACTGTTTATACATCCAATGTACAGATCAGAGTAACCTTCGAGAGATAGAGCTTTCAAAATTGATGATATTTCATTTTCGCTCAGGCCTACGGACATCATTGTCCCGTTAGTGGTAGGGTCTCTAGCAACTGCAGCCGCTGCCATTCCTCTGAAGTATGCGACTTTCATTGCGCTTTCCTGCGATATTGAAGTATTGCAATAACTAAGTTGGTTAGTAATGATTAAATTTTCGTCGGAGGGGCGTAACTTACGCGGCTGCGATCTCTCCCGACGAGTGCCCAAGAACGATTTTTGGTGTTATTCCAATATGAGCGAGAAGATCTACGAGAGCAATTTGAATGGCAATGCAAAGAGGTTGACTGAACGCGGGATCATGAACGTGGGAGCTTGCCACTTCAGCTTTCAATTCGGCTACAACACCATTTAGTATTAAAGAATCCAATACGCTTTCAGTTCAGCCAACTTACTTTCTATATCCCAGATGCAGCCAAAGCTTGCAAGATAGGCTGCTGACTGGCGAATACTTTCCGCGAACACTGGATAGATCATCAATTCGATTCCCATTTTCGGCCATTGAGCTCCTTGGCCTGTAAAAACGAAAGCAATTGATGGATTCAACACAGCTTGTCTTGGTGCTGAGAATTTCTCGTTGATAGCCAAAAGTGATTCATGCGAATCGACAACGGCATAGGATTTCCAAGGAAGCTGGGTACGGCATTGATTTAGCGTGTACGTCAGCCTTTTTAACGTCTCGTCAATTTCATTAGATCCAAGAGCTAAATTTTTGAAGTACTCGTTATACATCTTTCCTAGGCGTTTAACTCCGTCCTTGTCTGCTGTAGTAAGTTGGAGCAGGTACGGTCGCGAATCTTTGTTTGAGGTTTTGTTTACCTGCTCTTTATCGAGGTTCTCAGCTGGCTGTAATCTTTGTTTCATGAAAGTTTTCGTTAGTGAGCAATCTCAAAGTACACACGCAAACCCGCAGGTTGAAAGTTTGGTCGAGCTATTTGGAAGCTTGGGGTGCTTTTAAACATTAGAGGAATTGCGCCTACTTGTTGATTGTTAAGCCCGACGTCTTGGTATTATGATTTGCTTCAATTCCAATCTCAGCAAGGAAGCCCTTAGCATCATCTAGCACAACGTGCGCGTTACTTCCACCAAAGCCGAAAGAGTTGACGGAGGCTCTACGAAGTCCATTCGTCGGCCAAGGCACAGGTTCTCTTGGAAACTACTCACTGTCAGAATTTTTAACCAGAAGAAATATAACAGTGTCAATCTTACCTTCAAGTTATAATGCTTGTCGTTGATATTTGGGTTAAGTGTAGCAAGGTCCGCAATAGGAGGTATTATTCCACGTTCCAGCGTGAGTATTGTTTTAATAACTCCTCCGATACCACTGTTCGCTTCCATATGCCCGAGATTTGCTTTGATTGAGCCCCTAATCTAAGTCAGTGTCGAACAGAAGAGAGTTATAGCGTATAATCGGTTCCCCTTACAGATATATCGGATCGTCTTTGCTACGATCAAAGGCGGCTCCAATCGCATGAGCCTCTATAGGGTCGCCTATCATGGTCCCAGTCCCGTGAGCCTCAACATAACGAGTATCCTTCATTGAGAGCCCAGATTTTTCGTAGCAATCTCGGATTAAGGAAAGCTGCGCTTCCCCGCTCGGTTGTGTGAGCCCAGGAGTGCGCCCATCCGAGTTGCTACCGCTTGAACGAATAACGGCGCGGATTGTGCGATTCTGTCTAATGGCATCAGACACACGTTGAATGATGAGAACACCTAGTCCTTCTGCGCGAGAGTATCCGTTTCCTCTAGAGTCGAAACTATAACATCTGTTATCCGGTGAAAGGAACCCCATGTTGCTCAAGTTAAGGTAAAAGTCGGGACCATGGATCAAACTTGATCCAGCAACGACGCCCTAAAATTATCATTAGATTTCTCCACAACATAGCCATGGGTATTTTAGCAGGCTTACCATATCTGTTTCCCCGCTCCTGAGGAGTTGACACGCCAGATCTAAAGCAACCAAACTACTTGAACACGCGGTTTCTACCGACATACTCGGGCCCTTCAAGTTAAAAAACCAACTTATCCGATTTGAGAGGATGCTAAGCTCATCGCCGGTAGCTGAATATTTCGCAGCAATCTCAGGATCCTTCGCATTAGATAGTTTGTAGTCTTGGGATAAGCAGCCGACGTGGACAGACGTTCTACTGCCTTTTAAAGATTCTAAAGTGATACCAGCTATTAAATTATCAGCCCCGCTATTTTGAAAATGGTGTAAGATTTTTTTATAGAATACCATTTTCTACTGCATGATAAGTCGTTTCCAGGAGCAACCGTTGTTGAGGGTCCATTGCAATAGCTTCTTCAGCTGTTATGGAAAAGAAAGGGGCATCAAACTCTGCAATATTGCTATTGATAAAATACCCCTTGGGTTTCTATTTGGGCCTCAGTAAGGGTATTGCTTTTGTAAATTGGAAATACTTTTTCACTTACCACATTGTCACCAAAGTTCATGTCGCGGAAGGTTTCTAGGTTAAGTCTGTCTTCAGGCACGTCCGTTAACCCAGATTCCCCATTCAGGACTACCCGCCAAAGAGATTCCTCATCGTTAATCCCAGCAGGAAGCTTGAATGCAAATCCAACGACTGCTATTGGCTCGAACATCGTGAGTGGTGGTTATAATTATATTTGAGATAAATTAAACTTGAGCTTAAGGATAAGTATTCTAAGGGGTATTTAGCTATTTTGACGAGCCTTGAAGTTTATGCTGCGGTTTTGATAGCAACGCAAGTAGTACAAGTATGAGCTTCATGTTAAGAGCACAGTGCAATCGTGTTTCTTTTAAAGTATTGGTTATTGTTGTCTAGTCTACGAAATAGAGGGATTACGCGATAGCTGTTCGGAAATTGATTTACAAAGCGAGTATGGCCTGCCGGAGACTGTGAAACCAAATGAACAGCTCGGTTTGCCTCCTTTTCGGCGTTGTTTCGTTGACTACACTGTCGAAATCGGGATTCGGAATCGTTGTTCGCGTTTAAATTCCAGCTGACGACGAGAAGATTAGGAGTTGTCGGCAGCCCCGATACACCGATTGCAAGCAAAAATTTTAAAGTCTTCTCTACCATTTACCTGAGAACTCCGACGAAAGCTGTGCGACACATACTTCACTCCTTAAGGTAAAAATTTCCTCAATAACCTGCCTTTCTCTAACATTAGAAGCCCGAGAGTGGATCCATCAACACAGCCTGCATTTGTAGTTTCGCTTTAAGGCAGGGCAAAACCAACCCGACCAACGCGTGTTGGCATGGGACCTCAAGATGACCCACCAGCCTGTTAGCCACACCATGAACGCGGGCTACTTTTGGGGGTGGAAGCCGTTGGTTCGCAACTAAATTGGTAGAGAACCGTTAGATGCTAGGCTATTGGGCCCTTAGGAAGCCTTTATAAAGAGGCTCCCCCGAGAGCCATCGAATAACTTACAACCATCCCACCATCAAGCGCGTCATCGGGGTTGCTATCGAGCGTGTTATCAACGCCAAGATCTCCATCAGCTAGATGAGAGTGTCAATGCGTACTGCCATCCGACGGAAGCGTTTCCATCCGACGAAACAAACAAAAAACTGTATGATTTTGTATCTTTGATATCACGGTACCAGGTACCAATAATAAAATTATTCTATTGGCCGAAATCTAATTTAATTTAATGTAGTTTTGTTTGGGTATAAGAGTCGATCGTGTTAAATAGTTGACTACTTGAAATAATATTCAGTATCTCGATCTATCAAGATTTAGCATTCAAGATAATGGGCACGTTGATTTGAAGAATAGCTCCCAGAGTGAACTATACAGTTTAAGGCACGGTGTACCCAACGACGACTCATGACCTTCATCCTAGATAGCATACGCGCCCTTAATTTGCAAACTCCCACTCAAAGATTGTGGTGCATAACTTGATAATATTTAAGGTACAATTTTAAGGAGAACAATATTGAATATTTTAACAGAATTAAATCCAACCCCTCCCGCAGTGATAAGAACCGAAACGGCAAATCGAGTTACTGTGTCAAATACTAATAATTTACGAGGCTGCTGCAGATGAAGCTTCCTCGATCGTCCGGCGGACCGCCTCGACGGTACAACGCAAGCTTTCTAGCGATCGCCTTCCTGGCACTGTATGACCTCCATTATGAACGTGCACTTGGCGTAGGTTCGAAACGCAAAGAGCTTCCAAAACAGCGCTCATAGTCGGCCCCACGGGATCGTTAGATGCCCATATGTGTGCGGTCGGGATAGATATCCGCGAGCTGGAATTTGTCGTTAAGAATTCTAATTTATTTTCTCGAAGGGCTTCTGAACAAGCCGGAATACCGCCAGCAATAAAGACCGCAAACTTCAATTGGTTTGAAATCCTGTTCCTTGGCCCACCATTTGAAAATGCTGGAGCGATCAGCAGACTAGATGCTAGGCAGGCTCCATGGGAGAAAGCGAGAATGCCATCAAAAGGACCTTCTTCCTCGATATACATTGTAAGGTCTTTCATGGCCTGATACATCTCTGATGGATTATCAGGGTCATAATAAGCAAAATACTCGTCGTCATCCGAGAAGAAAGAACCTAGTTCTATATTGAATGAGCAACGGGAATGATGTTGTTGTATTTTATGTGTTGAAGTTACCTGGGGCTTTTTTCCATGGTATTGTTCCCTCAACGAAGTCGTAGGTATGACCTCCGCCTAGTTCAGTCCGTAAAGCAGCTATAACATGATTAGAATTTCCTCTTGATAGGCGTAGATGGCGCTCCGTGATTCTTTTCCAAACACAAAAGAACCCCTGGAGAACATCCAGGACCCTAGGAAACCTACCGGTTTGTGTTTCAAAAACCTGAGTTTTATGATAATGTTAGCAACACTCACGGAAAAGACACATGAAGGACAAAAAGCATTGTAAGTACCTTGCTGTTGGTGCCGATGCCATGCAGACATAGAAAATGCATCTTTTTTATTATTGATAAAATACTGAAGTAATTCGCAATTACTTGTATAGATTTAAACTCAGAGGAACTCTCGAATTAGTCGTGTGTTGGAAGTCTAGTCTTCAGGTTACGAAGGAATAACTCAAGTTGAATCCAAAATGTACGCCCTGTAAAAATGACCTGTAAAGTCACTCTGTTGTTTTTACAGGGCGAGTTTATAAATGCAGTAAATATATTTACAAATCTTAAAGCCTTTCGGCGCATTTCGCAGGACGCAAATAATAGTAAACACCGAAGCGAATGCGAAAAACTCCGTTGCACCACAGAAGTGGAGTGAAAGCTCACCAAGGCGTCTTAAGACCGAGTGCGCAAATTTTGAGATACACCGAAAACCATGGATCTTAAGGCTCTGCGCCTCTCTATTGGCTAATCGTGTGAGAAATAGTTAGGTATACAATTCTTTATTATGAAGCACCGAACACATTTGCAGCTATGCTTATTAAACGCCGGAAAGTAGTAGGAAAATACAGGATCAAAATGTGATTCACTTTTGTCCGCATCGTAGCATTGATTGATCACCGAAGCTGAACCGCCTTTGATATATATATTACATATACGAGGCTAGAAGTTCGGGATGCGCTTTTATTGCGCAATGGACTACTCATAAATAATCAATAAAGACCTCGATACAAATTTTCATCATTTGAAGTGGAAGTTTAATTTTGTATCCGCAGCATATTTAATTTTGCGTCACAAAAATGAAGGTACATTACCAAGAAGGCCAACATGCTGGTATTTTTCAAAATGATAATACCCGGCCGCCTGATGAGACACAAGTATTTCCTCTCTTATCTTTGAAAGGAAAGACCGCAATCGTGACAGGTGGCGGCGATGGTAAGATAGTCCTGTTCCAGGAAATCAAGGTTATAGCTTTCTAACAATTTATGTAACTAGGATTCGGTCTTGCTATTGCCGAAGCCTTCGCAGAGGCTGGAGCTGCTGTCGCTATTTGGTACAATACTAATAATAATGCAATCGACAAGGCGGCACAGATTTCAGAAACTTACAAGATACCTTGTAAGCCCAAGCAAGCCCCCTTATCTCATTCAAGTTGCTCAATATTTATTAACTGCATGGGGCTGAAGGCAAGGCCTACCAGGTCAATGTAACGGATGAAGAAGCTGTAAGAATTGCTGTAGATGCTTCAATCAAAGATCTTGGCGGATATTTGGATGTATTCGTGGCGAACGCAGGCATCTCGTGGTATACTGGCAACATTATTGACAGCAATACAGACCACTTTAAGAATATCATAGATGTAAATGTGCTTAGCGTATATTATGCCGCAAAAGCAGCAGGAAATCATTTCCGGCGACAAAAGATAGAAGGGACCGATCTAAATGATGAGAAGGTTACGGGATATAGGCATGGTTCGTTTATTATAACCTCAAGCATGGCCGCTACAACACAGTTGATGCCTCAGTACTTGACTCCATACGCCGCTTCGAAGGCAGCTCTGAATCAGTTCACAAGAAGTCTTGCAGGCGAATGGATCCAGTTTGCCCGCGTGAATTCGGTTAGCGCTGGATATGTGTTGACTCCACTAACTGCTCCAGCCCCAGAGCTCATGCTTGAGGCCTGGAAAGGAAGAGTCCCAATGGGGTAAGAGACATGCACCTTACACTTCATAGACTATTAAATACTGATAAGAAAATAAAGTCGCCTAGGAAAAGTCTCTGAGATAAAGGCCGCGTATCTTTACCTTGCTAGTGATGCGTCAAGTTATACAACCGGCTCGGATCTTGTTCTTGACGGAGGGGTAAGTCATTCCAGGTTTAAATTGAAACTCACTCACGCTAATGCTTCTACTATAGTACACCTGTTTCTAAAGTATACGTACTCTCATATCCTCATTGAGCATATGGTCCGTGCTCGGAAAGCTCAACAAATATATCAGAACTCGGGCCTACCAGTAGTAAGAGCCTATATTACATGTAATAATTTATGTCTTCAAACCTTCCATCAGCTGTATCCCTAAAGATGTAAGGGAAACTATTTTTCTCCTCTTAAAGTATGTCCAGCGTAGGCTTGGGTTAGTACATGTAGCGTATATAGAAAAGAATTCCCGAAATTGGATAGATTCCATGGTGGCTTCAGCAGAAGCACTCTAGGAGGTTAAAATTTTCGGATAATATATCGGACTACATTCGAAAGTCGAATTGGCCAAGAAAATGGTATTATAGATAGTTATAAAGCTTAATTCAACTGTCTGTGACGTGGAATTCATCTACTCTCTTAATTATATTACATCAACGGAAAATACCTCGTTCATTCAAAGGGTAAACTGAAATTTTAATAGTGACGTGCTAGTCCGCCCACGTGCTAGCAAGTTGACTTCCGTTATGGGACATGCAAACATGTCACACTTTAAGCTATTACCAAACTCATTGTATTGCAACATCTAATGACCTTCGGGCTCATCTCTTTAGTTCGCTGCTTTGATCTTGTAGTCTCGTTCGTGTTGTTCGACAACTTTGGTATCATCAATCACAACAAAATCCTCGCCCACAACTATAAAAACACTCGCAAAGTCGGCATAGACTTTTCCATCTGGCATCAGATTTTCTTGATAATATTCATCCAAAAGAGCATCTGCGAAGTCTTCTAGCTTATGTACGTAAAAGTCTTCGATGCCGTCGTAGGCGGCTGTTGGCCAGCCGGGAAGCCTTTCTGAAATGAAATCCGTACCGCTTTTATGGAGATGATACTGTAATTTCGGAGAGCCTAATTAGAAAACAAAATCCTCCCAAAAAAACTAAATGAAAAGAGGCTGTACCTACTTGGGTATGTTTAACAATCCCATGCTTTTTCATCCACTCTGTGCACAAAGGCGCGTGGGTATGGGCCCAATATTCATGAAATTGGGCATCGGATATGTCGGGGTTCTTCTTGAAAATAATGGTAATACGGACCAATTTTTCAATCTCCATATTTTCAAGGTATTACAGACTCTGCTCAAATTTGTTGCTAGGTGTAGTTATTGCTACCCTTTCGGCTACAGGATGGACTTATATACACTATATATTCTTAAGACCTTAAGAATAGCTGGAGTGTTCGGTAATCTTTCAAGGCGTATTGGCACATTCAAATTGTATTAGGCCGACAATGTCAATATATGTCCAGTAAACCTTGCCCACCTAGCCGAATTCAGTCGCTGCGTCAAAGGGCACCGGATCATGAACAGCGCATAGCGGGATTTGAAGTTTCACGAAGATACAGACAACGTGGATGTATGAAATCTGCTCAGATTTTTTTTGCGCTCATAATGATTCCTCTCGGAAAGTCCTCCGTTCCGATCGCGATCTTGCTCAAGTCCACCGATGCTGAGTTTAGCAACGCCGAATTATAAGGTGACCGACGCTAGGTTGTGTTGCGACGATTCTCCGACCGCAACCCTCCGCAGCTTCAAGGCACCTAACGCCTCTCCGGCTTCAAGACAATTTCGGCCTTCTGCAGGAACTTTATGCTATATGCTCCCGCATGTTATCAAGGGAGCTTGTATCATAAAAAGCTCCGAACTCTGTAGTTTGAATCATGATAAATACCAGGCCAACTTGTTTCTTCAGCATTTGTTCGCCATCTGAATTGCATCTCCAAAGCTATTGTAACCAGCAATACTCCCTACCATTTAACTTCTACAACAAAAAAACACATCTAATATCCTTCAATTCTACTCTAATAGTACAAAATGGTTCAGAAATTTGAAATTCCTGAGGAATTTCGCTCGGAACTCCGTTACGTCCAACCTCACGACAATCGCACTGATGCTGAAATCATACAGGTTCTCACCAGCCCCAAGCCCATCACATCTGAAAGAAATCTTTGGGGGTTTTGGCACTCTGGGGTCGAGTCAATGCCCGGATGGTGCCAGCGCAATGTTGCCAGCTGGGTCCGCCTCTGTGGCCCAACTTGGAATATTCGTATCCTCGACATGGTTGAAGGGTCAGCAAACAACGCCCTCAAGTGGGTTGACCCTTCACTTCTCCCGGAGGCCTTTGTGAACAAAACAATGGATGGCCCATGGGTGGGCCCCCACAGCGCCGATATGCTTCGTGGTGCCGTTCTTTACACTTACGGTGGCGCTTGGATGGATGTTGGTTGTGTTATGATCCGCCCACTCCATCGCATCTTCTGGCAACAACTTGAGGACCCTTCACTCCCATATGAAATCTGCGTGCCCTGGTTGTTTGACAGCATGATGGCGAACCATTTTGTAGCTGCACGAAAGGGTAATAAGTTCATCAAAGCCTGGCATGATCTTTTCCTCCACTTCTGGAAAGGGAGGCGCAATATCGAAGGTATCGGTCACGAGCCGCTGATTAAGTTTTGCGAAACTATGGGCATGGGCGGCTATGCCAAGGCAGGGTTCATCTGGGATATGAAGGTCGATGGCTTTACCTTGAATCAGTATGCCAGCCAGGTTCTAGCTTGGTGGAGACTCTGCATTATTGATGGTGGAGATCACGAAGGCGAATTTGATTATGCCGACTACGCTGAGACACATATCTTCTGGATCCGCGGTTTCAAGGAAATGTACGGAGCCCAAGTGGTGGTAGGGTTTGAAGGCCAAGATCTGTTCGACGCCTTTTCTACTAGACTTGACGCCGACCCGGAGTCGGAGGAGTATCAGAAGGCTTACAAAGTAGTCTGGGGACTCTTGACTAAATGTTGTTGGCAGAAGGTTTCGCACGCGAAAGAGCTTACTACTAGACCAGATCTGGGCTTGCTCTGGAGCATGAACGATAAGACCGATGCCGCACCTGGAACCTTTGCTGAGCTGCTCCGCTATGGAGCCGAGAATTTTCAGCAAGTCAGAGAGGAAGTTCTCACAAAAGATTGGAAGAAATCGGATTTTGTAATGCACAAAGGTCTCTACGAAGTCTAAAATATGAAACACCATGTACCATCGATTGGGAATTTTCACTTTCGAAGTTTCTTTTGCATCGAATTTTACTCCTTATTGGTCTTGAGCTTTGCGTTGAGCGTTTGGTTTACGAGACAAGATATTGCGCGCTCTTTTCTGTTCACCAACACGCTTTATTTTAGAACCTTGCGTATGCTATATTCTAACTTGTTTGTAGAAAGCTCTTGCTTAGTTAATTAAATGTGTTTATAACCATATTCTTGTTTCGTTTATAGCTCTTCTTGTTGCCTTTCCCGCAGCTGCAAAATGCCAATGAAAATGAAAAATATTAGGAGATGAATTTGCTTGTAGTCGAATTAAGGTTGCACTGCTGCTCGGCTCGAAATCCTACACTCTCTCCCCGCAGCTTGCTGGAATCGATATTCGAGGTAACCGCATTTGGTTGGTATCGATATCGATCGCTTACCTTCAACGTCAAGGTAATTGATCACACTTTACTCAAATGTTACATTATTTGATTAGTCATCGAATAGATTAAGGTTCTATGGAGTGGGGCGCACTTCTCCGGAGGCGCCCCTTGTCCAAACACCACGGAAAACAACCTATCGATTGTTACAACATCTAAGCACATCAAACATGTGGTCTTTGTTTTGTAAATAGATATAGATCTATAGATACTATTCCATGCCGATTGAGAACCACTGAGAATACTCACTTTCATTATGTCGAAATTCGGAACTTTAGCAAGATTCGGTGGTGAATTTGAAATGTTACGGAGTCGGGGTTGCGAATTAGAACTCGAGTTCGCGCTCGGAATGAATCCCATAAATTCGGCGATTTGGTATTTTAGATGGTCGAACATAGGTAAAATCCTCTGCGAGAAATTCTTTTTGAACATATTTTCGTCCAAAAGATAACACGCGTCGAGGGGAAAGATGGCATATGAGCCTCGAGCTTGGTTGCCCTGGTCTCGCAACACAAACCCTTCCTTACAGATTGAAGGCATAGTACTTTGGAAACCGAAAGGTAAGACGTGTGGTAGTCTTTAAACAAACTGCTGATGCACGACTGTCTCGGAACCTCGTATACATGGGAGGGCCAAGATGATAGATTTAGGAGCTTTAAACTTTAAAGAGCGAAGCAATGCCAATTCGTCATTTTAAAAAATAGTAAATCTGCGGCTCGATGTGAGAGAGGTTCTATTGCAATATTGTTAAAATACAAACGGTGGTTGCTCAGGAACAAATCAAGAAGATTAGCTTATCCAGAGAGACTTGTAATCTGCCTTCAACAAATCTCTCGATTACTCTTCCTGAATTGAAGGAAAGGGCCGATAGTTTCTGCAGCGAGCTGATCTTTGGTCTCAAACTCCCTGTATCCATCATCAACAGTGACCTGTAGATCTGCAAGCCTTGACTCATCCATCTTCATTTCATAACTGAACACTATTCTGGCGATTGTTAGATGTATCTCCATCAATGCCAATGACCGCCCTATACAGCTCCTTGGCCCCGTTAAGAATGGCATCCAAGCCGACTTTGCTATAGCAACGGACTGCGCGCCAACAATAGAATCATCCCATCTATCAGGATTGAAAACATGAGGATCCGGGAAATACCTGGGGTTGTGATGTATTGCATAAATGGCAACACCGGCTTCTGCTCCTCTAGGAAGTCGATAGCCTTCAATGACGTGATCCTTGGTTGCTTCTCGCCAAAGAATACCGCCAACAGGACCTGATATTCGTAGTACTTCCTCGACAACTCTCCGAAGATATAAGCAAGAATTTAGCTTTGAGCCAGTGTGAATATCATCCTCAGAAGTAAAAACGGAGTGAAGTTCAGCTTGAAGCTTAGCAAAAGCTTCAGGGGCACTACTAAGCCAGTACAGGGTTGCTGCAAGGGTTGATGAAGTTGTATCGGTCCCGGCAAAAATACAGGCTCGAGCTTCGGCAGAAAGTTCCTCTGGGGTAAAGGGCTCCCCGCTTACCGGATCCTTAGCTCGAAGAATATAGTGAAATATATCTTTTTCAGGGGAGTTTTCCTTTTCAATACCTCTAGCTTGGGTATCTTCTCTATCCCGTCTCCTTTTCGCAGTTGCAGCCACTAGACTCAAATAATTTTGAATATTCTTTATATCTTCCAGAGGCAAAATTAGCCGCTGAAACAGCCACCGCATGCCGAAGAGAAAGTTACTCCTTCCAAATATAGGTAGATGGATGAGGACTCCCATACTCCGGCCTGCGGATACAATAGCCGAAAAGATGTATTCTGAGTTCTTATCTCCATCTAATGCTCCGAATGTTTCACTGAAAGCCAAAGCCCCTAGTGTATCGAGGGCAAATCCAGTGCCTATACTCGACGTTAAACTTGGGCCCAAAATATATAGCAGGTGAGTTGGGTTAGAATTACAAGTTTTTGACATGTCGACAATCTGCCCCCATCCTTCGCTATCAGCATTTTTTGTTAATACTTGACAAAATTTGTCAATATGACCCTGGATGACTTTTTCGTAACTTTTTAAGGCTGCTTCGCTGAAGCCATAAGCGAAGATTCTTCGCCGCTTGCTATGATGTGCTTTGTCAATTATCGAAAATGTGTTGGGCAAGCCATTGCCCGGCAACATGGCACGATACCCTATTGACTTTTTGAACGGCTTTGTAGCACCGTAGATTTCTGACCAAAGTCAATGTTGTGTAATGAGAATATAAGCGCTCCCGATAAAATAAGAGACACGAATCGTGGTAAATACTAGGCGTACCTGAAATAGCGGGCGATGAATTGAAAGAAACCCGGTTCGGGCCATACCTAACTGCGCAGCCTAGTCAAGAATTAATGAATTCCCTTTAGTTTGATATCTTAAACCTCTTGCAATGCAATATTGCCAAATGCCTCAGTACTGAAATACGCACCATAAATCTTGTGCAATTCGTGCAAGTGGTAGTGGTTTTTTCTTGTCCAGGCATGATATCCACCGTAAAAGTCCGTAATTTTAGCAAGTAAGGGACCCGGGATGTCAGCAAGAGGATGGAAGTAAATACGGTAAACGACAACCCCGGACAACTAGGTATAGCAATAGTTAGAGTGGATGGAATAGTTTTGGGTCGGGGCAATACATCTCTTCATATACCCAAAGCGCACTGAGCCCAAACAGGGTGGCAAGGACCGAGAGCATTGTTACCAATAAAAGTTGCCAACGAAAAATTCTATAGTTTCTATAGGTTTGTCCGAGAAGCCAACTAAAAAGGGTCACAAATGAAAGGAAACCTAATAATCAAATATAAGGGCGAATTTCTCTCGCTAGTTCGAACACCTTTTTGATCCATTCGACTTCTTATACCTTCAGCTCCATAGGAAGGTTTTACCAATGGCAGAAGCGTCAATTCTGCCGAACCTGCTAGGTTCTTTAAGCACGCAGATAACCGAAACCGAAATCATGTCACGCTATACTCAGGCGCATAGCATCAAAATTTTCCCCAGTAAACTAAGATTTGCCCTTGTAGCCTATAAATTATTAATAGACTGTAAAACTTCAATATTTCTCAATAAATTTAGGTAACTTACGAATCATTCGGTCTTCGGTACCCAACTTCTCGCGGAGCTGGTCGGCGTTTTTCGGGCGCGAATCCGACACCCCAGTTGAGTCGTGGCTATACCAAGAAACAGGCGTGCTCGGCGTTTCCATATAATCGGCGCTTTCTTCTTACATATATGTTTATGCCATGGTTGTAGCATATAACTAAAGATTGATTTCTTTTCGCTCTTTTTCATCACTCCGTAGTTCTCTAAAGGTCCCTAGTCCCAACTAGCCACTATGTCTTCTCGATATCCTATGATTGCTCTGGATGAGCTGAATCCCGACCAGAAAAGGTTCCATAAATGGTTGGCAATTGAAGCTAGGCGATTCTGCCGCGGCGTGTAAGTCAATCTATTGCTTCTACTTCCACTTCCACTTCATTGACTCGAACGACGATGGTAGGTTTACGTATCAGAACCCCAAAACGGGGGCCATGGCTGGCATATGGACGCATCTTCTATACTTGCCACGGAGCTTAGGAATGAAATACCTCTCTGTTGCCAAGGCACTAGCTATCGTCAAAGGTCTACCGTTGCGATGTCGTGAAGTGGCAATATTAGCTATTGGAGAGTTCTATGGCGCTCAATTCGAGCTTTACGCACATACTCGCGTCGCTAGAAAGGTTGGATTATCAGACTCTAAGATTCAAGATATTCTCGAAGGGCGGCCACCTCTAGGAGGTAGTGAGCAGGAGATTATTGCGTGGGAGGTAGCTCGAGCTTTGGTTGGTGCTGGAAGTGAATCTCAGAAGGGCCCGCTCTCGGAGGAGTTGTGGAGCAGAGCCGAAAGGGCATTTGGCAAGACGGGAGCTGGAGCACTAATTCACTACTCCGGGTTCTACTCTTACACATGTATAATTTTAAACGGTACTGCAACGCCTGTACCTGCAGGTGAACGTGTGTGGGAAGGATGTTTGTAAAATGGGAAAGATCTCCAGGAGTTAGTCTGGGACTGTGGAAAAAATTAGTTACTTTTTTATCATAGAAGGCGTATAGTATACTTCATTTTATCTGATTAGATCGAATTGATGTTAGGCACAACGGGGGGGAGGGGGGGGGTTTGAATAACAGATAGGGGATGCTAGAAGATGGCTCATGGAAAAGCGATAATAAAGACAGGGTTTGCCGCTGAAACGTGCATTTAACCTTACTTTATCAATTAAAACTTATAACATGCAGCAACGTATGACAAATCTGAATCTGCATATTTTGATCTCAATAAACAGAATAAGATAACATTTGTTAACAAAAACAAACCCAAAAACTGGGTCAAGGCTAATACAGGATATGATATTCGTACAGGCAGTATTGCATATTCGGCAACACTATTAGCTTACACTCCCTTTGAACATCCTCGTCTAGTTTTTATTCTCTTCCCGTTTGATATCAGCAGCGATTCCGCGACTAACCCATTCGGACAACGCTTGAGTTGTAGTCATTGGATTGACAGCACAGCTTGTAGGCATCAAACTACACATTTGTGTTAGTGAGGAAAACTACTCTCACGCCTAGGTATGAGGCTGGAGGAGAGCCAAGGAGATATAAATTCCTGAAAAAAAGATTACAGTATTACTTACCTTGCGTCTGCTACGTAGAGCCCGTTTCGTTCCCACACTTTGCCCTTGTCGTTACAAGCCCCCATCTGAGGGCTGATGCCCATCCGACAGCTACCCATCTGGTGGGCGCTACCATAAATTCCATTCTCTAACGTAAGACCCATTTCTCTAAGCCTCTGGACTACCTCATCAAACGCTATCTGATCCGCCTCTTCGTCGTCTAGGCGTTGATAGACTGGTACCCCAATCACAGAAGGGTATATAGCTTGAGCTCCAGCTGCTCGATGTATTTTCATCGTGGCAATAAGTGCTTCAAGTAAGTGTCCTCGGTCATAATCTGATACAGTGTAATCGACCTTAAATTTTCCTAGTTGTTCATCAAGTAAGATTCTTCCAGTATCTCGATCCCGGACGATGATCACATGGTTCGTGGTATTTTTGAAACGGAGCATTGATTTTTTATACTCAAGCCCATTGTTCCAAGGAATGGAAATAGTTCCTTGACCCGGGAGCATTAGCATACCTTCAATAGCAGCACCGTAGTTCTTGTCGAGGCTAGTGTGCTCAATGTTAGCAGCACTAACCATAGAGCCCTCCCATGGGTTGATATCTTCCTTCCATTCCGCCATACAGGAGAGGATTGGGTGCATGTAAAGATTTTTTCCTATCCAGGGATTTGATAGGCCGCTCCTAAGCAAGATCGCTGGCGTGTTAAGTGATCCACCACTACAAATGACTTTTTCTGCTCGAATTATAACTTTCTTGATATTTTTCTCATCTGGACCTGACCTCCAGAACCCTTCAACGCCAGTAGCGTTGCCACTTTCGTCGAATGTCAACCTATCGACATCAAAGCCCTGAATGAATCTCGCCCCGCGCTTTTTGGCTTCTGCCAAGTAAGTTTTTGTAACGCCCATCTTACCACCGCCACCCGAAACGTCAGCCCCTTTGCAGGTTAGTGCGCAAAAAGCACCACAAATTTTTGAATGTGACACTGGGTCACCTTTGATACCTTGTGGGACTGATATAAATGTCTCACCTAGACGATGGCTGCCTTGTATAATTGTAGCGTTGCTATGGTTATGCTCAAAGTCTTTCCATGGTTTAGCATGGCCGGTCTCACATACGCTTGACGTTGAGTTAGTATGCCTGGACTGGATCCCACACCGGAGGGTACTATACGTACTAGTCTAAGCAATCTTGAAACTCCGGTGACTCTACGAATCCAAGGCCAAACTTTTCCCTCCATTCTTTCCTGGTTTTCGCCGGCAACTGCAGTTCGAGCTTTATATTAGACAAAAGGTACGTCTGTGAGATTTTGAAAGATTTAAGCCTACCTGCCAGGAAACACCGACATTAACAGTTGAGCCTCCACCCCATGTCTTACCAGCGAGAATTCCAAGGCTAACCATATAAGTTAGCTATATGGCATTATCACATCGATATCAAAAGGGAAGAACTAATTAAAGTTGCCTTGGAAGATTTAAAGCTGTCTCGTAGCATGTGGAAATATAGTACGTCAAACGATCAAAAGATAACATACCTTCCATCAATAGTCTGGAGATACGCAGATTCTTCGTACAGTTTGTGAAACCCGTCTCTTTCATTAATCGGCGCTTTATGCTTTGGATACCAGAATCCTTTTTCAACAACCATTAAGCTATGATTTGGTAGCGCCTTCGAAAGGTGCCCTGCGACCACGCCACCACCGCTTCCCGAACCAATAATTAAGATGGATGTAGAAAGTTTGGTGACGCCGTTGTCTGAATCAGCTTGACTCAGATCTTCGAAGTTAAATTCAGGTGTAGCCTCTGCTATAGCTGCGGATTGTTTGATATTTTCGTATGCTTTCCTCCCTTCTTCAGTGAAAGGGTACCCAGGAAACCCAGCGGCCGCATGATACACTGCGCTTGTCCGACACCACAACACCTTGGCGAGAGTCTGGAATGACTTGAATAGCGCTCTTAAACTGACTAGCTTAGAGGTAGACCAGTCTAACACGGCTTGCTCTCGCTCTTGCCTCGTCATTTGATTGAATGGAGTGTTAGAACCAGTGAGGTTTAGTGAACCATGGGGTGTACTAGTACTGGAGCTTAGTTCACATATTGGATGACTACAGCTAGATTCCGGAAGGTACTCACCCCAGTAATGTCAACAATCCACCCATCTGCGTAACGTTTTCTGGAGGTACATGATTCTGGAATAGGCAATCAATGTCCTGTAAGACTTCTGGAACATCGGAGAGTGATTCCTGGGCATAGGCGTCCAGATCTTTTTCGTTGGCAGGATTGACATGAACGCGCTCGTAATAATCTTTTTTTAACTCTGATGTCTCCTCTGGAGTCAATCTCGGGACGAAAGTCTCAAGAATTTGGATCAGAATGTTCCATTGCTCATCATCAAAAGGACATGTACTAGAAGGACGCCGAAATGGGAAAAATATTTCTTCAATCGTCATGGTGTATAGGTTTCAAGCTTCTGATCGATTGAAATCTAAGATAATTTGAGTAATAGTAGGTGGAAAAGACTTAAATATTATGTCTAAGATTTTTTATGAAAATGGCAATTTTTGGAAACGTAATGTTTTTTGAAGTTGTTCATGAACATCCCAGCATTAAATAGATGTAACGAAACCCAAAGAGTAAGCATGAAAGCGGCTGACTAGAGATATCCGAAGGGTCGCCAGGCTTTATTTCCAAATTCGGCACCCAAACTAGTCTCGTAAAACCAAATTCCTCACACAAGCTTAAACTAGGGGCAGTCTTGTAACTAAACTTGCAGATAGATTTGTGCAAGATTTCAACACAAAAGGGTGCGACGCCGACTAAATCGCAGCTTTGGAAATATAGATGCCACAACTCCGGGTGGAAATAGTACCTTTGTTATTATTCCCGAATATAGGTTTTCGGTTCCCTCAAGTTCGGGGCTTTTGCAACCCATGTCGTTGGAGATTCCTCATATTTGGAGAACTCGGAGTCGCAGTTGCTAGTTGCTCTCACAAGCCAGACATAACACAGATTATGGCAACGCCGAAGCCCCAACAACGCGAACTTGGTCGACTGTGGTCTCGTTTTGTTGACTGCGAGACAACCAGTAGCGCCCCGAGTTCGACTTGCGTAATGACAACGAAACCCCGATTCGCTCTCGGTCCCAATTTTACTTGATCGGTGAATGTTAAAGTTCACCGATTCTTTAATCCTTACTTAATACTATTAATCAATATGGGTATAATTATGTGGTGGGTGCGACGTATTTCGGGTCAGACGATGTATGAAGACACCCCCAACAAACAAAGAATAGAAATATTCATCATAATAGAATTGGTAGCAAAAATTATCAAATTTACTTCGCATAGCTTGTGATACTACACTTGAATGGTTTCTAGTGTCTCAACCCACAAAAAGACTGTCCTAACACCATGGAGGTCCTAAATCGAAGCCACGCCCTTATCAATAGTCGGATTTTAAAAGGAAATCTTAATCTTAAAAACATATTCATATTCTCCGTGGGAATATATGTGATATACGTACTTCTTTATTTCACATATCAGTTATTCTTCTCGCCGCTGGCAAAGGTTCCAGGGCCTTGGTATTGCGCCATCTCACGATTTTGGCTAGCGAAGGCATCTCTCGCTGGCAGAAGAATATTCGCAGTTCACGAGTTACATCTCAAATACGGTACGGATAAATCCTTGCTTTGGCAACTACTTATAACTTGATCGCATCTCTCTTAACGGATATAATTATTGACCATTTTTTTTCCTTTCCTCCAGGCCAATATGTGCGAATCGCACCTAATGAAGTCTCTATTTCTGAAATCGAGTCTGTGAAAAAGATTCACTCATCTCAAAACAATTTCTCTAAACCAGAATGGTACGGCGTTGTAGCCAATGGTGTAAAGTCTGCCTTCGCGATAGTTGACTGCGAAGTCCATAAGGCTCGCCGCAAAGCCTATGGGAGTGTATACTCGAACACGAACATCAGTCTTCTGGAGCCTGTAATCCGAAGACATACCAACGTTTGTATCCAGAAGATTAAACGAGATTTAAAGCACGGCCCCGTAGACATCCTCAGATGGTTCCGTTTTTTGGCTGCGGACATTATCGCAGAGCTTTGCTATGGGAATGATATGGAAATGTTAAGCAAAGAAGCTGTATGTCCCCCTGAAACCCGTATTCCGCGTATATAAAACTAAACCAACTGGGTCCAGGTAAACCCCATTGTCGAAGATCTCACAACACTACTAACTATTGGCGGTGTTCGTGCGGAGATCCCTGGTCTGAGCCTGTTGGAGTATTTGATTGGTTTTATTCCCCACCCAACAATCAAGACCATCACAAGTTGCAGCCAGCGAATTTTCGACTATAGCGACAAGGTTCTCTGCGATTTTCAGCACAAAATTCAAAAGGATAGCAGCAACTGTTATGCTCCTTATTTTTTCACTAGGCTTGTCAAGAATATGGATAACCCAACGGAAAAAAATAAATTAACGTTTGAAGAACTAAGACACGAGTCAACCGCGAATTTGATCGCTGGAAGCGATACAATTAGCACAACGGCAACATATGCCATATGGGCGATCCTAACGCATCCAACAGTTCGCGAGAAACTAGAGCGCGAACTGGAAGATTTAGGCGAAGAGATTACAGACGCGAAATTGAACCAACTTCCATACCTCAAACTTGTTCTCAAGGAGACTTTGAGACTATACGGGGCCGGGCCAGGTGGAATGCCTAGAGTCGTACCTCCTGGTGGATGGCGCCTTGGACCTTTTTATTTCCCCGGAGGCACGGGCGTTAGCTCACAGGGATATACACAACATCGAGAAATAATTGTATTCGAAGATCCATACGAGTATGTTTTATTCATCCCCCTCTCCGATGGGCTATGGAAATATTGCTAAAACTTATTTTAGGTTCATACCTGAAAGATGGGCTAATCCAACTAAAGAAATGGAGGCGCATATGATGCCCTGGGGTGGATCTTCAAGAGGTAAGCTGGTATCCATCCTTCATCTAGTCGTATAAATTTAGACTTAATAGTAATTCGGTCGCTTTTCGACACAAAAGTTTGCCCAGGTCAAAATCTCGCAGTGGTAGAATTACGGCTTATTATAGCGATTTTTCTTAAGGAATGTCCCGATGTCACACTCGCTGAATCTTGCACAGATGAGAGCATGGAGTTTGCAAACTACTTCAATATAAAACCTAGTGGAAATTTGTGCGAAGTACAGAGGCGAACTCTCTCATAAGGTGTCGCACGGGAAAAAGAATATTTAATATTCATGCAGTTATCAAATACGAAGTCTTACTGTATATGTAACACCGATAAGTGATGGAGGGAGGATACAGCAGCCGATCGTGGTCGCTCAATTATTTCTAGCATTAAGATTATTAAATCACTTCCTTATAGAGTTGATAAAAGTGTTGAAGCTAGTCTGTGTCCTTACGTTTGGAAAGGTGGGAGAGTTGCACTCGGATCTTAAATCTTGTCATGAAACGAAAGCAAGACTTTAAAGAGTATATATGTCAGGTAAATTCAAGGTGCAAGTCATAGAAGGATGCTAAATTGCTCGGTTGCTTAAGCCCTTCAAACAATCCCGTTCTTTAATAGATCAGTGAAGTTCAGACTCTATGCTAGCTGGGGTTTGGCAATGCTTGCCGAATATCTCAATCAATTCTTATGGTCGATATCGTTGTCATTGTAAGGTGCTTCATTAAGCGAAGGCGCTGAGGAGTCAGTGAGGTATTTTCATACGCCAAAGCCCCGCCCACTCTGTTTCTTCAAGCCAACACCCCGTATCGGTTGATTTTGGCGTACCTAAAAGTTTTCGCGGTCGGCGGCTCGCGTTCGGTAAGCCTCTTTGCCCCACGGCGGAACCGTGGAATGAAAGCTCAAGCTACACCTGAAAAGATGCTAAAAGGGACGCTAATTCAAAATTCGAATACGCCACAACGGCTGCACATATGTCATAACTAAACGAGATCCACACTTTCAATGTCCGAAACCTATGTGGTCTCGGTATTCCAGCTACCTTGGAGGGTCTAAACACGGTGTCCCCGTACTGGTGCAAGGAATAAACGGCCAGGGCCGGGTATAATTACTGGAAATTGATTAGATCTTTTGTGCACCGCAGTCGGATCTCAACCGGATCTCAACCGGATCCCAATCTGATATGCTCACATACACAACTTAATTTCGCCGACGCTACGGACACATGTAACGAACAATATATTACTAGTTCAAAACTTCTGTTTACTCGGTTGCGCGGCTATTCGGTCAAGTAAAGCCAGCTGAAGCCGTCGCCCCAACGATACTGGACTGTGAAGGATTGAAGCCACATTCATTTTTTGCGCTCCCCGCCGGATCATTGTCAGGTGAAAGATAAGAATGAATAAATTGGGTGTTGTTAACGAGCTCCCCGTGCACCAAATTTGCGAACTTCGATTAGAAGTGGATTTCAGGCGCTATAGCGATTGGCAAAATGTCCGAGGATATATAATAGGTTTATTTGAGATCGCATTGCTGGAATAAAACTTGATCCTTCTAAATAAACTTATCTAACAATTTTCATCGCGCCCCTCTAGAAATGTCCACTGTCCCAAAAATCCAAAAAAATAGGCGTGCTTGTGACCGATGCCATTCACATAAACTGTTGTGCAAACGGGCAAATGCAGACAGCAATTGCATGCGTTGCATCAAAGCGAGAACAGATTGTCACATCACACCAAGGTTGAAGGCTAAACGCAGCTCCAAGCTTTCTGTCCAAGAAGAAGGTCAGCCCCAAAATCTAAACGCGGAAGGTTCGGAATTCGAAATTGCCTTCTCAGAGTTATATCGCGTAAGTTTCTCTTATTTCTTGCCATGAAAATAATTTCCTAATCGTATCATAATTATCCAGGATGCCGCAACTCCGTCTGATACTACTGAGGATGAGATAAATGTGGAGAACGAAGCTGCGTTCGATTTTGAAGCCGCTTTTTCTGATTTCACTAGAAGTATCGGTACTTGTGGGAGGGATAACAACCGGAACGATGAAGATGAAATCATGGAGTTAGCCCAAGAGGAAGATATTTTGTCATTCGATTGGCCAGAGTCGAATGAGTTCCAAACGAATGGTTATTGCTCTAGCGCTAATCCAGAGAACTTGGCACCATCAATGGGCGACATGTCTCCAGATATTGCGTCAAGATGGGCAGACTTTCTCTCTACTATGGACCTAAAGTCCACCCATCAAGCATCTGAATCAAAGCGTGATATGGACACGCTTCTACAAGAGTCTGGTTACGGAATCTCCCATAGCTCTATAAACAGCGGATATCAAACAAGAAGCTTCCAAAACCAACAAACGAATTCTCACGCTTGTATTTGGATCAATATTGTCACAGAACTAAATCTACGACTCTACACTCTTCAGAAATCTTTATCCCACCCTACAAACCCCACCGATGGCGCCACCAGACTTGGCAACACCGAGATCTCCAGCACCCATCGAGACCGTCTCATAGACGAAGCTTTTGCATTATCCCAAAGACTACTCGACTTATACTTTCATCTTCACCCGAAAATGTTCGTTCCCGAGGTCTCTCTCCCAAAGCCAGCGAGAACGCAAAGCCTCGAAGAAACTCAAAATTTCATATTCAACTCGCCGAAGCCAAACACAAAAGACCAAAAGCTCTCGGTACCAAAAGACCCAGCTTCACTTCTGCTCCTCATATCTTGCCGTCTCCGGGCAATTGAGGTTTACCAAAATATCCTATTGCAGACATGGCAATATATTTCTCGAAGGGCATTCATTTCATCAGAGTCACCCGAGAGATTTCTGTTCATGGAGACCGGCGTCTTCTCTACACGACCCTCTTCTGATTTACGGGTCATATATAATCTCCAGCTTATGGAGTATTTTTTCGATCATATCCTTAAGAGAAGCGAGCGTGTCGTGGATCCATCAATGAGCGTCGTCATGGTGGCGCATAATTCGATTAGCAAAAAAGAAGCAGAGATTCTAAACGTCATCAAGGAGCTGCAGCGTATGCTAAACGAGACGTAACTGCTGTCACAAACGCCAGACTCTTGAGTTTCACCGAATGCTTTTTATTTCTTCATAAAGCCGATTTATTAGTACCAGTGATACCCGCAAGGCTCCCTTGAACATCGAGCATAGATCTGGTATAGCTACAAGTCTAACTTTCACATTCTGTTTTACATATCTTCTATATTGTTGAAAAACTATAAGACTCGGATTTATCTACAGGTGTGAATAGCATTGCCCTCATACATGTCATTCAAACTGAGCTTGTCAATGTGGTTAAACATTGGCTGTAGTAAGGATTCAAATAAGTGCAAATGAACGGATCTGGGCAAATTGTAGGTCCGGTGTAGCCGATGCCACCGCACTGTCCCCAGGGCGGACAGACAACTTGACCACCGGTGGTCGTCACAACTTTTGTTGTAGATCTCGGGATCACAGTGCAAAAAGTGCTAGTTTCGATAACTGGTGTGCCGGTACAGGGGGAACAAGTCGTAGTCACGTCGCAAACACCCCAGTTGGTGACGCAGGTGGCCGAGCAAGCTGTAGTCGTTGGAGTGGTCATCATCTTGGTCTTGGTGGTAGTCTTTGTGGTTTTCGTAGTTTTTGTGGTCGTGGTTTTAATTGGAGTCGCTGCAAGCGTAGAAGATAGCTGAAGCGCAACAGCGAATAAAAAGAGTTTGGAAATCATTTTTGATATTTGTGTCTTAAAATGAATGATGAAGTTTAAGTTGATTCAAATGCGTAGTACCGAGTTAAAGTGAGCTCGGAAGACTATAGATTTTTTTAATAGCAAAGGATAGAGAACTAAGAAATCCCCATACCTTTTATAGCTTTATAAGAGAAGATGATCTCGCGGGCGCGGGGATTAATTGAAGATACCATGGACATCAAAAACGCTTATTTGAATAGCTTAACCTTAAATTATAAGTCGCGAAGAGCTAATTACAGCTTACACTGAGGTGTTTACCCACCATTACGCCAAGCGAGGCTTCCCAGTGGCCCGATGGCTCTTTGACATCGACCATCTTCCTAGACGACTTACTGGCCACCAGACAGGCGTACCAAGTAAGCTATAATATCTATATTACTATTACCTTAGTGATTAGCCTTTTGCGGTCGTATCTCGTATTTATCCTTGTGAAACGTTCCTACAGGGCCAAGTCCCTCCGTGCGGATTAAAAGAGCATTTGGTAAGATAAGGAAATTCAGCCGCCGAGAAACATTATCTCTACCATACTCTAAGACGGCAGTTAAGGTAAGAATGCTGTATACGCGTACACGCTAACTATACTAACCGAACGGAGGGACCGAAGAGCTAATCCTCTCATGCGCCCACGGCAACCATCATGCGTCATTTACGCCCTCACATTCCTTGTTCCGTTTCACGTTTGATCCACAGATTGAAAATATAGCAACGAGCGCCTGGTCTCGAGGCTAACCGACGAGGCTTTTCGAAAATTGGGATCCATGTGACGCGACAACAACTCAACCCAACAGGCCTGTGCAGGCCTGTTGGCGGCATTCAGACCCGACTGTACCGAATCCGTGGTAACTGATTAGACTAATGCTTTCTGATCGGTCTTCAAATAGCCCGAATACGCGAATACAGCTCTGCTCAGTTGGCTAAAAGACCTACGCTTCACAGATATTCGTTCCGCAAATGTCGATACAACACCAACAGCATTGATGCAACACACGAGCGCAACAATGACCAGGATTTCGTCTTAAGCAGAAATACCAGTATAATACTCAGTGATACAAGTTTTTCGTGTAGAGGGTAATTGATTTAGTCCCAATGAAATCGGCTTAGAATTTAGAGCTCCAGAGGTCAGAAAGATCGAGATATTGGGCGCAGAACAATTATTTTTGGTTTGCAACCGATTTGTGACTTCCAAAAGGACTTTGCCGAGACTTGACATGTGGATGCTTGGAGATACGGTATTATTGCATCGATACACGGTAGGAGTCACCTCTCCCCACTCCGATTAGCAGCAGGGCTACCGTCGACGGTCGGTCCCACAGCCCGAAGGATACCTCCCTGCAGCTTCAGATTTGATATCTTGTTTCAGACCATCTGCCAAGTCAGCTAGCCTCTTTCGACATCGAGGTTCCATCATGATATCACGAATAAGAACGCCTTGCATTGCCAAGGACCCACATATAGATCTTCCTGCTCCCCTTCACAGCATGTTGATAGAAAATAGTCAGGTGGCTTCCTGCATATAAACTGTATTATATATATGGTACGAATAATGAATATAGCTTCAAGGATCAGTCTTGCTGATCAGAGGTAACAATGCGACAGGTTGTTCATTAAACATATTGACCCGCTGCAAGAAAATACTCCACGGCATCTTTCCAAGAATCTGAGACGCATATGGCTCTACTATTATCAGCAATTTTATTGCTAGCTGTGAACGACATTCTTCTGCACCTCTCAACAAGACTTTTTAATCTAAAATAATGTTTATCTACATTCGATCATTCTTGATTACAAGCCTCTATCGACTTAAAATATGTTCGGACAATTATATTGAGTATTATTAGTTTAAAGTCTTTTTGCAATTTATCCGAGCTTATGTAGCTCTGCTTTGCTTTGCCAAACGGATTTTCAAGAGCCTTGTGAGTCTAGGTATACCGTAGGCGCAGTGTCATATACGATTGTCCAACATAACCCGGGCCAATCATTCTTACTTGACGCTGTTTAACTTTAGAATGGCCCAAACAGCTGGTCTTCATGCTTTCGCCTCGGGACAAGAGCTAGGCTAGTATCTCCGTGATATATCGGCTTCAAGCTGAGAATGGGATTCTTGATGTTTTGAACTTGTTTAGTATATTCAAAATATCCGAACCTTGCCATCCTGATGCCGGCTGTTACATGCTCCGTGACATTGGTCCACTTCCATTTCGCAGCGCCTGAACGCTCTTTAACCATCGCCGAGACACATCTTGGGCAAGGCCCATCGATCGTCTCAGTGCCGACGCCTAGAAACAAGAAAGACTCAGAACTTTGGATCACGAAGCTATCGTCGCCATCGTTCGTATTCCAGAATCGGAAGGATTGGCCATTTATGCGTGAAGCTCGTGCGCCACCTGTAGCACAATTTGCCAGGTAGGGGCTGGGCCGCCTTCCAACCTAGAAGCCATCAACCTCGACAGCCATGCAAGATCCATTGAGGATTCTAATGCTGTTGACGGACACGTTGTTGATTCGGGTCGTATTCTGAGCATGGCATGTGATGGCGGTCATGGTGGCTAGGATTATACTCGGAACAGTTAGGAGTTTCATGGTTGCCATGCAGTCTAGGGATTTCTAGATTATATTTAAACGAGTCTAAGTATTAAATATTAAATTCGACGGTAGATTGATGGGGACGAATGATTATCTTCGTACCTGGACTGATGACGGAGGTTGGAGCTTTACTCAGAGAAAGTAAGGAGAGTATAGCCTGCACTACCTGGGGGGAGAAACGAAACTTGATACGAGGTAAGAGTATGTTTTAAAGGAGAAAAGAAGCAAGCAAAGTTGAACAATATGGCTCCGCTGAGCGATATGATATAATTTGGTCAGTCTCAGAGCTCTTCGCATGCTCGAAGATTTGGTAAACGAAAAAATCGGTTTGCACTTGACTGCTATATTCTGATTATATGTTCGTATCTATGATTACGTATCCTCTCACATCATCGGCCCACAACGGGGTTTCACTAGGCCAGCTGCGCCTAAACGGATCTACTTTATTCATGCAAATTACCGCTGTTTCGTGGTTTGAGTCGTATATTGACGCAAGGGTGAAGCTAGCTCCATACCACGGCGAGGCCCGGTATTGTGGTGTTAGTGAAAGTTAAAGCCCGGCGCCAGGGATGAGTCGGCAACTTTTTCCGTTCTGGGGCTGCCCTATTGTCCGACGGATCGATCGATCAAGATTACTGTTCTGAGATCTGAAGAAAGCGCCGCGTCACTTGATTTTGTGCTGGCTTCTCTTCGAGTTTCTACTGCCGTACTTATGATCGTGCAATTTGAATGGGGCAGCATTTTTGTATGTGAATGTAGCTGAAAAAAAAACCGAAGTGTCAACTCCTTTCATTCCTACTTCCGCACTAAAAGTACAAAAAAAGTGAGATGCGATTGCTCCTGCCTTCAACTGTGCTTGAGATTCATGAGATTGCTGCTGCGGTCCGACAGCAGCACAAAATATTAAGACTTCAGTTGTCGTATGTGAGCAGCCCCAACTGGTCTCGTTCCCGCCGGCCATTGCTTTCCTACAACACAATAATGTGTTGGTTGGGCTTCACCAGATCAAATTCCAGCGGTCAGGGCAGTCAGTGCTCCAGCGACCAAAGCGGCCCGCTCCCGTAGGGTTCCGAAACCAGCTAGGCAAATTACCAACTGAAAATTGACTCTGTCATCCCGATAGTTATCGTACCACGTGCTAGGGATTTATCGCCATAATACTAGGCTAGCAATATGGGCAGTGACACAAACCGCGCGCGGAGTGCCTAACGATGTAAGTAAGTCGTACAATTGTTGTCTCGTTGCACGACGCGACTGGGGAGCTGCAATAAGGTTTGGTGTGGTCTCGGAACCAGACCTTGTCCATCCGCGTTACCACATCCCCACAAGGTAGCGAGTTTTCCGGTGACCTTTTTCCGATTTTGATTACCAACTAACCAAGCCTCCGCTTGAATTTTACCTCGTATGAGAAGGGGATTTATTTAATATTGATCAATTCTTCTCCGGTTGGGTTGTCCCTTACTTACACGTATCATTGAACCGAAAACTGATTTAAATACAGTTTTTGCAGGTCTTTTCAATCTCTTAGTAATTTCGTTCTTAATGCACATAGCTCCAAGCCAATGGATCAAATGCCTTTGAAAATAGATATATTATTTAGGCCGTCATCTGCCAGTTATTTTCCAATTTTGATCTATCTTGTCAATGTAAACAAAGGTCCCGCGAACTTATCGTAAACTAATGAGAAAATCTAAAAATTTGTTCGCTTTGAGCTCACAAGAATACCCGTCCCTCGGTTTTCGCAGCCACAACACCTGTTTGCCCCAAAGCTGTCACTAAAGTGACTCTAACCCGCCTCCCTTCCTTCTCAAACCATTCCCTGATCTCATCTCCGAGCGTACCTTCCGGAAGCTTGATATTCTCCAGATTTCCGGGCTTTTCGAAATTTTCGGCCAAAACATTGACGCACCCGTCCTCCGTGATGCTGAGGATAGCGTACTCCTGTCGGGTAACATGAAAGGCTTGCATATTTTGTGCAGAGTTGTGTTCTTCTTCGTAGCGTTTTTTCGTGAAAATATCGAGCCCAACAACTCTAATCTTGTGGCCTCGATGTCCCGTCTCCGTCACCTTGCAAGGATGTCCGTTGAGCACGACATAATCAGCTTTCTTCAATGCGGAAAGTTGCACAGTGTATGATTGTCCGTCGTCTTCCATTTCTTTAGTTTGTAGGTTTGCGGAAAATTATGTATGTAAACCCAGATGAGAATAAGTGCAAAATAGATGGTAGTCGCTGTGCTCTCGGTTTCTTGGGGAAAGGGATTCGATGCGAGGACGAATTATTGCACCTATGCGGTGGTGATGCGGGGAAACATTAGATGTATATTTTCACAGTGCAACTTAATGAACGATATATAAAAGATACGGGGCCTTTAAGAGGAGACAAAATCCTCGATCAACTTTCCTCAAACTTTCAACCTCCAAAAGCAACCACTCAAGTCAGTCAGATAAGAAACAATGTTACGCCCCCGGTTTATCATTGGCGATGTGCTCCTGTTAAGCTCTTGCTGGTACCTAGATGAATATTTATGCGGGGTTAGTTTCGCTCCGTGTCTTGTAGGATATATCGTGTGCTGTTTAAGCATGCCAGTATTGGTCGTTAGTAATGGTTGAAACGTTTGGTTACCTGAAGCATGCCGGCATATGCCGTTAGCTTGAAGGATGTGGAGCGCGTAGAGTATTGCCAGTGAATTGGTCCTACAAAAGTGGAGCCGTAAAAGTGGAGCTGCCAACCGGTTTTATATCACCAAGCTAAATTGGGAATGTCACTAGAAGCCCCGTTATATGTAGAACTGAAATCTCAAAATGTCCCAGAAACCAAATGTGCGACTTTGGTATCACAACACGAAGTAATCTTAGTTTTGAAACCTCTTTTTGCATTGGCGAGCGTGGTTTAACGTTACTTACGGGCATCAGCGGTGTATATTCTACACATATGGGTGCTGTACCACCTGAGCTTTCTATAGCCGCTATAAACTCGTGGCATGACCTGGATTACTTTCACTTTCGATGGGTCCCCTCCGTACTTTTACTAGAAGGATCTCTACGATTGAATTCGTTTGATATTGTGCAAGCCAGATTCCTATATGGGACTCTAGAAGCGTTAGTGATGGAAGATCTAAAGTCAGAAATAGCAATCCACCTCAGGATGAATAGATATGCGCTGTTGTTGGACAGATTTGCATCATACCATGGATATCTTGCCTCTTCAATATAGAGTTTCAGGCATAAAAAATCCCTTAAACATAGCAATATTCCCCCCGTCTATATCGAAAAAAGTCGCTACATATCTCGTGGAAGCTAGAAACTAGGCCTACGGCATCCTGAACAACATATCCCGGCACCTTGCAGCTGGTTGGGCAGCCTGGCCCAGTACTCCAGGGGACAAGAAGATCAAAGAATATAAAGGAGATCCCCTAAAAGGCTATCAAGCCCATTTCGATGAAATGGTCCTCAGACGACGAACACAAAATACTGTCAGGTATCCCTTCTTATATGATCTTCCGGACGTATATAATATCCATCTTTTGCCTGCTTAGCCTAACAAATACACATCCCGTGATGAGAACAACACAAACTTAAAAGTAGAAGGCTCCAAAGACGCCCGGTATATACTGAAGGACAGTGAATTCGGTTGTTAGCTACTTGAAATCATGGGTTAGTGATATTGTATGGCACTAAGCTACACATTTGATCACTGTCCCGTAACTAATAGTGCTCCGATCGTGTCTCTTTGTATCATATAAACGTAACCAAGCCTTATCGCATCATCTCGGCTGACACCCTTGCCCTAAGCCTATCCGTCTCCAGTATCCCTTCTTCTTCATCTTCGTTCCCTCTGTCCTCGTGATTCCGGCCATTGTTCATCCTACCCATACGTAACATCTCATGCGAACCCCGTCGCCCATTGGTTCTACCATCCGGCGCCGCATCCTCAAGAGCATTAAACTTGCGAAACAGAACCCAGAATGCAATACCAGAAGAGAACGTCGCGATTGCTAGCCACCCGTAGAAACCGACAAGATTTGGATCGCGTGCAAACGGGGCTATAAGGCCACCAAGTGCTGCTCCCAAGGCACTCGTGAGCAGGAACAAGGACATGATGAACGACTTCATTGACTCTGGCGCCTTGGTGTATGCGTACTCCAAACCCGTCACCGAGGCCAAGATCTCAGACAAGCCGATGAATAAGTATGCTGGTGCTTGGATAACCACGTTAACATGGTTTGGAACTTGACTGCCGTCAGGCTGAGCGCCAGCAGGGCACTGGCCTGGAGCCTCATAGCACGGTGGAGACGTATATATTATATGCTGTACTAAAGCGGCATAGGCCATCCCGCATCCTGCGAGAAGGAAACCCCAGAAAATGCGAGTCATCGGTTTGAATGCAATCCCTCGCTTACGTAGAAATGGATAGAAATACTTGTCGCAGATTGGGATGAAAATGATAATTGTGATTGGGTCGAGGTTACCTAACATGTCGTTTGGTATACCATGGAGTTCCATCTGGCCAGCCTGAGAGATGAAATTGTTCATCATCTGTGGAGAAAAGTCAGCACCGTAAATAGAGTAACATGGTGGAGCGGTACTCACTTGGTTGAAGCACAGCCAATATATTGGGAAGAATAGAAAAACTTGACAGGCAACCAGGGTGCGTTTGAGTTCATTGACAAAGGCATCATCCCACGGCAGATGCGGTTTTCCACGGGATGGTTTCGCAGCATCAAGCCCGCCATTCGAAATCCCAATCCAGATAGCCTTGAAAGAATCAGCGACCACGCTACCCTTCGGTGGTCTGTCGACATACGATTTCCTCCCAGAAATGAGGATAAAAAAACCGATAATAAACATTGCAAGGGGCAGTAAATACGCGGCCCAAAAACCCACATACTTTTCCATTGGTGTCGTAACGATTGTAGACAGCGAGCCAATATTAATCATGAGATAAAAAATCATATAAATGCGCTGTACAGTTAAGGTCGGTTCAACAATAACCCTTTCCCCATTCGGATTCGTCCTTACAAAGGATTCGGTCCGTGTGTATTGCTCCGCGATAAGTGGTGCGACGTTCGCTTTGATGCCACCGGTTCCCAGCCCGATCACAACCATAGCAACCAAGAGACCTCCAAGCGCAAGACCAGCTTCGATGGAAGAGGGTAATGACGATAAGAACAGAATGACGATACCGACCATATAAATGATTGAGAACCAATAGATTGTACGATATTTCCCCAGATATTGATCTGCGGCCACAGCACCTAGTATTGGGGTTAGATAACACCAGAACTGGAAGAAGTTGGTTAGAGCTGTGGCTCCCGCTTGGCCCAAACCGAGCGCTCCAGGCAACCCAGTAGGGTCATGGTAGCTATAATTGATATAGTTGTTGAAGGGACCCGATAAGCCGTAATACGCGAATCGTTCGCAAAGTTCGACTATCGCCACCAAGAACACAGTCCATGGTAGTTTGTCTGGTACTTTACGAAGACGACTCCGCTCGTATGCGGTCAGCTCATCGTCGTCCTCATCAGGAGAATCCGGAGCATGTCCTTGCTCGGCGCGTAGCGAGTCAAGGGAACCAGATCGCACTCCTGGAGTATCTTTCCGGGCCACAGGAGAGTACATGCGACGTGCCCCCGAGAGTGAAGCAGATATTATTCGATCGATGGGAAGGGACTCGACACGCTTCCTTCTCAAGATGCAGAGCGGCCGTATGTTAAGGTACTACGCAGGAGAAAAGAGATGGAAGCAGGAGGCTTTTAGAGTTGTGTTGATTGGGTCACGTGAATAATAAACTTTCCGGCGACCCAGCTTAGCGAGACCAGATGCTCTTGTTTCGACCAATAGATTAGATCTAGGTGTGGATTCGATAGCATCCGGCGCATGCATGCCAGACCAATTATATTGCAATATCACAAAATTGTACACCTGAACCTCTGTTCCACCGAAAGGTGCGAGGGAAGAGCTTCCATTTCTAGCGTAAAGGTCCTTGCAATCAGAGGTTCATCTTCGAAGGCTTCGTGTTGCAATTTTGCTGTCCATTTAACGTCTTTAAACCATGGTCATCATAACTGGTAGGGTAGCTCTAATATTACCCACCTCGTCATTTTGAACGTTTGTATTGGGTAAAAATTCTAGTCCCGCGGAGGAGTCTTGTAACTTCATCGATCACACGCCAAAATTAGCCGGTTTCTTTAAGCGAATTCTAAGGTTATAGCTCTCTATAAAAATTTTCACCCGATCGAATAATTTTGGAACAAATTTTTTTTTTGATCGATTCAATGATTTTCATCGACCCGGGTCAATTTTCCTTGTACTTATTTTAAACGTTACATAATGCTAATCATCTCGCTGTTTATAATTATGAGAGTTTTATGAAACTTAAGCCGTCAGTTATACTATCAGTGGTGAAAAAATTTTTTGCCTAACACTTAAGAATTAAACATATATCTTATCACCTTCGTATTTGAACATGGAATGGATTTCGGGGTAGAGAATATGGATTTGATTTTTTAATGGTTTGATAACATTATAAAACAGTCTATACCAGGATTTGGATCGACCTCGAACAAGTTATAAGAATTGGTGGGTTTGATACCTATGTTGGGCTAGATACATATAAATTCCAACGCTAAGGAATCCTTTTTGATAAATACGTCTAACAGCAGAACTTCCTGTTGACCTCCCGTACCACAAACTCCGCAACCAAACACTTTACTCCACGATATCGCCCCTCTACCAAAGCAATCTCTTAACAACTTAACTCAAAAGAAATCATTCTCAGGTTCTTTTAACAGTGTGGGGTTAATTGATAGATGGTAGACCAGTACCAACCACCACAACCACAGCTTCCATCTGAGCATGAAGGAACCGGGCTTCTCGGGCTGGCACCGGGACCGCAACCGGCGTTGCAAGCTTGGATAGACGCTTGATATGGAGCGATGGTAGTAATGTCTCCAGTTCCGCAGGCGCAATTTCCGGGGTTTAGAGATGCCCAAGTTGCGGTAGGATAGTTCGCTCCACACCATTGAGGGCACCAATCTCCATAACTAACTGGGCCCTCCGAATAAACGTCTTTGCTACCGAGCTGCGTACCGACTGGATTGCGGCTGGCGCACCCGTAGACGGTATAGGAGCTCCAACATCGCTTGTCTTTTAGGCCGGCTTCTGAGACAGGTGCGGAAACATCTCGACCCTCAACTGGAATGGCAGTGGCAGTGACAGCTGCGAAAAGAGCTGCGAGTGGAATGAGGAACTTCATTATTGCGATCGTGGCTTGATGAGAGATGAACTAGAAGTGTAGGTTTAGGCTGATAATTTGCTGTTGCTAAGGACAAGACTTTCGATTTCAAAGACAAAAGCTTGCGTGCGGGGAGATGTATTATAATAGTATTTGTTGCGATTCAGATCGTATCAATGGGAAGAAGATATGTATCTTTCGAAGGATCTGCACCGCCTTTTATAGACGAAATCTCAGTCGACAGACCTTACAATTTGTTAATCTTTCAAAAAGACACTTTCTACAATGCGATCTACACAGTCTAGAAAGGCCTTACGCTATAGTTAACAGTATACATAGGGTAAATTTGAGTCCGCAACGGACATAAACAAAATAACCTTCGAAGCTTCACGCAGATCGTACATACGTATAACCCTAACAACCAATAGTAGAGCTCCTAGAGTTACGTGTGTATTCAAGAGAAGAGTTACGTCTTCGTCGGCGAATAGAGCCGAATGGCCGCATGCAGGGATTAGCCTGAATCTCTTGAGAACGCCACAAAATTTGCCAAGGGTATCGACCAGCGGGAGGATATTTCCTCCCCGCAAATCATAATTCATCGAGAAGCGAGAAATAGCTTGTTTCTCAGCCTTGGCCATCTTCTTACGTAAGGTCCAGACTAATCCGTCGAACTGTTATCCAGTTACGGTAAGTTGTTATCTAGTTATGGTAAGCTCGAAATCTCTACATAAACTTTTCAACGTTTAGCTACGTAGACAAGACGGTCCGGGAAGCCGCCAAGTCTAAACGAATAGCTTAATTGGACTACGATCGGAACATATCTCGACGCAGTATCAGGTAATATTTCCAAGATTTGACGACCGAAGACATATCAGCTGGCTATTCGACAAGGGTCGACAGATTTCGTTACCATATATATAGGCAAAGTCTAGGAAAGACACAGCATTTATTGCATGATCGATATAAGCTGTTACTTTCGGATTAAGGTGTGGGTATTGCTCGTGGCATTCTGAAAATTGGACGTTCGCTTAAAATATTGATATTGCAAGGTTGCTTCCCAAAAGAATTTCCCGCGGCGATGTAAGAAGCAGAGATTCCAGGGCTAACCTTGAGTTGGAAGTTGCTCCGATACAGGGTATATTTGGATAAGGGTGTGGACACAAATATTAGCTCCGAAGACACCATACCAGCTAACAACTGCGATCATCACAACCTCAATCGCTTACAGTATGCTCAAAACATCTCGAAACAGCAGTCTGTCTAGGCTGGATGACCACCACCAATTTTAATTTTGAGCTATCCGTGTCTGCGAAGCGTAGCTAGAACTTGAAATCATCTGCAGCTTCAAATATTTTTGATCCGTTTGAACAGTTGCTTTTTTAGCTCACGAACTCCTACTAAGCTTGACCCCCCACAAAGGCCTCCTAGCGTAATGGTCATGTTACACTGTCAGAGGACTTAAAGTGGCTTGAGTTTGTCATTATTACATGTTGAGGATCCTGGGAAAACGTCGTCTTATCAAAAACCTGTGGGTGACCGCGAATTGTAGCCCTCAATAGAGCCGCATACCCGGCTCTCAAGTCGGCAATTCAGCAGACCCCGCTTGAAGACACTCATGTTGCTGCGACATATAGAGCTGGAATTTGATTATATATGGCCGTTTATTGGAAATTCGTAGGCTACTGTAGATTATACTAGACTACGGGCTGGTAGATACGATGGGGTTCACTTGAAGCTCTCCATTGCAGAGATCTAGAAAGTACGGAAAATGCGATGGATCTGGAAATCAAGTTAAATGATCTTAGTCTCCGATAAATAATAAAACTACCACGATATAGGTTTGCATAAAGTACGACAAATTGGCGACCCAACCATTGAAACATCAAGCGCATGTGGCACTAGGATAGAGAGGGCGGGATCTTAGGGGCACCTGAGCGACATTATTTTGATGCCTTAGTCATTCTGTCCGCCGCTGGGTTTATAATAGCGGCATTAGGCGGATTCCCTGTCGTTAGTGTGCCACTGGGTAGCTATCGAGCTGGGACGGAGATCAAGCGAACCACACGCGGAAGTGGCATCCTTATTGGACCAGGAATATCGGGGGGTCCCTGAGAGCAACTAGCCTTGTTAAATATGAAGTTTCTAATGGTTTTATTATAAATTTGGACTGAGTTTCTTAGGTAGGTGATTGAGTGAAGAGAAGCTACTGGGGTACGCTTACGCCTGGGGGTAAAACAAGACACCTCGCCGTAATCCATTCAATAATCTCACTAACAACAGAATCGATAGACATTCAAGGCAAAAATAGGGTCGAAGGTCTTCAAGGATCTGACGAAGCACTAGCATGTTTATTATTAAATAAAATACGTAAGTAAGGCGGATAGATAAGGTCTATTGTTCGTTTACCTTGCTGCTGATAACATGAATTTTCTTCGTGAGATATAGACATCTATCTAAACTAAAGTATCCCGCGACGAGACAAATATTCGTGCTATTCAGTCGCTCACACCTTTCTATGCCTCCATTTAACCTCCGCGGGGTGCATAGGCCTTGAAAACATGCTCGAGTAGTCTGTTGGTGGGACTTCCTTTGTCATATCCACCTGCTCCCATTGCAAAAGTCGTACCATTGTCGCTAAAATTGCACCAAGTTGAGTGTACGCATACTTTTCAGCCACACATCTATGCCTACCGCCTCCGAACGGCAAATAAGGTGATTTGATAGATTTCAATGATACTGCACCGAAGCCATAGTCGATTGTTTCTTTGTCATCCTTGGCTTCGATTGGAGCCGGGACGAGGCCCGCTGTTGGATCGTCCCATCTGTGAGGATCCCATTTCATCGGATCAGGAAAATTTTCAGGAGTTCGGCCAAGAAAACTCGGAGCGGCTAGGAGAGTGTGCGAGGGCGGAACAACCCAGCTCGTCTCGGGGACCGGCATTGGAGTTTTTACTTTACGCAACACCGAGTGGATGGGAGTGTGAAGACGGAGTGTTTCCTTGATAATGTTGTTGTGAAGCGTGAGGGATTGAAGGTGATCATAAGTCAGTGGCGGCAGTGATGGCCCTAAAACGTCACACTGCTCTTGATAAAGCTTTTCTATCAGAGCTGGATCATGAGCCAAGCGCAAGACAATCCAAGACCCTGTCGAAGATGTATTATGCTGGCCTCCCATCAACATGGCAATCATCAAGTTTGCAATCTCTTCGTCGGGGATTTGGTTTCCATCACGATAAGAAGACTTCATTAGTATGTCTAACATGTCATCCTGCTCGTCGGACGACCGGCTTTTGGTCCGCCTTTGTTGAATAACCTCAAGGTATAGCTTTGCCATTGCTTTCTGCGCTCTGTCTCTACGAATATTTCTTGGTATGGGAATCCATGGAAGAACGAAGTTTATGGGTGCAAAGCCATCATCGAGATGCCTATAGAGTAGCGAAACTTCGGCATCAAGCCTATCTCGGATCTCTTTGCCTTGAAGGGAACCAGCGGCCGTATAAGTAGTAATCTCGGCCATAACGGTGGTAATATCGCAGATACCAGTCTCCGGCTTGAATATCGGCGAGGAACTGATGAAATCTTCCACCTCCTTGACGAACATGGGAACATAACTTTTCAGGGCGGCTCCGTTCAAGCCGGGTCCCAGCAACCTCTTCTGGTCCATCAATTTTGAGTTGGGACAGTCGTATACGACTCCTTTCCCGAAGACGGGCTTGGTCAAAGGGCCGTATATTTCTTCCGCGTTCAGATCCCTGAGCTTACCATTAAGAATAAATTCGTTTCCTTTACTTCCAAGGAAGACAGTGGTAGGCGACCCTAGAAGATAAAAAGTGAAACAGTCTCCATACTATTACTATACTTAGCAGCCTGATCTTCTATATTGCGTCTATTATTCATTACGTTCGTACCTTTTCTCGGCATTCGGAGAAAAACTTGTAAGGGTCAATGCCATAGTATATTGTACTACCAATAATAGGCAGCCAATGGAACACGACGGGTGGCTTGTGCGGGTCAGGGAGATAGAGTTGCTTGAATAGATTCCAGCCGATGAACGCAGCAACCCCGGATAGAATCGATCCCACGACGGAAGAAATCGTCGTACCCATGTTATTCCAATGTGTTGCTGACTGTTGCAATCTCAATGGATTGGTCCTGCTATCAATATATCACAAGCAGGAAGTCAGTGGTGTGGCGTGGCGCGGAACATCCAGGTGACATACCATTCACTTCTTCACAATGACAGTTGGAGAGGATCTAGATCTCAAGAGTCGAGATGAAGGTCGTCGGCGTTATCTAGTAGAGCCGCAAGTGTGTAGCCATGGTTGAGAAAGGGGTCAAAGGGATGTCAGATGTAATTTATTGGAAGAAATTAACACGCGATCCAAACGCAACCAACAGCTCCAACAAAGTCGCGTCCAGCTTGCAACTCAAGGACTGGCTTCTCCATCACTGTGCGAGTCAGTTTCCAGAAAGCAATTGTCGCATTCCCGTTAGTTCTCCAAGTTAGAGTGCGGCTCCCATAGAACGCAGGCGCCGACGCGTTTACCCGGTCTTCCGTTCCGGCGGCGATATCTACGATGTATCGATCTGACAAAATTCTTCTTGAGATCCGGCTGGTCTTGGCATTCTGTCTCAATTGACAATATTTCCGGTTGATATGGCGTGCGTCTTTAATAGTTCAAAGCGAGATTCATCGCGATATCGCGATGACGCAGATATTAGCCATTACTAGCATTGATACGCCTAAACCGAGTCGTCCCTTTCGCCCGCAAAATCATGTCTCTCGAGGTTGAAGTGAATAACGCTAACCTATCCTAGAAATACCACGCGAAACGCAAGACGCCGTGAACCCACTAATCATGTGTAAACATCTTCATACCCCTGTCCTGTCTACGAATTCGCTAGATTCAAACCCCTCCAACATTACGAACGCTCGCGCACCTATCTCAATTAATATAGAGATTATGTAAGAGGAAGTGAAAGGGTTGATTCATTCATGTGCATTGTCATAACTATCAACATGCATAAAAATACCCTCTCCTCTTAACATTGGAAGTAAACTAGACAAGGCGTACGCCTGATAAGTGGAGAGAGGATAGCTCCACTATCTCATAAGTAAGTGAGTCTGGATACACGCTGATATGGGAAGCAGACAAGCACAGACGCATAATCTTAGAAGCACACTGCAATGCTGATACATATCATCAATCGGAACTAATAAAAGAAAGGCTCATTAAAAGCAATCCATGCTTGTCAACTCGATTACGCTTGTTCGAGGTGCTCAATGTTCGCCAGCTCTTGTTTCTCTGTGAGTGCTTTTCTATCCCGAGCTGCTGTTGTAAGGTCGATTCCTGTAATGTCGTTCTTCTCCGCACCGAACAATTGATCCATTTGCTCAAGCGATATACCCTTCGTCTCGGGTACCAGGAAATAAACGAAAACACACATCGCGAAATTAAAAGACCCAAAAAGGAAATATGTACCGTAGCCAGATTTCCCGAGATGAACAAGCTATATAGTGGTTAGTATAAAGCATCAGAAAAAGGCTCGTATGTTCTTACCATAGGTGGTGTAGCTCTGGAGACAGCAAAGTTGAATAGCCACTGAGTAGCAGCCGCAAACGACACGTTGACTCCACGCAGTCTTGTGGTAGGAATTTCAGACACATAAATCCAGCAGACCGGTCCCCAGCCGAACTGAAAGAGTGCTGCGAAGATGAAAATGCAAACCAAAGCGACATAACCGGCGGGTGGTACAGCATCACCTGCCTTTGGAGGTTTCGCACGGATCTACACCCAAAGTTCACAAGGTCAGCTACCACGTAGAGCCAGAGAGCAACGGAGCTGACTGCAAAGATTTCAAGGATGCGCTACTTACGTATCCACCAATGTAAAACATGCACAATCCCATACCAATGGAGGTCCAGATCAAGCTGCGTCGACGACCAAGGGAATCAACGGCGACGAGAAGGAATGTGAAGCATGAAACCATTTTGACGATGCCATAGATACCGGTTGCAAAGAGACCTGAATTTAGTACTGTCAGCGAAAAGTGGCAAAAAACTTCCCAGACGTATTAAAAGTACCGTTCTTTGTTCCAGTGACTCCCAGATTGTTGAAAATCGTTGGCGCATAAAAGTTAATCGCACTAAAATCGGGTCGTTAATACAGAATAAAATTATTAGAGCTTTCTTGATGGCGTGTCATACTTAGTTCCTGTAAGCTGCTGCCACACCATCAAACCAATACTCAATAGTCCACGCCTGCGGTTACCTAGAGAGAAGTTAGTTGATGAGATTCTTAGATAAATATCATATGGGGATACGGTAATTCTTACTCTTCTCGGCGAACATTTCTTTTACTCTGGCCCAGTAGCTAGCTCCAGCTATGATTCCCCTCTCAAATTCTAACTGCCCGTGGATCTCGGCGAGTTCTGCTTGAATATATGGATCGGACTCGGGAAGCATGCGAACTTTTGTTAAGATTGCAGTCGCGTCCTCCCAGCGGTCTTTTGTCGCCAGAAAACGTGGAGATTCTATATCCCATCTTTAGCACCTAGGACAATTCCTCATCGAAGTGGGTCCAACTTACCATCGCAGAACAACATTCCAATAAACAACAGAACCGCGGGCATACATTGCATGGATAGGGATAATTGCCATGCACCATGACCCTGGACATGAAGGAGAGAGCCGTAATTGATCCAAAAAGCCAACATTATCCCGGCAGTTTCGAACAATTGATACATGCCGGTGAGGAAACCACGAATAGCACGGGGGGCATTTTCAGAGACCTTTTCCTAGTTAGAACCAGAGCTCAGTCCGTTTGAAGCAAGTAGGCAGCTTACATAAAGAGGATTGATCATAGTAGCAGCTCCAACACCTAATCCAGCAATGAATCTAGGATTATGTTAGCTCAGACCCTTCTTAATATTCAAAGAAGCCTTACCGTCCAACATCGAGGGCGGCAATATGCCCGTTTGATGCCGTCTGCATGACGACTCCAATAGTACAAACGGCGCTGAAGATCAAAAGTGCCGGCTTACGTCCGAATTTATCTGCGAACCATGGGGCCATAAGAGATCCGAAGAAACAACCACCTTGCAAGCAAGATACAATGTTTGCATTGGTATTGGCGAGATCAGAGGCGTTAAGTTTGTTGGTTCCAAAGGCACTAAAAGGAGTTTAGCTGGCATTCCAATGTCGAGGCGGTTTGAATAATCTGCCTACCTTTTGAAAGAATCCATTGCTTCGACTCCTCCAATAATTCCAATATCCATACCGAAGAGCATACCTATTATAAAATAATTAGAAAAAGCGTGAATCTTAATTTTCGTAGAGACCGTACCGCCGAAACACGAAGCGCAAGCTAAGAGGTAAACCCGCCAGTTGTACACCTCGGTCGGGTCAGTTTTCATAGCATCGTTCTTGATGATTTTCCGCAAAAAGCGGACGAGAAGCCGCTCTTTCACCATCTTGGAACTCTGATTTGACGCTCAAGCTCTCAACTCTTGATCGCGATATCGTTTTAGTCGCTGGCGAAGCTGTCGGCCTTCAAGTTGTTCTGATTTGAATATTTCGCGACCGAGGACTGCAGACCCCAGCTTTAATAAACTTTAAAGTCTGGGTCCCAGATTTATTATCTGGTTGGGAGGGTCCGATCAACGCACACAGGTCTGTACTACCATGAACGCTGTTTGATATCACCAGGTTCATATTTGTCGCATTCACCCGGCTTACTTGATAATATGTAAAATGTCGCATTGCATGTCAAAATACCTTGGCAACGGAGGGAATTGTTCCGTCCTTTCATCGTGTCTGCTTTCGCCGCTCATCCGGGTATCAAATCCTCAAAAAATATAGTTGAGTACCTAAGAAGTTATTATATATCTCTGCGGACGGCAAGTCTATCGCTAATCAGGGAGCCCTTGTCGTTTGCACCAGAGGCCGGGGTAGCTCTCAGGAAGGAGAGTTTGCAAGCCACAACCGCTTTTTAGCAATTTTTATTTTCTCCAGTTTTCTAATCGCCAAAAATCAGGATAAAAGGGAAAGTGGTTAAAATTGAAAAAAAGGTGTGGCATGCATAGGCTAAATGACAAGCAAAAGCCAACCCCGCAAGAATTCGGTACGACATGCACGGCTGCAGATGCGATCAACCAAGGATGATCAAACTGCTTGGATGAGCAGGTCCATTGATGGACCGCTGGGCAACTCCCAGCTCGTGTTTTCGGATATTTCTCACCTCCCATTGCCAATTTTTCTTCTAGGCAACAGGTCTCCACCTTTCTCGATTCGAGGTCCACGTTTTTAAATTTCCTCGGCTTCCGAGATGCTTACCCGTGTTCCGAACGAACATAGGCTGAAATGAGACCACAAGTGGAGCACCAAAAAAGGTTGCATCTTTAAAATAAGCGTTTACAATGTTATAAAAACTGTTCAATATACGTCAGCTGGTATGCTGTTTCAGAGGCATTCGACGCTATTGTTGTCTAAATAAAAAGCCGAGAGCCGTGACATACAACCACCTGTGCAACCGCAGGCCATCACCACTCCGGATCTGGGGAGCTTCCTAACAACGCATTTCTCTAGTTGTATTTTTGAACAGCGCCCGTCGCAGGACAACATCATGAAGCCGTTCAATCCTCTTTCTGGAAACCCACTTGTCACGCGGGATGATTTTGCAAAAGCATGTACATCACTCTTAGATCCATTACTGCCGAGTTTAAGTCCTGGGGGTAGTGCGGTCAAGCTGGGAGAAACCGGGACACGATATGATGAAATAGCGGCGCAAGTGGAAGGGTATGCTCGACCGTTATGGGCGTTGGCAGCACTGTTAGCGGGAGGGTATTCATGGGATGGAACAAAAAGATTTGTAGAAGGCCTTGGAAATGGTACCGATCCTGAACATGAGGAATACTGGGGCGTTGCGCTCGACACCGACCAGAGAATGGTGGAAATGTGTCCGATGGGATTTACTCTCGCAATGGCTGGAGATCATTTCTGGGATGGTTTAAATGATAGGCAGAGAGCAAATGTTGCCAAATACTTCGATATCACCGACAAAGAGGTACATAACAGATCAAACACTAGTATTTTATTTTTCGAATTGATGCTTATTTCGCTATTAGATGCCCAATACCAACTGGTGAGAAGCAGGTTACTTGATGACCTACCGGCAAGGCTAACGATTGTGAAGGCTATGGTTTCGAGTATTCGCAAATCTCGGGCTTTCCAAGAATGGTTACAAGTACGATCACGATCGTATGGAGAAGGATATGAACCACCTAGATACTTTCTACCGCGGGGAAGGCTGGTCGAATGACGGACCAGAAGACTACACACAGATGGATTACTATTCGGGTTCATTTGCAATTCAATATTTACAGCTCCTATATGCTAAAATTGCAGGCGAAGCGGACCCAACACGCGCGGAGAAGTTCAAAGACCGAGCACGCACATTCGCGTTGGATTTTGTGCACTATTTCCACGAGGATGGTATGGTAGCTAGCTGTCTAGGACAAACTTGGGGAAGAAACAGAGCTGATTAGATTTTGCAGGTCGCGCGATCGCATTCGGCCGTTCGTTGACTTACAAGTTTGCAATGGTTGGCTTTTGGGCAGCAGTCGCGTTTGCAGACGTTGAACTCCCTGCTCCTCTAACATGGGGTGTGGTCAAAGGCCTGCTATTACGAAATTTCAGGTGGTGGTCGAAGCAACCGGGCGCATTTACACCAAACGGAACCTTGACCATTGGTTATACGTACCCCAATCAGTTCATGTCTGACAACTACAATTCTCCGGGGTCGCCTTACTGGGCAATGTTATCCTTTGCTCCTCTGGCTTTACCATCGGACCATCCTTTCTGGGCATGCAAAGAAGAAGCCCTCCCTACGACCTCGATACCACAAACGATATCCGTTCGGCATCCGGGGCATATAGTTACCCGCCTCGGAGGACATACTTTCCTTCTCTCCAGCAAACAGCGGTGTCATTATCCACTTCGAGCTGCGGAGGCAAAATACGGGAAATTTGCTTATAGCAGCGCGTTCGCTTACTCCGTATCTACGGGTTCATATTCTCTGTGGAGTTCTGCCCCAGACTCGACGCTCTCTGTAACATACGGAGATGATGCAGAATGGAGGACTCGGAAGAAGTGCGATACAGACAGCATAGCCATCATAGACAATACGCCGGTATTGACATCAACGTGGACACCATTGGAGGGTGTGAATATTGAGACATGGCTTATTCCACCAGCAGAGGACACGCCGAACTGGCACGTCCGAGCTCATCACATCAAAACCTCCCGGCCTATCAAAACGGCAGAAGGATCATTCACAGTTAGCAATGAGAGGCTAGGTGATAATAGGGAGCTTGTTGCATATGAAGAAGGTCAGGAAGGAAGGTATGGCTCGGAGAGTGAAGCATTCGCGGTATCGAGAAGTGGAGCCGTGGGTATCGTGGATGCAGGGCCGACAAGGAGGACAGGAGAAACGATGAACATGGATTCAAACAGTAATCTACTCCTGAACCGAACCGTCTGTCCGTTATTGCTAGGAGATGTGGAGAATGAAGCACGATATATCAGCTTGGTATACGCTTTGCCCGCAGCCGAAAACAACGAGTGGAAGAGTACATGGAAGGAAAGTTATAATAAACAACCCAGTATTCCCCAGTGGCTTAAAGAGAAGGGATTTTAACTCAGTGAATGAGAGAAAAGGAGAAACTCTATTCTTAACGATACTGTTGAAAGCTTTGTTAGAGAATTTTAGATATAGACAATATAGTTATCCGACTCTCAACGAAGCTATACCTTTGCTAGGAGCCCCGGAATATCATTTTTAAATTGCTCGACGCTACGGAAAGCCATTCCTTGACTCATGAAATTACTGTAGTTGCTGCTGCCGTAACCCCACGTAAATAGCACTTTTGTACCGAAATTTCGTTCAAGGAGGTATTCAAAGAACCCGAGCTCGAATGGAAGGTCGGTATACCCAGGATCGGGGTTGTTGTGGCCGGTAGTCCTGCGATAGATTGTTCGGTATAAACGCAAGAGACTTACTTGTCGGAGCGCCACATCATCTTTGCCAAATCCAATTTGTCGTACGTCGAGCTGGATATTATGGTGGCGTTGGAGTTCCGGAAAGGTCGCGGGAACGTAGAAGTCCAGTACGGAATGGATTCCAAGGAAAATTGCAGGGATTTTCTTGTAACTGATACCTGTTTGATGCACTGTGAGGATCCTTGGGGCCCAATGGCTGGCACCAGCGAGCTGTTGTTGTGCGCTACACCAGAAAAACTCATGACAAGTGATGATTGCCATGACCAACTGTACAACACTAGCCGCACGGATATCTCGCCGGTCGCTTGAACTTTCTTGCGACTCTTGCGGCTCTGGGCTATCAGGAGCTTCCTTTCTTCCCTTTTCTATTAAATATTCGGCGAGGTCACCAAATACCCCATCGAGTTGCCTCGGTGAGGCACGCTCGGTATTGTAACAGGGCCACTGGCAAATATATGAGATGTCCGCCTCTAGAAGGCGTCGGGTTTGAAAGTCTAGCTGTATTTGTGAAGGGTTGTTCTCGACCATTCCAAACGGTAGGGAACCAGTTAATGCATTCCTTACTCTGGATGCCCTAGGGTCATCGGCGAATAATGGTTCCCAGTATGTTTTTGACAGGACCGCCGAAACCATGAAAAAACGATACATGCTAGAACATACCTTGAAGTCTAAAACCTGCGGAGAGGGCTCTTGGGAGTCCTGGTCACCCAGGGGAGATACATCGCAAGTGCGAGGAAGGCTGAGAGAAGAGGTGGATTGCAAGCAGCCGATATGGAGACTTTTGGTTTCATGACCAACATAGAGCATATAATCCACCAAATGCTTCAAGTCAAAGACCCTGGCAATCTCTTCAATAGATGGTGGGCTGAATTGCGGTTCAAGTTTGCGAACGTTGATGTTATCAGGGGGCTGTTCATCTTTGGAGAGCTCAACCCCGGAGGCTCGAAGCGCCAAGGCCTGGTACTGTCGCTCCGCAATGTCCGTTGCCCGAACCTAAATAGAAGTTCGTGAGCTATTGTTACCAAATATCTTGAAGAAAATACAACGTACAGCAACAAGAGCGTCGTCGAAAGCCACGATCGAGTTCCGGCCGATAAGGTATAGCACGGCTTTCCGATGAGTGTTCCATGTCGACCACAGCTGCGTGCACGTCGTTGCGAGTGCGAGTGCGTGAGTAAAGCTCTCGCAGTGACCTAGAACTGTCAGGTGAATTTCGGTCGGAAGCAGTAAAAACAGAGAATTGGCCGATGACTCCATCCCCTCAGTTCTTGCCCTCGTCGAGATAAAATTTGACGTCAGATTTCTTCAAATGAACATTAGTCTAGCCGATGTAGTGCAATGCAAGTTACAAATCTTCGACCTCAAAGCGAGCTCGAAAGGATTCACAGAACCATGGTCGAGCGCCGAGACTGTCATCAAAAACGCATAACGTTAACTCGACAGCACGCAACACATTAATGTTCTCAAATTACCACAGCAACCTCGCCTCGGGCATCTATATTCGAGGCTACACAGCAACATGGCCGCACTCACGGACCGCTCACACCGCGCCGATGTAAACAGCGAAATATGATAGAGACTAACTGGTGGAATTATTGGATTACTGAGTTATGTATGAGACCCGCGGTCCCGTATACATATGTAGGCCGTTTTTCTCGCCTAATTGAAGGCCGAATGAAGCCCACTTAAAAACGAACCGATTGGACTATGTTTGCAAAAGAGACATATTTAAATTAAGATAAAATGATATCTTAAAAAACAAGAAAAAGATTTTATAAGCTTATAAATAAAACTGAGCATGGGTATATTTATAATTTATGTTTATTTTCCGCTTCTAGAATCCCTTCGAATCCAAGCGCAGAGCCTACCGAGACCATTTTTAATTTAGACCCAACTCTCTAGCAAATCTCTCTCATAGACTTGGTCATATAGCCTACCCCAGTCGGGTTGATGCTCCATATCTTGGACTCCACCTTGCGTGAACAACCTAAACGTTTCACGACAAGACTCTTTAGCTATTTCGCTTCTCCGCAGTATTTCAGTTCGCAAGTAGTCCACCAACGGCCCAGCCAAAAAAGGCTCCTGCTCGGCACAATCTATATGATAGGTTATATGCACTCCGGCGTGCCCAATGCGCACCTCCTGGCCATCTTGCTCAACTGTTGTTAAACCTCGAGAGGCTGCTGAGTAAATCGCAGAAGAAACGCAGTCCTCAAGTTCAGCTCTGCTCATATTTGAGATATAGTCGTCCAAGCCAGCTGCCACCACCGCAGCGCAGACCTTCGCTCCGGCATGTCCTCCAGCCAAATCCCCATCGTCAACGGGGTTTTGTCCTACTGCCTGTATCACCATCGCCAGCTTGGCTTCCCTTGCGCTTCTGACGGGCATCCCGGATCGCATCAATAAGACTAAACCAGCGGGTGCCCCGCTTCTAGGGTCCGCACCAGATGCTAATTTCCCGCTCCTAATGCTCAGGCACCGTACCATTGCCTCCGCATATCCTCCCTGGCAAGGCCCGAACTCCATCTCAAGCCGTGAACGTGTTCCGGGAGCGTGACCCTCGAGCCAGGCCTGCAATACATCGACTACAAATGTTCCGCAACACTCCCCAAGGTGTCGCCTGGGGCCGTGCTTCCATGTTTGCAATACCATTGCCTCTGCCCCGCGTATCGTTTTGCTGACATCCGGATGCCTTTCAGCCATGGAAAGGCCCTTGTAGTCCTTATTGACTCCACACATCATTGCAACAATAGTTTCGATATGTGGACGTAGCAGGGCACCTCCAAAGTCCGTTCCAAACGCAATTGAGGTATATGCAGCCACGCATGGCATATTTCCTACTTTCAGCGACTTTCGGCCGACTCTCGCATGGCTAAAACATGTGCCATCCACAACTGCGGTACTAGGTTTCGTTCGTAAGGCTTGTAATAATGGCGCGTACCTTCCATTTGCGTCGATACCCGCCGCTACCGGCTTGTAGTCTTCCCGACTATGCGTGTTAATGGCTCTTTCAAAGTCGTTTCCGTTGTTACAACCACCACTGCACCCTCTACTCCTGCAGAAACCGTCTCCATCGATTCCCGCCCATTTATAGACTTTCGGTGGGCGACTGAGATGTGCCGCGTCTTTGTGACTCCAATTAGCCGCCTCCCAAGAGCTCCCCGTATGGATAGGTGCAAGGTCCTTGCAGTTACAGACTGTGGCGCCATCAAACACGTGTGCTCTGGGTGAAGATAAGCCCTTGTGTATAGTACTTTGCGTTTTGCTATCGATGTGCCGTGGCGAGTCTGTTATTATATCCTCGGTTTGTGAAGATGTTGTCATGGTTAAAATTTCGATTTCAAAAGACTAGGTAAGGTGATAAAGTGTTCGTCTAGGATTTTAATGCGCTTTTTTAGAAACGTAGACTATGGATCCAATAATCGCTATACACTATACGAAGCTGACTGTAAATTTATCAGATGCCGAAGGAGTTATTGGGCAGGCTAAAATGCCATTTTCAAATGGTCAATTAAGGGTTCATTTATATTTGCGATTGAAATTTCCCCGGGAAGCCTGTTTCTGCAAAAAACCCTTTCCCATAGTCCCAAAAATTCTCGTTTTTCTTAAACAGGCACATGCGAACAACATTTAGGCGATTTCGATCGATCTTCCCAGATCTAAGACGGAAATCGGAGAGCTAACCGTCGGGATGTTTTTAGTCGCCTTGGCATTGGAAAATGTGTGGTGGTTCTTTAAGCATCTGATTCCCAACCCAGAGCTCACCCTGCGAATCTATTCTGTACCTTCCTAGATTGTATTCGTTCGCCAAGGAACAGAACACAATTTTATGATGTCAAAGAACGAACGCATCTCCTTTGTGACGTAGAGATCAGGGAATATACTAGTTTTTAGAGAGCTTGGGCGGAATTATGGCATGGCAGAGAGCTATGCGTTAATTTTTGAAAAATTTCTAAAATATTTGCTCTGCTTGCAGGGACCGAGACGGACTTACACGCAGTCTTGGCGTTGACGTATCATGGCCAACTAAACGCTCCATAATCGGTCCCAGAGAAGCTGTAAAGGTTTAATTACAATAAAATGATATTTTTCTGAGACCAGCTCATAGGATCGTGTGCGTAATAGATAGAATGGCCAGGCTATATTCGACTAAACTAGCTTCCGACTCCAGCCAGCTGAACTGCTTGGAGTATAACTTGAATAGTTGCCAATATGACCCCCAACCCTCCAATTATGAGGACCAACCAAAATGTATACCAAGCCGCTGAGTCCCTTTTATCGTTCCAGATATCTGACCATCCCCGAGGCTTCCATCTCGCTAAATCCTGCTGTAGGATTGCTATCCTAGAGCGTAGGATTGGGAAGTCTCTTTTGTGGCGGTATGAATCTCTCTCTCTGATATCCAGTTTCTCCATAAAGCCGAGTGAATCAACTGGTGATGTACATAATTTCTCTAGAAGCGAGTCGTGAACCTCTGACGATTTCTCACGAAACGGACTATATTTGTGAAACAGTTTCCGGGAATTTGAGCATTGCCCGAAGAGTAGTCGATAACTGAGAAGAACTTCCTGCATGAACTGAGTTACATCGTCCTTTGTAGCCCATTTTGTATCACCAGCTCTATCAGTCCCACAACTACACGGTTTGTTAGTGTTGATCTGCATCAATATTTTGAGAGAAGATATCGCGCCCACCTATGAATAACCCCTGCGGCTTTCGTCTCCCCTGGGATATTGAAAAGGCAAAATGATGGATATCGATATAGGAATAACACTTGAGCATCTTTATCAAATTCCAAATGAGCTGATAAGATCTCAGTCCACTCAATATGGATTTTACCGAGCTTTAACAACAAGCCTGCATTGAACTCTGTCGGCCGAACAATTGTTGTTTTCTCAAATGCTTGGCATTCCTCAGCATCTTCGCTAATGCAAATGTTACCCTTTGGTAGGATTAAGCCAAAACCCAATAGAAAATCCGATAACGGTAGGTGCGTTCGACTATTGTCTTGCCGTAGTTGTAAAAATGCAGGTATTGTGTGCCCGTCTAAGAAATCTATGACTGCAAAATACTGTGGTGGACAGGTATTAACGGCTGGGCTGTAAAGCATTGTTTGCCAACCTAATATTGCGAATGCTATCGTTCTCGCTAAATCTTGGGTGTTGTCAAGGGATCCCTCAGGCAGAAATTCGGTAACTATCATGTCGGCAACATTGTTTATGCTTTTGCCCATCTTGTATAAGTATGCGACCGCCACTAGCAAGTCTGTTGTATCTTTTATCTGATGTCTAATTTGGTCCGGAAGCCGATTGATCTGGCGGTGAAGCCAGGGCTTGTACCATCCAAGCCATTTCCGCCGATCTTCAGAGTTTATTATCGTCGTTTGGGGGAATATGGCGTCAAAGAGCTCGTCTTCATTGTAAATGTCCTTCGGTTCTCCGGATCCTTGAGAAAAGCGCTAGTCAGCGTCTTTAGGTATAAAGACAGAGATAGATTACATTGGCTTACCATCGTGATTGGAGCTATTTTCAGGATTTCGGAAAGAGGGTTCGTGAGAGCTCATAACGGCTAGTGTGAAATGCTAAAAATTTGGAGCTAGTATCAAAAGAATCTTCATGGGATTTTTCTCCGGCCCTAAGAGATTTATATGACTAGTCCGGAGCAGGCTATTATATGACTTGGACAATAGCTGACTCTGTGTAACACTCAAGCTACTTTTTAGCCCCCTTAGAGTAGACAAAGATCCCAAGCCTCATAATTAGTCTGTGGATAATTGACACCCTGGAAGAAAACCAAAATGAAGTTATCCTGCATATCCCTCTGTTTGCACTTCCAATTCTCTATAAGCGGAACCTGAGTTTCCATTTTTAGCGAATGCCTGTGAGTGCCGCCCATCACTTTCTCTGCCTCGCAAATGTTCAGTCGTGCTGGGAAACGTAGAACTTAAGAGCCAAGGTTGCTGTGCAGAAGTGGTGTGCAGAAAAGAGGGGAATACGAGCTGTGCCACAGCGGGAACTAAGATTAAAACATGATCCTCGCCAACCGCTACGGGCCAGCCCCATCTCCTCACTGCAACCGTCTTATCAGCATATTTTTTTGTTTCAAGACTTCGAATCAACAAACCCGAAGCGCTTAAGTTTGGCTTCGGCCTTTTGGAAAAGACAAGAAAACAAATGCAAAATATGCTTCTATCCAAAGCTCTCCAACGTTTCCGGTGTGATCTAGACGGCGATCTAGATGAAAAAAACATCCCAAATGTCGCCAATTTGGAAGCGCTTTTGGGAGAAGCCCAGCACTTGGAGTCCAACGCAACGCGAAATGGGCGTTCCAAGTCACAAATACAAAAATTGGAGCCGATTATTTCACAAATCAGTAATTTTGCTGCCATAATAGCCCTTTGCAGTGGCGCAGATCCTGCGACCACTGGATTGGTCTGGGGTAGTTTAAAAGTGATTCTCGATGTAAGTCTAATAATCGCTTTTATCGTAGGGACGAAGACCGAGCACCATATGCTCTAACATTTGCTTGCGAGCTTTATAGCTCGCGTCTAGAACAGGAGATACAGTCGAGAAAATCGTGGATATGCTAAACGATCTGAGCCTTAGCCTTCCAAGATTTAGACTGTATGAACAAACCATTCCAATGAATAAAGATCTAGAGACAGCGCTAGTCGACGTTTACGCAGAGATGCTCTGCTTTTGTGCACGCACGATCAAATTTTTCCGGTCCAATCCACACAGTAGGTGACGAGTCTAATTCATTGAATTTCTTAACATACTAAATTAAATCTATAGAAAGCCTAGTATCGTTCGGTTGGCGAGGACTAAACAGCGACTTCGATACTACGATACAGCGGCTAAAAACCTTGTCCAAGATCGTTGACAAAGAAGCCGAGTCTGCTCGCCTCCGTATGAACTTCGATCAAAATAAGGAGCTTATTTCCGCGCTCCAACATTTGAAAGTTGATGACAATGATGTCAGCAAACAGACGATCAAGTTTCCTTGCTATATCATACCGAACGGTATCAATGAAACTTTCTGTGGACGTTTAGATATTCTCGATCAGTTACGAGTAACCTTGGATCCTGCTGCATCCTTAACAAACAAGCGGGCACTGCTCCACGGCCTTGGAGGTGTCGGAAAGACTAGAGTCGCCCTAGAATATGTAAACCGAGCCAAGAGCAGCTATGATGTGATATTCTGGGTCTCCGCAGACACGCACATCAAAATGAACCAAGGCTTCCTCACTGCGTCGCGTAAGCTCTGTTTAACTCCCGAAGACGATGAAGCCCAGGACGGCATCGCAGCCAAGTCAAAAGTCAAAGATTGGCTCCAAGAAACGCGTTAGTAGTTGATTCTACAGTTCCATGAAACATCCTACTAACTTCTCCAATCAGCGTGTCGATGGCTCCTGATATTTGACAATGCGGATGATCCAGATGTTCTCGAGGATGCGATTCCAGCCACTACATCTGGCTCAATCCTCATTACATCGCGAGATTCGTCTGCTGGAAATATCATAGGCGCCGAGACTGTCCATGTTCAACCTTTTGATTCTGAGGACGGTCATACCGCCTTCAAATCCCTTCTAAAACAAAAGATCTCCTCGCCAGTGGATATAGAGCTCGCAGCTAAGATTGTGGACCAGTTGGGCGGCCTTCCACTCGCAATCGCACAAATAAGTGGATATATTAATCAGCAACGTTACTCACTAAAGGAATTTCTTCCTCTTTATATAAAGAACGCTTCTAAGATTGACCAAAAGCGCGTTGGCAAGGGTTCTTATGAACATACCTTAAGTACAGTGTGGACATTGTCCCTGGAACAACTATCTGGTGAAGCGGCGACACTACAAAATCTTCTCGCTTTCCTTGACCCCGACAAAATTCACGAATCAATGCTTCTTGAAGGAGGAATGGAAATATCAGACCCTGACTTCGAGTTTCTCAAGGATGAAATGGAGTGAGTGACTTACTTGTGTATATTTCATTTGCGATTGCTAACTGTTTGATTGTGTCTAGTTTTGCAGACGCAAAAACTCCACTTCTGAGATCCGCACTAGTGGATAGATTTTATGAGACTGGGACACTATCTATTCACCGCCTCGTGCAAGAAGCAATAGTTCGTCGGCTTTCAAGCTCCGGTCTGAACGGCAAATACATCGATGCCGTTATAATACTTCTGAGCAATGGTTTCCCGAATTCTTGGAACACCGTGACAAGTCACCAGTTCACTGCTTGGAGCAAATGCGAGATTTGCCTACCTCATGTTAGCTTTTTGATGAAACAGTGCGAGCGACTAAAAGTTAAACCCTCTGATTCGAAAGCTTATTGTGAGCTTATCTTCAGAACAGCCTGGTATATATGACCACTCTTTCTAGTACGCTCAATAGACATTTCTGTTTACTGATACGTAGCCTAGGTACCTATATGAGCGGGAGCAGTATGACCAAGCTAGAGATTTCATGAAGCAGGGGTTCCTGCATCTTGACCAAACTCATGAGCTCACATACGCTGGTGCTCTGATGCTTCTGGGTCTGATTGACCTCGATACGAATAACATGAAAGCTGCTCTCGACAGTTTCAATAAGGCCCTCGATATCAGATTGAGGCTTCTTCACCCGGATGATGCATTCATAGCCTCTAGTCTTAACGCCCTCTCTATTGCGTATACAGAGATCGGAAATATCGACGATGCGTTAGCGGCAGGAAATAAAGCGATTGACATCAGGCTCAGGACCAAAAGCGACAGGATTGGTAACTCATATAGTAATATGGCTAGCACTTTGTTGCGAATGGGGAAGCCTGATGAGGCTGAGGAAATGCTCAAGAGATGTCCTTCTTTGAAAGACTTTACTGACGAGACATTTTTGAGTACTGGCAACCCTCGATTTTCTGGGTAAGTATTTCTCCCTATTCCTTCTAAATGGTTAATCAAGGTACGAACTTAAGTTAATATAACAATAAAATAGGGACATGGTCCTACTTGCAAAGATTAGGATAAAACAAGGTCGACTCGATGATGCTATTAGACTCAGTTCTAAAGCCTTGGATTTTCGTCAGTCTATGTTGGGCAGTGGTCTTAAGACTTGCGACTCTCTGTATCAAGTTGCATCCCTGCTACACATTCGAGGTGATCTAAACCTTGCCTGGTATGTCCCAAAAATCTTTTGTAGAAGTAATTTTAGTTTGTGGGAGCTGGCTAATTTGGTGAACGTCAACTAGCAATTTACTTGAACAATCTATAATATCTGCAGACAAGATGTCTTACGGCGCTGGATACTCCACCAGGTCGAGATACAAGCTAGCACAAATATTAGAGCAAATAGGGTTAACAGAACATTCCATTCAATATATGAAGTCGGCGGAAGTGCTTCGCTCTAAACTAGCACCAGAGCCACTGCTACAACCTTCACAAGAGGGATACGACAAATTGGTCCTCTTCATGCTCTGGTAGTACACCTCTCTGTCTACCCAGCTTTCTATCATGTACAGGTACATATATCTGGTCTATAAACATGAATAAAATAGTGAACACATGGTGAGTTAATTACCAAATATGTTATAACTTGATTAGGCTACTATGATAGTACTGTAATTGCGGACAAACAAGCTTAGTGCCTATTATTCAAGTGAATATTGAGATTGCATCGTCATTACATCGACGATTAATGGCTAGGGTGATTATATGGTTAAATTTAATGGGATTAATTGAGAGTCAATTGCCAAATTACTTGGCAAATTGATTGCTAGGGCCGCAACTCGCAAGTGGCTCGCGAGGCTAGTCAGCCTCGCAGGCCGGTGGGAGAAGTTATCCGTCTAGATATTGTAGTGGTACAAATAATCTCGCGGTTGAGCTCGAATTTCAACCCAAGAGCTTGGCAAACAATGAATTCAAGCCGAGATGCACATTGATGGAGCAAGCCCAACCTGTGAGCGCTGTAAGGTAACATTGTGACGCCCTGAGTTTCGCGAGGTGGTCCTATTTCGGGTGTATAATGGCGTGCGTCGGATTTCAGCTGTCAGTATCGAACATATCCACCTAGTATTCGTGTCGGCTATTGACACCATGAAATTTCGGGAAAACTATATTTTAAATTAGCTCACGATATCCATTCATCAATCCTAACTGTAGTCCTGTGTAGGTAATGGGTGCATAGGTGCTTCATATAAAGACAGTGTTTGTTAGGGAGAATGTATGTCAACGCACTCGAGAGATCGAAACCAGGCAGGAAAACTGGGGGATAAATATGATTTTGCAAAGCAAGGTAGATATATTTGGGATATCAAGATTTTTAGTATGTGATATCTAGTAAATGGAAACTCATACTAAATCTCGGAGGCTAGAAATAACATTCTTGGTCAAGGGATATTCATATATTACTTCACTTCCGTTAACCGAAGAATCACTATTTTTAAGGGACGTTTAGTCCAACACGCTTTCACACGCGAAGATTGTTAGCTTCTTAAACGCCAAGCAGGTCGGCAGACGGCAACATCTCATGAAATTTTGAACTTGGTTAGCCCTTGATATTGACTTGTCATAGATGGCTAGTTCAGTTTCGGGCTAGCTTGGCAATTTTAAAGTTTCCAGTGGAGAATTCGAAAATAGCCAACAACACGCTTGCAAACGCGAGAATCGTTAGCTTCTTCCTGTATTATTTGTCTAGATGCCGATGGCAAAGCCTTGGCGGCTGGGAGTCGGAAAGCATTAATGCGCGCTACGAATCGCAGCTGCCCGAAGGCTTGATCAAACCTCGCGAGCAGCTATCAATCCTGCTACCATACCCTCATCCTCGGCTTCCGGTCAACAGTGGCATGAGGATGGTAGGTGATACATGGTCGACATTGTGGTTCATGTTTTTCTACCGCCAACCCCTTGAAGGCGGGTAGAAGCTACATTTGCAGCCAAGTAAGAACTGTTGCAAAGCTGTAGCTAACATCGCGAATACAGAGAAGACCAACCAGTCAATAATCCCTCTCTATGGATGCTCTCTCATCTAAAACATAAATAATTGTTATATAAAGACAACATCCTGCCAGCTTCTAAATCTCATTTATTTCACCACACTGCCATTTCTTGATCATAGTCTCGTTTTTGGGACAGGGCACCGTCACCACTACGTTCATTTCGGTTCTTCAACCACCACGTTCTTTTTTTCTCTCAAATATATAAACACTCCCTTGTAGATTCCAGCATGGTTGCGTTCAGGCTCTCCGCTGGGGCTATTTTAAGCATCCTGATTGCCATTGAGAAAGCTTCTGCTCATGCCCGTCTCTATAACAATTATGGAGACTATGACCAGAAAAAGCTTGGTGGGGCTCTGGCGTTCGACTATGGTATCCCGGTGATAGATCACGGGGATCACCAACATCCGGGGCAATGGGATACTGCAACTTTTAGTGACCCTGTCGTCCCGGCTACTTGGGAAAGCCCATTCTACAAGGTTAAGCGCAAGTATATGCCACAAGGATGTGGTTCAAGTTTAAGCTCCATCTTCGTTTACAACATGGCGACCCGACCTACCGAGATCAATCCAGCAAATCTTCAACAAGATACCGTAACGTTATGGAAACATCGGAATTACCACTTTTTCATGGCTCCACTCCCCCAAGGGGCGCTTATCCCTACAAAGGGACAGATTGACTACAGTGCGAAAATGAGTAAGCGAACACCCTCAAAAACCTTGATCAGTTGATGCACCTCTCTACTTTTTCAGCGTTGCATTGAACAGGCTGAGGACTTTTATTTTCTTGATAATCGGAATCGTAACTAAAATCTCGATTTTTCTCTTCAGAGAGGATGGCAAAATGTACCCCTGGAGGCTGGCTCGATATCAGAGTAGGTTTCTTGGCCTCTCTATTTAGAAGGGAACCAAATTTTTTAAACCATTCGTGCAACCTTAACTAACACTGAGACTAAATCAGAGCTTCCAAGTTAACGCCGACGGTGCAGGCCCATTCAAGTAAGAATGAAACATTTCTTCCTTCGTATATCGAGCATATATCTGTTCCTCCGGTAGTTTAATCCACATGTTCCTAACAAATTTGATAACTTTATAGATGCCGGCTCGACGAGACCACCACAGGCCAGAACTTTTCAACTACGCTTCAAATTCTCAAAGAGGTTCCGGGCGGGCCATACTCGATTAATTACTCTTCGGCCAAGAAGGCATACATCATGCGGGTTAAAATCCCCAAAGATATCCAATGCACGGCTCAGTACGGCGAGTATAAGAACGTTTGTCTGATGCGCTGTGAAAACCAAGCCAAGTAAGTCGCGGCCTCTCCACGCCCTCTACCAACATTTTTGCCTCAATTTTGTATCATAAAACGCAGGGCAAAGATTTTTCTGACCATATTTCTTATTACAGGAACGGCCCGTTCGGCGCATGTATGCCGTTCCAAGTTATATATCCCAAGACTGAAGCGCCGCCTGAGCCAGTTTATGTGGATAAAACTAAGCCAGAACCAAAACCTGAATATGGTGATGCCGGTTATGATGTTGGGGCGGGCAATTATAAAGAAGGCGGTTACGGGACCGGGAATAAAGTCAAGCGAGAAATCAGAGGAATGACGGTCAGGCGTGCTGCCAATGGTGAAACACAATCCCAAGATAGTGAAGCGAAAGCTTAACAAGATGTATGTAGTTGGTTTTAATATACTACGCTCTCATCTTTATTACATATCTTTATACCACAATCGAGACTGCCGGAGTTGGAATTTCTCAGTATATCGAAGTTGGCATCACGAACTTTCATATTTCGATAAGAGGATACGTTAAGTCAAATCATGAGGGATCTTTAGTATATACTTTTATATTCTGTTTCGGTTGTATATAAGAACTACTTCGTTAAGCTAGGCAATGATGGCATATAGATTCATTAAATCGTCCTCCCAAAAAGACGTTGTCATTAATATCCTCTAATTCGGATACCCGAAATGAGACCAGATTCCCTATTCTTGTACAACTTTGCAGGTGAGCTCATTAGCAGACCTCACAACTCATTTATATGCATATTAATCGCTAAATAGCTCGACGCTTCAATTTCAATTGAAATATTGCGATAGAGTTTTCATGCGAAATATGTCAGGGATCCATTGGCCGATCGCCCCCGGCCTTTCAGTGAGCCTAGAGACCAGAGCAACGCGAAATAGTCATTCCAAATCACAAATTCAAAAACCGGAATCTATTATGTTGCAAAGCTGCCATTTGCCGTTATGATAGTCCTTTGTAGTGGTGTGGGATCCTGCGACCACTAAGTTGATCTAGGATAATTCAAAAGTTGTTCCTGATGAAAGCAAAATAATCACTTCTATGGAAAATTGTTCCTCTCCATGCTCTGGAAGTTACACGTCTCTGTCTACCCAGCTTTCTATCATTCCTTCCAGCGTCGCTCCGTACTCTTTCAAAATAACTTCGCCGTCCTGAAGAAATGTGTTGTCCTGGACGAAAAGTTCTTGTGCTGGCTTGTTAGCAATAATCATTTCTCTCCATTGAAGAAATTCCTCGGATGGACTAGTCAGCTCTTCATAATACTCCCTACATCCTTTCTCATCCGCAATGGATCTATACATGTGCAATCGCAAGAGGAAGTCACTAAGCGCCGGAAGGCCGTGGGTCTTTATTTTCGTTCGATCGATAGAAACTGTCAAAGTTTGAGCTTGTAGGTCCTCTTTGATGGACAGGAAGCCATCCCCTGCTGAGAGCAATATTTTCATTATGGCGAAGTGACCCTACTCGAAATATTAGTAGACCAATTCGTAACCACTCATAGATTTGCTTACCCTGCTATGCGCCTGCCCCCATTTTTTATCCTCCACGATATAGTTATTCAGCGCTCGAAGCCCAGCACATCCTAGTTGGAGATACATGTTATATTCCACTGTGAACCTGCTTAGCTTATATAACCTTCAAAGCCACATCTAAAAAGGGAATCCTTACTCTCTTCACATTCTTTCTCATCTTTGTAACCAAATAACCCAAGGATCTCCGGGAAACCCATAAAGTATGCACCGACAACCTCACAACGGCACTCGTCGACTGTAGTCGCAATATCTCGAAAAAGCCCAGTCCAAGTTTCTCCAGGCCTATACCACGAGGATATAGGTTTTTGATCAACCGGGTTTATGGGCGGATTTTCTTTGTCGAAATTGAACGATCCGTCGCTACTCTCTGTAAGAAGCTTTCCAGTTCCATGGCCCAAGAGTTCGTGGAATACAACCCAGAGGTAGAATGTCGCCTGGTAATGCTGTTGGAAGGTTTCTTCCACCACCGGATCTACTCTGATTGTTTCTGAACTCCTCCGTTGCTTCGAGTCAGAATCACCGCCTGGGGGGCTCATGCTGTTTGCGATCATGACGTTTTTGAAACCGGTTTCTTGACGAATATCATTGAACTATGAAAAATTAGCCTCAGAGCATGGAGCGATCACTCCGATTTCTAGATTCATTGATCATTTTTCATACGTTTGGCAGGTTTATACCCGGAAAAATGATACTTGAGCAGTATGTGAGCGCTATATCAGCCGATGAAAGTGGCGGTTAGCTAATTGTAGGTAAAACATATCAGCGAGAGACAGTAAAGTGCACGTACTATGTAGGCTCGTGAAATCCGGAGCCTCAAAAAGTTCTTTCTCAAACGGGCCTTTTCCATCATTCTCTGTAAAACCCTTAGTCCAAGGTAGTAGCCGAATAAATGTAGTAGAATTCTCTGCTAGGGTAGTCAATGTCTTCGTTTCTTCCTTATCCACCAAGCCTACCAGTCCTTCAAACTCTGCTCTCACACCCGCAGGATCCCTATAAGGCTCCACAAACCCAAAAATATTTTCAACAGAGGGCTGAATGTCTTTGACCCAATGTCTTTGAGACTCCTTGTAAGCCTCCATATTTCCTGTTTCGAAACTTTCGATAAGTTTTGTGAGTACAAGTTTTTGTCGGTCTGTCGCACAATACGCGAGCGCCTCTGTGAGGCTACTATTAATCTTCTGCAACTGTTGCTGGTGGTCCCCTCCACGAAGTAAGATTTTGTACTCTGCTTCATTCGATGTTATTGAACCCAGCAGCTTGGGATTCTCCGATGATTCTGTTGAAGCTTGGGTAGCGATGTATTCGTATATATCTCCAACCAAATGCTTCAAAATTCTGGTATTTTCTTGATTGATCCCCTGATCATGCAAAATTTTAGATATAGCCGAAATTTCATCTTTGGTAAAGTCATCAGCGCCATCTTCCGCCAAGTAGTATCGGCTTTGAGCCTGTCCGCTTTCACTAGGGTATCCCAAACATGCAGGGGCTAGAGCATATATTGCCTCCCAACTGCTCTCATAAAGCGTTGCCGCTCTCTTCGATCCAGAGACCAGCTTTCTGAACTCTTCTTCTGGGATGCGGGGGTTAAACTTTTGGTCTCCTTTACCCTATATTCTGCCTTAGTCTTACATACATCTGTAACGTCTGGAAGAGAAATCCTACGAAATAGTTACCAAGATTATGGAGAAATGTGGCCGCATATTGAAGGAACTTAGTAATCTCTTCTTCATCGACTTCGACTTTTTCTCCGTAAGATTTCCAATCTCCTTGGCAAATTTTGTAAAGCTCCAGTATTATATCAAATATAACAGGAGACTCTTTAGAAACCTGCTCCATGATAACTCGAGCGCCATGCCATGATGCCCTTTGAGACGTAGCGGGAGGGTTAAATTTTATCTTCTAGTAATTATTTATAGTATATTGCTCTGTAAAGTATATTTACCTGGATATATTATGCGCGTATGACTTTTCGGTCGGACTTAAGCTCTTGAACAACCTTCGAGCGTTCAAGCTGCGCACTATCGGAGCTTTGTCTAAGGAAAGGGATTTTGCCATTGTAATAGTAGAATAACTTGCACTTCTAGAAGAACGGCCACCTTGGAAGACATCCAATGTCTCTAAATGGATAAAGATGATTGCGGAAATTCGAAAGTGGGGTGAACATCGCATCGGCACAATCGAAGACAAGCATATGCACAAGGTGCCATGGAACCAAATGTGTTGCCTTCTCGAGGTTTTCTTGGTAACCCCAGCCACCGCCACGGGAATCACGCTGTGTGGCTGCATTATAAAAGTTGGGACGAAGTATCAGCTAGCAGCCACGAGCATAGCAAGCCATAAAGGCGCCTCGCGATCATTTATGCAGCCCGAATCGATTCTGTATATCTTGAGATCTCGATAGCCTCAGGTGCCTCTCCTGGTCTTTCAGCTAGATCATCGTTCATCCACTGCTCCTATGCGTGCACAAGCACAACAATATCAATGCTGGTAATGTCGCGTACCCACACTGCGAGCATACGCCTGAATTCACAGAGTTCAAGACATATCGGAAATGAGATCAACTATCCTCTAACTTTAATCTGGGATGAATCGATGCGGCTGACACCGGTCTGAGTCGGTTAAGGGATTTCCATGATCGCCAAGTGCTTAAGCCAAGCCATCCAAAGCCACGGCAGACCGGTTCCGCCGTGGGAATCTGGGGTCGATGAATGGAAAATATCAGTTTTGGTGTGAGATACCCTGAGTACCTTCCGTGTCCTTGCGTAGTCAAATTCCTCATCTTGAATCGTTCAACAATTTTGACAAGACAGGTAAAACCCTCACACTCCTTTAGATGTATATTACCAATTTTTGAATCTTCCAGTTCAATAGAAAACGCTAACATGCTGGCGAAGAATTGGTGTTTACAAAGTCTTTTTTGTTTGCCATTTCTGCATGGGAAGGTGTGGCCAAACGGATTGTGGGATGGGAAAGCTAAGATTACCATGCAATTAAACTGAATGCAGGTTGACCAAGGAGTGGTTTTGCTTCTTTCAATGCACGCTCGCCTTCGCTAGTCGGCTCGTGAACATTTGGAAATAAACAGGGGCTCTTTGCAGTGGGATGAATTCTTTTCTTTACAAATTCGGAAAAGAGCGATAAGTCGTCGCTGAGGCGCATTCTCAAAATTTGGTAAAGGGGTCCCTTACATATCTCCGGCCCTCGATGGTATAAATACCCAGTTCCTCGCGCCCGCAACATCGCGGACCAGGTTTCCCTCGGGTACTAAAAAGGGAAGGTTTGGAACGTGGACGTAGCAATCATGATCATGATTTCGAGTTCTGTACTGATTCTGCTTGGATTTGGGTCGGCAGTAGGCGCTTTGGTTCCACGAGCGGCCTGCAATGCTGATAATTGCTTGCGTGGTATGTATCTATACACTTACCCTATGACTTTTTAAAAAGAGTTGAGCAGATTACTATATATTAATCTTCACTAACGTTTAACCCTGTAAAGCTTTGCGAGCCACGAATGTCCCGGGGAGACTCGCCCAAGCCTCATCGGATTGTCAGAGTCGAGTCTGGACAACCGTGACGCCACCGCCAGTGTAAGTTGACCCTCGGTTTTCAGTGAATTGTAACAATACTGAATTTTATATAGCACCGTCACCGAGAATGCGGCGCCAATCAAAAGGCGACAGACGTACGATACTGTCCCAACTTATGCCTCCGCTTGCTCAAATGCCGTGCGATTTTCAAGTGCCTGCTCGTGTATTGGGGTCTACGAATCTACGGTTACTGCTCAGCCCTCGACTCGGACGATTACACATACCACAGCCGCCACTGGATGCGGTGAACCCACCACTCTTACCATGACTGCGACACAGACCGTAAGCGTTACAAATACAATTACCGATTCCACTACAATTACAGAGGCTGCTACCATCACTGAGCCGACGACGCTTACGATTCCCACCACTGTCACATTACCCGGAGAAGATATAACAATTACTGTCCCTACTACAGTTACGTTACCTGGAGAAGAAACAACCTTGACTTTTCCTACTACAGTCACTTTGCCTGGGGAAGAAATAACATTGACTGTGCCAACCACCGTTACCTTACCCGGAGAAGAAAAGACTATTACCGAACCAACCACTATCACGGACTCCACGACTATTACAGATTCTACAACTATCACAGATTCCACTACCATCACTCAGTCAACTACCATCACTGAGCCGACCACTATCACTGCTTCTACTACTATTACTGACTCTACAACTATTACTGACTCTACAACTATCACGGATTCCACGACTATTACAGATTCTACTACTATCACGGATTCCACCACTATCACTGACTCCACCACTATCACTACCCCGACAACTATTACAGCGTCAACTACCATTACCCAGCCCACTACTGTTACAACAGTTACTACTACGACCACCACTTTGCCAGCCTCCACCGTAACGTCAACGACAACCACAACGGCAGTCTCGTGTCCCACCGGAAACCCTGTTATAAACGGCAATTTCGAGTCCACACTTACAGGCAACTGGAGCCCCATGACAGCCGGCGATGCTGATGTAGAACGCACTTCTGCCGGCGGAAGCAACGGTGTCGTCGTGCGTGGACGGCTCAACGCCGCTGCTCCCAACGCTCAGCAGCGGTTAGTACAGGCAGCCATTGTTTGCCCGGGCGCAACGTATCGTGCTTCATTTGACTTCAGAAAGATCGGAAGCGCTGGTTCGGTTGCTGTGTATCTCTATATTAACGATAATATTCTCGCTGGTGGAACTATCTCTAGCTCTAGCACTACATTCATGGCCGCACCGTTAATCGGTCCAGGTACTTTCACGACTACGTCGAATGTTGCGATTCTTAGGATGGAATGGCAGTTTGGCGGGGCGACAACTTCCGCGAAGGAAGCTCAGATCGATAATGTCGTATTGACTAGAATTTCTTAAGTGAGGTTTTTGGTTTTAAATACCCTGGTAACACTGACATTCGATGCTATACTCTTATTTACATTTAATGCCACATATGGATATGGACAGTACTTTTAATATATAAACTTCTACCAGCAAATAGATAGCTTGGCCGAAACCTACGACTACAAAGTAAATGGCAAAATAAATCTAGAATAAGATATATTAGCTGATCCGTGAGAATGGCTTTGGGAACTGATCTATCCTTTCTTATAACGTTGGGATAGAAATCGAACCTCTATGAGTCGTTAACAAATATCCTTTCTCGTAGAAATTCCAATGAAAACCAGCGCTCCCCTTAAGTGTCGCGTTTCGGACGGTTCAGATCTTGGTTTCCCATCTATATATTAGGTGCAAGTATCATAATATCGGGCGTATATGAGCTACAACTCATCAATCAGATAGCGAGTCAGTTCTGTGAGATGCTTCCATCTTCTTAAACTTCAATAATAATTCAACTAAATATCTCTTTATAGGGTGATACACCGCCACCCTTTATGTACTGTGGCGGTGGCTGATATTCCTTATTACAACAGACCATAAATCGTATCTAGTCTGCACAATCCGATCTTAATTCTAAAATTGTGGGAAAATTAGGTGCGGCTTTTCGAATATTGATAGTAGGATAAATAAAATCCTCCAGCATCAGAGACAGAACTCAGGTACAATAGTATATTATATTATAGTAATGACATTAAAATGGTAACAGAGAACTTCGTCCTCCGCCCTAACATGTTGATGTATTATCTAAACCCGCTGGTTGTTGAAAACACAACGAGCCCCATCGATATTAGCATTCGTGTTACTTCGTGATACTAATGTTGGTATCCCTCTGGTAAAAACATTAACCTTAAAAATCTGCCCAGTTGTATTGTCGAAACCGTATAGGTCTCCAGAGTTAGTAGCAAAAAACCCTCCTAAAGTAGCCGACGAGAAGGTTGAGAATGTCGTTAGATACTCAAACTTCTTAGTTGAAAGGTTAAACCTGGTCAATACACCGCGGCCTGCAGAATTAATGCCTAATGCCCACATGTATTCTCCGGCAGCGGGAATATAAGCCCAATCAGCAAAGCTGGTGGCAGGGGCGGTGGTGGTTCCAGCAGCGACTATAGCTCCATATTTGGGTGTACCAGGATTGAGGTTGATTTGATACCAACGAACAGTGTTAGAAGTTGCGCCAGCGCAGAAAACCCAGTACTGTCCCTGGCCATCTATGTCGCCGGCTGGGCAGGCACCAGGGGTGCCAACCCTTCCGAATCTTGTCGTTTTGCCATTGGCAGCAATTCTCAGAATGACGCCACTGCCCTCCATTGCGTAGACATAATTGTCGAGTACATTATATCCCATTGCATTGGCAGCATTGGCGCCGTCAACCTTTGCGTTTAGCAAGGTTTGCTTCCCTGTAGTAAGATCTAATTGGTAGAACCCAACGCCGATCATAATATATGCATACACAGAGCAGTTAAATTGCGGCCCGTATGTTGAGGTTGGAATAGATGGTGGTAAATATTCAACCACAGTCGCCGTCGCAGACCCATCAGTAATGGTCTTTCCGCCACTGTCCGTTGGAAAAAGCGTTGAGTACACGTCAACCGTATTGTTCGAGCCCCCAAGCGTGATTGTAGCAAAAGCTTGCGTGTTGTACTTGATGACTGTAACAGTGCCTGAACTATCCGTGATTGTGTGACCAGCAGAATCAGTGGGAAAGATTGTCGTAGCGTGAGCGCTATATGCGGTGCTAGGGGCTAGACTATTAATCGTGACTGTGGGATTCAGATTGTTTTCGCTACCAAATGGTGGAAACATTGGGGTTGCGGAAACGTCACAGGCTTGCTGGACGAGATACGGGCAATCGACAGCCGTTTGGATATAGTAAACTCCATCAGCGTCGGCTACAGTGAAATCATATTGAAAAGGGCCACTCCAGCTAGCTGCCATTATACGAATTGGCGTGTAGCTACCCGCCACAAGATATATCTCCACAGAGCCGGATGAATAGGTAAGGGGGGATGCCTTTGTCAAGGTGGAAGTTCCATTCGCATTAGCTCGATCCCAATTAGCATATGCATTTTTTCCTAGCCAAAATATAGCAATGTTGTCCGCGTTTTTAATGGTGAAAGTATAAGTGGAGGTTTTAGGTGCGAAGAAGTAACCTTTGTAATTTAATGTGATATTTGCAACTATCGCCGGTACCATACCGTATGGGTTAAGGGCCGCGGTATTAGCACCGCTAGAGCTCCACACAATGCCGACAGACGGAGCTATAGTTGAGGAAGGAGGTTGCTGAGTTTTGAAGTATTCCGGCGTAAATGCTGTGTTGTTAGCCGTACTATCGTTGAATGGGTCACCGTAAAGCGCAACATTCAGGCCACCATTGTTGCAAGAATCGGGCAGCAGTGTTTCGGCACCCCAATCTGGAAATGAAGGCACAATTCCATCACACCCAAATGCAACCAAGTAGTTTGAAGCTGTATAATCTTTCACATATAAAATACCAATGTCATCTTTGATATTGAAATCAAAGCCGCCGCCGCCGCCGCCATCCGCAAATTGAAGTCTAAACGGAAATAAAGTACCAGCCGTAATGTTATAGATCATTTGGAAACTCCCGGTGGTAGTACCATTCCGAAGGGCGATAGCATCGGCATTTTGCTTCGTGAAGCCCGTATACGCGTTGTCTCCAGTCCAGATAAGCAATATGTCATGGACCGAGGACACATTGAATGTATACAAGGCGGTTCTTGGAGCGAAAAAGTATCCGCGGTATTGAATAGCGTAAACATTTGCTGTGGTTGGGGTAAACCCTTGAGGTTTAGATCCAGAAGCAATGAAACCCACAATATTGCTATTCTCAGTGCCGTAGGGTATTTGGGTAGAAAAGTATTCGGGATTGTAAGAGGTAAAATTCAAAGTAGCGCCAGCTACGAATGGATTAGCGTAAATGCCAACATCGAGACCGACATTGCTGCAAGAAGTACTCGGCAGTAATGGTGGGAATAGAGGCGCATCATCTGCTTCACAGTCCTGTAAGACGAGGTATACGGATGGAACACCGTGCTTGAGGTAATAAAAGCCATCTTGATCGGTAATCTCGAAGGTGAACATGCCTCCTCCGCCGCCATTCCCATATAGGACTCGGATAGCGAGGTAGCTCCCTGCTGTGATAAATATGCTTTTATTGGTGGTTGGGTAAGCAGCGCTGCCTGTACAATAGGTGCAGTACTGTGAAGATATATCGGGATTCACGTTGGTCCAGTTCGAATAGCTGTGGTTTCCTATCCAAATATCCAATATATCATCCACGTTAGATATTGTGAATATATAGGTGCTGTCAAACGGGGCGTAAAAATAGCCGCGGTGCATTAATGCATAAACACCGGTGGGACGATAAAATCCGTAGGGGTGAGTAATATTTGAACTATCAAAACCTAGAACCGTGGTTGTATTTAGAGCTGTAGGAAGAGCGTTATTAAAATATAGCGGGGTCCAACCACCGATATTGATAGGTGGTGACGTATTGGGAACATCGGTAAAAGGGTTGTCATAAACATCAACTTCAAGACCAATATTCGAGCATGAGGTATCAGGAAGAGGGAATTCATCTCCGTAATTGGAGAACCCTACGTTTGTGACATCATTGCAAAGTGTTTGGACAAGATACTGGGATGAAGTAGTTGATTTGACATAATAAACATTATCGCTGCCCACAATGTCAACATCATAGTGTACCGGGCCACCGATTGCTCCGAGAATAATCCTAAAGGGTGTATAAGTTCCAGCGGAGAGCTCAATCTGGAAATTTTTGGTAGGCGAAGAGCCGATGCTAGGGTCGTAGGTATCCGTTATATTGGCATTCGATTTAGACCATTTATTGATGGCAGTCTCTCCGAACCAGAGACCTACAATACTCTCTACATTGTACACGTTGACAATATAGGTTTGGGTTTTTGGCGCGTAAAAATACCCACGGTAGTTTAGAACGTATACCGGAGACGTAGCATTACCTTGATCAACGCTAAATCCGTACGGAGATAAAGCGACAGAGTTCGAGCCGGAGGTTGCCCAATGAAAACCGAGAGTATCAGTAGCATTCTGATTGTATGGCTGAACTGTTCCGAAATACTCAAAGTTCCAATTTACAATCATATTACTAGTGATATTTGTGAAAGGGTTATCATAAATTGCAACTTGCATACCAGCATTTTCGCACGACGTGTCCGGAGTTGCAGCTGGAAGGATAAAATCAATAACTGTCACAGTTCCAAGAATATCTGTTGGGCTTGGGAAAATCGTTGTATTGTATGGCGTTGTGATTGGGCCAGCGGTTATAAACTCTGTGACAGTAGTTACGGGTTGAGTGATAAAATCAATGATAGTGGCAACGCCGGTGGTATCAGTAGGATTCGGAAATATCGTAGTCGTTGAAGGAGTGGTTCCAATACTAGTCACTGTTGTAAAAACAGGAGTATTATAATCTATTACGGTGATTGTTTCTGAGCCTGCCGTGATTGTGTGTCCGCTGCTATCAGTAGGTGAGATAGTTGTCGTGAATTGGCTCGGCCCTATCCTTGTCACTGTGATGATAGGTTGGATAATATATGTGACGATCGTCAAAGTGCCCAAACCATCAGTCAGGGTACTGCCAACACTGTTCGTTGGGAACAACGTTGTTAAGCCGGTTGTAGATGCGACCCGTGTGATGAGTGTTTCGGGTTGTGTCACGAATTGAATGACTGAAACTGCAGCTGTGGGATCCGCAGGAAAGATCGTTGTAAGATAGGCTGTCATTCCAAGTTCTGTAGTCGTTATTGTTGGCCTGGCTTCAACGTCAACGACGGTAATAGTCCCAGTGCCATCTGTAATGGTATGCCCCGCGTCATCGGTTGGGAATAAGGTGATTGTAAAAGCACTAGTCCCAACACTGGTCAGAGTCGTTATTTGCTGAGTAAAATACTGAATGACAGTAATTGTTGCTGTGATATCAGTTGACGCAGGGAGTATAGTCGTAGTAGATGCTACTGAAGCTAGAGATCGAACTGTAGTCACGGGTCGTGTGACGTAATCGATTACTGAGATTGTTCCTGATATGTCCGTGGGATTTGCGAGAATAGTTGTTGTATAAGCGCTTAGTCCTACTCGAGTGGCCGTCACCACCAGCTGGGGAATGAAATCAATAACTGTAATTTGAACTGAGCCATCCGTTATAATGTGTCCGGCGGTGTCCGTAGGGTACTTTGTTGTCACAAAACTGCTGGGCCCAACCTCCGTGATTGTCGTAATGAGCTTAGGAGCAAAAGTAATGACACTAATTGTGCCACCGCTTATGATGGTGCGCCCGGTACTATCCGTCGGGAATATGGTGGTGAGGCCAGTGGCACTGGAGAACTCTGTTACGGTTGTGATAGCTTCTGTTGTAAAATCAATAACTGTCACTGTCCCGCTATGTGATACAATGGACCCTAAGCTATCAACTGGGAAAGCAGTGGATGTGTACACGCTGGGTCCGATCCTCGTAACTGTGACGCGTGGCTGCGATACATAGACGACTACTGAAATTGTAGGGGACGGGATATTAGATGCTGGAAATATCGTGGTCGAATGAGCCGTAATATCCGTCCGTGTGAGAGTTTTTATAGGCGTTGTAATATAGTAAATGATTGTAATAGTGTCCGAAGCATCCCTAAGAGTGTGCCCCAAGCTATCAGTTGGATAGAGAGTAGTTGTATAGGGCTGGTTCGTGAAAGCTAGGAAGGAAGTAATCGGCTGATTCTCATAATCAATGACCGTAATTGTACCCGAGCCGTCGGTAATTGTTGCTCCTGCATCATCAGTCGGATACAAGGTCATAGTTGAAGGCCCAGTGCCATTTGCTAGTGTTAATATGGTAGTAATTGGTTGCAAAATGACATCTATCACAGTAGCACTTCCACTATTCGTGAGGATGGATCCTGAACTATCTGTCGGAAATATTGTAGAGAGATAGGGGCTGCTACCAACTTTAGTGATAGTAGTGGTTACTTGGGTAGGCTGAGTAATATATTCTATTACTGAAATAGTAGCAGAAATGTCTACCACGGTAGACCCATTGCTATCCGTAGGATAAACTGTGGTAATAGAAGCAGAATTCGTAACTACAAAAACCGTGATGACAGGTTGCTTCTCGAAATCGATAACGGATATAACAGGGACGTCGCTATTTCTTATTATATTTCCAGCATTATCTGTCTGGTACCTGGTGAGCGGCTGCCCAGCGCTGTTCGTGGGAAAGGAAATAATTGGTAAACTATCGCTACCAGTTGGATAGACCGTCGTCTTAAAGGGACGAAGGCCAACTCTGGTTATTGTTACCCTAGCCAGTGGAACATATTCAATGATGGTAGGCAAACCACTCGGATCAGTGGGTGGGACGGTTGTCAAAGATGCTGCTATGCCGGTTGTAGGCACGAACTGCGTGACTAACAGGACAAAGTCGATAACAGTCACGGTGCCCACTACTGTAGAGACCGGCAGAATAGTAGTCGTAGAAGCGATACCATGAGAAGCCGGTGAAAATATAGTAGTCGTGGGTCGAACGAGATATTTTATGATAGTAGCCCCACCAGTTCCCCCGGACGCCGGGTATTCTGTGGTTTCCGATGGACCACCAGTGCCTGCTGGGAAAGTGAGTGTTGTTGTGGTGGTACCAGAAAAACGATGCGTGTTTATGAAGGTCCCACCCGTAAGATACTCGATGACTGTAACTGGGTTAATAACATCCGTAGACGGTGGGAATATCGTAATTGCTGATGTGATTCCACTCTCTGCAGCCGTGAGGATAGTCTTTGTCGATCTAACCTTATATGTGATTATCGAAATGACACCGCTGGGGTCAGCAACCGGCGGATAAACGGTGGTAGCGGATGGTGAACTTCCGCCTGCGATATTAGTCGCCGTTACAACTGGTCGTGTTATATATCGAATAACCGTGATAGCTCCAAGATGATTCGAGGGAACCGGAGAGAGTGTAGTGAGATGAGCCGCCGACCCAACCGATGCAATCGAGGTGATAGTAACCACTCGCCTAAATTCTATTACCGATACTATCCCAGACACGATCGTATGTCCACTAGCATCCGTTGGATAAATTGTAGTTTCGTAGCCTACAGTACCAGAAGCTATTTCTGTAACATAGGTAGTCGGTAGTGTGACATATTCTATTATTAAAACTGTCCCCGGTCTGTCAGTGACTGTACGACCGCTGCTATCCGTTGGAAAAAGAGTAGTAATGTAGTTAAAACTGATGCCCGGGGGTGCGACTCTCGTAATACGCGTAACGGCCTCAGGCAAATATACAACGGCGGTTTGAGTTCCAGTGCCATCTGTAATTGTATGTCCATTCCTGTCTGTCGGGAATAAAGTCGAAGTAAATATATTAGTTTTCGAGGTATCGACTCTGGTGATAGTGGTAATAGCTTGAGGTACGAATACAACGACTGTCTTAGTACCTAAGCCACTTGTTAAAGGCGGACTACCGTTACCAGATGAGACGGTCGTGGTAAATGCGCTGCTCACTGCAGCATCTGTACTCGTAACAGTAATTATAGGTTGCGGGATATAAATAATAACCGTCTTTGTACCGATGATGACATTACCATTGTTATCTGTTGGTAACTGGGTGGTTGTGTAAACGCTAGCGTCTGTTCCGGTGGCAGCACTGGTAACGGTGACTACAGACTCAGGGACGTAGACAACAGCCGTCTCAGGCACTGAGCCATCAGTGATGGGGGTGCCACCCCTCATCGGAGGGATTATGGTCGTAAATATGCTATTTACATCCGCGTTTGTACTAGTAACTGTGACAATGGACTCCGGCACGTATACAATAACAGTCTTTGTGCCTGAGCCATCACTAATAGTCTGACCATCGCTGTCCGTTGGGAAGACGGTAGTGGTATAAGGAGTACTCCCCGCCATAGCTATCCTTGTGATTGTAGCAACGGCTTCAACTATGTATATAATTACCGTCTTTGTACCTTGTCCATTGGTAAGGGCTACACCGCCGCTGCTAGGGAACAAGGTCGTAGTATATGCTTTGCCCCCAACAGCGATACTAGTTTTGCTTACTACAGGAAGTATGACATATTTGAGGATTGTTATAGTGTGAGAAACGTCGCTGATTGTCTGGCCATTGTCATTCTTTGGGAAAATTGTCGTAGTTGAAGCTCCAATCCCTGTTGCAATTCTGGTAATTGTGGTGACTGGTTGTTTCTTGTAGATGATAATGGTCACGACCCCAGTGCTCTGCCGAGGAAATTTAGTGGTTGTATAGGCTTTAGTGCCAACGCTGGTGATAAGGGCAGTTTTCGCAGTGACTGTCTTGGTGACCCACCGGGTGGACGTGACAGCGTGGGTCGAATCACGGATTGATGTTGAAGTAATCTTTATAACTTTCGTCGTGATTTTGTAATGTGTGCTTGTGATCTTCAAAGTAATGGTAGAATACCGTAGAGTCCGAGCAGTTGCGTAAGTCTTTGTCAATGTCTGCCTTTTGGTGCTATATATTAGAATCGTCGAAGTAGGGATGGCCACCGTTTTAGTCTTTAAACCAGGTGTCTTCGTGCTTGTTTTGGTTTTTGTTGCAAAACACGCTTTAAAAATACAAAATTCCAATGTAGTTAATAAGCATTTTCACAATCGACAGCCTGCAGGAATCACTTACAACAAGGCTTTGGAAGAGAATAAATATTACGTTTTAAACGTAGTTTTAAGCTATTCCCTGTATTTCCAACTATAACAGTAGTGGTTCTTGTGACTATTCTCGTCGTTGTACAATATCTGCGATGGGAATAGTTATCAGTATGCTGCAACGATTAAAGTTTCAAATATACGCTTACCTGGTGGAGGATTTACGAACAGTGCTAAGTTCGGTACAAATAGCGTATGAAGTCTTGCTAAGGACTTTGGTTTTAGTAGTGCGAATGGTAGCTAGGTCACGGGACGCAAGGTGGACAGTGACGGTGACGATGGATACTTTTTGTTGTATCAATGTGGTTTTCCCTCGTCTTGTGTACTTTGTCGAGGTAGGGGCGGGTTTGGTTACTGTTTTCGTGCAGCTAGGAAAGGTGATTGATTTCGAGTGTAATTGCAAGATTTTAGAACAGCTGGCTGACACAGAATGATCGCTGAGAATCGATTTGCAACTAGCTGATGGGTTCCCACAATTGGCACCCAGAGCTACGCCCAGAAGCATCAATTGGATAAGCCCTCGGAAAAAACTCATTGTGAATGCAGTATATATCGTCAAGAATTTTCAGCTCCTCGGCCCAAGCCGTAGAGGTTCTTACGAGGGTGTCAACAGGTTTCTATGTTCAAGATAAACAGATTTGGATACCTATCTCTCTGATACAGAAACTCGAATGCTAGCTTACTTAATCTTCGGCTCTCCAACTGGAGAAACATATAAAAGTCTACTCACGCTGTATTCTGTAGATATATACGAGATGATAGACCGCCAGGGATGAGAGCTTTACAGTGCGTTAGTGTTAGAGATACGCATTTGAGAAAGTAACGAAGGATGATGGTTCCAAAAATTTACCTTCGTCTTAGAGGATTGCTACCCTATTTTATAGGCCCATACTCACAACCACCAAAATAAAATCAAGACTTTTTGGCTGCTTCAGCCTCGTAGCCACCATCTTCCAGATTGGATACGTCGATACGCCAGCTGCTACCATTCTTCCGCTATACTAGGGAACATATGATTAATATCCATAGATAAGTCACGGACACTGATTTTTATTATTTGATCACGAGCGGGGAGTATACTAACTGGATCGATATGATATTAGGTGAGGGGGTGAGGAGAGGCTGGAAAGCTTCTTCGGTCGATTGAAACCTGTTTGGCTTTTTTCGTGGCGTCGGATTTCTTTATTCCCTTCAGATGACTAGCATCCGAATCAAGCAATACAGAGCATACTAGGTTAGAAAGCCTTTATCCCAAAGTCTAAATTGATATGCCGTGTTAAGTTTACCTAAGCCAAATATATCCCTCCTGGATAGCAATTATGCTTCATATTAATGCCCGTAACAAAGCTACGGCTAAAATAGCCATTGTATACTGTGGGTACTCCCATTTCTGTGAGTTATTGTTTTCATATCTCCAAAAAACAATGACGGTGTTAAAAGCTCGGTCAACCAGGAGCCGGGTAGTGGGGGGTAAGTCGGATCCACTTCATTCGGAAAAAGAAGCGCTAATAGATGGGTTGGAAGCACTCTTGGCATATGAAGGCATGATATGCTGAATTAAAAACTAAATTAAAAACTCGATTCCAAGTCAAAGGGAGAGAAAACTCGGCACCAAGGAACGGGAAACGCATTAAGAATCGTTGAAGAGTGCACAAATCTAAATATACGCTGAAGCTTGCGCACTTCAACAGGCTAACAAAGTTCTAGCCCCACATTCGCCCGCGAGGCCGCCTACTAGTAGTGTGTTGAAGACAGCAAGCACCATGTGCACCATACCAACAAACGCTTCAACTTACCCCTCCGTTTTGCGCCTCATCCCCTAGCTCCGGACCTTTGATCGTGGTAGCACATATACATATACTCAATGACATAAAACAGAATTATTGCGCTTCTAATCCCGGATGAGTTTCTTTTGTATATGTATGGTTACAAGTGCTTTCTCTCCTCGTGAGAAAGGAAAGCGCATATCCTCACGGCTTCGGCATTAAGATTGAGCTTGTACAACCTGTTTTAGAGGCAAACGTGCTAGTGTAGTGGGTGACTTCACAACTACAACCAATTAAACCCATAGTAGCCTTCAGGCCAACGCAGCCAGTGTCCCTTTCTAATGCCCAGCAATATATTAATAATTGCACCTGTATCGTATGTGATTACATCAGTTGGGGAACAAGAACAACGGGGGAACCTTGGAGAATACACCTTTCGTTCTTTGTTGAAGTTAATCAACAATTTCTGGGTGTTAAAGCTGATCCTACTAGGGTCCGGCTCGCGTCTCAGCTTGCCTGTGAACACGGAACCGATGCAAGTGAAGTCGAGAAAGAATTAGGCCGCCTGGGCCCCACATTTGTGCATCGATCATTTGTGAATAAAATAAATGAAACGCTGAGAATCAAAGAATGCCTAACCCCGAAATGAATCCCCTTCCCTCAAGAGCGGTTGCTCCGAGCGAAAGCGGTTTCTTCTCGTAAAACCAGACGGCTCAATGCGAAGGAACGGCTGCTAGATGCCGAAGCGGAGGTTTGTTGGTCTCGTTCCCCCTGCGTAACAGTTCGGTTGGTCCAGCACAACCACCCTAGCAACAACGACGCAGGTGGATGAATGCTGAAGCTCACGGTCCCAAGGAACTAGGACGACGTTCTACGACGAGCCTAGAAGACGTTATTGCGCAATATCAGTGATTAACACCATATTTAGCCTAGCTGGGTCAATAAAGCGTCAAAAATCCGTGTAACCCCTACCTGCACCAAAGCACGAGGGAAAACGAAATAATATTGTTCAAGTGACGAATATAGTTGACGACAAGCCCTTTGTATCATAGGGACCTAGTCTGTGACAAACGTAATTTTTTATTATTCTAACAAATTTGCAATAAAATAGTGAATCGTCTATTTTCGAGAATACGATCTCAACGAGAAAACCGATGGCGTCCTGGCGTTCTACGAGTCGGATCCACCACCCGCGTGATTCTTTCTAGACCCGTCGTCTTCGGATTCTCTTTGCGGAACGAGCCCTTGAATCTCAAAGTGGAAGTTTGTGTTTGAGCAAAATTCGTGATATTCCTATTCTAAAAGGAGGGTCAACCAACCACCCGAGAATCTTGTTTTCTAATCTTCGCACCTGAGTACCAAGATTTTCGCGACTCACTTCATATAACTCTGTTTTATAAACTCAAATCGATCCAGTGAGAACTAGTTCATCCCGCTAGCCTAGTTTTGGCTGCCTTCATTACATACACGTAAACATACGCTAATTTTGTTTTTCGGGTCCTTCTAAAGATAATATGCAGCTAGACGTCTTTTATGATCCGGCGGACAATACAATAATATCAATATTGCCAAGACTAATGAAGCTAGTCTCAATTACCCATTCCCGTTTCCGCAACAAGATAAGTGAGACCAGGCGTGTTGTACGTCAGAACTATCAGCCTATCAATTTGAAAAAGCAGCGCACAAAATGCAATTGTAAAACTCGGTATGTTTGAACCAAAAGTATTGACAACCTTTCGAACCCCAAGCACGAGGCCTAATTACCAAGGTGCGACATTTTACCGTTCAGATGAGCCAACTCTTAAGATATGCGCGAATTCCACCAATTCAGGAATAGGAACAGGAGAGTCCAGAATAGAGAGTCTATATTCTCCCAACTGCCGCGTTTCCGTTTTTTAGAAAGTTAAATTCATCATGCATCAGCGACGGCGTACAATCAAAGCTTTTTTAATTCTTCAGGAATCGTTAGTGATCCCGACGCTCTATATTAGTCTCGTTCTTGATTGCGCAGAGGCAAACGAGACCACAACTATAAGTTATTTCGGAGACTGCACTCCTTATTTGTTGGATATTCTAAACCCTAGTTCCAGCCTATATTCTGCACGTCTATTAATATTTACCAGGTGCTTCAACGCTTCTCCCAGGACCCCCCACAAAATTAATATTGGGGAACTGGTAGCTCATGTCTCCAATTAAGAGAACATTTCACGTTTTTCTCGCCTTCACGGAAGGAGCGGATCGATTTATCCCAACACCTGAGCTACATAATAAGATATACTTAAGTACACATCCTTAGTATATACTACAATGTATTGGTAGAAGGAGAGTTATATGGTAATTAAAGTTTTGTTTAAATATGCTATGGGGGGTCTCAATCCAGATCTGAGTATCACGGGGAGTAGCATTTGATACATATTTGGACACGCAGTTCGTCTTTGATAGGATAATATTGTATTCATATTTTCGAAAGCGTATCTCAAGGCCCCATTTATTTGCTATACTCTGAGCTCGTACTCTGCGTAATCCAAAATCGGTCATGAAACGTTACAATTAGGGACCATACGGACTGCACCGAACTCCATTAAAAGGTCCGAGCTGTATTCATTTGTCTTTAGAATAATATATCTTCCAACCGATATCAGTCTTCTTATATTGTATTCGATTGATATATTAGCCTTCGGAGATGCAGCAAAATTAGAGAACGCAGTTAGAAGAGGGTCAAAAACAAATGTTGGAGCGGATGTGAAACCTATCTCCGGATATATCATTCCATGAAATATATATCGCGATATCCACACTTGTATATGGAGAATGTCTTGCTAATAACATGTATCGATATATAGCGATACGTACTCATCAGTACTGAAGAATGAAACTTGAAGATTTAAGCAAGCCCTTAGCTATGCAGCACCCTTGAGAGGTAGCAAGCTTGGCGAGCATTGCATGCATCTAAACTTGACCCAACTCGTGCAAAACGTCCGGAATCTGGTTGTCTATTCCTTGGCAGACCTTGGCAGCTTCATGTCAGGGTCCTCTATTTCGAAGTTCGAAATTCTAAAAATTCAATGAAACACGAAATCCATTTTACTGCGGGCGTATATACACTCGGTGCAGTAATAACGAAACATTATCCTTTTTCCAAGAAAGATTCGAAGTCAACTCGTCATGACAATTTTTTGAGACGTTCGAAAGGAGCCACCGGTTCCAGCGGGTGTTATAATCTTAAATTCTCATACGACTCCCCTTTGAAAAGTAAGGAAACGCTGCGGCTGAACAGGAGATAATTTCTACTTTCCTTAAGCTTAAAAGCCTTACCGCACCGCTTACCAGATTAGCTACTTTTTTCCTTTGGGACTTGCTACTTCAATATACTGGGCTCAGCGATCGATCTATCGAATCTAAGTGTGGTCTTTGAGTTTCTTGATCATCTTTTTCGCCGGGGTGCGGCTTGCGGCTGGCGAATGTGCAGCTGATAATTGTCTTCGAGGTATTTATCTTGTATCTTCACATTCTTGGGGATCTACAATCTATTAACGAAGACATTTTAACCATTAGCGATTAGAGCCTCTGCATTTCCAAATCGTTCGGGAACCGCAGACTGCTCGTCCTATTTTCTAGCGACGGTCATACCGTCAGCAACGTGGGTTCCCCTTGTGGTTCGCTTAAGAAATCTCTGTACAACTCGATCGATCGATCTTGTAAATCTCATCTGATCGGACGAATCAGGACAATCACGCAAACAATATCTGTCTCAACCACCGAGACCTCTATTGCTTTGGCGCCCACGGCCACCCCCCCAAAAACGCGATGTCACCGTTCTCCTATCCTCTATCCCGACCTATGCCTCGGCATGCAGTGGCGCCATCCGCTACGCATCAGCATGTTCTTGTATCGGTATCACTCGAAGGACGATGACGCTCCCTCCTCCATCGACTACAGTCACCCAAACCGTGACTGTCACAAGTATAGTAGTCGTCGCTACCGCCACTAACTTTCTCCTACACGCCGACGGCTATGGTTATTTCGGAATTACCGACACCGCGTTCTGGCAATCCAATCGAGCAGCCGCGTCATCCTTCTACCTTGACCCACAAGATCATACTTTGTGGGCTGTGGGCTCGGGCCAGGTAACCGTTTCTGGAATAAACTCTATCGCCTGGCTCGCTACCGGCCCCGCTGCTTCATCCACTAGGTCCACGATGGTATGCAATGTGGATAGTAGTAACAAAATTTCCTGTACAGCTTTCATCCCCGACAATGGCTCAACTTACACCCTATGCGGATCATGGGGCCCTAACAAAATACAACCAGATGTTGGCACTGGAACGGATTGGATTCCGCGGGGCAGAGGCGTAGGACCTATTACCGTTACTGTGGTACCAGTATGAGAGTCTCTCTGTGGGGTTTTGAGGGGCGCGATGTCCGCCAATGCAAACGGACAGTCCTAACTGGAACCCTAGTTGGAGAAAAGTGAGCCACTAGCTGCAAGGTAAAAACCTTTAGGTTTATAAGCATCTGTTTTATAAATCATCCGCGGCGCACAAGAGACATCGCTTGCACAATATTGATATAGCAGGTGGCAGTATGTTCTCGTAAAAAGTATAGTTAGTGAAAACAGTAAATAACCAATAATTCAAATTTCGAAGAGAGTCAATCAATTGCAAGCTCCTTCTATTATTGAGTGTGGCTTACTGGAAATGAATGGAAGATGCGAGATTTGGGGGTCATTCGTAGGGAAGGCATTGTAGGCAATGGCAATTGCAAGTGGAGCTGATGAAAAATCCGGGTTGGAAGGACTGCAAATCAAAATTGGGCACTCAGATCTTAAAATATATTATCATTCAAAATATTATGGTTACATATATCGTATATGGGTTCCGACTGAAAGCGAAAGGATATATAGGCAACAGCTCCAAGGGAAACACGTCCTAGTAAATATCACGATGAAACCTGAAATTACAACAAATATCAACGGGCAATCTGAAGACGAGTGTTGTTCGAAATGATCGCTTCTTGCAAGAAAATTTGAAAAACTACCAAGAATTGTCAGAACCAGGCGAAGGGGGGGAAAGCGCTACTGGACCCCCCTCTTCATCGTCATCAAATGTGAATTGTCGGTTGATTCGTAGGTTCCGCCTTTGTGAAGACTCAGGCCATTGTCTCCACTTCCGGTCTGTAAGGGCATCCCAAAATTGCTCCGGCTCTTTGTGCTGGTCTAGTAAATTCCCAAGATTTTTCTGAAGCGTATGAACGCTGCGATGAAAGAATTCAGACCTTTCCTGGACTCCCGGAGTGATAAGACAAAATGATTTCTCCGAGTTCAGATCTTCTCCCCGATAATCAATATCAGGGAATCGTTCTTCTCTCCTCCTCCACTGGCCCTTCATCACGACGTTGAGCTTTGTGAGTTTTTGGCATTTCGCTTTGATATCTCTTAAAATCTCCACCCATTCTGCCTTTGGATTTTCAAGTAAACACTGTGAGAACATGATATCATTGAGGCTAGATTGGGAAGCCTCGATTGCTTCTTTAAAGCTTTCCGCTTTTAGAGCAAGTCCCACTAACTCTAACAGTTTTAGTTTACGGAGTACTGGGAGGGGAGAGCCATCCTCGTATCGAGCTGACGAAGTCATATCCTCCAATCGTAGCTCTTCAATACTCGAGCCCACAGACTCGACCCATTTGCAGAGCGTTTGTCTGCTCATTGTCCCAGTAGGGCGCGGGTTTATAATCCCAGCTCTATTCCGTCTTTCGCCATCGCTAAAAGTAAGGTGAAGAATTCGTAGACTTGAAAACGCTGTACCCATTTTTGTGAGGCGGGATTGAGGCATAATGAACCAAGAGAGCGGTACACCATCGCCAAAGAGGCCGATATCACTAATTTTCTCAAGTTTGGACAGTCCAGCGATCAGTGCCGCGTTTGTAACTATATTCCAATAACCGCTGTGCTTGTAATCCAGTGGGATCACATATGTTGAAATAGCGTTGACGAGATCGGCAGGTAACCGCTTTCCAGGCAGCAGTCCGACCGAGGGGTACAAAAGGTTGAATTCGGAGCGAGTCATGGAGTGAGCTTTTTTCCAGTCGAATTGGATGGTCTGAATGTTTGGGAGGTTGGAGAAGGCGACGGCAAGCATATTCGCAGCCAGGTCCCAAGTTTGCATGTATTTCACCTCAGGCCATTCATTCTTTGATTGTTCGTACATCTTGAGCACGAGACCGGCAGGCATCGGTCCTTCCTCACCGGGTATTTCATTCTTAGCCTGCTCTTCCAGCTTTTTGCGAACATCGCGTTCGGGGTTTATATACGGTGATGCGGGGCAGATTCGGATATGCCGTACTCGCGAGTTTACTCCTGATATGTGTGTTGCGACCTTGAGAAGGTTTTCGAGGCTGGCGGGTACGAAGAAAACGGAACGAGTATGATACAGGGATCCGAGGTGGACTTCCCGAGCTTTATAGTTGAGTTCCTTGCAAGTCGTTCGTAGAGCGAGCAGGTCATCTTCATCCAGCTCTCGGGCCAAATGGACGATGAGGTCTGTGGAAAGCGTGAATATCGGTGGCTGCGGCTGCAGCTGCGGTGTCGCGACACTGGGTGGGGTAGTCTCAGGATCCATTCTAGGCCGGTGGTTATGTTGACGCGACTAATCGCGAAACTCAGAGTGCGTGTAATGCTCGGAGTAGGGCACTGTTCGTTCGGAAATCGAAATCGTAATACAATAATTTAATATAAAGCCCCGGTAAATTTAATGGATGAATTTAGAGAAAACCTGTAGATATCCAGCATTTGGGTAATTGTAGTCTCGAGATGCTCTTGACTCACCTTTCAGAAGCAATCCAAAGGAATACAAACAAACAGGCTCGGCTAGTGAGATTTCCATGATGGGTGGCCCCAGCAGTAAAGTACCAAGAGCGCGCCTGGTATGTTTTTGTCATCGTAGGCCTTGTAAGACGGGGAAGACGCACTGGCGAATAGGTTAGTCACACCGGTACCTGATAATTGGCTGATATTATGAATATTGACATTAATAAACCAGCATTTATCTATGCTAGGTCCCATGTTCTTCCAAACAGCTTGTTAAAATTCAATTGCCAGCCCTTTGCGTGCCTTATTGCGACACAATTCGCTCCTCAGGCTGCACTTGGACACTGCTTTTAGCTATTTCGTAGATAACTAAGATATCTTCCTTTTACACTCATTTGGGTGGGAATCGATGACGCAGAACATCTGCTGTCTCATCAATTAATATTGGGGATGGGAAAATGGGGTTGGCAAGTTACGGCTTAAATGTGATACAAGTCTCACAGTTGATATACGTTGCTAGGGGAAGCATTTGTCTCACAGCCTGGGGTTCAGCTATTCTGCAGCACGTGATGAAGTTCCGGGTGCGACCGTGCTTTGTTGTGATCTTGATTCGTTTGAAACTTCATCCAAATGCGCGATCGATTGAGGTTCAGCTATTCTACAGCGCGTGGTGACGTTCCGAGTGAGACTGCCGCCTTGTTTTGATTCGCTTGAAGTTGCATCAAGTGGACTAGCATGCAACATAACGATCGAGTCCAACGTTCCGACTGCGCTTCAGCTAGCCCCACTATATTCCTCATCACATCTTTATTATATATGCTTATTATCAATGCCATATTTCCGTGTTTTCTCTAAGACCACAAAACTATTTTAGAGCCTATATTTTGTCATTTACATCCCCGATTTCCCACGAGGCTTTTCTCAGGAGCTCGATGGCTTGCCATTATATCCATCGATAGTAAGACTGAATTCAGCCGAACGCTATGATATTTATTCTCAACTTCTGACTGGACCAATACCCCATAAGCTTGGTATTGCGATACCTCTGATAAAATAATACCCGGAAATAATCGTATATTATCAATATCTATACTTGTATGGGTTAAAAAGTTTGCAACTACAAGCGGAAACTTGGTTTCAAATATGAAAAGATATTTAAAAAAAACTTGAATATCAAAAAAATAATCAAGACTACATAGAGATATCATAAACACCAATTCTAGTATAAATACCATGTAGACATCCAGTGTTCGAACTCAACATTAACACTTTCTGACGAGCTAGAGGAATCTTGGTTTTCATGCCGGTTGCATATGCGCGTCTCCCTCTTTCTTCTATCATCAGTCACATCCTCAGCGCTATCTTATTTCAATAGATATCCTGTCAAGCTTCACGATTTTTTCTTCGTTGGATCTATTTCCCTTTTGTCCATTTCGCAACTCAAGCACTAAGGGTCGGCCTTACACCCACGAACTTTCGCCTTCATATCTAGAAAGAAAAAAGTAAACCCTCTGAAACCCCAGGAGGAAAATGCGGTTCCAAGCTTCCATCTTAGCTCTCTTGGCGTCTTTTGCCGCTGCTGATGTGGCCGCACCGACACCGGCACCGGTTCCAAGCTCGCAGGGTAGCATCCCTGAGACTACACCAGTTCCAGTCCCACACAAAGTCGGAAAACGACAAGAGGGTCTCGAACAGCCAGAGGCATATGGTGACCTCGAATTTATTGCAAGATTAATCTCTGCACCACTTCAAGCCGACCGCGTTTTCCTTCTCAGAGACGAGGATTTTATCTTTGATTTCCAAAACCCCCCTGGCGACCTGAATGTCGAGACCGGCGATAGTGGTCGTATCGTCGTCGCCAACCGCAAAACCATGCCAGCCCTAATCGGCACTGGTTCAGGTATGTCGGTGGGTTTCCTAGGGCCGTGCGGTTTCAATACGCCGCACACTCATCCCCGAGGTACCGAGTTGAATATTCCAGTTGTCGGAAATTTGAATACTTCTCTCATATTGGAGGATGGCTCCCGTGTTATCAATAATTATATTAAAACGTTGCAAATGCACGTGTTCCCACAAGGTGCCATTCATCTAGAGTTTAATCCAGATTGTACAAATGCAATTTTTGTTGCTGGTTTTAATAACGAAGATTTTGGCACCTCCCATATTGCGAATAATTTCTTCAGGCTCTCAGATGAAGTTGTTGCTGCCGCCGTTGATGGAAACATCGTTATTGATGGTCGTGATATTGAGCAATTCAGAAACCGAATCCCAAAAAGCGTCGCCATTGGTGTTGAGGAGTGCCTAAGGAAGTGTAATCTCCTCTAGCAATGAATCAATCTAGTCTTGGAACCGAGGCGAGATTATGCTAAACTCATGGGTAAGGGGATGCAGCCTTGTCTCGCAGGCCAGCCGACGAAGCTAATAGGTTTTGAAGAATAAAATATCTACGTCTGCTCATATCCTGAGTCAACAATAACCTATGATTTCTCTCCTATTTCTTTCCTTTACCCCTCATACTAGAAGTTTTATTATGGTTTTGCTTTCAAAATATTCGTCTCTCAAGCTAGATCTGCCATCCCGATCTCGTGTATTCTACTCCTGTCTATTCAGGGCATCATGGGATAGACTTTTTTTATAAACATGAATTTGTATAATTTTAAACTGCGGTCGCGATTTTGAAAGATATTTTACGAGTATCCTTTTCGCCATTTTCATATTCCAGAGATGAAAATTTTGTCCACGCCTTTCTCATTGAGAATTATTTGCCTCTGTGATTTCGGCTTGCGATGCACAGCTAACAGCGGAAGAAGAGGACATGAATCTAGAAGGTTCGAGCCATTCCACTGCAGTTCCACAGCTTGACAGATGCAGCCCAAAACCACTCATCATACACCGGCGATATATTTTACCGCTTTGGGTCCTTTTTAACGTATTTACGCATTTTTTTTACTTCCATCTTAGCATTGAGCTTCTCAGCTATCTCCCCTGTGATCTTGAGGCCTCAAGGAGCATCCAGTCTCGGCATGAAAAGCTCAACAGGGCCGTATCCATAGTAAATTCTATCTCTGCAATAACGGATATGCCCTTCGTGCCTCGCATCTAGTTTACGAAACAAGATATGCCCGCGATTGAGTTCATTGAACAAAGATCCTCTTACCTAAATCTTTTCTGCCTTCAAAAATTTCATCGCTCCTCCCGAATATTTCCATTAACTTCCTTCCTGGCTTTTACTGTATACTTGAGAGCTAATGTGGCGCTTTAATAAGTTCCTATTGAGTAGCTGATGGAACCCTAAAGAACCTAAGAAATGGCTGTTTCATCCTCAGGGAACTTAGTCCCCACGATACCAAATTTTGCCGTTCCACTATTTTCGTAACATTCCAGACTCTCCTCGTGAGTACAGAAAATCCATGAAATGCCTAGAGAGCTCTAGGGCTCGCGCTAGGCCCTCAAACTATTGCTCTTAGTCCCGAATCCAGATCCATGGGTTCAGAATCGCAGGCATCACAGACAGATCCGCATCAAATGGGGAAAACGGAAAGGAGGGCAGCATCGTCAAGCCACTTTGCGAAAATCTGACTCGGACTGGGCCAAATGCGTTGAGAGCGTTGAGAGTAATCTTTAGCCGAGCTGAGGCGTAGGGCAAACGGATGTGTCATTTCTCAAAACAGCCTTTCCAACACACATTAACTAATAGCTGAAGTCATACACAGTTTGATATTCTTCCCATGAATTAATGATAGACGGTTAGTTCCATAGCTTTGACAAGGCTTTCATAAGTGAAAAACATCCACTCCCTCACTTGCATTACTGGCGTTACACAGGAATGGTGGCTTTGAAATGCCAAGTTCTTCTTTCAAAGCCGCAAAGTTCAGTTGCATCATATTAATTAAGTCCCAACCCGCCAGGCCGCCGTTCGTCGAGCCTTCTTGGCTTCAGCCTGATATCAACATTCATGAGTCCAACATAACGTTAACCCATCCCAAGAACCGGAGAAGTTAACTACTTCTGCGTATCAAATCCACGATTCTGCATCCAAGCCGACACCCGAACGAGTCCATCCTTGTAAACGAACTGCGATTCCGTCCGAAAATCTTCTTGGCGGGATCCAATATTTCAAATCTATTCACACATTGCAATCAAAAAGCGGTGCCAAAAGTGTAACTTCGCAAGTCGGACCAGGAGGCTCCCACTAATCAATCCCTTGCATGACGAGAGTTCCAATGATATCAAAGGATCATATTGCCATGTCGTTATCGCAATGACACCTCCGTGCATGCAGCAACCCTTACGCTAGTCTCGCTATATTGCGCGTCGTGCGATAGCCCTACCATGCTCTTCTCCGGATTTGTGTATAAAAGATAGCCGATTCGCACTTATATAAGCATAATTCTAATCTGTTCCTGGATTCATACTTCTTGCAGTATTAATCAGCCCTAATTCGTTCAAGACGGCATTCACTCGTTGGCATTTACATTATACTATCTTTTTTATTCTCCGCGACTTATATCAGTCTACACGAGCTACTTAGCCTTTGTACTTGTGAATTAACCAGTTGACAAAGAAAATATGCCATCCTCCAAATATGCTAGACTCCTCCTTCTTTGCTTGTTCGTCGAACTCGCGACAGCGTCCCGCGCCTATGGTGCTATCCGAAACGTGGCGCCAATGGCACTTATGAAGCGACAAGACCTCTGCGTCGACCCCGTAATCTGCGAAGTAACAACAGACAGCTGTTCGTAAAGTTGATCCATTCATGCTTGCCGTTTATGAATTTGATAGCTAAATTTTCACACAGGCAGTTCTTGTCCTGAGGGTACTTACTGTGATGCTGGCGGATGTTGTGAGGAGGGTCAGACTTGCGCTGGCTATTCGCCTTGTGCCGGTAGGTCTAATATAGTCTTTTTTCCGTACCCGAACGAGAATTTAACTAGGTCTTCTCTGCAGACGCGGGTTCTCTTGCTGATCCAACGGAAACTCAAATTTGGTACGTTTCGAATCTTCATTATATCAAATATCGAAAAATCATCTCTTTGGAAACAATCTAGCTAACGAGTCGATGTGTGTATTGAAAAGCCCAACCGATGCACCCCTCTGTACAGTCTCTGCTGGTATTCCAGTATGCTCTGGTTCCATCGATGATTGGTTGACCATCTCCCGAGCACTTGGAAACACCCCAACCACGAGCACTCCACGCGCCACTACATCTTCTAGATACGTCCCGCCAACTACCACACCTCAGGTTGCCACTACCACAAGCTTCCAGGTCATCACCCCACCTGCGTTCACCAGCAATTCTCCGACGATGGAGTCAACAGAAAGTGAATCCTCCACCACTCGATCTACCTCTCGAGCTGGAAGCTCCACCAGCTCTCCTTCGACAGCCGCAACCGGATCAGGTTCGGAAACTCCAAGTGGAAGTGGAAAGACTCAGATGTCATTGGGAGTAGTGCTTGGATTCACTCTCATTACTGCCATACTATTGTAATACGTACTTGTTTATTTATAGTTTTACAGACTGAATGAGAATTCTGATTCAGTGAATTGGAAGAAATATTGTAATGTCAATTATAATTGGAGAACTCTTTAAAATTAGATAACAATTAAGCAATCATAGCGGCCGAGAAGCATAAGTGCCATTAGTATACAAGGGAATTCGTTTACAAGCTTATGAACCAGTGAAACTTTTTAGCTACCAACCAAGCTGGAAAGGGTAGCATTCAATACACTTTGTCTCTGAGATCCGAGACTGCCAGTACTCTGCCTTTGAGACCCAAGACTACCAGTACTTTGTCTCGGAGACCCGAAACTACTTTGCCTCTTGGACCCAAGGCTACTTTGCCTCCGTTTAAGCTTCGCTTCTTCCTTGTTTCCGATGCGTGCGGGTTCTCGAGACTACCACTCATCGCACATCATTAGTTAGCGCTCACACGCAAAAAGGTAGTTTCAAAAGATCAAGCACATACATCTTCGTGGACATTCATCGATCTAAAATCGCCAAAGCTCCCTTGCCAAGCTTTGGGGAAACAGTAACTGGACTGCATGGCCCAGAAATGAGGATCTCTCGATTCATCATCTCGGACGTATTCCACGATATGTCGAAGAACATCATACGGAAGGTCCTGAATACCAATGGAGGGCATTTCCGGAAGCGGTGTGATATCGTATCCTCGAAGCGTATCGATGGCCCTAGAATTCGCGATCCAGTCTCGTGGTTGGAGTCTTTTACTCTCCACGCATGATCCAGGACCAGAAGCACGAGCGATCTCGCACTCAGTGGCGAGTAGCATCCAGTGACTCTGTTTCTTCACGTATCCGTCATTAGAATTATATCTCTTCTGATATACTTTATCGAACGCCTCAATCAAAGTAAATCGGACACTCGTGATACCACAACGACGACACCCACCGCCGTGGCTGGAAGTAATGCATTCGCATGTCAAACCGGTCCAATTGCTGTGCAGGCCCTTGCTAGCTGCTTGAATTTTTAGCGGTCGCAAGCAATGCAAACAAAAGGTTTCATAGAACGACCTCTCGTAAACCGCTTCGGGTTGTTTGTCCCCTTCGAGCTCGCTAGGATCTTTGAATTTGTCCAACCAAGAAAAAAGACTTTTGCGACGAGGTCCGGTGCGACCGGTACTGCGACCGCTATTACCTCTGGAACCTGGTGGTGGGGGTGGGGCCAACGACCCCTCTCTCTCCATCCAAGGTATGACGCTTCGACGTGGGCTGCTTCCTCTAGAAGCAGTCTCTTGCGAGTCGGTCCAGGGTAAGATGCTCTTTCGGCGACTGCCAGAGCCCGTCCCGGCTGTGGAAGTTGTACGCTGGAGTTGGGCTGCTGGATCCGACTTGTAGCCGACCAACCACCTCGTCCAAAGTTGGTACCGGGGACCCCTGTCGCGTCTCGTCCTCTCCCACCTCAACTCATTGTTGTATTCCGCCAAAAACTTGCCAGGACCGCTCTCGTCGTCTCTGAAATCTCTCTTCTGCGCGAGCAAATCTTTCGGGCAGCGGTGATGTTCGCACCAGATGGTCGAGTAGACGAATTCGACTGTCTTTGGTGTGTTTATGGCCATGTGCATCGTCGACTGCCGTTTCGGCGAGCCTAGGAATGAATCTCTTTTTTGAAGAGAGATGAAGGAATCGCGTTCACCGCCACTACCTGGACCAGGAAATAAAAAGGAAGCACGCTTGTTGGGCGTGAGCAGAGCTGATTCCCGTTTGGCGTATTCTTCGGAATATTTGAAGACCGCTCGGTCGGGGGCGTACAGTGAACCGGGAAAAAAGATACCAGTCTGAGTATCGAGTAGAAGTGCAGAGGAGCATGTTGGAGGACACAGATCGTGCTCACAATACGGACACTGTTCACTAGAAGGTGGTTGAGATGAGTTGGAACAAAGAAATCTCTGGTGGATTCTGGCTGAGCAGAGGGCTTCGCTTCCGGGGGAGAGAGGAGGGGATAGAGGGGAGGAAAGAGGGGCATTCGAAGCTAGTGGGCGTAAATGTCGATATCCCTTGGTTGTGAGAGAAAGAGAAATGATATCTCGAAATGAGAGATATTCGATAACCAGCGCCAGAATGTCTATCGAAAGATTAAAAATATACGGTTTTCTATCGGACAGATCTCCATCAGAAGGGTCAATATCATCCTCGTGCAAAGGCAAATTGTCCGGAGAAAATTCGTCCGCGTGCAATTCTGATATCGGAGTGATCTGAAAGTCGTTCCTGAACATGCTGGATGTTCCCGCTTGCCTTCACGACGGCTACCGGTATTAACAATCTCTCTAGTTGGAGAATATATCAACTTTTACCTTGTATTTCGAGGCGTTAACTGTGGTGCTGATGGTTGAAATCAAGAGCATTCTCTGAGCGCGATCGCATTTAATATATTCACCGCCACCGAAATTCACCGGAGCTTTGGAAACTAGTTTTGCAATGCAATGCTATCTTTGGAGCCTTTTTGTCGTTCGAGCCATCTTATCAAATTATCGTAGGTCCAAGCCGAGGAGGTTAGTTTAGGAATTCGTTGCGTTGGCCTCACCAATTAAATGCTCATTCATTTCCTTCAGCTTAATTCATTCATGCGACAACGGAAAGGCTTAGCCTAGACACCACATCAACCGTTACAGTGTAGTACCAATAGGTCCATGAGCATGAGGACGTGCAATTACAAGGAAGATGCATGAACAATCAGCGAGGTAGCCCAACTCAAGTTCGATCAGTTCGTGATTGAGTTAGTTATGATGTCTTGACAATCGTGCATGCACATGCAGCGGCGCTATGGTGGGGCACCAGCCTTCACTAAAACCACCCCGCAATGTCAACCAGCGAGCGCGAGAGCTGAGCCTTGGGGGCCGCACAGCGGGGGGTACATCCATAGAATATATTAATATCTCCTACAAAACAAAACACCCGTAGTTATAATTCATTTTCTCCGCGTCTTATGAAGATTGGAGGCTCCCGCATATTCTCAGCAAATTTAATCACAGTTGGTATTTTCGTATGATTTATCTGTCAATAATATATCATGATCCGCCATACAGTCAAAGCTCGATGCCCCTAATAACCCCCTCCCTCTCTCTCTCTCTGGAATGTAGATTCTTAAGGAACAAGGCGCACACCTCATCGGTGCCCAGAACCAGCTCCTGCGAGGACCTGCAGTTCTAGGTAAAGCTCATACGGATGGATCCATCCGGAACATTTTTATTTTTGATCAAGAACCGGCGCTGCATTAGCACCGCAGATGTGAAATATTCGAGGTGGCGCAAAAGAGCGGATGTGTCTCGTAAACTACGAAGAGCTGATCAGAGGAATTCGAATTTATTCAGTGCACTGCGGTGGAGCTTAATTGATCTTTTTCTAACTACATTCAAGATGACTTTTCTTTGGCAAAACGCGAAGGGAAAAAAGATGAAGGTTGGTATCATGGGTGAGCTCCAGCGGCACCCATGTTCGAATGATGTGATTTCTCAAGGTTCCTCAGTTCTCTTAATCTTCGGTCGATGTTTTAGGCTCTCATGTGGTCGGTTGGTGGGGTGAGCCATCCTTGGTCTTTGAAGCTAGCCTCAACACCAAGTGCTCGCTCCTTAGCTTCGAGCGCTTCAAGGCTCTGCGGCTTTCAATGTTTCTTAGAAACTAGTATCGTGCTCGGCTCACATGTATTTTGTTAATCCGGTTGAAGAGCTTGGCCGGTTCATTCGAAGAATGGGTAACTTCCTACTTCTGTCGAGCGAATGTTCTTGTTGCGTGCGTTCATTCAAATATTCTCGTAGCCGCGGTCAGCTCAGAGATGCTGTTGCTAAAGTCGCCTGTACAATTTGTGTTGTGTGCGGATTCATCCAGATTTGATTTCAAATTTAGCGGGACCTTGTAACATAAACCGAACCAAAACCGCTAGCAGCTTAACTTGCCCCAAATTAAATCTTTGCAGATTTTCTGTCAAATTCACTCGTGTTCATTATGTAATAGTATATATGGATTTTCGTTTCACAAGAAGCAATTCTGCTCAGCTCAGCTCCTGGGTATATGGAGCTTCGGGCGGTTGAGGTGCTCAGGGAAAGGTGCGCGGATCCGATCTCAAAACGCCTTTTATCTTAAGCTCTAATAAATCTTATCGAGTGAAACCTTATGCTTACTCGTGATTGTAATATTATTGTATAATTAGTGTTAGATAATGAATAATACTGGTTAACAACAGTAATCGATCCCAAAACTAGGAGTTATTTACATTCATATCTTAAACAGTGCCTGTTCCATCTTTCCTTCTTAACCTAACAGTGCCATTTACCCCTTCTACACCTACTCGCATTCGATCCTGGTTCTTAGCTTCCAGCTCTTTGGCTACAGCCGACCTGTCCACATTAGTCCTCCTACTAAGCGCAAAGACCTTTTTGATACCGGTGTCAGAATCATCAGAGGATACTTGCGCCATAGCTTGCCACGGATCACCGATGCGAGTCACTGCGGTTTCCCGCAAGAATCTTATTAGAATTATCAGAGCAATGATAATTTGGAGACCCAAAAATACAGCAACAATAGTGTATCCCACAGGGATACGGCCGTTGGAGTGTGTGCTTAAAAGGCCTTGCTGTTCCGCTGAAAGGTCGCCTCCTCTTTTGGTTCCGTATGGCCCCCCTGGTGAGGAGACATTCTGAAAAGTAACAACCTCCACAGCTTCAAATCGGTTAAACTTTGGAAGAAAGTCATAGTAAGCGTTGTTAGCCATAGCGGTAAAATATAGCCTGTAAGGCGAGTGCTGTATTGCCGTTGGGGTGGTTTTGAACGGTGGAATACAGGTCACCAACCCAAGATTTACCAGTGATACTATCCTTACTTGTTTCGGGATTGCCGATATAGTAGTCCGAGAAGAAAATAGAGCATCCGCCCTATCCGATGGTATTCAACCCTCCCGCATAGGCCAACTCATTATCGTCTAGGCGGAGGGCGTCCATGAGAAATGTCACTCCCCTCATTAATTTTGTTCCGTCGATGTACCAAGGCCCATTCGATCCGGTCTGATTAGAGATATCTCTAGCCCAACCGTCACTGGGTGGATCCAATTTTAAAATCCCGCGCTCCTCAGAGGTTTCATTCCCTGCTACCAAACGGTTTATAATATCATCGAATTTGTATATGGTTGGGTCGTCTCCTCCGGCATAGTTTCCCTCTTTTTTAGGCGGTACGTAAGCAGCAAATTGCGGGTCTTGATTGGGTTTGAGGCTAGATATTTCAACCTCACGTTCCACAGCATCCATTGCACCGTAACAAAGGGTACCCAGAACGGTATCGCTGATACCTACTTCGGGGTATGCTTTAACCTGGCCAACCTTTGCCCACTCTTTCCTTTCATTGAGATACTTTTGGGCCGTTGCCGTACCGGGGTTGACGAGTACTAAATAAGCTCTTCCAGAATGTAGGCCATCTTCTGTCGCAGCAAATTCACTTTTTAACCCGCCAGTCCAAGTAGCTCCTCTGGTAAACAGCTGGCAGATTGATATCGCTGTAGAATTACTCTTCAAGCTGCAGGAAAACCCTACATCTGCTGGTGATGAGGCGTCAACTTTATCGAGTGTAACCGTTGTCTGAACGTATCCGCCGACGTTGCAAGCATAACCATTAACTTTCGACATCAGATACCTTTGGCTTTTGACATATTATTCTTGAATCCCAGACCAAATTCGTGCCTTTGAAGCTTTTCAACTTGGAACGGTCCCCTGATTCGGCAAACGGAAGGAAACTGCGGATGCTGACACCCGTATCTACCATATTTGGGGCTATCAAAGGAGCCTCGGAATATTCAGCAAAAGCAGGAAACGTGGTAGGTTGGTTACTTTGCCAGTAATAGTATTTTACGACACCACCGAAGTAGAGAGGAAAGCCGTACATAGAACTTGACGAATTCCAGTTAAAATCTATAGGTACCGTTATCCCCGTGTTCGTGGTAGGTATCGGCTGAACGATCACATCGGACAGTAATATCGTAGACGTGAAACCAAGTAAGGAAGAGGTTAGGGCTACAAAGATCCCAAGGCCAATAATCGATAGAATCCCGAGATTTTTAATCCCATGTACAAGTGGGAACATGAATTTTAAAAAGGTATCTGTTAAACTCGGTGCCGTTGCACGCATCATTGAAATGGCGGCGAGCTAATATGAAAATTTTAGGTTAGAATTCTATCGTAATTGCATGTACTCGGCAGGATTATAAGACGAAACAAATTATAAACCATGGAACTTAAGCTATAGAACTAAAAAAATGGTACTTGCCTCGGGTAGAGGGACATATTTTTTCTCCAAGGCGAGCGCGGCGAGCATAGACAAACAGGTCCCTGTTTGAATAGCTATCGCAATCCGAAAGAGCGATGATGGGAATGAGATAGCCCGAACGGCCCAGTCATTGATCACAATACTGTGCCAAGTCGCATTCTCAATCGTTCCCCACCACAGAAATGCAAACCATCCCATGCAAGCTATCGCGAAAATTGAGCTTCCGAAGAATAGTACAGCCGAGAGCAATCCAATTCTATTCGCTAGTGTTGCGGTAGTATCCGTGGGCGATTCTGGAGTTCTAACATCCTAAGATTTTTGGTCCACGGATTTGGGCATAGGCGTCGAGCGGTCCCCCTTCTCTGCCATGGCGTTAATTCGGTGCGTTGGTTCAGATTAATCGAACTGAGTATATAATGGACAGCAGGCTGAACAAAGCGAACAGGCCACAGGACTATCGTTTCTATCCACGCTGTGACATTTTGGGTCGATTACTAGGAGAGATATTTGAATGAATGTCGAGAAGGTCCGCTCTCTTTGTAAATAGGCATGTATATTTTTACTGCAGTCATTGCTTAAGTATTTATCTCAAAAAGGGTCTTCAGCCCAGCCGCAATGGTCATCCCTCATGCCGTGTGGAGCCCTATGACAGTTTCGAACGCCAACTTTGTATTACCAATAGGTAAATGAACCCGTGCTTTCTCCCCCAGAGTGTGTTATGGCGTGCATGTGCATGTTTTCTTGGAAGCCATTCGCGGGCGCGGAATTCTCAACGGGAACTACATGTATAATGGGACGTATATTTCTGCATCCTCAAGCGAGATAGGGCTGAGCCTTGCTTCTCTGACATTTACCCAGGTCCTGATTTCGTGTTGCGACTGCGACTAGCTGAACCGCACGAAGCGGAGAGAGCAAAAACTTTTGGGCTTGCGATTGACACAAGGATTTTTGGATTTTCTGAAATGCTTAAGTCTTTCGTCTGATATTATATCGAATATTATAGAATAATATGCACGAATGTGGTGTTTCTTCACCTTGGCAAACGCAGAGGCTTTGAATCGTTGGCATGATTGGTGGCCAAGACTCGGAAATCCAACATCTCGACAGAATATCCACTAACTAAATCCGGCATATTGGGGAGGCTGTCTTTTCCAAACACTAGATGCCGCATACTGAACGCATCTTGAAGCGCCTGTGTCTCGGACTCCGTCAAGCTCAACACGTCCAAATTTGTGAACTGCCGAATCGAATCGGCAGGTATTGATTGCCTTTGATCATTATCGCGATATCGTATGCTAAAAGCAAATAGCAAATATATCTAAACGGTGCATTTTACAGTTCTTAAGCGGTGGTACTGTCGAGTTTGATGAAAGAAATCTATCGGAACCGAGGTATGGCTACCCCAAGCGGTCAATCGCCCACTGTGCGACAAGCTAAAGGTCCAGGATCAAAAAGCAACAAAAACCACACAAATTCAAGCGAGTGCCTGAAACCGCCATGGAATAACCAAACCCCGTACCGCGGGTTGTGTCAATGCTCGTTTCTTAAACCAGCCGCACAATACAAAGGTCAACGCCTTCCTTTCTAGATTAGTATATTTCCGATTCCTTGGAATAGAATAACTCTCGGTTGATGCCGCTAAGAGATTCGATCTCATCCGGCGCAAGTACGTAGTCATATACGGAAGCTAGAAGTGAGTGACCCGCTTTTCTGGAAAGTTGGACACTTTTCATGTACCCAGGTTCAAACTTTCGCGGTTAACCTTCCGGGACGTATATGCTCTTCTAGATGGCGCGGAAGTTTTGTGTACGAGAGTCTACCAATATGAAGCCCAGCCACCCTTAAAATGCAACTATAGTATTGTATCAAGTATATATACAAAGACAGTCGATATAATGAGCTTTCTGCTGCTTTCTTCTCTGCCCTTACGCTAGAATTTTCAGCACTCCCTCCATCACGCTAGTCGTGTTTCCATTCTTTATACATATATTTCTATTTTTTGTGTTTACTACGGTCATTTAGTTCAAATCACTCGTCGCTGTGCGGCTTTGCTAACCTTCTTTAAATTTTTATTCTTCCATAATTTATTCAAAATGAGGCCCATCTTTATTTCCGGCGCCCTTCTTTTCGCCGCATTAAAAACTACATATGCAGCCCCGGTCGCCGCAAATGTGTCGTGCCCGTACAAGTCCCAAGACAGGGTTGCAGCTCTAGCACATAATTTGAAGACTCTCCCTCCAGCCATGATACCCATCACCAACACCTCCATCAAAGCACACAACCACGGTGATGAAGATGACCCGGTTAACGAGTATCTTGTTGTCATGGCTGCGAATGAGACCCGCCCTTGGAATGAAATCTTCGATGAGATGGGATATAATATCACTCAAATGACCAGCGCGCACGATCATTTTACTACCTTCGGTGGCTCTAACAACAACCATGCCTCCTTTCAAACTGAAGACGGGACTCGCATCGATACCTGGGGAAAGACTATGAGAGCGTTTACCATGAAGATGAAGTTTTCTGAAGCCGACGCTATCATGGAATCTGAAAATATTTTCTCCCTCCATGAGAACGAGATGGGATACGCAAGTGTCATGCCTCGTGACGACACAGACGTAGCGGCTGAGCATGAGTTTGCTAAGACCCAACATGAAACCTGGCCTGAGGAGGAATTTTCCACTATCACGAAACGTCAAAATAATTACAATTATTATGCCGCCGATAGTACCCCAGCTCAAACTCAAGAACAGAATACCGCACCGTGGAACCTTCAACGGGTATCAACAATGGGCAGGGTCAATGCTAACGGCCGTCGTGCTACCGATCTGACCTTCAACTATGTATTTGATCAAGATGCCGGTTCTGGCGTCGATGTCTATGTTCTCGATTCTGGTATCAACACTGCTCATGTTGATTTCAATGGCAGGGCAACCATGGGCTTCAGTGCGTATGGTAGTAACAACCAGGATGATCTTGGTCATGGGTAAGCATTGATCTTTTTACCTCCAGATTGTATAACAAAAGCTAACCAAACATAAAGGAGCCATTGCTCAGGCACGATTGGTGGTCGTCGATTCGGCGTTGCCAAGAACGTCAATCTCGTGGGCGTCAAAGTTCTCGCCGGACCCCGTGGTAGCGGTTCAACATCTGCCATAATGGGTGGACTCCAATTCGCCTATCAGCGTCATATGCAGCGAATGAAGGATCCAAACTTCAAGGGATCCGTTATAAGCATGTCTCTGGGTGGTAGAGGCAATCCCGCCTCAGTTAGGCAAGCCATGCAAATGGCCAGCAACGCTGGGATGCATATTTCCGTGGCGGCCGGCAATGACAATGCAGATGCTTGCGGCTATTGGCCCGCCGGTTTCTCTACAAATATCCCCATTATCAGCGTCGGGGCTACCGACATCAATGACAACCGAGCTCCTTTCTCTAATTACGGCCGCTGCGTTGATATCCACGCACCAGGTGTCGCGATCGTTAGTGACCATAATCGCGGTCCTCAGTATGTATTCTCTCACGCTTTTTATTTATTAAAAAACAATATGGCTAACACGATGTTGACAGGTCTATAACTTCGATGCAAGGTACTTCCATGGCTTGCCCCGCTGTCTCTGGAATGATTGCGGATGAGCTTGTCAGAAACCCAAATCTCAAGCTTGACCCGCGTGGCATGAAGAACCTGATCCTCTCCAAAGCTGTAAAGGGTGTTGTTAGGGGTACCAACAATGCTCCAAATATGTTGAACAACGGGCTGAGGTGAGGTGGAGGTTGTTCGAAAAATATATTAGGCTGCAGGATCAGTCCTTCTCTTGAACTTTTCATTTTGTATATATTAAAATTAGCTTCTATACCCGGACTATGGCGTACCAAACATGTCACAGCGAACCATATATTACCCCTGTTTTAACCAAAAAACCAATATTATTACCAAAAAAATCCAATTATCACTAATATTTTTGATAAAATTAATAATTACATTAGAAAAATTGAATATATTAAATAAAGATTTACTCATTTATATCCAATTTAAAAACACCAAAATACTTTTATATTAACTGTATAACTTTAAATATTTTTTTACAATAATACTTATTTATATCTAAATAATTGAATAAATTTTATATGCGAGAGCTTCTAGGTGCCATTGAAGCGCCAGCTCAATTCACCGATTTACTTCAAGCTTTTGGATCATGAGATAAGGAAATAGATGCTGGTTTTGCATGCTTCTGGTCAACAGCTACCTCACATAAGGTTCTAAAAGAGCCATCTGCAAGCTTAAACCTGAGCACTGCTACAGGTATTGTTGATCTTTACTCTTCCTTGAGATTATTTCAGAAGTCGGACTGATATTTTCTCCAAGACACCGTGCTAGAATGCCTATGTGCCTACATGTTAAAATGTCCAGAGCTTCATAGGCAAGGGGACCAGGTTATTCCTTGGATGCTTCGACAAACCGCAATTTGCCAAAAATGGTGCTAGGGTTCTAGAATTAGCACTTGCTTGCTCGTCCAACCTTCTGGGGGTATGAGAGATAGGCTCGATTGTTTTATCAAGAAAACACAAAGTGAGCGAAGAATACTATATTATGACTCACATTGAACTACACCACAACATCCTAGCAGTTCATGCAATGCGCGATGAATGGAGACCATGCATCAACTACTGCGAAGGCAGGGTGGCAACCATAGTAAGCCTCAAGCCTGCACAATACTGTTACTCAATCTCTATAGACTAATCGATTTCTCGGCTAGTTGAAACTTATTGTCCAAAATTGTTCCCTGAAGATCGCAAAGAGGATGACAGTATTCAGCTCAGGTTATTTCAGAAACTGCAAGAATGCCAGTCAGTAATTAACTAGCTGCTACGCATACGGCATGCTTTAAGTTTGAACCTCCAAACTATCGGCAAGCTTTCGAATCTTATGGATGCCGCACGCCAAAACGCTGGATCTTATGGCCAAATTATAAAGAAGAAGTTCGAGCGTATGGAAATTTGAACGCCTCCACGATTCAGAGCATCAACGAGCACACTTTCACATTGGAAAATGTTGAAACCCTGTTGGCACGTGCTACCAAAGCTGCGACAACGACAAGTACTGCATGAGTTCCCTGGGACTATAAATATATAAGGAACATGGACTGAGTAATCCCCTTATAATTTCGTGATATCTCCGCCTTGCGAGAAGGCTACTCTATGAAGAAGCTAGCCGTGATCCCACAGCAAGCTACGGATGAGACTTCAAATTAACGGAACAAACAATTCGAGAAACCCACGTCGTGAAATCTATCACATTTCTTGCGCTATTGATTCTCCCTGCAATCTTTATTTCAGTAAGCAAAATTCTGCGAGTACATGATCTCGAACTAGCCATGTACTAATGTAAGTGGAGAAGGGTTTTCTTGGAATGAACCACGTTTCCGTTAGGATATCCGATGGGAGTCTTTCATTGAATGTCAAACTAGATATTGTTTTATTCTTAGCTGTCGCTTCACCACTTACTCTCTTAGTAATCGGCGGTTGGCTGCTCTAGGAGCATCGAGCTAGTATCAGACGAAAACTATGGATAGCTTCGAGTAAGGATATAGAAAGGGTGACAATAGGATTTCCGAACCTAGGATATGAACAAAGTGTGTAACTACTTAAGTAGTTACCTTAATGTGGATGGAGGAGCCGTCAATTCGGTAGGGGTAGAACTATTTAGAAGTCCTAAAACCTATCCCGATCCAAGATGCCGTCTATTGCCGGCTCTGATATCAACAAACTAGATTCCAGCAACGTGTCCGAAAAGGTTGCTTTACCTGTAGATTTTTTATTTGAAAAATTTAAACATCGCCAGGAAAATACATTGAGAACTTCAGCCATGATATTACCTGGACGAAAAAACGCCGAAAATGAGGCCTTTTTATGAGGGTGATGATCTCGAGGGTGTCATCGATGGGTGTGGATATGATGCAACAGCTCATCCGCTCTCGGCGATGTATTGGTCGATAGGGATTGCGAGGGAGTGAAGGCTTGTTGGCGTGGATCCAAATTTACAAGAAATTACAACGAGTTTCGGTAAGCACCACAGAATGGAATTGGAATGCAGTTACCTCCAATTATAAACTGGAAAAGTGATTTGGCTAAGTCTGTCGCCGTGCAGTATCAGACCAAACAGTATAACACCTGAAAGAAGGAGATGAGAAAATTATATCGAAACTGACGTTTGTTACCAAGTTATTTCCATTTTTGGAAGCCAAGCCACTAGCGTATACAGGGGTGACATCATGGTAGAGCACAGCAGCTATATTTCCCGTGCAGATGATTGATATTATAGCTGCCTACCCCAGGCCTCCCTTTCAAATGAAGCGTCCACGAAATTGTGCCACTATCCTTCAATATGCATTTATATATATACGTCCATTTGATTAATCGGCGCCCTGGTACGCCCTTGCGCGCGCAGACACGGGAGACATATCAAAACTCGACATGATCTTCAAAGCTGAGATCTTAGAGATAGATTTTGAATTCTGAGCCCTTCAAAGCCAATTTTCAAAGATCTGAAGGGATATATAAAGTGTTCAGTGCTTGGCCTTCTCTGACGGTATCGAACTCACAAGTCAAAGCCTACAGCTATCCTCCGCGTACCACAAACTCATTATATTTTGAGCTAAATCCAAAATACCATTCTCCCCTTCTTTCACATATTCTATTCACAGGATGTTTATTTGCAAGACAATCCTCACGGGCGTATTCACGCTTATGATACTGCCTCTCGCGGCCGCTGGTGTCCAAGAAAACTGGGACGCAGTGGCCAAGGTAGAGAGTGTCGTGGGTCACGATTATTTTGATATTCTAATAAGGACGCTCCCGAAATGTACTCTTGATTACGCGCTCGAATTTGCCCTCCTTAATAGGGGGCCATGGGCGGTAAGTAATCGATACAGTCTGCCTCAAGGATGCCTCCATAGAGTTACTACGACTCAGATTCTAACAACTAGGTACAGAATCTCACGTCAGAGCTAGACCAACTGGTTGATCATTATAAGCAAGCGACAGATGTCATAAAGAAACTAAACCCTTCCGATTTCGATATCTTTGACTCTGGGAATGCCCGAACCAAGACTGCCAAGGCTTTACTCACCTCTGTACGTATCTCTAAACATCACTAATATAGCTAATCTCCGTTTCAAACTTTTTGGGACACGAGAAAGCAATATACGCCCGTGTAAGGACAATTTGGTTGGCAAGACCCTGTGCGCATACATATAATACAACTAGCTAGTGAAGCGAGTCTAACAAATATTTCATTTATAACCATAGTATCAATTCAGCAATGGCATCTTAATGCCTTTGATGAAAGGAAAGGCCCGGCTTACCAAACAAATACCATTTGTCCAGCCTCCAATATTGCAGAGATTAAAGGCATTAAAAGAAGTACTCGTTGTAAGTTTTGTAACGCGTATCCGAGGCAAAAATTCAATATATCCAACATTGGCGTATTGAAACTAGTTTTGAAGACTAGCCGCTAACATTGCTCCTATTTATTCCGCTAAACTATAGCCATTGACTGAGACAGTCGAATCCTTGATTCTAAGGAACAGCGATATCCAAACTTATGTCAAGGAGGAAGGAAATAAACTAAGGACCAGCGTAGATCCTGCAATCAAGGCCTGGGAGAAAAATCTCATTGTAAAAGCAAAGCGTTTTGTGGCATAGGTACTCAATACGGACATTCTGCCTAGGTTGCAATACATCATTTGTGTGCACTAGCAGATCCGCTTTGCTAATTTTAATAATAAGAAAAGAGAGAAATAAAGTGTTATGAAACCAGAAGAAAGGTTCAATATCATACCTTATTTGTATTTAAGCCAATATTGGGATTCAAAGAACCAGTTTTGGGAGAAACCGCACAAATTTTGCAAATACGATCATGTGTAGGCGTGTGGTGACTCTTAGCTAGCTGCAACCGTACCTTGTCGGCCCGTCTAGCCTTGTTGCATAAAAGACTACTAGGCTAAAATAAAAGTACGAATACTATGATATGATGACGGCAAAATTTCTAGCGGAGTTTCATTCGAGTGAGACTGCTAAGCTAAAGTGTATTTTCGTTCAATTGATACTCTGCTTAAGTGCTTAGGAGTGAGTATGTCTACAAAGCAAAGATGCAAAACAATGTAATAAATTCAACGAAGGGATGATTAAAGTTTTAAAAGTTTTAAATTTAAACGCTGAACTAAGCTTATAAATATTTAATTGCAGTTTTTAATTATACAATCACATTGCCATGACGCGGGTAACTGAGATCACTATATATATGATATCTAGCTATCTACTAAACAGATATTTGATACTAATCTTGCCTTTTAGTCTAGTTTGTGTGGCTAGATCACATCCTGACACACATATTTTAAAAAAATTTAAATTTTTATATTTATAATATCTTTAATTATTCTGAATATCTTAATTTAAAAAAAAAAAATGAAAATATTAATTTTTAAATAGCCAAGAGGTTTGTAGCATCATCATAGAAGTAACCCAAGATTCGATCCACAACATATTTACAATAGCATCGAAGGATCTCCCAGATAATATGAGGCTGTGCAGACGCCCAGAGCGCTTGGCAGACGTGATGTGGTCGATTAGCGACAACTGCGGTCGCTCGTATCCGCGTGTGCATCCGTCGGTGTTGTAACCCAGATGAGTTCATAGCATTCCATTGCACGACTATCAAAAGGATATATAAGTCCGAACAATGCGATGCAATAAGACCCGATAAATTGATTTTCCACACTCGGAAAGTTCATTTACCTTCAATATACAGCAGACATTCGCTTTTCATTTCAATTCGCGAATCCACAATCTACACAACATGCCCGATCTTCGTTCGTGGACTTCCTCCAAGACCGCCTCGTCATGGCGGGGAATAGGACCCAGAACCCCATTTACGCTCCTCCTTATTACACTCTTGTTATCTCTTATCACGGTAATCATCGCCGTCATTCTCAACATTACTTCTGCCAATGAAGAAGGAAATGACTACGGTCCAGGGTATATATGTCCTCGTTCCACCTCTGAGCATGCAAGATGAACTATATTAACAATTTCGATTAGAACTGGATGGGTCATTATGATGCCCGGACCTTCCCTTGCACTGCTCTGGACCGCTATATCCATAATCATGTGCCGATACGCTAGATTTTCGCCCGGTCTCGCCCTCAGCACATTTGGCGTCTTTGCTCTCGGTTTGATCGCTGAAGGAATTTTTACAATCATGGCTTATGAGTATGATCTAGCTCCTTTCTACATTTCAAAACTTGCATCTCTGGAATGGGAATGCTAATTTAACTTGTGACATAGTTGGCAAACAACAGAACTTGGCTGGTTCCCTGGTGTATTTATGATTATTCTGGCTATCGAGTAAGTTGTTCTCTTCAATAGATGTTTTTGTTTCTCTACAGGCTCCGAAAATAATAGCGGCTAACTTGATTTTATTGTATAGCTGCGCCATATTCAGTGGATATGCTGTCGTTGCTCTACGCCGACGGGGCAATATTAAGGATACTGCCTCTGAAATCGAATCCAGATAAAAAAACCCAAGCCCTCGAATTATCTCTAGACCAAAGATCTTGGGACTACCCAACACTCTTGTCGACTCTCAATCGAAACATATCAAGATGCCAGACGCACAAGTAATTAGTTAATAGTAATAGTAATAGTAATAAATTAATATCACTTATTCCAACGATACATATGTCTCTGCCACAGGCAGTGGAAAACAAAGCAACCTCGAGAATGACTAGTACGTTTCATTCAACCTCTGTTTAATATATTGTCCCGCATTTATGGGCTTATACTTCGGCGGCCGGGACTCGCTCGTGCAACTCTCAAGAACCTAGAAACAGCGTTAGCATCTCACATGTGCACAGTGTGATTTCATGAACCCACCTCAATAGTAGTCTCATAATCGACCCCAAAGAAAAAAGGCACCGAATACCTCCTCACCCCAGTTCTATTTATCGCCCGATCTATCCACACCCCATCCATTAGCCACGCACCCTCATCACACCCACTAATCAACTAGGTATAAACTTACGAATAGTAGACAAATAAAGATCATTCGTCCACCTCGCCATCGAATCCCCCACATTCACCACAAACGTCCCCTCCAACGGAACAGCACTAACCCACTCCCCACTAGAATTCAATACCTGCAAAGCTTCAATCCCTTCCTGCTGCGCCAACACTGTAAAACACTCGTAATCGCTATGAGCTCCTATGCCCAACTGTTTCATATCCACATTATCCTCCTTTTGCGGTGGATAGTGTAGTAATCGCATGATACCACCCTTCCCGGAAACCATTCTGTCAAAGTACTCCTCCTCCAAATCCAACGAGAGAGCGAATAGCTGAAATAACTTCTTCCCAAGCGTGACCATGTGTTCAAAATATTTCGTCACTGGGGCTTTGATTGAGGGTAGAGCTTCAGGCCAGCGGTTGGTTCCTTCCATCTTATGTTCACTGTCGGAGGTGGAGGAGGGGGTATACTCATACCCGATATCAAAACCCTCATGTAAATCACCTCTACCAGCCGGATCGGTGTTCTCTCCGAGTAATGGCGTATACCCCTTATAGTTCTCCGAATCCTTGATATAAATCTTCATCTTTTCCTCACTTTCCAAATCGAAGAAATCTCTAGCACATTGAAAGCAGTCGGATATGACTTTTTCCGGGACGTTGTGGTTCTTGATGTAGAAGAATCCGACGCGGGTGCAGGCGTCGAAAAGCTGTTCGGCGCATTTCTTACGGTCTAGTAAGTCGGGACTGAATGCGAGAGAGAGGTCGAGGATGGGGATACTCGAAAAGTCACCAGGTTTGAGGTCGATTGAGTTTGAGAGAATCTTGCGGGGACCGTTGCCTGTAATGTATTATTATTAACTAGTTCTCATAAATTTACCAAAAGATATATGGTATTTTGGGCGGATTGCTCACCCGTTACAAGGTCAGTTCCAGTTGTTGATGCCATGGTATCGATATCGTTCGGTTGTCCTTAGCGACTTCGGTGAAGCGAATTCTGATTCAATCCGGAACACAAGAGATTTAAGTATCACAAGCAAAATCGGAGCCGGCCGAAATCTCGGTCTTCTGCTATCAAGCCAAGTTTTCTCTCTTCAATTCATGTAAAAAGTATTATTCAATCCGGGCGGTAAAAGTGGGACGAGTACATGTTTCACAGAGGTTCCACTTCACAGACTAACCATGGGTAAAAATATAAAGATAAATGTTGAATATATTGCTCACAGCTAACCGCCATCTTGACCTATTTAAAAATGGAAAAAATTAAATACGCTAAGCAGAGACATTGCATCCTTCTTTCTACACACTTCGGATCAGAACATTAAATCCCAATCCGTTAGTACTCATCGTCATCAACGCCGCACAGGCAAAGCACGTCTCCTCCCCCCTCCAGATGACTGCATTACACCCTCTCTCGCTACACCAAGCCCTCGCCAATACTTCCTCCCCTTTCAACGTCGCATCGATGACCAATAAGCTGTTGTACTGCAGATACGTCTCCTTCAGATCCACAGCAGGTATTATAGTCTTCCTGATAGCCTTTGTCTCCGTTCTGTGTGCCAGATGGCTGCCCACACAAGGATGTGCGGCCACAAATGTTGGGTTCGAATATAGGGTATATGAAACTTGAGTCCCCGAAATATCAAAATCCACTGCGGCTCTGTAAATCTTCAGTGGGGCCAGTGTTGTAGTGATTGCTTGATCTTGCTGCAGCATCAATCGGATGGATTTGAACGTGACTGTCTTGTTTTCCGGGTTGGAGCGAGCGGGGAAGCTAGGTACCGCCCATTGCGCGATATCCGCCAAATCGCTGATTTGCTCTTCTGCATTCATGGGTCGTCCGTCGGGCCCAATCCTCGCTTCCTCCAACTCCTCTGCTGTCCTCTGCGACTTTGTACAAGGGATGGGAATTGTAACTTTTCTCGCGTCAACCTGGCACCATCCGGGAACTACACCCTCCGCCTTGGGAGCAGGCCCGACCCAACCGCAAACCGTCGTCAGATTCCTCAAACCACCCAAAACACCACCGAGAACCGATCTTCTCGGCCAGTAGCTCCTGTTATGCAACGCCAACCCGCAAGTAAATGTCGGAGCTCCTTGAAAATCCCTAATCCCCGGAGATGAATACACCAAACAATTCATAATTAAGTGTCTAAACAGCTTTCCGGGCCTGACTAATCCGAATAGCCAATCGCACATGTCGAATCCAATCGCTTTCCCCGTGATCAAATCATTATATGCCCCCTCGATATAGTTTCTCGCTTCGTCCATGTGGGGCCACTTCAGTGTCTCTGCGAACCGAATCAACCCTTCACATTGCCTTTGATGAACGAGAGAGATGAGAAGATGTCTTGGCAACCCAGCCGGAGTAGTTTCTCTCCTTGTATCGATGTTTTGCATCCACAGATCCGAGATCACCAGATTTGCGGAGATATTGTGAGAAATTAGGCCAGTATAGCTGGCATTGATGGGTTCCTTCAACAGTCTGACCAACAACTCACATCCTAGCAGGATTTGGAACAGGAAATTCTTAAGTCCTACCCCTTGTGCTGCCGTTCCGAGGGTATTATTCGTCAGATGACGACAGTTCGAAATGTCTACATACTTGGTCGCATCGACGCGATTCAGTACATAGCAAATATCGGTGATCTGGTTCCTCAAATTCGCCTTGTCTGCGTCCGTCTGGTTCGGATAAGGATCTGGACCCAAAAACTTTCTTAGACTCTCATACATCTGCATGTTTGTCTCCGGGAGCAGACGGTTATATTTAAGAACCGTCAGTCTCGATACGATCTGATCTACCGTGATTTCTGGTAGAGAGTGGACCGATGATAAGGTGATTGGTAAAATCGGTGCCGCCTCGAGCTGCTGTGCCCTGTACACTTCAGAATAACCGGAAACGCTGTATGTTCCTGGAAATCTTCCTTCTCCAATCTTCGATACTTCCATATCGAGATCTATCAGTGTGCATCCGGGGTACAACAGACTGTTCACAAAATAGCCCGAAAATGAGGGATGTTGATCTGGGTGGACGCCCAGCTCTCGGGGAGTCAATTCCTGCGTAGTCATTCCGACAAACTCTATTCTAACTGCGTCGATATTGCCGACGGCGGTGTATGGCTTGATGACGAAACTTCCCTTGTTTCTAACTAGTAGGGTGTTCCGTAACTCTATTACCTGTGAATAGACTGCTTGCTGCGACATGTGTCGGATTGTCGGGTCTGTAGAGTTGGGGTTGGGAGCGTACGCAGGTGGAGCCTCGGAATTGACCACTTCTTCAACATTAGCGACAGCCTCTTCAAGAACTGCTGGTAGACCAGTCGCTGTTTGCCCGCTGCGTGCTGGTGCATTGGCGGATGGTGATGTTGGTGTATTTGCGGTAGCAGCTGTAGAAGTCGTGGTGGCTGCTGGTGTGGTGGTCAAAGTGGACGCTGCGGGTGTAGTACGAACGGGGGGAGGAGCAGTACGAGCCGGGGTCGACGTTGTTGCGGTACTAGAGAGCGACGGGATTCTAACTTGAGGGAGAGTCGAGGTCGGAACGGTAGCTGCAGGGACAGCAGGTGGCTTTGGAGGACTGACTGGCGATACGGAGGAACCGAAAAGTGGGTTAGGAGGCCCTGATGTTTTGGCTGAGGTAAAGGATGTAGGTATAGATTTCGACGGTTTTCTGGCGGGGAGGTTGGTGATAATAGGTTTTGAGGCTGTTTGAGAGACAGCCGGCGAGATGGGGGAAGTAGGCGTTGCACCTGTCTTTCCTTTCTGTTCCATCGCTCTTTTGGCATTCGCTAGTGACTGCTTTGTATTCTGTCCAACTGCAGTGCCGCCCACTTGGACGGCCTTGTTATATGCGTCCACAGCCTCTGCAGAATTGCCCATGCTCAGAAGAACATCGCCCAATCTTGACCAGCCTTTCCAGTAGGCCGGATCGGCTTTTGTAGCTGCTTCGGCATCCTCTTTCGCTTCCTTCATCTTTGGAGGTTGTAATTTAGTGTATGCCATGGATCTATTGGAGAGAACAACGGCGCTATCAGGATTATAATCGAGAGCCATCGAGTAGAACATGACCGCTTGATCAAAATTCTTTGCCTCGACCATCGAATTACCCTGGTTCTTGAGAAAATCGACCTTTTGCTCCATTTGAGGGGACAACTGAACCTTCGGTGGCTGGGATGGTGGTTGCGTGTCAGATATGTTCATGGAACCCAGATCTTGCGTCAAAGGGGCTGTAGTCGGAGTAGATATAGTAGCGGGCTGCGGGGGAGGGGGGGTCGCAGATGGAGGGGTCCCCAAGGAAGCTCCCGGAACCGGTTTACGGGACACGGATTTGGGCGCATTGTTCTGAGGTAGTTCTATCGGCGCCGGCTGTAAGGGTTGTGAATACGTGGTAGTTTGAGAAAACTCGCTGACTGGAGAAACTGGAGACGCGGTTAGATCGGAATACACGTTAGAACTTGAGGGCGCACTGGGGACGGGAAGGGCTGTGTTGTAGAGATAGGGTGATGAACCTGATGGCGGAGCGGTTGGCGGCACCGGGAGTGGTGGGATCTGATACGGAGAGTTACCGAAGGGCACGGGAGCTGGCGACTGGGCGGCCTGGTTGTACGGATAATTATATTCCGTGACACTCGGGTTCGGTGAGCCTATCGTCGCCGGAGGCGCTGGCATCTGCTGGCCCGGGAAGACGGGGACCAGTTGTCCATTTTGAAGGATGTAGATGGGTTGGCCGTAAGGAGCCTGTGGAGGGTACGCATACTGGCCCGGCTGTGGCCAGAACTGGCCTTGGGCTTGAGAGTTCGGAGAAGCAGAGTATCCCCACTGAGATTGCTGAAGGGGTTGCAGAGGAGGTTGCTGTTGCGGGGACGGCGCTTGTTGGTTCGACTGGGCCGGGATTGGGAGAGACGAGGTATTCTCTAAAGGAGGTATGAGGCTCGTCGAACTATGGCCAGGAGCTTGACTAGGTCGTTGAATGGTACGATGTTAGCGAGTCGTCAATTCGGCGACGGGTTCAAATCGCGTGCGCCACCGCGAATAGCCCATAACATCAAAAGGAAGAAAGGATCGCAGGACGAACCTAGTTTGCGCGGCGCCTGGCGCCAGACCTCCCTGTGTATTGACGGTGCTATTGCTCTGGCCGGCAGTGCTGATGGTAGAATTAGTAGGAGGGGGCCCGGAAGAAGGATGGACGACAGAGTTTCTGTTCTTCTTGTCCTTGCTTCTGTTGAACAAGCCCATGACGACGGTGGCTCCGGCCAGGCCCGGCGAAGTGATACGAAGGTTAGGGTCGCGATAACGAAAGAGGGGGAGAGGGGAAAAGGGAAGGAGCGTGGTGACCAAAGAGAGATTGGATGATAATAAAGATATCGCCGTCGTGTCTAAACAGACCAACTACTACGTCGTAGCATATGGGGGAACAAATGAGGGAATATTGCATCAAATGATTCCAACGACCGCAGCCATCTTATTCGCAGGATCTCATAACGTTACCGTGCCCCCGCTGACCCTTTTTCCTCTTCAAGTTCCGAGTTCCATGACTTAATTAAGCCGGTTGGTTTCGTCCGTGTTGCAAACGCCAAGACTACGGTTGGTTTCGTCTACGTAATAGAGTTGGTTATCCAATTTACTGATCGTAAGATGCTTGATGATAAAATAAAATACGATATAAACTGGATAAACTCCCGAACGCTGAAATAGAGATTACTAGTATAAATCCTTGAGTATCTAATAAAATTTAGAGCTTGGATCGATGGGCGAATGACCGATTGTCATTCGACTGAATTGTTGCATTTTCATATGAAACAACACAATGAACCAGGGCGAATCAGCCTGATAAAAAGAGAGGGTTAGATGTAGAGTAAACAGGGTACCATTGATCAATTGATATCATTGGAATAAATTTCTGTAAAGATCCAGATGCGTAGCCATGATACTTCAACTACATTGTGCGTGGTCCCCAAAATTTCTCCCGACAATAACTGGCACCAGATATGGACTTTCATGAGGTTTCGTCATGCCCGTATACGCCACAGCCTCAATACCAGACACTAGCTAAGTGTTTAATACATGGTAGCAATCAAACCGCTTCAGACTGTATGCTACCTGGGACCGGTTTACGAGACAATCCTGGGACTGGTTTGCGAGACACACTTGGGACTGGTTTACGCGACAAACCTGGGGCCCTCCGCCTTAGACTTGAGCTTACGCCGTCTCTATCTCGCTGCAACCCGACCAGAACCTTCTCCGCCTTTCGTCTCTCCAATAGTTCTCTAACAGAATCTCTACCCGATTTGGCCATCCTACACACTTCGAAAATATAACCTAAATCCTCATCCTCTTCTGAAATCTGCGTCACAGCCTGCCAGGGATCACCTATTCTCGATAGCGAAGTCTCCCTCTGAAACCTGACAAAGACCACAAACACAATGATGAAATGCAACCCTAGGGTGGCACTTATGATAGCAAAGCCAACCGGGAACCGGCCCTGAATGAAACCACTAAACCAGCCTTCCTGAAGTTCAGCCAGTTCCCCACCGCGACGCGTGCCAAACGGTCCACCGGGGGAAGAAACATTCTTGTACGATACGGTACCCGCTTCCACTATGCGATCCATCAGGTGAAGGTTATCATAGTATGTTCCACTTGCGATGACAGTAAGCACAGCCTGTAATGCCAGGGCCGAATTCCCTTCCTCCTTTACAGCAACATAAAGATCCCCGAGCCATGAGGTACCAGTAGCGGCATAAGTCTCCGTCTGATAATCGCGTTGTTCGCTTGAAAATCTATCGTCAAGGACCAAGCTATAATTGCCATATATCGAGTAAGCTCCCTGGCCATTTCCCTCACCGTCCCCGTTCTCGTCATCGCCCTCGTCGCGTAAATTTACTTGCACCGGCGGTTGGTATTTTAGATTCAGTGCATCGAGGATGACATGCAGCTGTCTCGGGTCAGTTACATTTGATTGCGGATCAAAGGGACCATCTGCCGCGTCTAGGTTGGCCGCCCAGCCGCCTTTTGGCTGCTTCAAGGTGAATAGGCCGCGAAAATCCAATTTTGTCGATGTACCGTTAACACCCGGTACCAGTTTCGGAAGAGTCGAGCCATACTTGTAGCTTCCATTCGCATATCTCGCAAAAACCGGTTCCAGGTCGTTTGACACGGCTGCATTTCTGACAACCTCAACCTCGCGATCTGCGACCTCGAGGGGAGTATAACATAACGTTCCTAAGAGGGTGTCCTTGGGATCCGTATCCTTTGGGAACAAATCGTCACTAATCGGGATCTTTATTATCTCTCCCCACTCTGGGTTTTCGTCCAAGTAGGCGGCTGCTTCCGGTGAATCGTAAGTCCGGTTCAAGACCAAGTATGCCCCGCCATTGTTAGAGATACGACCTGGTACGTTAAGATCACTTTTAAGCCCGCCCCCATTAATCGCGGGGGCGTAGTCATACCCAGGGTATATTAGCGTGGGGTTTTTTGGGTCCCTTCTTAAAACTGGCACCGAAGTACCAATTCTAGCGTTCGGAAGCTGGCATATAATAGGTCTGTTTATGATATCAGTGTGCTTGCCAGAATCGCCAGCTTGGGGCGTGCCTGGAGGTCCGGGGTTCCGACGCACGATGGCACAGAAGAATTGGACCCTTTGAGGTTGCGAGCTTTGTACGATATCTAATGCGACAGAGGCTTTAATGCTGCCGGTTACCAGAAACGCGGCTCCAGCCAATTCATCATCTCGGATTAACTCAACATCAGATATTTCGGGCTTCTGACAGATGACTCTAGAGTCCCAAACTACGGCCTTCCCTGTGTAACTTTGTAACGTTGTGCGAAACCTCGAGTCGTCGAACGGAAGAAAGGCGCGAAGAGAGGTACCGGTGTCGACAATATCCTCTCTTTGAATCGCAGATTCATTGATGGCATATTCTGCGAAAGACGGTAACGTTACAGGGATAGTTGTTTTCCAACGAGAGTTATCCGAAGATGGGCTATAATCAAAAGCCGGTAGGTTGTCATACTTCACCGCAGCCGTGCCGTTGGATTCCTGACGGAGACCAAAGATAGTATCGTTTTTCCAGGTGTAGTCCACGGAAACTCTCGAATAAACCAGCTCGGACGGTATCGGCTGCTGTGAGACATCCGATAATAGAATCGTAGAGGCTACCTGAAAAATACCGGATGTGAGAGCGATGAGGATTGTAAGACTGATCACCGAGAGAGTTCCTGGGTCTCGGATCCCCGGCCTACTGGTAACTATAGGCCATACAAATTTCCGTAGGGTATCCGTTTGACTCGGTGCGCTTGAGCGCATCAATGAAATTGCGGCAAGCTAATATAATATAGTCAATATCAATGAGCTAGCAATATACCAATCGAGGTGCAGTTCATCCAATATTCCAGTTTTGAGTTCAATATAGGGGGGCCTTACGTCAGGAAGCGGAACATACGACTTTTCGATAGCAAGCGACGCCAGCATACAAAGACAAATACTCGACTGGATAGACAATGATATTCTAAACGCTGTTGTGGAGAAAGTAATAGCTCGATCCGCCCAGCCGTTAATAACGATGGTATGCCAAAACTTGTTTTCAGCGGTTTCCCACCAAAGAAATGCAAACCAAGCAATACAGGCGAGCGACAGGAGCGTGGTTACAAGAAAGATAAGGGCTGTGGTATATTCAATCCGATATAAAAGGCTCTGGTCCCCATTTGAAGGTTTGTTCAATTCCTCTTCCGTGCTATCGAGTGTAGGGTTTGAGCCTTCGAACTGGGCTTTTGACGGATAAGCTAGATAAGTTTCTGGCAAACCACCCTCCAGTCCTACGCCAGCCATGTGATCTGGTGTATAACTCATATAACTCATGGCCATCAAGTCTAGATGAGAAACAGACAGAATTGAGGATATAGGGAAACTATTTTTCTAGTGTTACCTTTCAGACATTTTGAAGCCCTTTTAAATTTGTTTTCCCTTTTGCACAACAAAGATTGAAGTCTCAGGTTTTCCACCTTGATGTATTTGGATTATTGCGATATATCAAGGTTAACCTACTTTCAGCCGTTCTATCCCTAAAATTCGATTGGTTAACCTCGATACCATCGATTGGCGGGCTTGTCCTGGTAGCGGTACATCCTCATCGCGGTGGCGTGCCAGCAGCACTCGGATTGGACGAGCAATATTTTAAAGCCTTGTGGTTTAAGATTCAAGATGCAGTGCAGATTCGAGATCCCGCCCCGAATTTGCATATTTAGAAATTTATATGCAATGGTTGTTGTCAAGTCTCACCACCCCCTCATGAAAAAGCATCTAAAATTCTATAATTTCGACATTCTCAAGAGATATTTTCAGAATTTTGATCACATGCTGTTTTCGAGAGACGGTATCTGGATTGTGAGACAACATTGGAACTTCCTACGCCTCCGGTACCTGCTCCCCGCAGCAAGGCGATAGATCTGGTTTACGAGACTACTACGGGCCAATATATATTGGTTATTCATTACAGACCCCGCAAGGCATTCTAAACCAAGCCTCTCCTCTTTCCAGCACCACCCCCTTTGGAATAAATATTTTTAAAAAAATAGAACAATAACAAAATGATATTTATTTTTAGTTCGGTTTTAACAATAGTAGATGAATACAAAAACGAGTAAATTTATTATTTAGAACTATCAAGTCGAGTATACAGAGACACGGGTCGTCTCCTCAACACCAATCGAACGAGATATTTTCTCCAGATTGGCGAAAGAGATCTACCAGGTCCTCGAGCCATTAAGCTTAGGTATGGGAAACTCCGTCACGATTGGAGGCATCGCAGCAGCTACCCGCGACGCCACCACCAGTGAATGTTCTCTTCCATGACAAATAATGCGACGAGACGGGAGCGACTAGAAGACAGCACTGGCGCAAACGAGACGACAGCACTCGACAAAAACGCAGCTTTTTGCCCCCTCCTACTTTAATCAAGCCTCAACAAGCTTCTGGTCTAGGGGACAAGCTTCCCATGCCAAGTCCCAGGTTTGGGGTTGGCTTTTGTCGTATTAACGCTTCAAACCCCGGCTGAAAAAACCCCCGCTGGTGGTCTCGCAATCGTCTGGTTATGGTGTGCAATGACTGCCGGCTTCAGGCAGCAATGATGATGAACCAGGCCCGACGGAGGCTCTCGTTATCGTCCTTCGCTTGGGTTGCGACATCCAGAAGGTAGGAGCGGGGAAACCAGCTTAGTTTGTGGATATGCGATTCTTGAACTCGATATCCCTGGTCAAGAGTGTACGCAACACGGGGAACGATATCCTGGTTGTTACTTAGTACTAGCTTTATTGGCCGTTTTATTATCTTATCGATTCAATATAGGGATTGATCCGGGGAAGGTCGCACCGACCAGGCAGGCGATGGCTGGTATTTAAGTACCAAATATATCCACCGAAATAGATGTATACCATTTCCTTTGATACTTGAAAGAAAAAACAGACCTCAAGATGGAGGAGAAACAGGCCGTCATTGACGGTTCGACGCCGCATCGATATCAGCGACTGCGACGGCGTGATGTCGTAATGTCGTCTGTGTGGAACGCTATTGGCGCCTTTGTCGGCATCACATTCGCGTTTCTCGTCGTCAACCAGACCGGTAAGCGCTTATCTGTTCATGTATATACTAGATATCAAAGAAATTGAGGTATGGAAGTAGCTAACTCGATCGCGATGGAAATCAGAAGTATGGTCGGCTCAGCGATTGCAATCCCCCTCGACATCGTCCGCAACACAATCCGAATACACCGGCCAAACCATCGTCGCCGCCGCCCCGAAGGACCTCGACTTCCAATGGAAATGCATCCCCCCTCCCCCGCCGTACCTGGTCGCCGACAGTCGCATCCATTCGCACCCTGTCGTTCTCGCCGCGCTCGCCGATATTGAGATATCCCTCCGAGCTAAGTCTCTCTTCTCTAAGGATGCCTTCTCCGTCAGCGTCGTTCACGCCTCCAAGGGCAAGATATTCGACTTTCATAGCGGAAGAATCCGTACAAACGAATCAGCTGAAGACTCTCCTGCTTCGGTGGATGGGGATTCCATTTTCAGAATCGCGTCCATTACGAAACTATTCACAGTTCTTGAAGCTCTCATCCTAGGCAATCAAGCTCGACTGAAAAGCTTCAGTCCGGAACTATCGCTGGGAACCAGGCTGAAGGATGTCTTGCCGGAATTCAGGCTTCCATCTGCGTTCAAGGAGGAAGAAGATACGATAACCTTGGCGCACCTGGGCAGCCATACGGCGGGTCTGGGGAGAGATATCGGAGAACTAGAGATCGAATCGCTTGACAAGATTTCATACCCGCCTCCGGATGATCTCGATCTGTTCGAGGACTTTCCCCACAACCGGACAGCTGAGGAAACTTTGAAATTGATCTCTGAGAGAGATTTGATCTGGCAGGTCGGCCAAAATCCAAGCTGTAGGTCGTGTCGTGGCTCATATATAAATGATTGAAGACTAATCGCAAGGCAGATTCAAACACCGGTTTCTCCCTTCTCGGTTTGGCGGTTGAAAAATATCACGACAAGCTCTTCAAAGCGGGCAAAGGCTTTTCTACTATCTTAAAAGATGATATTTTCACTCCCTTGGCCATGAATCATACCTTTACCGGTCCTATTCCCGAGCACCTAAGAAAGCATGTCACGGTGCCCGCTTCTAAAAACTTTGTCGACAAGGTCTTCGGTCCTGTTCATGATCCGTACGTCAATCCCGTATTTCTATCTATTTACTCTCACTAACTCAAGTTTAGAGCCGGTGGTATCTTTTCTACGACCAACGACATGTCTTCCCTACTTCACAAAGTTCTTCTCGCCTCCAAGCCACTTCTGATCTCACCTGCTCAACGCTTGACCTGGCTTAAATCCCAACATCAATTCACAGACGGCATCAGCTCCGTCGGTATCCCTTGGGAAACATACAGGGCAATAATGCCGGATTATTCCGTCTACAATGTGTACTTCAAGGGTGGTGGCCTACCAGCTCAAGTCTCCCAAATCTCAACTTTCCCCGAATTCGGATACGGAGTGATCGCTTTGACATCTATCGGTCTTACTGAAAAGGAATTCCGTGAAGGTGGTAATATCACCGACCCCACAGCGGTATCCTTCCAAATCCACAATACCCTAGCACCGGCCCTCTGGGTCGCTTACAATAGCATTCTCGTGCAAGATTACGTGGGCATCTACGTCTCCGGTGACGGCTTTGCAAAGATCACGTTCAAAGACAGTATGCTCGTTCTCGAAAAGTTTTTCGCTAAAGGAGTGGATGTTCTCCTCAAATACGATGAGATTATCTGGACTGAGGCCGGAAAACGGCCGCGAGTTTATGAAGCTGGAGCGAAATTATTTGCGACGGCGTTCGAGGGACAGTTCCGAGCGACGATTATGGGCGGGTGCCCATGGGTTGGGTTTGATGCGTAAGTATTGCTCATGCGCTTAAATTCAAGAGATTAAATGCTGATATCATTCTTTATAGACTTACCACGAAAACGGGATGGGGAGTAGACAAGGTTGTGATTAAGAAGGATGAAGCCGGTAAAATGGCCTTGTTCTACGAACCCATGAAGTCGAAGCTCTACAAAGTCGCTTGAGTTAATATTACTCTAGATACTCAAGTAATGTACATTATTATAAATCTCTCTTCTGTAGCCATAATTTCCATTGAATACGAAATCCTTATCAAATTGCATTTCAGGCCTTACCCCCCTTCTTTGCAAAGTATACGTCGTAAGCCCTCGCCCAACATTCCCCGCTCTCTTCATTCATCCACCGTTGACTCTCACTCGGATACCCCACCTGTTCTCTGAAAAAGTGATTCCCTTGACTACACTCTACCACCTTCCCCGCCAACTTGTCATCAGTGATAAACTTGTCATAAGCGGCGACAATTGTAGAAACAGGTGTAATGTGTTCTTCCGGGAAGAAATCCTTCAAATCGCCCGGAAATATAGCGGTGGGAACCAGCGCAGGACAGATAGCATTGACTCGAATGTTATCCTGAAGATAAGTTGACGCCACGGAGCGAGTGAAGTTTATCAACTAAAACAACCTCATCAGCTTGGTATCCCACAATCTCACTATATCACCCAGTCTCATAATAACCATCGGAGAATTTTGACTCACAGCAGCTTTACACCCTGCGTATAATGGATTCGTCGACATAGGATATAACCCCGCCGCGCTACTCGTCAAAACCACACACCCCCCCTTCCTCGGATTTCGTCTCATATACCACCCAGCAAGTTTAACACCATAAACAACCCCGATAAAATCCACATCTATAACCTTCAAAAACGGCTTGCCCGGTGTTACCTTCTCCTTTTCCTCCTCTGTTTCCTCATATATACTCTTCACATCGTCTATCCCCGCGTTCGCAGCGAAGAAATCGATACGGCCGAATTTCGAAAAGGTAGTTTGGAAGAGGGAGAGTTGGGAGTCCCATGATGACACGTCGGTGAGGTGGAATGTTGCTAGTGGGGTGGAGAGTGATTTTAGGGCGGTGGCGCCGGAGAGAGGGTTTATGTCTGCTATTACGATGTGCCAGTTTTTGGAGACGAGGTCGGTAGCGAGGGCAAGACCGATGCCTATATTAATATATTTTTTATCGTTAGACTTGCTTCCTAGTCTTCTCTCTGGCATATAATTATATATATAGTTGGTGTTATGATGGTTGAAGGTTATCTTACCGGAAGCTCCTCCCGTGATTATCGCGACTCTGGATTCCGTTACTTGTGTCATTTTTATCTTGATTTACGATGTAAGGTTAATCGTCTGTTTGAAAACATCGATATCGACTTCACGCATATTATATAAAAATGTGCGTGAAGAGGGTCAATGGGTTGTTTGTTGGATTCGGCTCGAGGGTAATTTCCGAGGCTTCGGCCCGCAGAGTTGAATGTCGGATGTATCGTCGTCTTTCCATCACGGTACCGGTTTGAAATCCATGGTGACACAAGATATCACCCTAGTAACTGAACGCTAGAAAGCTTGGATCTGGATCGATTATTCATATACGCCTTTTGATCGTCAGTTTGACTCTAATCAAGAAGGCCACGATATCATATGTTGACATAAAATGTGACCTGCCCATGACATAAGCTGTAGACGTCTAGACGCTGATGATGCGGCGTGTATATAAATCTCATCCACAATAATACTTTAGCTAATACGTCCTATACCGACCTCTCAAGCACCATATTCAAAAAATGAACTACCTCATCACCGGCGCCGCAAGAGGCATCGGCCGCGGCCTAAGTCGCCAGCTCCTCACCGCCGGCCACCGCGTCTTCCTAATCGACTCCAACCTCCCCGAACTAACAAACACCACCAACCTCCTCCTCCACTCAAACATCCCCCAGTCCTCCTTCCGCACATCCCACACAAACCTCTCAGATAGACCCCAACTCCTCGCCGCCATCACCGCCGCCGCCGACTTCTTCAATGGTCGAATAGACGTTCTCATAAACAATGCCTTCGCGACACCTCACGTGTGGTCGTCCGACGCGTCCATGGCGTCACAAACGGTAGATATCATGGCTGAATGGGATGAAAAGATCGCGGTAGGCTTGACCGCCCCGTTCTTACTCAGCCGGTTGTGTATTCCCTACCTTACCTCCTCCTCCACCAATACAACTCAAACAGGACAGGTGAATATCCACCCAAAACCAGGGACCATAATAAACATCTCATCAACCCGAGCCCACCAATCCGAGGAAAACCACGAGGCATATTCCGCTGTGAAAGCGGGTATATTAGGCCTAACCCAGTCCATGGCAGTCTCTCTCGGCTCGCAATATAAAATCAGAGTAAACGCGATATCACCGGGTTGGATCCACGTCATGGATGAAAACGCGGACGCGGATGCGAGCGGGGCAAAATGGGGAGATGGGATAACGGAGGGAGATCACAAGTGGCATCCTGCGGGGAGAGTGGGGAAGGTGGAGGATATACTACAGGCGGTGGAGTTTCTCGTATCCTCTGATTTCGTAACGGGGACGGAATTGGTGGTTGACGGCGGGGTGACCAAAAAGATGGTGTATCCGGAGTAATATAATTATCTTTGATTCTATGACATCCTATCATTACGAGATATCGAGGACGGTATAGGTTAGATTTAGAGGTACCTCCTGATGGAGATAACATCTTTGATGTATTTTTCATTGTTAGATACATGCTGAAAAATGCAAAGGGGAACGAAACGTGTCGAAGAATGCTTTTTTGTTTGGTTTTAAATTCTGGTAAGGATGGATGGAAGGGGGTTGTGCTAGACTTTTTGCGCCGGTAACGCCGTGTTTCCTGATGTACAAGGGGTATTTTGATTTTGCAAGTACGCTTTTTCTCTTTGTCGGGACTGAGTATGAAGGAGAGGTAAGGGGAAGTAAAAAAAACATGAAATATATCGTCAGGGAAATTGGGATGTGAAAATAGAAAATTGTAGGGATGCCGCTTAAAGGAACATTCATTCAAATCAAACATGGGTTCATAAGCGGGGTAAGATGCGGCAGATGCGGTCATAAAAATCGAAATCGAACTAGAAAATACATATTGCATATTAATATCACAGTAGGATGAAAAGGGCGCGAAAAGCGTCAATTGATACGTACCTCGCGAGGAGAAAGGCTTTGGAGCAACTCCATAGCTTCCAAATCACCATTGGCAATAGCGGAGAGCCAGGGGCCGTCGAGCGTCTAGCCTGCGACCTTGACTTCCTCCTCCAACTGCAATTTCCAGGCCTCGGTCGCGGTGTCTCTCAGGTATTCTTCGTTACCTCTCGTAGTGGTGGTGGTCTCTTCCTTATCGCCGTTCTCGCTGGCAGTGCCATCTGACAATGGTGGAGAGAACAATTGCTGCTCGGCATGAGTAAACATCTTCAAAGTATCTTCTACCGTCTCCTCATCATCCAATTGAGCTTCAAACTCCGGGTCTTGGAGCAAAGGATCAATAGCGAAACCGGGGAAGATGGAGCTAGTGTCCGGGATGACGCGAGTTCCAGTTGTAGGCAGCACCGTCGTCGGAGAGATCGCCGTGCTGCTAGCTGCACTGTTCGGTGCCGTGCCAGCGGTACGCCCAAACATAGGAGCCACGGGGGCGACGCTAGCTGGCGAGGTCAAAGTCTGATCCAAGATTTGCAGTTTTGTCGGCCTGGTGTCATTGTCACTAAGCTCAACAGCCGACGCGCGTCTCTTGGTCGCGGTCTTCGGCGTCGGAGGGGTGATATCATCAAAGATATTGGGAATACCCTGGAGAATAGCGGCCGAGAGAGCCTCCTCTGCCGTTTTCTTGGCAGCAGCGGCATCAATTGTCGGCGTCGGAAGGGATAACTTCCTCTCGGATGGTGCCTCTGAGGATACCGTGACGGATTCCTGGGCGTCCTGGCAGACTCCGTTTAGCGAACAATCCCAATTCCACGCCTTTTACATATTTTTCAAAATTGAAATGAAAGAATGGAAAAAATAATCGTACCGAAGACTGGGACTCCCTTCGCGGTTCGTATTTCCGAGCCTTCCTGGAAGTCATGCGAGTGGTCGGCTTACGCTCAAAGTGGATCATCCGTTCATGACGCACGACGAGGTCCCTGCAGTGGAGGTTTGGTTGGTTAGCCTCGTTTCCGGTTTCCCACCAGCACAGCTTAGCTGCCCAGCATAGCATCATCGGGCTGCCCCTCCAAGCGAGCAAAAAAAATATTATATCTCAAAATCAACCCCTCCTCCCGTCTTCAATCGGGATGCAGGGTATTGAGATATATGTATATTCTAAAAAGTTTCCCTCCGTCCGATCGGGCTGCTATATATATACGTGTGGGAAAGGCATACTTTCTGGAAAACATGCACGAGCAGACGGAACATCCGAACGGCTTCTCTTGGGTATCTGACGCCACAAATTCACCCTCAGTTAGCAAGCTTGTTTTTTTCCCAAACTAGATAGCATGATATTACGCAGCACACTAAAGAGAGCACAAAAAAATTTTTGCTGTGGAAAAAAAAAATAATAAGAGTATATAGAGGGGGAAACACTCACGACTCCTCTCATGCCTGGCCAGATGCTCGGACCGTTTGAACACATACTGGCAGAAACGGCAGGTGTACGTCTTCGGAGGTTTCGGCACTCGGGCGGTCTTGGTCATGATGATGGACTGGTCTAGCGATGGAGGGAGGAGAGAGAGAACTTGATGGAAGGAGACAATTAGAGCTTTTTTCGTGGGTCGTCGTGGAAGGCGGCTGTCGTCGTCGTCGGCGGGGCGAGTATTTAATATGGGAGGAAAAAACCAAGCAAAAGTGTTTGTTGTGAGGCTAATTAACCCACCCGCTCTGCTGATTGCTATCTTATCGAAAAGGTAGGATCGATTGATTATTTGACCGAAATCGACTGCGAAGACTAAACTTAGCTGGCAGCGGGGCTAGCTCGTTAATTTAGCTGCAGAAGAACGAAGAACGGCGGAGAACTCGACGCAGCTGGCCAAAATGCAACAGCTCCCAACGCAGAGGATCTGACGCAAATGGCAGCCTTGTTTTCGCACACCCATACACACAAGTGCATAGTTGATACGAGGAGCTCTTTATTTCGAATCTGAAATATGGAAGCCTTGATATCTTTTATGCGATGGCAGTGATATTACTCATCTTCTTGTCATATAAGAAATTCCCAGTGTCAAGGCATTCGAATTCACTAGCTAAGAATCTCACAGCTTACGTACTGTATGTACACGGCAAATATTTTATATTATTAATTATTTCATTTCCAATTCAGATTGCTCGTAATATCGTAAATCTATAATGCTGTAATTATCAAAACAAAACAAAAAGTAAGAAAATAATATATACAAATTTACAAAAAGTATGCACAAAATATTAGTATTATTAAGAGTCAATCATTGTCGCTCGACATCTGCTGTCTTCTCATCCCCGTTCGAAGTCGAACTAGGGGTTGAAGCCTTGACAACAGCTGGCTTCCGCCACATAAGCCGGGCAGCGATAAAAAACACCGTCCCGGCTGTGATCAATCCTCCACAGAGCATCTGAGCACCCTTGAACCTCCCGTTCGGAATATCAATCAAAGACCCAGCTACCGGGTTTCCGATCAACAACCCCGTCGCCGCAAACGTAAAACTCATCCCCATCCTCGTTCCAATCTCGTTCGGCTTGCCGCCCAGGCTCGCGATCACCGTTGGTGGCAAGCTCACCACGGTACCGGACAAGAACCCGTAAAAGATCGCAAAGATGACATTAGACGGCACCGTTCGTACTGACACCCAAGCCCATCCTAGCACTGCTGTACCCAACGCCGCGGGGATCATCGTATTAATAGGACCGACTTTATCCGCCACATAAGTAGGTATAATCCGACCGAATATCGAAGCCACGTTCATGATTGTGAGCAGCTGGTACGAGAAATCTCGGTTAAGTCCCAAGATCTCTCCGGCATAACTCTGGATGTGAAAGTATGGAATGTACAATCCCATAAATGTGACAAGCAACCCGACCGACGCGATCGTGTACGCTGGTTCTTTGAAAGCACCGGGTAAAAACAAGCTTCTGGGCCCAGCTGGGAACTGTAGTGGTTTCAAAGTGACCAAAGAGACGACGAGAAGCGCCAAGGTTAGGAACCCCAGAAACCTCGTGGACCATCCAAATCCAATCTTGTCCACCAACGACCTGAATGCGACCGAGTACACGATTCCTCCAACGCTACCACCCGTCGACGCCAATCCTGTCGCAAAACTTCTCTTCGTAGTAAAGTATCCCGCGATGATGGCGACACTAGGAACAAATAGGAAACCCGTACCCAGTCCGATACACACACCTTGTGCGAGCAGGATCTGCCAATACGTATTCGCTATGCTCGTCATCATGATACCAAACACAACAAGGAACGTGCCGGTGTATAATAGCATCCTGAAATAGCCTTTATCGTAAAGAGGACCCGTGAGGACACCGACGAAGAGTAAAAGGAAGCCCTGGATGGATCCTATCCATGAGATATTCGTAACTGGTGTTCCACTCAAACGTGCGGTAGCGTAATAGTTTTGGTAGACCCCAAAGGCATTAACAAAGCCCTGTAACAAGTAAACAAAGATCAGATTAGTATGTGCGATGTATATTGATTATGCTTAATCATCTAATGAAACGAGGGTACTTACCCATGTGGCCAAAAATAAGAAGAATGCGCCGAAAACCTGTAACCATGCTTTCAGGCCTCCATCAGGCGGTACCGGTGCGCTCGAGTCATTTGCAACCTCCTTGGCCCTCTCAACATCTGTTGATGTTGGCACTTCTCTTTCAAAATTCACCTCCTTCTCAATGCGCTCGAGAGATGTAGATGCCGATGTACTCGTCGAAGTAGACATTTTTATTTTCAATTAAATCCGAGCCCAATGTGAATCGAACTGCTACTATTGATTTTTTTACCCTTTCGATATTCTCCAACAGCGAATACCTCTGAATTTAAAAGCCAAGAAATATGTCGACAAAACATGGCACCGTCAAGGAACAGATAGATTATTAATATACCATTTTCAAAGCAAAACTTATAAATTCCACGCAGCAAAAAAACGACCAGATGAAACGATATGTTTCAATGGCTCTTTTTTTTTACCTGCCGTCGCAAATGACTCAGCACAGTTTACATAACGGCCTAACCGTATCAACAGTAGTTGAAAAGATTGAGTACGTAATAATCTACGGATATTAATTGCCGTGCTCCTCCACAGTATCCATAATAGCGAGCACATCGATAAGATATCATTGTTTCTCCTGATTTTTCCTCGGTAAGGGGAGAGCTCGCAAATCGGACATTTTCCATCCCACCAATATTACCGTTGCATTGGGAGTGGTTCTCCACGTTGAACGGCCGTCCCTTGGCTTTGCCAGTGGAGATTCGGTTGAGCCGGGTGGGTTGCTTACAAATTTTTTGCTTGCCAAAGCATTTCGGTGTGGAGCCGCAGGGCTAAGCTTTAAATAGAAATACAACATATAGCAACACACTTTACATTTCAGGCTCGTAGCGGGTGATTATGGAAGAGCACCAAGCCTGGGAGGCATTTATTTATGTAAGCTACGTATTGCGCGAGAGTGCGCTTTCAAATCCGACTGTGCTCTCGGGCGGTTGATATTCGAAACTTTTTATCGCCTCCTGCAGTTAGCCGCTGTTAATACATTCTATTATTATACTTTAAATTTTTCAGTTTCATACATTAGTCAGTCCACGCACAGACAATAGCACGCCATCGATTCCGAGACAGTATCACAAAGAGGTTTCTTCAAGTTAATCAACAAAACCAGTTTTGAATATCAGATAATGTTATTTTATTTTGTTCAGGTGAAAGTCTCCACTTATGTACATGTGTATCTTCCCACTTCACATCCTTTCAAGACACCCTCTAAGCCTATACCCATTCAAATTTGTCAGTTCAAACATTCCAGAACCACATCTGAATATAATCCGCATTGGTAATATAACAAGAATACGTACCGTAGGCTCAGCAGTAACAGTAACAGGGCATGCATACAAAGTCTCAGTCGGGATAACGCAGGTAGGACAGCAACGCTGGGTGGTAACGGTAACAGGCAACTTGGCGTTCTTGCAGCAGCATGGAACTTCGGTAACGCGGATGAGTAGCGGGCAGGCGATCGCGGGACATTCAACTGCAGCGCAGTATCTTGGGGGTCCGATGGTAACAGTGCGGGTTCCGCATGAGGCGACCGGGCATAGGACTCCGATGGTAGGAGTCGGGGTTACAGCTGGGTCCGGGATCGGGTTTGGAGATGCTTGGACGCTGTTTATCAAGAGTGGGAATGTTAGCGAGGAGGTGTGGTGAGGAAAGTTTGGATATGATACGAACCTAAGCGCCAATGCGAATACAACGGCGGAGATGCTGAACTTCATTCTTAGAAATTCGAGGAGCTTATGTTGTTCAAATGGAGAGTGAGAACAAAGTTACGTAAAATTAAATGCAGATTTGAAGTGGTTAACTGTCTGACGAGTAAGGTATTCTACAATTCGATTTTGGGATACGGGGGAGAATCACCACCCTTTTATTCTCCACGAAAAGTCCATTATCAGACACCCTAGAAGCTGATATCTCCGCCTATCATCCTCATATCCCAGTCTCGGAACCAGACTTCTCCCTCTAGTCCGGCCGTACAACGTTATGATGATTTTTTCTTCGCTTCTTGAATCCTTCCTGTGTAACTGATAATAGCCTTGAATGCCCCCCAGACTAACTTGAATGCTCTTTTGACCCAGTGGACCTTTCAAGGAAGAAAAAAATCCATACACAGTAGAATATAAAGTTTAATAAGATACCTTTATCATTAACCTTCTCATACAGGGATTGCCGGCCGGATATATGTATAGCATGCGCAATATCTGCCGTCTCCATCAATCCACCCTCACATTTAATTTATTTGTCAACTATACAGTAGATTCAAAGCTGGGGAAAGCTTGTACCCCTGATTTGCCAATTGCAGATCCAAGCAGAGAAAAACTTTTTGCACTAATATTTTTCTTCGCGAATCGCGAGGAAAATCCATATCGTTATTCGATACGAAAACTTCTCGATCAACCCTTGGAACCGCGCGGCCGCCAAGCTTCACGGATGGCCGGGACGAAATGGCTGAACTCGTTCTCGCTTCGAATCCTGCAGCCCTGGCCCTGGTGTACTGCTTCAGGATGCATTAATGATATTCTACCGAATAACATGTTTCACGAAAATAGTCGAGTATTTAACCTGATAAGCCAAGCGAAAAAGTCGCTCATTGTTTTGCCTTCGACTAACGTTAACCCTATATTACATAGAGTTGTAAGTAGTTCTTGGGTATATGTCTATCTTTAAGCTGACATCACGGTATACATACGAAACGCGTGAATGGCAAGAGAGAAAAGCTTCAAATATTGGTTTTCTGAAAACCTATTTTTCCTGCACCGCGAAAAAGACGTCACAATGAACATCTTTTAATATTTTCTCCGGTTTGTTGCCAAAGTTATGCGTATGCACTGAAGTTTTTCGGTCGGTGGAGTTACAATTAGCCGACGGGACCTCCCGTCTAGCTTATATCGCTAAACCGCCTGAACCCTAACTTACTCGATATGTACAACTCCTCGAGTCAAGCTATAGCTACCAATATTTCTGAGTTTCAGCCAGAAATTTTTAATAGATTTATTTGAAAAATCCGTATCCGTCCTTGGTTGTCTCTTTTCGTTTGCGCTATTCCATCGCTACAAGATAATTAACAGCGTACTATCGAATCTAGTCGTTAGCGATCTCTGGTTGTGCTGCGACTAGGGTAACGGAGACTAAACAATGTCAGCAAGGCAGCTTTAAGGCTGATAGGGAAGGTCCAACTGCGTTGCAGCCAGGTCGGGGCAATGTTCTTTCGAAGCCAACGGCACAGAGCGCCGGCTCTTCTGACTCAGCGCCTTGATTCTTGTATCTCCTGTGCTGCTGCTGTATCGACGATGTGAAAACGAGTCAAGCCAGCTTGGCCACCCCACCACCGTCGTATAATTTTAAGCCCAAGCGTCGTAACTCTAAATAAACGCACCTCTTGCACGGCTAGCTTAAAGAATTCGGACGGCCAACATGAACGGCGCTAACAATAGTCTCAGCTTTGAAAGCGGAGCCGCTAAAATTACTCGTCCTTGTGGATTCTTCAGCTTACCTCGCGAAATCCGCGATGAGATCTATAAATACCTTCTGGTATTTGATACAGATGCCATTCTCCAAGGTCCCCGTGCCGAAGATAGTCACCCGCTTTTACTCAACATAGATCTTTCTATCCTTCGTGTGTCTCGGCAGATACACAATGAGGCAGCGAAGATATTCTATTCGCATAACGTATTTCCGATAAAGATATGTGTAATCGCACACGTTTACAGGAGAGACACGCAAGAGCCGTGGACTGCGAGGGTTAAGGTATTTTACAAATCGCTCTGGGACTCTTTTAACCATTCGCTAGCGTTCAATGACCACGAGATGTACGTACAAAACTTGCAAAGCTTCGTCGTTTCAAGGCTGGAATTGTTTAAACTTCTAAACCTACAACACTAGTACTAACGCTTCCAAACTTGAAATACGTATAAAGAACACGAGTGTACGTATCTCAACTAAATATAAAGTATTGGAACCCACAAAGCATTGCCCAATTAGAATGCGAGCCACTACCCAACGATTATAAACTGGAAGATTGGATAGAGGCGAAAGAGTATCCTGGTATAGGACAGTTCTGTTCGCCTTCGCCACGATACCGACACTTTATCCGGCGGCTACGCATCGAAATCCAAGATAACCGGAGTGACGAATGGTTTAGCGATATATATGATCACCTCTACGGTATAAAAGCCGCGGCGGTAAACTGTTCCAATATTCTCATGGCTTTTCTTCCACGCATTCGCATATTGCTGGCCGATGTCAACGGAATTCCACATGTTGATATAGTTGCCAAACACTGTTCTCGGCCCAGCAGGCTTTTCTGGCGTCATATTGCAGCTGAAGGGACCCGCCCCCCTCGAATTTCCGCTTCGACCTATGCTGAGATTATCAAAACGGCCTGGCTTCTTTCTCGAGGGAGATGGACATGGACCTTGAGCTCACCAACGATATACAATACAACGTTCCCAGGCTGCCTCCACGCCGCGCTTTCCGATTGCGACAGGAGCCACAGCCTCAATCAAGATAATTTTGAAACCGAAATGAGAGAACTCAAAATTGAAGTATCTGGAACCCGGTTTTGGGCGACTCAGAAAGGCCGCCTATTGTTAGTGAGCGATGCGACCGAGGTTTAGTTCAAAAGCGCAATACAAAAATGCATGGTTCGAATTTGGATTTCCAACACAGAGTCATCCGCGGATCCGACAATTGCAATCTCGATATGATGGCCTACCAAAACCAGTAATCAGAGCCGCGACGACCAGAACAAATCCATCTCCAAGCCAATAGCACCTGCCTAATCAGGGCTTCAATACGATCACTCTATAGTGGCAAACCAGGCCAGCAAAGTCCAATTAATTAACCTATGAACCGCTGGGGATAACGTGTATATAACTGCTAGACATGATTTCGAACGCGTTCGCTTGCGCCATTTATTTCACGATATAACATACAAGGAACCTTCAAAATGGCCAAAATTACAAACCTTCCGGTCGAGATTATCTCGGAAATCATTCGCAACAGTTCTACTCTCGACTATCATAATCTCAAACAAACCTGCAGGCTCTTCTACAATATCGCATCACAATGCTACCCCCGCCTCTGCATCTTGAAAATCGACGCAGTAGACCATTCGGACTGGAAACTAGTTCGCAGTTTACTCAAAACGCCTAAGCTTGCGAATGAGATAAGAGAAATTCGAATGGAATGGTACCGTCGCGACGTAAACCGCCTCGAGGAAACAACAACAATGCAATGGGAATGGACAGCAGAGGAAGAAGCGAAGATTAAAGAAATTGCAATTTCTACAAAACTTTTTAGCGCGGATGACAAAGAAACAGCCCACGGGGGCATATATCCCCATACGCTAAATGCCATCCTAGGTGGTATTAATTCTGAATCTCTCCTTCCACTGCTTTTATGTCTTACTCCATCATTGGAAACATTGGACCTGGGCACAGCAGCTCCCGAGGTAATCGAATACGAACACCATTTCGGGGATGATGCTAGGGATGCACTCCAGTTAATCGTATCGTGTCTTAAAGAAGAAGATAGGGACCAGTATTTCGTCCCGGAAAACGCACGCCACTTTTTTGATAATGAAGGATATGAGCCCACTGAGCCAGAGGAGACCATTGAATTCGACGAATTGTATAGGGACTACATTGCAGAGACCCTAGACCAAGTGCTCGAATTACACGCTCCTTTCAGGAAAGCTGATGCTACCGGTAGACCTTTATTCTTCTATCATTGTTTCGACAGAAAGGGAAGATTCTTACCGGCATTGATCAACCTCAAGCATCTTAAAATAGAGGGCGACCATAATATGCCTAACTTTTACGGTGGCGAAGCAACCGCAGTTCTATTTTATTTACCCAATATTGAAACGATTCGTATGAGCAACTGCTATTCGCCAGATGTTTTCGAAGGTGTAATACTACGGATGATAGGCTCGCCGGAAGGAGCGAAAGCTCGTAATCTAAAACGACTCGAGATTTCCGGAACTTATGTGGAGTTTGAGGATCTTAAATACTTAGCGAAATCAACAAGCTCATTGGAACACGTTCATATCCACGTCCCACCGAACTTTAACTCTAGAAGATTAGATGTGGAGGAGCTTGGGAAAATATTTTTGGCCAATAACAAGGCCACGTTAACACGAAAAAAGATACTCATCACTGATCAAAGCGAGTCGAGTTGGGGTGATGGAGACTTTGAACAGTTTTGGTAACTCCGCTTTGTCGAGCTAGTTAAAACGGGAACTCGCGGCCGTTAAAAGCTCTTGTATTTAGTATAGAGTATTTGATAACTTGTTTCAAAAAGTTGCTCTTGTCATCCATCCCTACAAGGTTTCCTTGAATAAACAAATAACAGCAAAGCTTTCTAAACACATCGTAAGAAATTCAAGGGTCTTCGTAGCAAATTAAAGATGACTTGATCATGGTTCAGCATGGCGTTTAAACGACATCTAGGCAGCAGGCTGAGTTTACGAAAGATTCCATTCGTATGATAAAATCACATTACTAATAAATATATTAATGTCTACTATTAAGCTCATGAGTTATGAAAAATCAGGCCAGTCTAGGTCAACCATCTACGTAGATTGCTAACCAAAAAATGCTTGTTCGGAGATAAAAAATATTGTGCGATATCCCAGCCGGGCTCTCCGACGTCCTATCGATCAAGCCGAGATTTAATCTGTCACAAGAATAACTAACTATTTCATCAAATGTAGTTCAACCACCCATTCACACGAAAAACCAACAATCCAGAAGTGGTGCCACATGTGGCGGTGAATCCAAGTCGCAATGCCTTGACATCATCCCTCTATCATGATAGGAATTTCAAATATCGATACATGAGCTATCAGGAATCTCTCGCTGGGATTCCCTTGAGTTCAATATCTGCCAATCTGGACCTGAAACTCATTCGTCCTGTCAAATGCTTGGCGCCACGAATGCTTGGAACGTGTCGGAACATGTGGCGCACGAGGCGCAGGCCCCTGTAAGCTAAGGAGAGGTCCAATCAAAACCGCTCTCTTGAGCCGGACAATAGGACCTTAAATTGTGCCGTGGCAAAATCTGAAGAGATTCCTGATGTTCACATAAAAGACGTCAGCAACAACCTCTCCCCCTGCAGGAAAAATACAATCGAATTATATCGTCGACAGGAGCAATTGTAAGGAGTTCCAGAACCTGCATCTTTTAATTTAAGCTTAACAGGGCTCTGCTCATTGACATGCACGATAGCTAGCACACAACATCGATCACGCGCATGAGCCAACATGGCTAGCCATGGTTTGCAAAAGACATTGGAACGTTGGCTTTTCTGGAAACTTGTGGTCCTATTCTAATATTACCACAACCCACCGCCCAAACACGGAGTTTAGAAAGTCAACAACTTCCCATCGCAGCCAGCGTGACTTGACAGCTCTTTCAATCGATAGATGGAGTCCAACTGACAGGCCCATAGTGAAAAATTCAAGCGCCTGGACCCCACCGAAATCATCAGAGGAGACCATCTTCGAGGCCGGATAGGGCAAAGATTAAAATGGAAGGGGCTGCCAGGAGGCGAGATCGTTAATTCGAAGCCCTGTCGGTCGATACTCGAGCCTCACGATGAGATTTCGGAATCTCGAACGACGAATCATCCCAGTCTAGTCGTCTGCATATGCACATACTTGAGGTTCAATTATTTTTAATTTTCCAAGGAGGCCCCTTACTTCTTTTAGGTTTTGGTCGAATGACGAAGGTTTGCTACTTTGATGGGGTGTGCTCGCACAAAGTCGCTAGCTCGAGGCGAAAGGTTAACCCCGAGCTTCGCATAACCTTTCGCATGAAGGAAAGCCGTAGCTTGAGGAGACCCACTCTGTTCGAGATGCATGGCGTTTGACAAGTCCGGCACAACGTAAACGTCCAGGTGCGGTGGAGACCCTTCCGGGAAGGCATCGCTCGAGCCGAACGAGCGTTCGTCTAAGGAAGACGTTAAAGCTGCAAGGGCGCTGAAATTGGAAGGATACTGCGCCGAGAAGAGCTGGGAAGTACGACCCAAGAGACCGAGAGATTGAAGAACGGTCAGCAGCTCGCGCTCGTGGACTCGGAGCGTGGGATTGAGAGGACCACGGGGAGGCGTTTTCCCCAATGCAATGCATGGATTGATTCTATAGGGCAATTCGAGAAAGTTTCTTTAAAAGTCTTTTTTTTCTTTCTTCGGGTCGAGATGGAGTTCCCAGATGGGTGCAGTGCAACCGCTATCTAAGGGCACTGGAATGCAGATATATTTAAGGAACCAGAATTCCCCGCTCTCGGAAATCATTCTCGACAGCCTCATGCCGTACTCTAGACTTTGCGACCCGTTCCAATTTCCGGCCGTTCATTTCGTCGTCGTCGTCAGCGTTCGCTCGTCTGTCGATAGCCAGTTGACTGAAGTTGGTTTTGATATATAATATCCGACGCTCTTCTCCCAACGACCTCATTCTCCAGCAGACCCAACACAACCACTACTCACATTCACATTCACCTACAATCACAATCACATTCTAAAGAAAGGACATTCTCTTACCCGATAACGGGCCATCTACAATTAGTTCTAATCACAAACGTCTGCATATTCGTCATAATGCACAGCAAGTCTTCCATTGTATGCTTTGCAATCCTAGCCACCACGGTTGTGGCTGAAAATGCCATTCCAGTCCGGAATATAATCCCTCGCTTCAATCGTATAAGTGGTAGACAAGTACTCGAGGTCGGCTCGTCACTCTGCCCTGCCTCTGAATTCCAATGTCTTAATATTGTCGGATGCTGTTAGTATTATTCCTATTCCAAGCTTTTGTCACTATCATCCCAAAAATTTAGCGTTTAATCTAACAATGATCGTGGATAATTACAGGTCCTAACGGATACTATTGCGGTTCGTTCAACGGTGCCAACGGATGTTGTCCCAATGGAACAAACTGTAATACCAATGGTGCTGAAGGCGGCGGTACTGGAGGTGACAATGGAGGAAACGGTTCTGGAAATACTGTCACTGGTGGTAGTGGCTCTTCTCCTACAAACACAAATGCCAATGGCTCATCTCCTACTGGCTCCGGGTCTGGTGGAGGTTCTGGTGGTAACGGGTCTCCTCCATCCAATACCGGGTCTGGATCTTCTCCAACTGGAGGACCTGGTGAGAATGGTGGTGCCAAGCCTGGTGCCCCTTCGACCAGCACAGGATCAAGTGGCGGCGGCAAGGGTGGAAATAGAAACCCAGCTACTCAAACCGGCTCTAGAAACGGTGGTAATAACGGTGCCCCTCCAGCTGCTACTACCACGAACAGCAATGGCAACGGCAAAGCTGCTCCTACCGATACCAATACCGCTGGCGGTAAAGGCTCTACATCTAACACTGCAAAAGAAACTGGTAAAGCTGGAGGAGAAGGCGCGACGGCGACCAGCACCCCAGCTTCCACCACAAGCGCAAAATCGGAAGGACCTGCAGCTACAACCGGAATGCAAAGCTCTCTCATCATTGGAATGACAGTTGAATCGCAAACAACGTCTAGCTGGCTCACAGTTCCTACGACGGAAAGCGATGGCAATATGATCATCCCGGTCACAGGAGATGCTACCTCCTCGACGACAGGATCACCCAGTGCAACGACAAGTGCTTCTGGAAGCGCCGGTGCTCACATTCAACCTTCATCTCTCTCGATCACTTTCTTCTTCTCAGCGCTCGTTGGAATAACGATCATGCTTGGCGGAACGGTACTCGGCAGCATGATATAAATACCAACTTGGCTCTTCAACCCGCACACTTAAATATAATTTCTAATGAACTTTGACTTTTTCGATACCTTTATCAATCGTTGATACACACATAGTTTCTATTCTTTTATTATTTGTAATTGCTTTTACTTCGCTTCAGATACCACGGCTCGCACACGACTTTTTCACCTGTACATCCTTTTTCGTCTTTTTTCGGTTCTTAACATACGGCGTTTTATCGCATCTTTTTGTTTATATCGAGGATAGAAGACATTACATAAAAGCTATCAAGGTCGGGGATGGAGGATACAAATGAATTGATATTGGTCATACCCCTGCTCGTTGACACGACACACGTAGACTAGGAGTTGCGATGTAAAATCATAAATTTGAGATCTTCCCAAGCCATGATCTAATGCTCACATCTGTAGAAATAATGATGGTTAGTAACGCTGCGATAAATCCGGGTTACGTAAAGATGAACAACTTACAAGCTATAGCCGATTCCTTGAACCGCTTCGTTGTCCCTGATGTGTATTGATCTCTCATCCATCAAATCCTCTCTGTATCCCTCTGCCTCGTCTCGGGAAACCACAGGTGGGAGCTCCTCTACGATAAGTCTAAACACCTCCTCGGGAAGTTTACCCAGCGGTCCTTGTCTCAGAGCTTCTTCAACATACTGTCTAGCTTCAGGCTGTTGTGGAGCGACCGTTCGGCTTGTGGGAACATGGTTCTCCTCGCTAGGGTCGCACAAGAAGAAGACCAAGATCTTACGATACCCCGGTTTTGTCTTATCGATCAACTCGAAGGGCTGGACTTGGTGTTGGTAGATGTTAGGGAAAGCGATGGCTCTGTTTTCCTTCGTCTGGATGGCACCGATTTCTTGCACACTGTTACCCTCGCGCTCCATATTGTGAACGGTGGTCCAGTTGGAGTCCTGTGGGAGTTCCATCACCATCTCCTCCATGTCTATGATTGTACGGCGGAATGCGAGACTGGAATCGGTAATGTTCTCTTGGGCGTAATAATAGATGCCTGTGGAAAGGATTCGCTCGTTCTACGGTGTGTTAGTAGTTGCTCCTTCCTATTAAACAAGTCTAAGGGAGAGAATTTACCAGCATGGCCTCCACGTGCCAACTACCGCCGCTGTATGTGGGTTTCTCCGGTGTAAGAATGATATTGGCGAGTTTGACGATAACTTTAGCGGTCTTCCCTTGTAGTTTCACATTGTTGGGGATGGCAGGTTCACGCCACATGGCGTTCGTCTGAAGCGTCCCCATCTCTCGAACTTGATATGGAGCCGCCGCTGTCTTTTCTTCGTTATCACCTACGGCCCAGCTATCCTGCTCCAATTTGTCCCGCTGCTCTTCGCCTTCTTCGTCATCGGTGAATGTCGCAATATTCTCGTCGTAATCTACTGTTATCTCCTCACCCTTTTCAAACTCTCCTAGCATTTTATCCCACAACTTTTCATGTGATTCAGGGGTGATGTACTCCAAATCTTCGCTGTCTCCGACATACCCATCAGGACTGATAACACGTTGCTGGCGATACCATTCCCGCGCTAAATCGGCCAAGACGTGATTAAAAAGCGGTACGAACCGTTCAAAGATTCGTTCAAGGATAGGGTGGAATAGCTTGGTCTGTTCCGGTGTCGAGAGATTGTTGATGTAAGATGCAATCTTGACCTTTCCGTCCTCACCGACCTCGAATTCAGAGGGCAACCAGCAGTATTTATCGGAAAAGGCATCATCGAGCGCGTCATCAGGGAGTTTGATCGGTTTACCGTCCGTAAGACTTATCGAGCGACCGTATATGACGGGCCAGAGAGATGGGTGGACGAGGTCGAGCACCTGCTTGAAAGAACCGGGATGCCAGTCCTTTTGCTCGTCCGGCACGTTCTCGAGGGTCGCGACCGCTATACTCTACCGTTAACTCGTGTCAACAGCTTTGCGTTATATGAAGGGTGGTACTAACCATCGATCAATTCCTTCCGTAGACCTTCATCTACCAAACTATCAGACCTCCAAACGCAGTCCATATCAGGTTCAAGTCCAGCCGCAGCCGGATCTTCCCTCAGCTTCTCGACATAGGGCTTATATTTATTCACCAACTCGTCATAGACAAAGTTTATATCATCTCTGTTCCACGTCATGACCTTCCGCCAGCTGGAGATGCGGTCTTGAGCTTGAGCTTCCCGTAGCCATTTCGCAACAAGTGCACGGTCGAGAATCTTCTCGGTCCAATTGGGTTTATTACGGATGGCTTGGGAAAAGTTACGGAGGTATTGCTCGCGAAAGGTGAGGGGTTCGGCAGGGTCGTAGTCCGCGTCGAGAGGGTGGGGGTAGACCACTGGGACATCAGTATCGCCGGAATCAGACGCGGACATTGTTTGGAGAGTATGGGCGCAGTACGCGTTGAGGTTGTTGGATTTTAAGCGGAGCTTTTTGAGCAGACGAACCCGATTGAACATACACTCAGAAGCGGGGTAGAAGAAAGTTTACAAGGCAGGAAAGAAACGGATCAATTGGCGGGAGTATTAACAAAAGAAGGCGATAGGACCAGCTTTATAAACTTTTAGGACGGATAATGTGAAAAACTGTAGCTGGTTCGTGGCGAATTGAATCAATTGAGCAAATGCAATGCAAGCAATCGAGCGAGAAACAGCTGCAACAGTTCGATTAATTCGCGCGTTCAACTAAAACACGTGTGTCGCCCGAGGGTGACGCTTCAACTGCTAAATTGGCGACATTTCTGAGTCTCGTTTTTAGCTAACTTGGTTACATTGATTCAATCGATCGATTGACTCGCGTCGTGGCGGAGCTACAAGCTTAGAAGTCGAGTCACATCATGTTCGCATAGCTTGGATCCCTGCTTGCATTTTGAGCCCTCGCTAAACCGCCTCCACGGCAACTGAGAGGCCTCGAGGTCGTATTAATACGTCTTAATACGTGCTTAGCATCACTAAAAATGTGCAAATGGATGACAACGAGGTCGCGAGTCACTCGTGTATTGATACGTATTCACCTGATTTAATCCGAGTTGGCATCATTGATGATGATTACTATATATTGAGTTACTATTATGCACCAAGTGACCAATTCAGGAAAGTTAATGTCAGCCACTAATTGCCACTTGGATACGACATACTCAAGCCTCAATATCTCTAGGCTTTCCAACAATCCCATGCTTCTTGATCCACCTATCGTACAGGTCGACAAAGTCATCCGCCATATATGCACCAAATATCTCGCTAAAATACCCTCCCTTCGTATATGGATCTATGCCGAGTTCAATCATAAATTTTGAAGCAATCTACAGTTTAGCACGAATTCGTTAGCTCATCATCTTTGTGAATTCGTAGTGGTCCAGCGGGATACTTGGAGAGAGAATATTGAAAATTGGAGACATACCGCCAGCCAGTCAAATGTTATCAACGGAAATTCGTTTGATAACCCTACGTGCCTGATTTGTGTAAACCTCAATTCATAAGCTGTAGTCTGCTCCATCTCTTCCTTGCTCGGTAGATCGAGCTTTCCAGCCATATACGCTGCTGTCCATAGTCCCATAACCATGGCATATTGGGTCGTAGCCGGGGTCGGAGCTACACCCAAGAATGCTATACTCCGATCTGCAAATTCGGTCGGCACGGTGTAGTGGTATAACCTGAACGGTCCCGATTCCTGCGGTGGTATCCGTGGCGGCTCAGGAGCGTCTTTAAGGATTGGATTGTCAGAAAACACTCGGCCATCCGCCTCTTCTTCCAATTTCTTCCATTTCTGCAGGTATTCATCTGTGTAGCTAGTCGATGGAAGCCCGAGATTCATCTCTAGCTCCAGATTCTCTGAGAATAATGAAACGCTAGCCTTCCACCCGGTTGCGAAAATGACGGCATCCGTTTCAAACTTGTCTCCAGAAGCTAGCACCACGCTGTCTCCCTCCAAACCAGTCATCGTATCACGAACTACCTCGATACTTCCATTTCGCATCGAATCGTAGACCTTGATATCATAGTTATCAACTCCGATAACATGATACATCCAAAACGGCGCTATTTCGGGTGCCGCCCTTTTGACATTCTCAGTCAAAGGCTTCAGTTGCTGCATAGCAAAGAATTTCGAGCCGTTCATAAAGAGCTTTGCGATCCAGCGACCTATAAAGTTCTGTTTGAAAAAGTAGTGAAGTCCTGAGAACCGTTCGTCGCGGTAAAGCGATGGCATGACAATCGAGGGAACACGACAGAAACCCATATTTTCAGCGCGTTCACCGTTCGGTAGACGACTATCCATAATCCAAACCGGACCGCGGCCTTCCTTTCGAATCACCCACTATCATAGCATTAACAGATGCTCCACCTCAAAGTTAACGAGTGACGGCTATATATACCTTGACCTTCTTTCCTGCCTTCACCAACGCTACGATATTATCCATAGCACCCTTCCCTCCACCGTATACCGTAACATTCTTCACACTTTCATTATCCCACTCCGTTCGCCTCTCACCAAAAAATCGATGGTGTATGGCCGGTTTGTTAAACTTGGACCCGTCGAAATCAGGGTACTTTGGCAAGCTCGTAATACCATTCGCCACGATCAGCTTTTCAGCAACCAACTTGCTGTCGTTTGCGATATGGCATCTCCACTTGACCCCGTCTTCGTGTCGTGTGATCTGACGAATGGTGGTGTTCAGCCGAATGTACTTGTTCAGTCCGACCCTTTCGGTCCATGCTTCAATGTATCGTGAGTAAGAAGGACCGGTGATGAATTCCTTGCCGTTATACTCGGGGGGTGGGTCCATTTCCTTGTAACGGAATTCGGGAAGTTCAAAATATTCAGGCGCGGTTTGGACGTTCAAACCAGGGTAGATGCGTTCTTTGGACCAGACGCCGCCGACCGATCCTAGCTAACATTATTGGTTGTATTAGCAAATCGAATTTAAAAGTTAGTCGAGGATAGTCTTACCGACTCGACTACTACGAGTTTTATTGAAGGTTGTATCTCCAGGTAGGCACGTGCGGCGTAGAGCCCGCTAAGACCAGCGCCAATGATAACGACATCAAACTCCTCTTCTCCACGGGCTACTTCTATTGATAAAGATCCCATCCTGTGATCTAGAAGAAAATCCACCAAGAGTCAACAGAAGACCAGTTGAAAAGGTGTTGTTCGTTTATAGCTTCAAGTTAATCGAGAGACGTGGTTGAGCCCAATATATATATATATATAGGCTAGACAAACCCTATAAGGCTACCCAAAACGGTGCACGAATGTAAAACCTCGAAGAAACTGCTGCTAGCAAGCCGATGGTAAACATGGTCCTAGTCCAGCTGGGGTTCCACCTTTTATATACCCATCTCCACCCCTCTGCATCGTCAATGCGGGGCCATCCACTGCGCTAAGATTGAGCTTCCCAGTGTGTTTTCGCAAAACACAGTTCTGCTGCAGCTGCAGTGCATGTACATATCGAGCATGTAGTGACCGTACCCAGACATGGCAGCTGCTGCGATGGAATGCCAGGAGTCGGAACCAGGGAGATCCTGTGTTACACCCTCGAACGTGCATATATGCGTGTCCCGCCGCGTCGTCACTCTCGCTCGATCTCGCGTATCGTTTGTATCGTTGTTTAAAATAAAGTAATTTCGCCTTGAATGATTCGGTCGGTGCGATAACGTTAAGTTGAAGTTTGGATACGAATATATATAGAGCGCCGAGGGGTTTGGCAACACCGGCTTACGAAATGACTTACGGAATAATATTCGCAGGGCTGAGTCGCACAGCGGTTTGGAAATGCAATAGATAGGTCCCTTGCATCGCATGCATGATGCACTCGAGTCTCATGCTTCCGATGCGAAGTTGGGTGCAGATACTCTATCATCCCAACCTTGGCGGGGCCGACCGATAGATATATCAAAATTTATTTATAGGCTCTATATTTGATGCATTTGCTTACTCATCTACAACGAACGGTGTAGTCTCAAAATATGATTTGCGACGAAGGTTTTCAGATAGGCGAGCGAGAATTTCGTTATCTTTTGGGACCTGCCTCATTTCGAACATTCCGAGTTTAGTGCGGTGGGGCTAGATGACTACCTAGCGCCTCGAACATCCCAAGCAGATAAAACGGTTGATAGACATGCATCGGTAAAACATCCCAGCTCGTATTAATTTTTATTTACAAAGATTCATAACGCATACAGAGGTAAAATTTCTAAAACTAATAAAAAAACAAATTGAAGAATTGCTTCCTACCCAAAAATCGTATTAAATATTCATAGTTCCCATCAAACAAAACCCAAGCAAAACTGTGTTATCAGAATCCGATCACAAAAACATGGCGGCACCAGCAATGAAAGCAGCGAAAGCTGTGCCGAGGATAGTAATCTCGAGTGTACCAGCGCCGTTGGGGCTGGTTCCGCCTCCATTGGAGCTTGAGCTAGTGCTAGGAGTGGAACTCGAACCGCCAGCGCTAGCGCTGTCGCTGGTAGTCCCAGGACTCAAAGTTTGGATGACACGGCTGGGAGATGAAGCTGCGCTGCTGTTTGGTGGGCCGGAATCGAGGAAGCCACCGGTAGTCTGAGAGCCAGAGCCGCCAGTTCGGGTTCCACTGGTCTCGGGGCTCCCACCGGATCCAAAGGCTCCTGCAGAGTACGAAGAGCAGAAGTCCGTAAAGACACCAGCTTTGGGTGCGTCTGTGGAATCATCGGCGACAAGAGCGCTGTAGCATGCGTCAATCGCGACGTCAAAATCGGTACCAGAGCAGAGACAGTTCGCGACTGGAGCAGCGGTGGGAAGCGAGTTGTTGTCGGTCCAGCAAGTGCTGAGTCCGGCCAAAGCATAGTCGCAGTCCGTGTTTCCAGTGCTGCCGGAATCGCCAGAAGGCGTCGCAGAAGGTTCGGGGGTAGTGGGGGTACGAGAACTTCCACTGCCACCGCCACTGCTGCCGCCGGTGTAATATGTAGCACAAAATCCCACAAACTCCTCGAGTGCTGACTTGTATTGGTCTGTGAAAGTTGAGGCACCTTCCTGAAGACACTCAGAGACGTAGCTGTCAAAGTCGTTACCGGAGCAGATACAGGAGGTAATTTCAGGTCCTGTGATTTCTGCGTTAGTAGCATCGGTTGGGACACAGCTCTTGAGTTCGTTGGCGACCAAGTTGCAGGAAGGCGGAAGAGATCCAGAGCTTTGCGCCGCCACAGACGCGGCCAAAATGGAAACCGCGAACAAGGATCGCGATCGCATAGTAGACATGTTGGATTGATATTAATTCGAAAGCTCACTTAAGATATGGAATGCAACGATCGAATACTCGAAAAGGAGAGCGTCTAGAACTGTTAACGGTTGGAATGGAAGTAATTCGCAATGAAGGGGGAATTGCGATCGCTCCTGGCCGTGTCAGACTGGCGACCCAGGGATTATATAGGCCGTGTGCTCCATATCGTATTTTGCTGAATCATATCTTGCGGCTGCAACTATCAAGTCACCAAGTCACCAAGGCCCGCCAAGCGGAACCGTGCATCTTCGGACGCGCTGGGAGATAGTGGACGTGTGGCGCTGGGGACCCTTTCGCCCATAGCCCTGCCGTCGAGGATTGGTAGCCTTGATGGGGGAAGATTTAGCACATCAAATCCCGCGGGATCCTGCTTCTCCTTGTGGGACGACCTGAAAGACGGGCCAGCCTAGACTCGACCAGGCAAACTAATTAACCGGTCTCTTGGCTTTCAAGAGCACAGCTTTCCGAGATGCAAAATTTCCTTCTCACAAGAAACGTTCGAAACAGAGTCCCCAGAAAGAGCCGCCTTTCTCCAGTGAATATGCAGCGAGTCTCAGAAAATCAGTACGCGGGGCCCAAAAACTCGGCCAACTCCTCTGCAGTTGACCGAAAAAGTGTGATCGTGATTCCGGACCGCCTTGCATCAGTCTTGGTGAAGATACCTGTTATGTGGGCCGTCGGCCAAGCATCGTAATTAACCATATTTCAAATACCAAAGAAAGCAAGTAATCTGAGAGCTAAAACTTACAAGGAAAACAATGGCTCCACCAGCGACACGAACAATTCGCCATCCATGTTGCCTCCGCTGTGAGCTCTCTTTGTGATTAAAGTTTCGATATTTCCATGAGCCTTTGAGACGAGTTCGACACAGCCAAGCAGCCGGCCTAATTAGCGCCTTGCGGCTGAATATCTGCTTGGCTCGCCAACAAGAAAACAAACTCCGTCACCCACCAAAACGCCCACGCAGCGAAGTGTGTGTGGTCCGACAATCGATAGATGATTCTTCAAGTTGAGCCGCTTGCAGAAATTTTTTGAAAAGAGGTTCGATATATATGTCGTGAGACATACACGTTTTCGATATTTCGGGGCTGAGCCCAGGCGGAACCTCTGTCCGTTTTTCAATATCGCATGCAGCCTTCAGGATTCTTCCTACGCGCTGCCAATGCTCGGGATTAAAAAAGGATCCCATGATGGGATTAGAGATCCCAGAGAAAACAGTGCACCTACCACTTCAGTACATCGAATCCCGCCGTAGCACAGAGGGAAAGGCTACCGAATGAGAGCTCAAAGAGTTGATGTGACTTTATTTTTATTTTATTTATTTTTAAACGTTTTCAGAACCCAAAAATGTGATATATCCAATCGTGACTAGCACTCCTCATTAATTGAATAGGGAAGGGTTTGTGATTTTTAGAATCTCTATGCTTTGTTTTCGGGGCTACTTACAATATAATTCGAACGGTCGCAGTAGTCGTTGGGTTAATCCCAACCGCAAAACCTCGTTCTAGACGTTTGCCTCTCCACACCTAGCTCCCTGGCACACAGCTTCGATCGATTGCTCCAAACGAAAATTCAAAATATCGTTATAATTGATATGATTGATATGTTTTTTTTTTTTTTTTTTTTTTTTTTTTTTTTTTTCCGAGATCAAAAGCGTTTTCTCCCGCATTAAATCGTTCATGCCTTGAAATTGCAACATGACTGCAGTTGTACAAATACCTCCTGCGCTTCCATGAGAGCGTAAAAGGTGACCTTTCGAAGGATTATGCATATCGGCCCAATTATACAACGCCATGTACCACCAAAGTATTACAAACCCCTCAGGCAATCAACATTGAGGCTCTGCGGAAGCATGGTGAGAGACTTGTGTCCCAAAGCATCGTCGGCCGATTTCTAGTCCCTTCTAAGGAGGTGCTTGCAGGCTCTAGGTTGGCCGGTGCTTTTCTAACCACCATATGACATCCCGTAATTAAGACAACTGAACAAAATAGCAAGTGCATGCGCAAATGCTCCCTTCAGGGATATTCTTGTCATGCACAGACGTGGGTTTCCCGCACTACTTATAATTTGAAAGAGATATGCAAACAATGCGGTTTTGGTTCCGGATCGCGAGATTAGTGCTGAACGTCAAACAAGTTCAGCATCGCAAACGCTACTTTAGTTACGTTACTCGAAAAAGTTTTCTTTGTACAACATTGTCCATAGATCTAAGATCCATGCTTTTATATATATAATTAGTGTCTAACTAATTCTACATTCGAATATACTAAAATACTCGATTTTGAACCGAAAAATATCCATCAAAAATACCATACGGTGAAATGTATCCCACAGAACCTATCCATCCTTCGCAAGCACCAGAACACCATCCTTCCTTTTCCCTCGCTATGGCCAATCATTTACAACAGCTTGTCAATATCTTCACAAGCATAAGAAGTGTTTGTGTACCATGTCTGTGGTGAGGCGCGGATGATGTAGACGCCATCTTCGAAAACAGCCTCATTGTAGGACTTCTTAAGATCGGCCTTTGGAATAAGCTCGAAGCGAACCTCTTTCTTCTCGCAAAGTTCCATAAAGCCTTCAACCATAAGATCGTCTTGCTTGAACTTGTAGGCAATTTGGTCTTTGAAACCTTCGAAGTAGCTGTAGATAGCAGCTCCCATATTGCGAGCGATGGATTCCATGTCGATGTCGCTTTGCTCCTGTCAAGGTCGAAATCGGTTAGTGTCATTTCTGGTGCCAAAGTTTTTAAGTGGAGTACATGCCCTCTTCTTTAGCTTATCGAACTCCTGAACAGCAACTTCCCAGACCTTTGCGGGGTCTGCTACCAAACTGATCTCCTGGTCTTTATCCGAAGGGAAGCATTAGCTTGTCATACTAGAACGTTCGCATCTCTATCAAAATTTGCAAGCTTACCCAACAGCTCTTCTGCGATCTTCTTCTCCAATGCCTGCTTCTTATCCAAGAAGTCGTTCTGGAAACCAAGTCTGGCGGCAAGCGGCAATTGGCCCTTATGAGTTTCTCCGAAAGATTTGTCGAGCTCTTTCTGAAGCTCAGAGGCAATATAAGAGGTGTTGGTGCCGAAGTTATCTTTCCTGTAGACGAGCTCCAAGACACCATCGGTGACACGAGTGGCATTGTATCCGGACTCCATGTCTACAACAAGAACGTTGATCTTTTTCGAAGAGACAACATCGTTGAAGTAGTCCTTGACAACTTGGTTATCACCTTCGTCGGTCATACGCTTGAGCTGATCGACGAGGGACTCGTAGGTGTTGTACACAATGGTACCGATGGATTCCGTCTGGTAGGATTCACCTTGGTTGACGGTGGGGTATAGTTCCTCGAAGTTGACGACGAGGTCGTAGGTCTCGCCGGTGTACTCCTTGAGTTTCCCAATGAGACCATCCTTCTTGTTTGTGAACTCGTCACGGATGTTCTTGCGGGTGAGGAGAGGAAGTTTGGCAGCCATTGTGAAAGATATTGAGGAATATCAAAAAAGAGACTGGATGATTGGATAATAGTTTATAGAAGAGAGGAAGGCTTGTAGCTATCAAAGCTGCTTATCGAGGGATGATTGGATGTGAGATGAAGATAAAAACTCCCATCGAGAGGGTGAGAATCTCGCCTTTATATATTCATCCTCTCGTAATGGAATGCTGATATTCCTCAACCGGTCTCATCTCTCAGGGTTTTCGACTCAACAGTATACCAATATCGGAGCGCGAACACGCCGGGGTTAGAGTGCTAATACCTCCTCTGAGTCTCGCTAACCTCCATTCGGCTTACCACAAAACTCGCCATTAGGAAACCTTCGACGCTAGCTCGCCAGCTCGGTTACACTGTACAAGCTGGATAGTCAACGGACGTGCGCGCGAAGGAACATTTTCCATGCATGCATACGGGGAGAGAGGCATCGGTGCATTTGCAGATGGTTGAGTGAGTGAGAAAGAAGAACTTCCCGTGCCCTTTTGGCCTTTCTTTCTTTTTCCCTGTCGACGTTGGAAGATATGTCTGCAGGAGCTTCGATCAGACGCATGCGAGGTTTTGTTTTTCGGACGGCTAGACTAGGGAAAAAGCCTTGACCGCTCCAGGTGATATTAACTCGATCAAGTTGGCTCTGTTGTATTTTCCTGTTGTCTGGTATTTCCACATCACCATTGCAGTTGCCAATGCCGCTATCCTGCTTGCAGTTGCAACCCCCCAGACGCGCTAGCCCGGCAATATGCAACACCTTGTGACGCCGCGAATATTCGAAGACTCAATTAATCGATTGTTTGCCGACCCGCAATTTTAATTGTTATTATTCATAGAAACGACCTGCCCAAGGCGGACTAGCAGTTAGCGTTCCGAACCACAAATGTTCTCTTGAAATCGGTCCGAAGTTGAAAGGCTCTAAGCGGAAGGCCTCTGAATAGAAATTCTGCTAACCAGAAGGTTTTATTCTCCTGACGTCGCGATCGGTTGACGAGACAACTTAAATTCGAACACAAGGCGGCATTAGCAATCGAACAGTGGGGCAAATCGCGTTCCCCTGCTTAAGCACGAGGGTCCTCGGCTACCAACCAATACTTACGTGCTAAAAAGAGTTTCAAGGGTTTTTCCAATTTAATCTGGACATGGGAGCTTTTCGAAGCTGAGTTGAGTTCCACCACACTTAGCATGGGTGAAGCTAGCGAAGCTCCAAGCTGCCTCTCAGAACGCCTTTCTTCGATTGGACTCACTACATTCCCATGCACGGGAGATCGAATAGGTCACACCTTGACCGAACTAGGGTATCGATTGCGACCAGACCCTCGATTACCGGCGGCTCTTGTGCAATTGTCTTGAGTCCGGAGCGGGGAACAACGAGCAAGCTATTTTGCACATTTGGACGAAACTGCGTTTGTGGTCTGGCCTCGTCATGAACCTCAACGGTTGAAAAAGCAGCCGGTCTCCGAGAGATATTATTTCTCTCTCTTTCATTTGATTGACATGGCAAGAATAGAAACCTACTTCAACATCGTCCTGCCATTTCCAGAACTCAATCCACCATCAATAACTTGTTCCAGCCCGCCTATTAGCAAGTGATTGCGAACAATTGTGGAGCTTAAAAAAGGTATTTACTCATCTATACCTTGGCACCGATCTATGCCTTAGGCTTTTTCAATCAATTAATCATAATTAAAATTTCAGCCGCACGAGCTTCTAATCATCGTCGGCGACATCTCAATCAATTGTTTTAGGTTTTTTTTAAAACTCTCAATCAAAACATACAGTCATTCCGTTCGGCATCGCGAACACTGGCCCACCATACCATATCGTTGAGATCTCTAGATATAGTTTAGGCAAAAGCAAGAAACAATCATGTCTGGTGTCAAACTGTGAGTCCAATCCCTTGCCCCTCATTCGAGCGCCTCATCTAGTCAAGGCGGAATATTCAATCGATGATTGCAATTGAGCCGTCGGCAAAGAACACCGTGTTATAGATGTATCATATATCTGCGCCAAGTAGCGACAATTATAGCTATAGCAAACACATCTACCGAGATATCCCATCCTAGTTGCATAATAATATACCATATGATCGTGCTAACCGTCCCTCCCTTGCAATTATAGTCCCGCCAAAGTCCGCGTGGGTATCCGCGACTCATGGGACGCGCCCAAGTGCCCCCTCCAAAAGAGCATTACCGCACTCACGGAGATCATTGGAGCACCGGTCAATCTCGTCGTCGATTGGGGTATGCTCTGGACCGTGCTCGCCCCTCAATATCCCGACCCCAGCACTTTTGTCCCTTCGATTGAAGATGCTGTGAGAGTTTGGGCGGATTGCCTCCAAGAACGCCTTGAAAGCGACGCCCTTGAAGACTGGGTCGATGAGTTTCTCGAGAAGACGAAACAGAGCAACGGGGTTGGGGTGGAGATTGGTATCAGTGACAATAAGGTGGACCGTCCCGAGGCGGTCTGGGATGGTAACATTCAACGACTGCAAATATTATACCCAAAGGGGATGAATGATAAAGTGTATCGAAACACCCTGCAGGCCGGCTTCTCGGGTGATTTGGAACACTTGTTCAATAAAAAGTCAACATTGGCACCGGCGTCTACAACAAAGCTTCCCATTGGCGGAGCTGGAGGTCCAGCTGTGGTGGATGACGGATGGAATGTTGTCCCGTCGACTTCAGGACCCGCCGGTGGTCCAACTGGTACTCCCGCTCCTGCTCCGGGAGTGGTACGTCAAGTAGCTCCTTCTGCTCCCGAGAGGTTCCCCGTCCTTGCAACCTTAGAGCGTCCTGAGATACTTTTCAGCGTCCAGACCCCCTACCTGATCTACGTTCGTAAGTACGGAGAGAAAGAGCTCCATATCGAAGGCTCTCACCATCCCAGTCTCACCCTGATTTGCGAATACTTCCAAAAGTGGGTACGAACGGACAGAAATTACAACGGAAATGTGAGTACCTCTTCTAATCCCCTAATCCCCGTCGAGGTCGGCGTCGTATACCTAGCTCTCAAGCTAGCATCATGGGGCAAAAGCTTTACGAAACACCCCCTCTTCTATGCATCACCCGTTGCTATTAATATATGACTATCCATATTGCATGTACGAGGTCTAGTTGCTAATAACTTGGAAAAAATGGTTGCAGCTGATCGAATTCGAAAAACAAACATCAATGTTCGGGCTTAACACCGGTTTCGACTACGTAAAGATTTCATGCAACCGGTGGGAGATGTTGAATCCTACCCCATTTTTGGCCTTTATCGAGATTGTGCTCAAGTATGAGCTGGTGGAGTCATCCAGCGGGAACACCTGGTTTTACAGACGGGATACTAAGTACATTTAGGCGGCACGCAGCTAGTTCTAAACTCCCTGAGCCGTATAGCTGCATGACAATATTTGGAATTACATATATCCATATTTTTCGTTTCATATGCATGTAGTCTTAGTGGATGAAGCTAAAAAGAAAAAACTCAATATTGTGATCATATGAGGACGCGAACGAGAAAATTAATGTTCTGATGGCCGCATCGCATGTGGCTTCTCAATGCGTAAGTCAGAGTGGCCCAATACTTGGTAAAAATTGCGCATCTCGCTTTAAAGTTTCAGTCTATGCAATGAAAAAGAGAATAATCGATCCATACTGGAGCTTAAACCAGGGCCTTGTGTGGTCATTCCATTTAACTACAGACCAATTATTCGAATGAGCAATTCCCTCTCGATCGATCAGATGCACTACCAGTATTTCCAAGGAGGTGATCAACTAAGCCTTGACAGAAAATTTAAGCGTATAGCATATTTACCCATGAATTAAGTAAAGTAATTGCGGCTCACACAAAAGAAACGTGATCTTTAAGCCATTAAAACGGTCATATTCACCAAAGCACTGCCGAATCAGTACAGTAGTCATAGCGAACCCAAACGGCTAGTTTTGACCGGGAACTACATCGAATAATATATGCCCTCCACCTTTGGTGCACTCGTATTTTATAGAGAGAAACTTCTCGGATACATATGCTCCTCCAACCTTCGGCCTAATAGCCCATCAAATCGCCTTCAACAAAGCTTCAATTTTCTCAGCATCCTCCAAAACATCATACCTATGCTCTCCTTCCTCCCTAACAATCTCACTCCCTGACCACTGTAATTCCACCAACTGACCACCATCTTTCTTCACTATAGCAACCGTCTTTCCTACCGCCGCAACACCATACTCAACCCCGAGGGTGCTCATGTACTCGATCAACTGCTCGTCGGCTTCGTTAATCGTACTCGTGGACTTCCCCACCTTCTTCCCTTCATAAACGAGCTTGGCGCGGTCGTTCACAACATCCCAGACTACCAAGTCTGCTTTGGATGATGTGCTCCCGGATTTGACGCGGAAACGGGGGATGACTAGGTATTCTGGGAGTGGAAAAATAGAGGCGAGGATTGAGGCCCATGCACCGTTAGTGTAGGGTCCTTCTTTACCCATCAAGGGCGCAATCTTATTGGCGAACGTTTCGGTCGATGCATAAGCCATCTTGATAAATCGCTTCCAGTAACTTTTCTTCTCTATTCTAAAATAATCGAAGAATTGTTAACGTTAGCATCATAGCCAGTTTTTTAATTCACGAGATTTGTTGGAATTGTTGCGTTGTCTCCCCAAAGTTTCCTTAACTGCGAACCACCGCTGCGAGACCAGAACCACCCACGCTACAAAATAAACGAAGCATGCGGGGCATGAAGCTGGGATGAATTCTAGAACAAGGAATTGAAATATCTTACCACAATCCAGCGCCAAATGTTTACTGAGAGCCCAGGAATGGAGAAAACTTTGGCCTTATTTGAAATTTTAGATACTTTAATGAGCACAAGGTGCGGAGAATAGCGTTCGACGCTTTTTAGTTCCGTCCGCTCGAAGCAAAGGGGGGGAAATGTCCATTCCACGTCATCTCGCGTATATGCGAAATACCTAGTTGTTGATAATTCTATTGGAAAATTTGCACTAACCTCTTGTAATTTTTTTATGAAGTCGCCATTCGAGTCCCATTGGCGATTGAGTGGAAGTTTAGATTTTGACGGATTCTGCTGGTCTCAAAACTAACCCTCTTGAAGGTACGTTTCTGTGAAACATTACCTTTTAGAAGCAGACGGTCAATAAGTGTAAACTCAAATCCTAAAACACGAAAGCACAAGGCGCTCGAGAGAATACTAGCTCGATAATCGAGTGATGACCTGTTATAAAATCGACGCCGCCTAAATACGTAGACTCGACTGTCATGGTTAAAGAGAGAAACGACAAATATCTTTGGTATATACAGGGTATAAGGTAATTTATTTACGGGCAAGAGACCGACACGCGTAATTAAGTACACTAGAAACCTCCCACTCTCAAGAGCCAACTCATGAGGCATGCTTTGAAGACTCGGGTTAGGTCGCCCGAAGCCCCCAAGGTCATTTTCTCTCATCAAGGATTAAAACTGGGATTTTCCCTTCGCAGACTTGCCCTTCCCAGATTTTCCTTTCGGAGACTTTCCTGTTGTGGATTTGGGAAGAATCGGTGTAAAATGACTAGTTATTTGATCGCCATCTGGGCAGTGCGTATATATCGGACGGATAAGAGGGGTATTAGGGCTGGTGGGATCCGGGTATTTTTTCGCGAACTTCTCGACCGAAAAAATCCGTTTCGCATCAGGATCTTTGTGATGGACAGTAATATGGTCGAAAGGGTTACTAACGCGTCGAACGATACCAGGTGGAGCTTTTTGTGTGACCCCAAAATCTACATCGTCTTCAAAAGATTTGGTAGCACTCTCCAATTCTTCCTCGCTGAAAAGAGCAGGAGGGATATTGGCACGATCTTCGCCAATGAGCAGATCAACGTCAGGCAGATAGACCCGGGGATCAAAAACGCATCGATGGAATATGATCTTCTCAAATTGAGAGAACGATTTGTAGAGGGTGATTGCCGATTTCATAAAGATATCGGTCATTGCCGGATACCTATATCGGGCCGGCCATGGAGATCTACGAAAGGATTGATCACAACCCTGACGGTAGGCTAAGACGGCATCTTCGAAAGAGCGGGCGGTGGGATTGGCAAACTTCTGTCTCATTTCTTTCGATTTCATCCAGGACAGACGGCCAGCGATAGGTGTTTTCAATACCACGGTACCTTCACCGTCGCTACGGACTAGTGGAAGTATCAATGAGAGGAACTTAGTCACCTGCGACACATAGTACACTCCGCTCTTCGCGGGATTTAAATTATCAAACTTGTTCCTTAGATCGTAGGGTACGATTTGGTGGAGGGCTCCTGCTGAGGGGTCCCAAAATTTCATGAGGCGATAAGTTCTCGCTTCGGATTTTTCGTCCACATCCAAAGGATTACCAAACGCTGGATGCCCATTCACAAAGATATAACTGATTGGTCGAGGGCCATGGCTTAGCCGGTATCTTTTCGCAAAGCTTTCGGCGGTCAACCGCAAGTCCTGAGGCTTTTGGATGCCCGACCAGTTGTGCGAGTACACCATTTGCGAGCCGGATGACTTTAGGGCACTCGAAAATTTCGGATCATTCTTTAGCGCATCACACGCAACCTGGCCTTCCCCTTGATACCGAGACAAATAGTAAATGAATAAAGGGTGCGGGGTCTTGAGGAGGATATTGTAGAGCATCGCGGTGCCTCCGGCTTCATTGGCTGCGTGGAAAAGCATGATCCGCTGAAATGAATGTGCCCTTGATTTGTTTGGTTCGGTTGCCAACCACTTCCTCGCCAACATCATCGCCTTCTCCATCTTTGCCAGCTTTGCCATCTTTAGGCACGGCTTCGAGGTAATTAAACCCCGGTTAAGAGTGGATGAGGGGTTTCCGAATATTTGATACCGAGTCAATTGATGTTCCTTTTCACTGTTATCGGACAGCCGTGTCAATGTTGAATGAATGCCAAGTCCGCCGTGTAGATTTCCTCTCAAGTCGCATCACCGGAAAGAGTGCTAGACATTCGAAGGCAGCCAGTTGGGAGAAAAGTCGATATAATGAGTGAAACTAGTTGGTTGAAAAGAAGCTAGATGGATGGATGAGAATTCCTGTTGACAGCTGTAGCTGCGAGGCAAGTTTCATGAGGAAGCACAGGAAAACGGTTCATTTGAGGTTTAAATTTGGCATCGTTGCAAACTGGCTAGCGTCACAATCAGATAAGATTAGATACACTCCTCGAAATCTATCACAAGCCCAACACAAATTCAGTGGTACCCGAAATTGGCCGGGGAAGCTTTCAAATCCCTAACCAAGCCTGGTCTCGACCAAACCCGGTTTACCATTTTCTTTTCAAAGAGTTTACGCATAGAAGTATATCTCGAATATCTTGGGTACACATAAACTCGTCATCCCCTCCCCAGATTCCCTTCGCTGCTCGTCCTCCATCTAAAAAAATAGAAATTGACGTTAAGGTGAGATATACAGCTTGGCCAACAGCTGCAAATCCTTTAAATCTCAGATAATATAATAGATTAAGCAATATGGCAATATATTTACCGCAATTGGCATAGTCATAGGGGAGCCTACTTCCAGTCTCGAGGGAACGTTATCTCGCGTTGGGAATTTTTATATTAGACATCTCAAATAGCGAAAGGCAAGGGGTACAGGGGTACAAGCACATCAGCTGGCAATAAAACACGCTTTCCATGAAACCAGGAAATCGAATCTTTTCGCGACCCTCGTGAGCGTAAGAGAGAGAGAGAGAAAGAGAGAGGTGTGACGCTTCCGGCGAAGGAGCCTCCACTAGCTTTGCAAACGCACTCTTACTTTAATGATATTCAGAAGACATGCATATGTCTCCATATGCTTTCAATAGTCTAGCTTGCCGACGCCACTCCCTAAAGCTATTAGTACGACCTTTTCACAACCAACAAGCCACAGGCTTTTCAAGATATCCGCCAGGCAGTCCACCTAACTCAGAGGGACCTGGTACGCATACCTTATCACTAATTCCATATTTCCAAGGGAAGGTGCTCTCCTGTCCATCATTACGTACTACATCGCCATCATTTCATATCACGTATTCCCCAACGCTAGCTCTCATTCGCTGCGTTCTATCTCATATTAATAGCAGTGTGATGAAGTACCCCCAAAATACAGTTCCCTGTAGATTTTCCAATTGAAATCTCCAAGAAAAATGTTGCAATCCTCCAAGCTCAAACAACGCATGCCACCCCTGTGAAGACCCCTAGCTTCCCGCTGGTACACAAAGGACCGCACCGCATTAGCGAGGTCAAATATGCATAGAATACCATGCGAACGAAGGGGTGGCCTGTTGCGCATTGCCGATGAGTTGCACGCCGTCTCTCGCGACAAATCCGGGATTCTTTCATTAATTACTATCAACATTTCTCAGCCTTAGTAAACGCTCTTAACACCATAATACATTGTGCAACAAGCCGGACAGCCACAATGTGGAAAATGAAATCTACATTCCTGGAAATCAAAATTTTCCTATAGACCAGCAGCCACGCTAGACCCTTCCGAATGGCCAAGTCTAGAGGCAGCAGCTTAGGGACCGATAGTAAGCGCCAGCTTTTTTGTGTTCTTCGAATATCATTCTAATGCTAGTATGCTACACAAAGAATGAAGCCTAATAGGAAGATATCTTCCAGGTATAAAGAGAAAGGATGATCGTCAATCGGATTCCACTTTATTCCTCCTCATCCAGCATCACCAACTCTCTACACTCACTTAGTATTGTTGCAATTGTTTGTTCCTGTCTTTTATTTTCTTGTTTTGTAAATTCACACTCCTTTGAGATAATATATCGTGTATCGCGAATACACAATATCCTTCTTAGCATCGACTACCTAGAGTCTCCGTTGATTAGATTAGAGAGCTCTTAGGAAGAACGATGCACAACCTCCAACTCGCGGCCATCGCTGCGCCGCTCCTGTTGGGATCAGTTTATGCTGCTCCTCGGCAACCTATCAGTGATAGGAAAGCAGCTCCCCCAGCCCTGATCGAGCGAAACTATGATCAATGTGGGCCAACAACCTACACAGTGATCGTCCCAAAGCCTGGTGCAAAACCAACGCCTGTCACCAGACAGTTCCAACCAGTTTACTCTTGTATTCCAGACTATGCTGTTTGCGATTCAAAAAATAAGCACAAGTGCAAAACTGTCTACAAGACGACTTCTTATCGCTGGCTGTCAACTCAAGTCCCTTGTTACAACGGTGTCACCACAGTCACTGATATACATCAGCCTGTGACAATTGCGGCTTACCCCACCAACAAGATTGAAACCTGTACCTGCGAAGAAGCAGGTGAATGCTACTATGCTGCTACCTCTACTCATGTTTCCAAACCTACATCTTTCCCTTACGTTAACACTGGATGGAACTATCACGTTGCCGATTACTCCGATTACTACAAGTTCTATAGTGGTGACCACAGTCCTGATTATTCTGGCGCACACTCGAACGGAGGTGCAGGCAGCTACAGTCAAGAGCACCATGTGTCAGGGTCCTACAGCAGTGGAAGCAATGGGTACAAACCTGACCACCGAGGCTCCGGGTCTTACAACGGTGGAAACAATGGTTATGTTTCCGGTCACAGTGGTTCTGGATCCTACAATGGCGGAAGCAATGGTTATGTTTCTGGACACAGTGGTTCTGGATCTTACAACGGTGGAAACAATGGCTATGTATCTGGCCACCGCGGTTCCGGGTCCTACATTGGTGAAAAACCAGTCTACAAACCAGAGAACAACCAACATGGCTCATACCAGCACGGTTCTTACGAACATGGCTCATATCAAGGTAACCCCAGTGGTGGCTACGTCCCATCTAACCCCGGCAAGAAACTTTCTTATGGATCGTATACCGGAAATGAGAACTACGTTCCAGGATATAATGGAAATGGAGGATATCAAATAGGCCAACCAGAACGCAACGGTTATCCACACAATAACCAGGGTGAATATCCTCCCAATCACTCTGGCGAGGGTGTTTACATTCCAGAAAACAACGGCAAGGCTGATACCTACAAAGGCTGGTGGAAAAGTAGCGATTCTGGCAAAGGCTGGTGGTCCAAGGGTTCCTATAATGGTAAAGGCTGGCGAGGCAAGGGCGGGTACGGGAATAACGAAAAACAGCCTTCGGGTGGCTACACCAGTGGAAATGAGTACACTGGTGACTACGGTATGGACGTCTGGGGTGGCAGCAGCAATGTCGCCTACGGCTCAGGCTGGAAGTCTCTCAAGCTTGAATGCCACTCTTGCATGAACGGCGTTTGCAATACTTATCCCGTCGGATATGTCACCAAACATGTTATCAAGACCCACACATACCAAGTCCCGTACCATCTTAGTCAATACTTCCCCTCTAAGACTGTATTCTGCGTCCCATATCTTGGAATTACCACAACAATCTACGGGCCAACTCGTATCGACACCACTATCTATGGACACTCGACCGCCACGTCCACTGTGACGACAACTGAGACTACGACCGTTACGACAACTGCTACCAGGACTGAAACTGAAACTGACACTACCACTGTAACTCCCACCAATCCCCCCGAACAAATTTTCATTCTCGGTGGTGATTTGGAAGTTACCCCAGAGGTTGCCTCATTTGAAGTCGCTCCTGGCACAAGGCCTCGCAGCTATGTCATCTGTATGAATGGTGCCTGCCGTCTTCGCAGCACCTGCCAAGGAGCCCAGACTTTCCGTATCAATGGCAGATCACAGCTCACCAACTTTGCAGGCACCGCCATGGCATATGCGAGCAGAAGCGAGATTGAAGCTGGATTTGCTATGTTCAGACTTGGAACCGGCGAGGTCACAACTGGTTTCTCCCTCTCGGGCATCACTTTGACTTGGCTTGTTGCGAATTCGGGTAGTGTCACTTTCTGCAAGAATCTCGATAACAGTATCGATGTTGTGTTCGCTTCAGGATCCCCTCCTGAAGGCTGCCAGCCTGTAAACTTGTTTAAGGTTGATCCGTTCCTTGATCCTAACTGTCTGGGTGAGGAAACGACTAGTTCCAGAACGACTACCAGTTCTGGAACGACTACTACGGATACCGGTACTGGCATCATTGGTCCTACGGCTACATCCACTACAGGGTCGTCCACCACGGGTACTTCCACCACTGGAACTACAATGACTGGTACCACAACGGGTGGAACTACGACGACTGGGACCACGATGACCGGAACCACTACCACTGGAACCACTTCTAGTGGAACCACATCGCCTGGTACTACCACCTCTGGCACTACGACATCTGGCACTACAACTTCTGATACTACTACAAGTGGAACGACTACCACAGGACCTTCCACCACTACAAGTGGAACAACTACTACGGGACCTTCAACAACAGGGCCTTCCACTACAACTTCGGGAACTACTACTCCAGACACTACTACCACTTCTACCACCGGGTCTTCCACTACCACTCCAGGAACTACAACGACTGGTACCACTACCAGTGGAACTACTACTCCAGGAACTACCACTACGGGTCCTTCAACAACCACACCAGGAACTACCACCACAGGACCCAGTACCACTACGAGTGGTACTACCACCACGGGTCCTTCGACTACTACCAGTGGAACCACCACTACTGGACCTTCTACCACCACTACGGGACCTTCTACCACTACCACAGGACCCTCTACCACTACGAGTGGTACTACCACCACGGGTCCTTCTACTACCACGAGTGAAACTACTACAACAGGCCCTTCGACTACTACCAGCGGAACTACCACCACAGGGCCTTCGACTACTACCAGTGGAACTACCACCACAGGTCCTTCTACTACTACCAGTGGAACCACTACCACAGGGCCCTCTACCACTACCACTCCAGGAACCACCACTACGGGTCCTTCGACCACTACCAGTGGAACCACTACCACAGGGCCCTCTACCACTACCACTCCAGGAACCACCACTACGGGTCCTTCAACAACCACACCAGGAACTACCACCACAGGGCCCTCTACCACTACGAGTAGCACTACGACCACAGGACCTTCTACCACTATGAGTGGTACTACCACCACGGGTCCTTCTACTACCACGAGTGGAACCACTACCACGGGTCCTTCTACCACAGGTCCTTCTACCACAGGCCCCTCTACCACTACCCCAGGAACTACTACAACTGGGCCTTCCACCACCACTCCAGGCACCACCACCACAACAGGTCCTACAACTACGGGTACTACCACTCCGGGAACTACCACTACGGGACCTTCTACTACAACATCGAGCACAACTACACCGGGAACCACGACATCGAGCTCAACCACTCCAGGCACCACTACCGCTCCAGGAACTACAACTACACCAGGAACCACAACGCCAGGAACCACGACATCGAGTTCAACGACTCCAGGAACCACGACTCCAGGTACCACGACTTCAACGACCACCACACCTGGAACAACTACTCCGGGTACCACAACTGGTCCCTCGACTACCACCACCGGTCCTGCGACTACGACATCTTCGACAACCGCCGCTACCACTACCACTGCAGCCCCTGTTTCTTTCAACATTGACTTGAACACCCAATTCTGCGACACAGGGGAGGCTCTTCAAGTTGACGGGACTTGTAGAAACGTAGGCGATCTTGATCCTTGTGCCATCAAGTCCATCCTCACAGGAGAAGATCTCAAGAAGTGCAAGGAATCCGGAGGGAAAGTTCCAACCAACCTGATCGGATGTATTACCCAGACTGGAACTGTTGATTTGAACTGCTTCTTATCCTGTCGGAAGACCTTTGACACTGTTCTCCAAGCACAACAATGTTTGATGAATGGTGGTTCCATCCTCGACCCTTCGATCAAGTGTGCCAAGATTCTGTCCGGAATTGCCAATCCAAGCAATCTCGTATACAGGGCCTGTGTCCTCATTGGAGGAGGAGTAAGTTGACACTCTCTCGCTCATATGTTTTATTGGGAAATGCTAACGTTTCAACTTCTGTAGAACCCGTGTAAGCCACAGTTCATCAAGGATCAAGCCCTCGAGGATATGACTGAGTACCTCTCGACTTGTGCTCTTGGAGGTCTCCTCGATGGCGGCGTGAAGGGATGTATCGACACAGCTAGACTCAACCTTGATCTCGGAACCGGTGTACTGGGTGGTGGTGCTAACCTCGCTGGAGGTATCACGCACTTGATTGGGCTCGGTGGCGGTAGACCAAGGCCAGTCACAGGCGGAATCGGTGGTGGTGGTGGCACAGTCTTCACTGGTTCGGCTGCGGGAACCGCGCTCTCAGGATTCAACACTTGTATCACCAATCTCGTAGGCAAGCTTTCTATTGCATGAGCAACACAGTACATAACTTGTAACGATTGACGGATGAGCATTTTTTGAACAATATATCCCCTTCTACAATTTTAGCTAGCACTTGTCATTTCTTTGTTTTTGTTGTTTTTGCATAGCGACACCGAAAGAAGAGTCAGAGATAAATTTCTTCTTTCGATGATAATTCGTAATATAATATATATACCATATAGCCTGTATTTCGTACATATACCTCATACCCTAATAAGATACCTTTCCTTTGTTTAACCGCCGTTGACCCTTGAACAAAGAGCCGCGCAAACCACTCAGTGATGCAACCTTTTTCCTGCCTGTCAGGCTTTAACCATGCGCACACTAACAGGCGACGAAAGCAAGGTGATTGCAATTGTGCATGCATCAGCTGCAATGGAGAATTATCCTAATCACAAAGCGCGCTCGTTTAGTAAGCACCCTGCATCACACTCGTCATTCCGTATATATAAAAGCATATTCTTATACAACTACAGCTAGCTAGTATGACGACGATGTGTATCCGTCTCTCGCGAACGCGGATACAACGCGAGATGTTCTCATTTTACAACAGACGGAAATGTGTTGCGGCGGTCGTCGCTTTTAAAATGCTCCGCGAAGAAAGGGTTTGGGTCGGAGAAGGTGTGAAGGTTTTCGGTAAGTGGGCTCGAAAGTTTGCTTTCCCTCCCGCTGGAACTGCCACAGATTCTCGCCTCTAAGCTTCCCGCAAGCTGCTCCGAAAGGCAAACTTTTTGACCCAGCTAAACCTTTTGTCACCATGCGAAGCGTCTACGCCTCGCCCGTGGATGAGCGGTTCAATTTTCAAATTTGATGGCTCATCATTGGAATTCATTTTTGTAACAATTTGGATATTTACTCCTGAGCCGTCCTTCCATAAGTCCGTGGAAGCTGGGTGAATTCCTCATCCCTTGCGAAAGCAAAACAAAAAAAAATTAGAAGAAATAAGTGGGAAAAGGCCGTCACCGAAGAGCAACCGATAAACCCGTAAAAGGGAAAAAAATCTTTCAAGCTGCGACAATGGGTGGGACCTTGATGTGTCCTGCGCTAGGGTCGCACCAGGATCCGCTGTCATGCCTGTAAGATTCAGCGAATCAAAATTACCGCGCCTTACTTGATTCCTCCTAAGTCAATGTCCGGGGCACCGGGAAAAGTTGTGCCTTTCGTTTTGCAGCAAAGAAAAGGGGGCGTGGGCGTGGGCCAGAAACGAAACGCCATCCCTCTCGGTGGAAAAAGCCGAAGCCCTTGTGAGTTGTGAGGGCTTGCTTTTGTTTCTTACGGCACTTCATCCGCTCGCTTTGGGGGTGGAGCCCCGGATCCAGCTTGTTACCATTTTCTTCTCGACTGCCGGATCAGGACTAAGCGCACTTTTCTCGATCCATCAAGCGAGGTTGGAAATCAGAGCGAGAGAACGGACTTTTGTCATTTGTTATCCGTCTCCGGAGTTTGTTGCGGTGCACATTTTGGAACCGCCACTATCGTCGATAGGCGGAGCAGCTAGCAAAGCCATCTTAGGAAGCCGTCGGCCAGATTCGAACCCTAACTTAAAAACTCAGGTTTGTGCATTAGCTCGAAGCTTGTTGCAGCGGAAGGAAAATTCCGGCATCGGACTTCTACCAGTAGAAACTAAAGAGGCTGGCTTTTTTTTTTTTTTTTTTTTTTTTTTTTTCGTTGCCTGCCGCAAGTTCAGCTTGCAAAACTTAGAAAGCTACTCCGTGATCTTAAGCTTACTTTTGTAATCGAAACATCTAGAGCTGCACAGTTGTCACGGGTACAAAGATAGATCATACGATTCTGGTTTCAATTTCTCTAAAATACTGAATTAAAGTACTTTTAAGTAGCCATGTGGGAAAAAGTGGAATCGAATACAAGCTTTTTCCTTGATCCATTTCAGTTGATTCCGGATCCACCGAGAATATGATGAAAAATGTATAACAATTGTAACATCCTATAGCCAACCCAGCATCAACCTGGGAGATGATCATATAACTGGCAGAGTTATTAGAAGTCTCGAGTTCTCAGGTTTTGTGATACTCTAATTTGGGTACCAAGTACTCTATTACTTATGGCCCCATTATAATATCTAGGGATTTAATATTTTCAAAATGCATGGATATCACCAAGACAATATTGATCGACACTGTCACCCACGTGGAACAGTGGCGGACGCAAGTCTCGATTCCACATTCACATTCTGATTAGGAATCGATTTTCTTCGTCTCGATCGTTCTCTTTTCGAAGTCTCGACCGAGAGCCTTGCATCCATCTGGGGCGTGCAACATGCTCTATAACTATGTACTCTCAAAGCCGAATAAGAAGTGATCAACGTCAACTAGTTTGATATGTCAGATATTGACAATCCTTTATGTGGAGAATTTCCTTGGGGTAACATGGAATCCAGAACCCTGCGCCCTCTGGTGGATGTAGTCTCGGTGCTTCGTGGATTGTCGGAAATGCCGTATTCCGGTTGAACAAGCTGAGGCTCCATCCAGAACTCGTTACCGATTGTGACTGTTGCATGGCACCTGCAAGTCAAGGCACAAACGTGGAAGTACGAGCTGGGAGACACGAACACGTGGGAAATCAAGGGTGTAAAAGAAAAAAAAAAAGTCGCAATTTGTTAGCCATCGCATCTCACATTTTCTCAATATCATCGGCATTCATGGGTCGTCGAATCGGCTTGGCAACTTTGATATCCGCCCGACCAATCGCAACCACTTCCGCGTTGATAGTGTCGGTTTGAATTACCCAAACGACGTCGACGGGTTCCACACAATGGGGTACATTCCTCAATGTACTACGTTGAACAAAGACAGTTTACGCGATTGCGACAAATCAATATGTTGAAAGATATGCACATAACAGCGCCAGGTCACAACTTGGCTTTTGCACTTCACAACGAGACGGTACATATTGTCGGAGGTAACATGCAAACATCAAAGCGCAAAGCTAGCTGGCTGCACAGGACCCCGAGTTTGCGAGTGACGAGTGACGAAAGAATTAATTTGTTCGTCTACGCTCAGTGCTCTAAACTAAAAATAAAGCGATCGAAGCATTGGCCTAATTCCGGCGATTCCATCTGAATCAATCCTTTTTTCATCTATTGAAAGCTTGTCACGTTTTGCGGATTAATACGGAAATATATTCAAATGAATTGCAATATTGAAGCCGAACAAGGGATTCCCTCCAGCTAAAACTTAATACTCTTGAAAGTGTCAGGCCTCGAATACCGCAAGGAACTTGCCGGTGCCTAATACTGTAAAGTTAACAGTATTAAACTTTTTATAGAAGCAGGTAGGGGACTAAAATTACGATAAAAGACTGTGATATAGCGGTGTTAATGAGGCAAAGAAATGAACACCCTAGTAAAGTTTCCGTTGGAGAATGAGTTATACTGCGAGGAAATATTACTGTCGCCACTTCTCTCCCTCGAAGGAGGGCGAATGCAAGTGCGCGTGCTGCATCGCTTGAGTGTCTGCGACAATGCACCTCTTTCTTTTGTGCAGTGAGGCCCGCCCCACCCAACTCGAATTTCGGGCGTGGGAACCCGATGTGGTGGAACCACACCCTGCAACGCCACGACGCTGGAAAGCCTGGAAAACCAATGTCGGCTAGCGCTTCAGTCGATACGAACAAAAGAGAAAAGAAAAAAATTTTGCTTCTAGCTTAGTCCGTCACGAAAGCCCTTTGAATTAGCTATAGTTCAGATGTTTTAAGCATCAGAGGTTGAGCTGCTTCAGCAGAGATGAGCTATCAGGGGTGGCTCATGAACTCACTTTTGTCTTTCTTGCTTTTTCTACGCTTTCCTTTTTTCTTCCTCTCTTTTCGATCCATTGCTCTTTCGAAGCTCGGGCCGTCTTAAGAAAATGAGGGCAAACCAAAATCATCGTTGTTCTGAGGAGAATTGCAAGCTGAGGATTCTCAAAGTATATCCACTTTGTATTGCTAAAAGTCGGCCGAATAGTATCACTAATAATACTATCCGGATTTTTGAGTGTAGAAAATAGCTTCAATAACATCTATTAGCTTAATAGGCTTGAATATTAAAGGCCCCCCATCAATATTTCGAATTATACGCATCAAATTTTGCCGAGCTACTTTGCCGTTAGGGCGTAAAATATTTAATGTGATAGGGGAGAAGGCTTGTGTGTTGAGAGTTCGAAAATCCAAATTGTGGATGCATTGGGATCCGGACAAGGGTTGATTGAACATTTGCCGAAACGCATGGTTATCATTCATTTGGATTGGTTATTTTTGCAAATGCGCGATATTCAAGGCCGATGCTGGCATCATTTACGAATGCTGCGAGGAGAGCGGATAAATCATTCGCTATCCGACTTAGCCGGTGGCACAGCGCCTGTTGACAAGAGGTCGCAGACCGCAAGATACCAATACTCGTCGGTGACAAATGTCTACCAACTTCTCGTCGATTTCTAGCGAGAATCGCACTAAAAAGTATCTAGAGACAGAGGTTGACGCCTCAGACGAGCAGCCAAAAAAACGGCGCGACCGGTCGGTAAACGGCAGCCCTGGCTGACGGTACACATTTATTGACGAAGATGGGACGGCTTATCATCTGACCTGTCAAGTCGCATGTTAATTTCCCTTTCTTTCCCTTGGTGAATTGCAATTGAACTGGCACATTTTCCCACTTTTAATTGGGGGCTCACAGAGCAGGGGACGACGCTGTTCTGTTGATGTTCCTCCAAGTAATCTGAGGTACTCCGTGCTTTCGATTTCGGTGGTGGTCGCATGTTTTTAAGCTTGGTAAGGGCTGACACGCCGAACATGCGATGCACGGACTTAGCTGCCCGCTGCACCAACCTGCATTGGGCAATGGTACGGACCCAAGGAACACTCGAAAATCCCAGAGGAGAAGGACACTCCTTGCAAAAGCCCCATTTTTTCTCTGCCCCTTTGATTAGCAAAATTGGCACATTTGAATGCATTCTGCCTCGAAATCGTTAGTCCGGCCCACCTCTGGAGACGTTCCAAGATGTCCAGAAGAAAACGTGGTGGCCCATGTGGGTCGCATCTGGTTGGCTCTTTTTCTTTTTTCATGCAGGTTCAGAACCTCATCTAAAGGTACTGGACCCATTATATACCTTTGCGGAGTACATTTTGTGGATGTCTTTCTTTTCGCCTTCTCATTCACTCCACCCTTTAGCTCTTTCATCCATTCTAGTTTCGTAATTGCTTTCGAGCTGAACGGATCGCACGGTTCGTTTTTGCCAGCCATCTTTCGTCCAACTCGTGTCGCTCCTTTCCGAGTAATAACCCTAAATCGTAGCGTCTACTCACTTTTTTATTTTTGAGATTCATTTTTTTGTATTTTGTTTTTTTAAAACTCGACATTCATTACTTTTTTCAGAGAGCATACCATCGCCGCATTTGAATATAAATTCGGGCCTCCCCCTCGTCACCGTTGAGAAAAACGTGGCAACCTGGCATCGTTTTACAATCGAGCATATCAATTCCTCCTCGCCAATACCCCTCTGCTCGATACCTCTGTCTACAGATACAGGCCTCTTGGTCAATCCTACCTCAGCGTCTTCAAGATGGCCGTCATGTCTGTTACTTGCCGGCGGATCATGTCCGTTGTGACGGCCCTGCTCCTTCTCTGCAGTACAGGAGTGTTTACTGCACCCACTCCAGGTACCTCGGGCGGTTCATCATCAAATCCGTTCGCTTCTTACTGTACCCGCCCTTCTGTCAGAAAGGAATGGTATGTAAACACGTATAAAATTCTTTGTTGTCGATAATGGTATTGATATTGTGTACTTTAGGCGTTCTTTGTCTCTTCTCGAGAGATTCCAATACCTCTTCGCCGTCAACGCTCTTTTCTCAGTTCCAAACCGCAGCCCGGACAGCTTTGCAGCAAGCGCCAAAAACAGATATGATGATTTGGTTGCGACTCACATCAACCAAACATTCAGTGTGCACTACGTCGTACGTTGATCTTGCCGTCTGCTGTATTACCCTGGTGCCAGCTAACAAGACGATGACAGGGTCATTTCCTCCCCTTCCATCGATATATGACATGGACCTTTGAACAGATGCTCCGAAAGGAAGTCGGTTATACAGGACCTTTCCCATACTGGGATTGGCATCTTGATACTGGTTGTGGCAAGAATCAACAAACATTCCTCCAGTCGCCAATCTGGGATCCTATTCTTGGTTTCGGTGGAAACGGTCCCTATATTCAAGCCACACCTGCTCAAGCCGCCGGCGCTGTTCCTGGTCGATCTGGTGGTGGATGTGTTCAAGATGGTGCCTTCAAGAATATGAAAGTCAATCTCGGTCCTGGTGCTACCGTCAACGGTCCTCCACGTTGTTTGAGCCGTGATTTCAGCTTTTACTTCACAAACCGTTACCTCCAATGCAACCAAACACTCGCCACGTTGAAAGCTGCCAACTTTTATCTTTTCGATCAAATCGTCGAAGGTGGTCCATCCTTTGAATTGTCTGGTGTTCACGGTGGTGGTCATTACGGTATCGGTGGACTCTTTGGCATCATGGGTGATCTTTATGTCAGCCCTGGAGGTTAGTTTAAAATTTCTTAAACACATTTATATTTATATCCTTTTGACTGACTGTGCAACAGATCCATCATTCTGGCTTCATCACGCCAATCTCGATCGCGTCTGGTGGTCTTGGCAACAAATGAACTGGCCAGCCCGCAAGACTGATATCAGCGGCCCCTCTGTTATCATGGACTACAATAACTTCAAAGTCAACCCTCCTGTCCTCCAAAAATCTGCAAACACGACCCTCTCGACTCCTCTTGACTTGCAATATGCAGATATGGTTAACGGACCAATCACTGTTGGGAATGTCATGGATATCACTCAAATGGGCTACACTTATGACAAGCTTTACACTATAGCTGATGTAACCACATGCGCTAACCGCAATGCAGCCTGTTAAACAGGCCATGGTCTTATAGCTAACGCCATGGTGTGCGCTTCTATGGGTGACACGACATTTGGAGTTTTCATCTAAGTTTTGTTCTTTTCAAGTTCAGCACTGTCTGGACTAGTACACATCTGTCAGTTCTTGATAGACACGATATCTTACTAGACAAGACGGTTTTTTGTGGTGTCCCACTGTAGATAGGTCATGGTTAGAGGAGACACCGCGGGATGAATTTGGTTGGCCGGCAAGGAAATCTTACACTTTTTGTAAAACAAACATTTATTAATTCATGGTAGCGATGACAATTTTGTAATTATAAACCAATTATTCTTTTAGTGCTTGGCTCTCCAAACATTCGTCCGATTGAAATAGTAACAGTCTTTGTTGTGTTATTGCGTAAGCGTTGTAAACGTGGGTAGAAGTTCGGATAATGCTACCTTTCATTTTGTGCCGTGGGGTTCTTTTCTCGTGTTGGATTTATTCCGGAATTCCCGCTGAGGTGACTGTGGTGCCATTGTGTGAGAGTGTGTCTCGTATAGAGTGTTACGAGTTCGTAGTCTCGCCAGCCCTGTCTGTGCCGGGACCAACAAGACTTTGAAATGCGGCTGTCGTCTGATGTTAGCAGTGTGGGGAAAACCCCTCGACACAAAGCCAGTTGAGTTAAATGAACTTCTCCAAGGATACATGGTGTTCAAAGAAAACGGCTGCCTGGATAGGCGGAAAAGTAAGCTGGCCTCAAAGACTCCTTCGACCGACTCATGGTCACGGCTCATTCTTTGGAAAGAGAGAAATATTTTTAGTCTCTTGTTTTGCATTGAGTCGAAAGCGGGGAACCTTCGAATTTATATAAACTACGAAACAGACTGATGTTTCTAGGAAGGATTAACCTAGCGATGTAAGAGATCGAAAACGAAATGTCATCTCGCGAATGCTTGTTATACGCACTCCGCGATCGCAATTCTGACATTATTCACGTGCGGACCGATTGGGTTTTAATCTATTTTGTGACACTTAATCGATGGCGAAGTGTCCTGTGAGGAGTCATAAAATAATCAGAAAATAGTATAAGTTTAGAATAGCAAATGTAGGTTGTGAGGAGGGTAGAGTCCCGACGTGTGAAGAACTTATAACGAAAGACCGGCGGCAAGATTTGTTTTCAGTAAAATCTTACGCTTAATTATACGAAGCTAAACCTTGATTTCATTGGGATGCTGGGCACTATATATTATCGCGTACTGCTTCCAACTGTTGACGGGTCAATGTTGATCTTTTCAATTCTCCCGCGATTTCGTCAATGAAGCCCTGCTATCTTGTCCGCTTGGTACCGAGGACTGTCTCGTAAACGAGCCGCGAGACAAAATGGATCAACGCTATGAGCCGAGAAGTAGAGGCGCCTACGGACTCTCCGCAGGGTCCTCCTGCATGGTCTACGTAAACATTGGAGGGACGTCAACAGTGCGTCGCAGTGTCGGCGCTCGTGCGGTATCTGAGAGCGTAGAAGCGTAGACCTTCTTTGCAGGAAGGCTCCAGTTTCTTAATTCAGCCACTCCGGTTCGCCTACAAATCAAGATTTTATTCTCCTAATGGGAAGCTCAGTTGTGGGAATAACACAGAAAAGCCTAAATATAAAGCTCCAAAGCTCACGGTGTCGATGTCACAAATCACAGATTCGTGCGCTGCATATAAATTGCACATCAGGCGACTATCTCCTACATGCCAATGCAGAGGTTTCAGATCAGGTTTTGTTCTCGTACGACACTATCTTATGCAGACGACTCGCTGACTCCCTCTCGAATACACACTCTTGTGATTCAAGTTTGAAGCAGCCATCAATGGCTTGGGGTTCTTTTAAAAATCTCACGATCTTACTCTGCACTCTGCCCAGGATATTTCGTTTAAAAGCATATGGGAAACTCGTAACGAATATTTATCAGGGGCTCGGTAGAACTGGTTCTCTTAATATTTCGAAACATTATAGCGGAATATAGCGCGGAAGATAGCGCGGAATAAAGCGAGAGCATGAAGTCCCAAAATTCACACACGGCCGAGTGTTGCCTGTATCTTTCGCCAAAAAGTATCAACTGGAGAGAGTTTCGAATCTCGCGAGATAATGCAAGAAAACCTGGAAAGTTCATTTCCATGAGCATCAGTTATTCGCCTGCTGGTCGAATCCATCTTGATTTTGTTCCTGCATGTTCTATAGCTGCACCGAAAATCGAACACGGCACAATAGATAGAATATTCGAATCATATTTCGGCGGGCCAAAATGAGCAGTTCGAGTTTATGCAAGAGCAAGGAACAAGTCTGCACAACCCTAGTCAGACCAGGGAGCGATGCTCTTCGGAGTTTGAGTCGCGAATAGCCTATGCAAGCCTCATGGACAGGATGCACCTTGAAAAGCGACAGCCCCAAAACCGTTGGAAAATTTGCAATAAAGATGAACTTTTGCCCCTGAGAAGAACACTACCACCGAATCTTTATGGCGAAATAAGTTAACGGGTATAATAACGTTATAAAATATAGCTTTAATTTTACGCCACAAATTTGTAAGGTAATAGCTCTAGAGATATCATCAGCTTGATATTTCAAAATGGTCCTTCCACGGACGGGCAATAGGGTCTCCTTCGTATGTACGATGTAAGAGCTCTGACGGTGTTTTGCTGTGTTATAATTGGAACACGGCGATAAAACTGGGACTCGAGAAATAACCTTGAACCTCGGCCGGCCGGTCGCTGTCAAAGATGTCAGGCTCGATAAATTCTGAAATCTCGTTGATCAATGCCAGCTGGGGACATGGCTTGAGGGTTTTGGGTGTAAGATCGGCATTTATTTTCTTCGTTTGGTTAGACCGAAGGAATTTGCTGTGGCATTCCCGCACGAGCCGCCTTGCTTTGATCGATCTTATGTCTCTGATATGGTCTGTGGGATTGATAGAGTGTCACACAACATTCCGGATCGCAGATTCAGGGTATGGCAAAAGCGCTGAGCATCTGAGCGCACTTTCTCAGAGCGGACGAAACTCTGGATGCTTTGGATCAACCGCCTGCACGATACACTCAAGAATGTTTTAATTTTGTCTGATTTGGAACCGCCAGCGAATTCTCGAAAACCTGTCTTTGATCTTGCCGCTAAAATGAAGGCTTGTGCGTGTTGCTCGGACGCTTTGAGCCTAAAAGCTAATCAGAAATAAGGACGGAAGTGCAGAGCCGGGCGTTCGAACAGGCGAGACCCCGGAATGGTGCATCAGCTCAGGGAGAAGGCGAGACCGATTATATCATCGGGCTGCCTCTGGGGATGGCAGAACCGAACACTGCCAACGAAACATCTCTCTAAGACACCCTTTTCAGTTTTCGGGGTGTGTCACAGAAAATACCCTTGGTCCAAAGATTTGGTTTAGAAGGCGGCCTAAGATTCTTTTCGCCTAGCGCAGCAGTGTTGGAAGCTTCCCCCACCCATCCGAACCGGCGGACCGGGGATCTGGGACGCTTCGGCTCTTTTGTCAAATCCGATAGGTCAAGGCTGCTGAGGAAGCCCCTAAGATATGAGATCAAAATGCGCCACCAAATAGCCAATTTGTATTGCAGGAAGAGAAGGGAAAAGGGAAGGAAAATTAGCGGGGTTTTGTTCGTCGTATTTTTGTTCCATTCGAGGTTTCTCTCCTTGGTTTCTTGGTTGAATTTCTTAGATGGGTGAACGACTACTCCGTCAAATCCCAGTCGGTCGTCGAGCTGGATAAGGAATGGTGTGCTCGAAAATACTAGGCTACTTTAAGTATTCGGTGGGGTTAACTGCAAATTTATTCTTACTTTGCCCACCACATTAATGTATTGACCTTGGTAATACACGGTAAAATCTACAGGCATCGAAAGGGGTTTGAATCTCGGTGTTGCTGCTTCCAGATAATTAAAACCAGACAAAGGAGAATTGCCCAGATATGCTCGCTCGAAGTAGAAAGAATCCATGTTTTGGAGGATTTTATCCAAAGCAACGATCTCAATTCTGGGACACGAAAAATCAGGGGGAGTTATTGCTTCGACCCTGTCTATAGTGGTAGTTGTCAAAGGATAATGCAAATTCTCGCTGCGGGTCTTCTTCCAGCAAAATTAAACGAGGGCTTTTTTTTTTTTTTTTGCTTTGATTTTGCAGATGTCATGCACTAACCTCGCACTGGGGCTAGCTATTTTCCCATGTCTTTCTTTTGGTCTAGCTCCATACCGGACCCATGATCCAAGGCATCAGAGAATTTGCTTTTGCAGGAACTCAGATAAGCTATGCCCTGTTCAGCGAACGCCTCCCAATTCCAAGGCGCGGAAAATCTGCAGCAGGAGCAGAAGCGATCACCAAGTTGCAGGCCTGGGATCCGGAAGTTGTTCCAACCTGATCATACCTTGGTGTGTTCAGACCCTCAGGCAAAGGGTCAGAAAGCCATCCCGTTTAACCTCAATCTTTCCCGCCCGCCAGAAACTAGCAAGGAGCAAAGACCAGACCAGACGTGGCTTGCCCACAACGAAAAGACCATCTTCGGGCCTCCTCGAAAAGGATATATATCCATCACAGTCCCGGCAATTCAGGAACCTTTTTTTGAAGGAACATTTCTCTCCACAGCTACGACAAAAACATACCATCAGAGTGTCAATCATTCATAGTAGAGTGTTTCTATACCTCTTGACATCTCGACGACGATCACTACCTTAAAACTTTGAGGCCTTCAAGATGCCGCAGTCTCTCAAGAACACCATTTTGGCGACCTCGTTTTCGTTGGTTCCGCTGTCCACAGTTATCATTGGTCTGAGGTTTGTGAAACGTCTCACAGTGGTGAAGAAACTATAAGATCGCCTGTGTACTAATTTCTCTGTCAATCCTAACCAGACTCTACTGTCGTCAGTTCCTTCTTGGACGTGTGAGAATCGATGACTGGCTCATCACCCTTGCACTTGTGAGTTAAAAAAATCATCAACTATCGGTCTTTCGCTGGAATTGTGTGCCAGGTAGCTAATATTGTTTGTTCTCAACGCATTACAGATCTTAACATGGGGAATTGCAACCATCAATTATTGGCAGGCGTTCTTCAATACTGGTGTACACATGAAGGATATGGTAAGCTTCCAATATCTCAATGCCGCTAGGAAAATTTGGAACCAATCACTAACCTTTTACAGCCTCCGCCTGATCCGACCAAGTCTCCTCTGTACAGTCTTGAGGGTACATTGAAGAGCTGGTATGTCTATCAGATCGTCTACCTCTTCGATCTGGGTATAATCAAGCTCAGCATTTTGAGCTTTTACCACCAAATCTCCGCGGCAAAGGCATACAGAATGGTCATCTATGTCTCCATGGGCGTTGTCGTTGTCTATACAATCATCATGATGTTCATCAATGCATGGGAATGTCCAAAGATCAGCGATGCGTGGTCCGCTGAGATTTTGCTCCAAGGATCCGGATCATGCAGAGATCTTCACCCACTCTACTTCGTTCAAGCTTCCTTCAACATTTTCTCCGATATCTGGATCCTCTTGCTCCCAATCCCAGTTCTCATGAGACTCCAAATGAGACAAAACAAGCGAAGTAGGTTTTTATGCACAATAATAACGGATCCGGGTGTATAAATGTGTACATCTTTGCTAACATTAGTAAACCCGCAGTTGCTTTGATTGGTATCTTCTCCGTTGGTAGCATTGCAGTCATCGCCTCTTGCGCTCGTGTCTACGCCCTCCACGTCTGGTCCGTCTCTCAAGACATCCCATACGATGGTGCCAACATTCTCATCTGGTCCCAAGTCGAAATTAACGCCGCCTTGATTTCTTGCTCTATCCCCGCGCTGAAGCCTCTCTTCAAGTCTACATTCTCTGGTTCGACCAACGCTCAAGGCTACCAGAACGACTATTACGGAAATGCCTCTCGTACTGGCGCCTCTGCAGCTTTCGGAAAGGACCGTGGCTACGTCCTCGAATCTATGAACCGCGACCGCGTTTACAACAGCAAGCAAGCTGGAACTGTCAACGTTTACTCCACCGGCCAACCTACCGAATCCGAGGAGAACATTGTCCGAGGAATGGATGAGGATGGCGATCGTATCGTCAAGACGGTCGAGGTGAAGATCAACGTTGAAAACTCACCTCCCGGATCTACTGTTGGTGCCCATTCCCGAAGAAGTTCTGATACTTTCAGAAATCATGCCAATAACGTTTAAATTTATGCTTATATTACATTAAAGGACCGGTTCTAATTTTCACGATTTTTTGTATTTCTACAGTTCGAGCGCAAGGATTATCCTTAGAATACGGGTAGAGCGTTGGCTTATTTTGTATAAGCTCCACTTGTCGTCTCTGCGGTCATCTTTTTTTCTTTTCGTATCAGCGAAGGTTTCCCTGAAAAAGTTTTACGGGTTTGGTTTGGGTTTTTTCTTCTTTCTCTCAACATTAAATTTATAATATGTTGAAGCGATTATATTCTATTTCAAAGTTTTACTGGGTTGGAAATGTCTCTGAATTCTGGCGTGGTCTAGGATTATTTTTTAGTTTTATGATTCTTCTGTTCTTGACGAGGTCTTGATTTTATCTGAGGCGACGAGAGCTTAAGGATAGGTCAAAATCATCATAGAGTTCATTTTCACCGATTGTACTATTATACATTGTACTTGGACGACTATACCATTTTTACTATTTTGTACGAATAATATTTATATATTTTGCTTGTATATGATCTGATCTGATCTATCCTCTTCGCCTCGAGTAAAACAGAATCATGCAAGGACAGAATTCAGTGTCTGCTCACAATCAAGTTCTCTGAAATCAAAGAAAGCCTCGGCTCATTCCGAGAAGGAAATGGCGAGTATTTTTTTGGATTTCGTATCTTACCCTTGATTTTACCCCTGAGAGACTACATCAAATTTTTTATTTATTGCAGGATGCACCGTAAATGTCTTGTGCGTGCTATTGTAATCAAATTACTCACACCATGTCCATAGCAGTCAAGGTCAAGGTCAAGGGAGAGAAACAAGGAAGGGCCCAAGGTCGTGGGTAGTCAGGAACGGTCAAAAGAACCCCAAGGCCGGCTCGCCCTCGTCAGTTGCACCTATCACATTGCTTATCACACTTGAGAGCATCCTGCAGTTTTTTAAACCAATGTGCCGGAAAGCTATCGCATATCGATACCAACCGCCTCTCACTCCACCCCCTTGATTCACGGTTTAACGACAGGAAACCATCACGGCGACCTTCCAATTACGGTCGAAATGTTCCTTCTAACTGATCTCCAAAAATGCTGTTGCCCGCTGCGTTCTTTGTTCTGGTGGAAGCCATGAAATAACATGCATGGACCAGACAGCATGGGTTGTTTACGTCCTCGGCATTGTTCAGGGTGTGGCTTTCCATCAGCCAGTGAATTTTCAAAAATATGCCCGCGAGACGTCCGGAATTTGACAGCCTTCAAGTCTAAAACCTCCTACGCGTGAGCATTCACCGTGGCTGGACGTTGTGGTGCCTCATGCGTGTGATTCCGTTACGTCAAGGGCTATTTGGGTCGTTGTGGCTCGGTGCTGGGAACGCCCTATCAGTGTGTCGACGGACATCAAGAAACACGGCGCTAGTTCTTCCTTGAACCTAGCAGGCGTGAAATTGAGCTCATCGATAAGTTATAGGTCTATAGCTCAATAGACTAATAATTAGGCCAAAAGCTTTTGCGGGCCAGACCTTGCCACAGTAATATTTCGCATTTGCATTGAATTTCAATTTCATAAGATTCGAAACCTGCAGGTGAACACTCGTGCTAGTCGCAATACTATTCTATAGAACTTGAGCTATAAGATAAGGTCAGAGCGTAGATGCTTTTCTCGGAGCATAAATTGGTCCCCGCTTGTTAAGGATGCATCGCCTTCTCGCTAGTTGGCTCTAGTGCTGGCATCTTCCGTGGAACAGTCCAGGCATGAAGCCTTGTGTTGGAATCCGAGACCGCGATGCATGAACAGCAAGTGCTTGTTTTTCAGCCCCAATTGGAGCCATACTTCAGTCTCTTTGCGACTCGGCGTTGGCGATTTTGAGGCTAGTAGATATTCATCGTTAGCTCTTTTTTACCCTTGTCGGTATCATCAAGAACTCACTTGAGCGGTTCGCATAGATTTCGAGAATCGAAAGAGACAGGTGCGAAGACCCTGCCCTTGAAATTCTGAAGGTCAGGTTCTGGCAAGGAGGATTTCCTATGGCAGCCCGGGTCAAGGTATTGGTTTCCGGGTTCTTTCACATCGCAGCTGATCGCAGCTGAAAATTCTCCGTATATCCAGCTGCAAGAACTGGAAACCAATCACACTGCATTCAAAGCTCATGCAATCCAGTCATGATCAGCAACCGCATATGGCTTCCAGACTCCCAACGCAAGCACTGTATTTCTCGGGGATTATTTTGCTCTGATTCACAAGGTGATTAGCCCTTGCTTCAGTGCCAAAGTTCACACGGCAGAATGATGATCCATACCAGGTATTCATATATCAGCGTCAAAGATCTGTTGTCCGCATTTTAAAATATCTGCGCCCCTCGCTTCATCAAAATCGATAAGGAATGAGCTCGGTGAAGTCACCACGTCATAATTGTTGGAGTGTATCATTCGCGAACGCCGCAATCAGTAACTGTTTTCGCGAATCTAGAAGCCGGCGGCGTTGCATCAGTGCTAGCTTATATTTTATTTAGTTACAATCTCAAGCTAATCCTATGCATGTGGTTCGATAAGTTTCCAGTGTCTGAATTGGTGCCGAGCAATTCTTGATAAATTACTTAGATATCACAGCTGAAATGCCGAAGAAAATGTTCTGGCGGTATAAATTTTGAAGAAAGGAAATAAACAAATTCTTGGTCGTCCGGAGCGTAAGCATCCAGCTCCTGATAGAGAATAGGTTCGTATCCGGTGTTTTAAAGACCGGATACTGCATTGGCAGTGCGCGGCCCTTCTAATCAATTAACTGAGACTTTGATTTGATTCCCATCGATTTACAAGTTTTCTTGCAAGTTTCTCGCTGGAGGCTTGGGCTTCAAATGAGCGCGGGCTGCGGGCGCTCCGCACAGATCGCACGGCTAAGACAACTCCAGCAATCGCACTGCCGATCGTGTTTTTCGTCCAACTTTCTTCCTTTGCAAGAATCGATTTTTATTCTCGATTAAATCACCGGCTAATATCGTATGCAAGAGTCAGGAGTTTCTTCGGGTATGTTGGGAGAGAAACAATCCGAAATCTAAATCCAATTCGGATACGGGTTTCGGCAACACTCTGGAAGAGCCCGGGATACCCAGTTTTCGCTTCGGGCCAGGGCCTAGGGCATCGCCTCGTAGGTCATCGAGGACAGCAAGTAGATTCTGAGATTCAAGGAATTGGCATAATTAGAAACTCAACTACGCATAATAAAATCGAAGTAAAGGGTTCTTAACCAATTATTCAGCGGTCGGTTTTGAGTTCAAAAAGTTAACTACCTTGACACCTAGCGAGTACCAATAGCTGAACTTTATCGGCGGGAAAGGCTTGAGGATTTGCAAAAGTTACCTTCCAATTTGACCTAACGCTGACGTATCCAGCCCCTCATTCCGAACTAAAGGTGGCGAGCGGGAGTCAAAATTTGCAAAATCCGAACCAAGATCGATTTGAACCCAGCGCCGGACTTGCAAGAATTAGGTTTTTTACTAGCAGGGTCTACCGAAAAGCAGCATCGTCGGATCCGCGGATAGCATGTTCCCCGAATCCGAACATGGGTTATCCGTCTCCCAAGTCCTTTGAATTCCAACATATCAACTCAGTTGTACCTGTAGATACACTGGGTTCTAGATAGCTTGTAGCTTGTAGACATGGCATGATCTCCACCCCCAGATGCCTATCTTGGATTTACGATTATGTGCAACCTCAAATTTCGTAGGATCAGCGAATAGATCGCCAAATTCCCACCACACGGCAACACATACAAACGATCTTGCAACGCGTCAACCAACTACTTGAAGCCGGCCAATACTACTAGCTTTAGGCAGCTGCTTCGGAATACAGTCGTCGAGCGTGCGAGAGTCAGCTGGGGTTATTTCATGCAAGGGCGAATTCAGGTGTCAAAGAGAGACGTGTGCCGTTCGAATTTCGTTATTTTGAATCTAATCCCCGGTTTCTATTCGGTGGTTCACCGCACAAAGTCCACCGCCCGAGCGCCACAGTCTCACGTCCGGCATGTTGGAATCACTGCCAATTGGCCTTACTACTTGGCCTCTGCCTCGGTTTCGACATCTTCGCGGAGGTGCATATTATTGTCGTTTTTTCTCTCACTTTCGGCGGCAATGATACTAGCCTTCGTCGGTGGTCGGCATTATCCCATGCCCAACTGCATACTTCTTTTCTCTTCGAGATAGCTAAAGGGCTCACTGTTCAGGTACAAGCGATCTAGGAAGTTTGAGCAACCGTCTCCAGCATTATGACATCATCTCGGCGGTTTGAACTGTATAATCGTTCTTTTCGGCATAAAAAAAAACCTTATCATTAATCATTACGCCGTTAAGCCTTTGCGACCAATAGAGTGCTGCAGGTACGCACAAGAAATGTAATACTCGCTCTTGTGTAGTAGCCTGTCTCGATTGAAGAAAAGAGAAAGGGAAAAGTCGTAAAAAGGCTAGCCCTCAAAAGATATGCAATATTGTATGTTAATCGATATCCTTATCGCTGGGTTGATAGAAATACATCAGAAACAAAGCAAATAATCCATTTATTAATCTTCGAAATTGACAATAGGAAACGGAATACCATTATTTTCTTCCTCCGAGTCTTTAATGTCGTGGCTTTCGTCACTCGTTTCGGCATTCGTGCCAATGGTACTGAAACTGGCGCTTCGTTTCCCACTGGTCTGAGGAGTGCCTGGGGGGGATTCTTCCTTCTCAACGCTGCCAATGTCGAAACTATCACTGCTAGATTTGTCGGTAACGAAGCTTGGAGTGCTGATGGCGCTACTGGCGAAGGAATGGTGGCCGCTGTTACCTGGAGAATATTGCTGAGGGGCTTCGGAATTCCTAGAACCGGCAAGGGTGGCTCCGGACGGTCTACTCTCAAGATTATTATCAGGTTTTTTGAGAGGAGTTATGATGTTGACGAGGGAGAATCGTTTCGGAGAAACCTTGAAAGACTTCCGGTTCTCTTCTGAAGATGGCATAGTTTTCTTATCCTCAGAGCTACGGGTGAAAGCCTTGGTCACCTCATCGATTAGAGTTTTTTGATCCATGGGTACCTTCGTCTTCGAGATATCGTGGTCCTCATCTGGAGCCAGGCCTGGTTTGATGTTTTCCTTAGTATTGGTACGTCGATTTGCGTCGTCAAGGCGTGGGTTTGCAAGAGCTGACTGGATACCATGAAGAAGAACTGTAGCGGAATGCTCATCGCCCTTGTCGTTCATTTCCATTGGTCGGATTAAGGCACTGCTAGCGGATCGCGAGCTTTCTGGAGAATCGACAATGACGCCACTGTATTCTGAGGCCTTTTTCTTGGCGTCTTGGGTCCCTTTGATGCCGTCGTGGGAGTCGAGAAATGGGACCGTTGTGGCTGCCTCTTCAGGAGAGTTCTTGAGAATCTGCTCGAGAAGCTTCTTGCCTTCTTCGAGAGCCTTGTCGTTCCCCGTCTTGTCGCCCATCTTCTGGCCTTGCTTTTGAAAGATGGAAGCAAGCTTATTCGCTTTTTCCTTTTCCAACCAACTGAAGGATTCCTTTTTCCTGCCCTCGTTCATTTGGACAACCTGACGCATAGCTTCCAACGCTTTTGGAGCTTCTCCAGCAACCATGAAACCCCGAATCTCATTGACCCATCTCTCCACGCCGGCGCGACTCATCCTAGGGCCCTGAGAGTTATCGGTATCATCCTCCTCATCGCGATTTCCTGTTTTTAAGGCAGGAGTATACGGATAGGGATGTCGATTGATTCGGCAGCTCCAAACCATCTGGATAACCACCGGTTTGCCATCCTTGTCTGTGCCATGAGGAACGGAGAAAATTTGGCTCGGATGAGCGTCCTTGACATTTGGCCCTCCGTTTTTCTTAAGCAATGGGTTGAGCACAATGTTAGAATTGCATTTTGGACATCGCTCGCCAGGCTTGACTGGGACTTTGAGAGCATCGAAGTCTGCTTTTTGTGGAGCAAAGGGTTGGTAGCGACCTGACGAAGGCATCGAGCTATTGCTCATGCCGCTCAAGATGCTTCTGCGATCCGCATTGATGCCGCTGGCGGCAGTCTTGCTAGAGCGGGGAAGGAGATGAGCGGGGATATCTCGACTTCCAGTTTCGCGAGAGAGGAGGAGGGGTCGAAGTTTGGGGTCACTATCCAGAGCTTCATTCCCTGGTTTGCTCGATGCGGTCGAAGCAAGAGACACCCTTGAGAAGATATTTGGAAGTTTATCCATTGTTGAAGGTGATAAAATTACAAACCAGATTGTTGATAATTGCTTTAGAGTCGGTTATTTGGTTTGAGACTTTGCTGCGCAGATATCGTTTCGAATATCTGAAAAATCGATTCTGAAGCTCGGTGGGAAGGAAGATATTTTGATTCAAAGAAGGTAAAGGAGAGGAAGAGAAGAGGAAGAGAAGGGCACCAGCCCCATTGCGGCAAGCTTTACTGTCGATAAAGAGCGTCTATGAATGTGACGTTGAGGTTGGCGATGGCGATAAGAAGACGGGTAAAGTGGAGAAAAAGGGTGGAGTTGAACACTGGAGGGAAGCTTGCGACACAAGTAAATATGTCTGTCTGTCGTTGGCAGCTGCTTGTTGCCTGCTGCTGTTGCTTGATTAACAACTATCGCAATTTGTATCACACCATCTAGATACGCCTCATGATCGATACTCTTTTGAACCCAAACTGAACATTGGTCTTGTATTGAGACTTCAGACTGGAAGTTCCCATACGAAACTCTTATCGACAACCAGGAGACCAGCTAGTTTTGTATTAACGCTTTAGCAGGAAAGCTTCAAAAACGGTAAGTCTTTCACCGCTGCATTAAAAGACCGCGTTTACCCATCTCCTATAGTTAAACAGTCTAAATCTACTGCTTTTAGCTGACCACCTCTTGAAGTTCATCTAGTGCATCGATGTATACTTAAATACGGACCATACGCTTCAGATTGAAGATTATAAGGTTAGAATCGGTCTCTATATACGTCGGTTTGGTACCAATCGTGAATATCAACTGACCATATAACTAACTATTGAGTAACTACTTGAGTAGATATTGCGATGAGAGGGAAGGTTAGAAGAATTCTAGAAGTCAGAGAACTAGCTTCTCATAGCTTGTTGGTGCCACCAAGTCTTGGAATCACGGTCTAGCTACTCTCGATTCATCGCATTCAACATGACTCGGTATTTCAATCCAACTAAGCTTCAACCGTCTTTCGTGTTGCTCGATGTTGGAATATTTTGCCTTGAGCATGTTCCGCCCATCTGTCACACAGCAGATCTAGATCCCACAGTGTGGCCGGATGTCGACTACCAACGTACTTTTCTCTTGCCTAGCCATTCTGCTATGGAAGTCATTGCTGTAGTCTCAAGGCAGCCTCTGTCACCCATGATATATTCGGCCCTGGGAAATGTGTTACATGAATATGAGCTATCCAGCAAAGGAGGCCATCATCATCTGTACATGTGTTGCTCCTTGAAATCGATCACATCCAATGCAACCGGCTCACAGGCAACTGTCTCGATTGATGGATTTAGATAATGGACACCCGCGCCATAGATGTCTCCGCGGATAGCTCTGGTCCGAAATTGCAGTACTCCGGTAAACGGATTGCCCACCCGAGACCTCACTCGGGTGGAAGCCGATTCTTTGCCATCCGGAGCCGATCGGCCCAGCCATTCAGAACGATATCCGATGCATTATCACAGCGTTGCATTGCAGACCAGATGTCCGTGCACCGTTTTTGATTTCCTTATCTCGAACACATCTGCGTCCAGATTCCTTATCTGGCCGCCGCCTCTTCGCTAGTCCGGGGTTCAGGCCAGCCTTTAACCTCTAATCTGATTAGTTTTGGTCGAATAGTCCGCTTTGGGTGCGCGCCAGTGGATGTACCTTCTTATTATCCAACAAGACGATCGATATCCTCAGAATCGAGAGGTTTGGCAGCCAATTCAGCATCAACTGATCTTCCAGGAATATTCGAAATTCCATTTATCATTAATACTCAAGAAACTTCTGGAATAGCGGGAGAGTAAGTCAGGGTGGGGACCCGCAGTTGCATCAAAAACCAAACGGTTGGCATTAAAACTCCGGACCGCGAAGGACAATACGTATCAATATCCTGCGCCTTCCCCACAACTGCAGAATGGACGGCCAAAAGGTTAATCTCGATGTCTCCCGAGACATGTTCGAGTCCCTACCTCAAATAAGCATATCCATGGATCCGTCGCATGCGCTCCTCCCATTGGAGATCCAGTATATCGTCATTGAGAATACAGCTTGGACGGAGCATCCCCGTCTCATTCAGGTGTGCAAAGCCTGGTACACTTTCCTGCAAAACCATCCTGGCGGCCGCCTGACGCGCTACACCTCAATCTCTCTTCCCCTGCACTCGTTAAAACTGGCCCATAAAAAGGTGCATTTCCCCCAACCCCGCTTCCACCATTTTTTGGAGGCGATATCATATCTACAGCGGGACGAGAAAGGTAATTTTCAGGCTTGCTATACTCTGCCGTATGACGAGGCGGATGGGAGATACCCTAGGATTCGTAACGTTCCCAAATTGTTCCTCGATGACGCTTTCCTGCACCCCGCGGATATCAACAAAGATAACCAATCTGATCTTCTTCCAGGATTCTCATTCGTTTCCCGTCACCACCCTCGCCACTTTGACCTCGTCCCGCTAAATCCCGTCCAAGATTGTAACCCCACAGTGAGAAGCTTTCTAGAATCTCTCGCCCAGGTCGCAAGGGACGGAAACAGAGCCTTGGCAGAGGATCCTATAGATTGGACTGGAGTAACGTCGATAAGTTTCAATCCGGCATTTATAAATACTGGAGGATATCGCTCCCTTGTGTGGAAGCTAGTAGCCGTAGATCAATAAAGGATATCTACTTGGTCCACGAAAACGAGAGGGAAAGAAGAACTCTTAAAAAACGAAGCTCCCTTCTGAATCTACACAGCAATGAGGTTGCGCAGCTTACCCCTCGAGGTCCAATTCATGATCCTCGAGCAGGCCTCGTGGGACCAACACGCTCAACTCGCAGGAGTCTGCAGATCATGGCGCAACTTTGTGATGACTCCAGCTGCGGTTTCGAAGCGATACACCCGTATCAGCGTCCGAGAGACCGACAACGACCCGATCAGATATTTCGAACGACCCCGACTTCACCAAATTCATTTACTGCTTAGGAACTACGTTTGGATGGAACAGGACGGCCGCTTCCATCCATGTTTTAGAAAAGAACTGCCGCCGGAAGCTGGAGCCGAACCCAAAAATCCTCAAGGGGTAGAACCACTGGGCGATGAGAACTACGAGAAGGTGGTTAAAGTTAGTAGGGAAGGAGTAGATCTGTCACAGTTCACAATGTTGACGGAATACGCATTTTATTTTAACGATCCTATCATTTGGCCTGCGCATTATGTACCACCGCCGCCGAACGAGGGTGACGACGAAGAATATGACGACGAAGATGACGAGGAGTACGAGGATTACGATGAAGAAGGGGAAGAAGGGGATGAAGAGGAGGATGGCGACGAAAACGACAATGACGACAATAATAACAATAATATTAATGACATTAGTAATGACAATAATGATAATAATAACAATGACGGCGACGATAATAACAATACTGACGACGATAATGGCAATACCGACGACAACCCCTTCCTCGACATTAACATGGCCACCAGCTTTACCGATCTCTGGTTTATACCCAACCCCAACACGAGAGAGTTCAGCACCGTTTGCGTAGAGATGACCGAAAACCCTACTGCCGCCGTGTTTTTCGAAAACATCACCGACACTGTGAACCAGGGTATCCGGTGGGAATGGGGTGATGCATGGAACGATTCGTGGGCGCTTAGGATTGCAACTATTTGTGTTGTGAATACTGGGTTTGAGGGGTACTCATTAGGGTTCCAGCTTGAGCCTGATGTTCGGGGTAGGATGAAGCTTGATATCGAAGGGTCGGGGAAGAATGAAGATGTAGGCATGTTAGAAACAAGTTTGAGTAGAGATGGGAGAAATGAATAACGTGTGCTCTACTTTATTATATGGCGAGATGCTACGTATAGATCCTGTATGATAATAGCGAACGAAAACCTGTCTAAAGAGAGTGCCGCATAATAAACTTAATACTTAAGTAGATAATCAGTTGTATCATACAAAGGTTTGATTTAGAATTATAGAGTATATGTACATTCTAACCGGAAAAGAAAACCTGTCGCCGGGTAAAGTGTCAACTTTATATTTACACTTGACAAACTTATCACCTTCTCATGCCCTTGGTATCGTTCAGTAATCCCAAAAGCGCGTCATCTCTCTGCCTCTGTTTTCTCCTTTCAAATTCGGAATGCCTCTTCTCCGCTTGTTCCGACTTGAACCTCTCGAACGATTTTAATAGATCGGTCCTCATCTTCTCGTACCCGATCACAGAAGCAGAATTCTCCACTCGATCGTCAATTCTCACATATCTCAAATACGGTAAAACCTCCCAAACCTCACCAGGTGGCATCTTATCAACAACCTCCTCTGTGTACTCTCCTTCCTCATAGTACTCCAGCCCGTCTTCGTCCTTATCCCTGATCACACCAGCTTCCGCTCCTTCCGGCGCGAGTGGCTCAGCTGCGGAGGGAACATCTCTCTTCAACCGTGCCACTGCTGCATTTGTCCGCTTTCGGCCAACGGGCATGATCGCATCCCGTCCCGGCGACCAATCCGCCGGCATGAGAACATCGTAATCGTCCGCTGTTTGTAGCGCGTGAATACTTCGGATGATATCGAGGACATTGAAACCAAGCGTGGAAGGAAGAACTTGGGTTAGACGGATAGTATGATCCGGTGAGATGACGTATAGTAAATTGTGGCTTGGAATTATCTTTTCTGGGACTGCGTTATAGGCTCGCGGCGGATCACTGTTATTCCACATTAGTATTCAACGTTTTAAAGCCGAATAAAGACATTGTTCAAGACTACAGGTGATACGTACGACTCGCCAATGAATCCCAGTCTTTGGTGTATTGAATAATGCGGATCAGCAATCACTGGGAACCCCAGTACTGTGGAGCTGACTTGATCTGTCGGTTCTAAATCGTGAATGAGACCCATAGACTTTGCGATATCACCGGTCCATTGTTTGACAGCTTTGTCCTGGCCCGGAACGATGCAGACGACAGCCGTATCTCTCGCGGGGAAATCTTTGCGGTATTCACAAAAGGTCTTCAAGTTTGTCGTCGCTATTGTTTGAGATGTATCTGATTAGCTTTTGATACGTCTTTCATGATAGCAATTGTATGGTATTCGGTGATGGAAAAAGCGTACAAACCGGATCACGAGGTCCGACAGCCGTAAAAACCACCCTCCATATGTCACGAAGAGGGACCGACGAGGTTTTCAGCGGGGCGATATGGTTGTTGACGAAGGGTATGAGGTCTGGGTGCAGTTTCTGACCGGGACAGAGATGGTGGGGATCGAGTATGGGTTTGAAATGGGAATCGCGGGTTATAGTGAGTGGGAGAGATATCCTGGGGACGGCTATACGACGGGAAATGATGCTGGGGAGAGTTGGAAGCATGGCGGGAGGTGTTTATGTGCTCTGTCGGACCGGCCGCAGATGCTGTTGAATACGAAGATGCGGCTTGGAAGCTTCAAAACAATTGTTCAGACGCGCAGAGAAAGCGCGACAAAATACAACAGCACGCAACACGAACACTCTGAACCTAGAATTATTCACTTGGGCATGCAAAATATAGTGGCTCAAGTAACTATTACTAAATTCCTGGTGAGCTATCCGAATGAAAATTTAGGTGGTGGATAAATTAATATTGCCACATAGCGCCCAGGGTACCATGCTTGCCTAAGGGCGATCAATCTGATCATGGAGAGGGACAAATTGACTGGCTAGAAGCTGAATAATTATACTTGCGTTTAACACCCGTTAGAGACACCTTATAGGTACAATCGGGCTATTATACCTATCGCTAAATTATTATTTCTTAGTATTTGCCTTATCAAATAGAGTAGGACAATAAAAATGGTATTCCACTGGTTAAAGATGCTGTAGCACGGCCATCTTGCAAGCTTGTGATTACGGGGTACCTAAGTTAGCCACTCTCCTCTTTCATACCAATTAAACCCTGCGATCGCACAAGAACATGAAAACACAGTGTAGAGAATCTGGTGGACATACTCGATACTTCTTATTGGTCGCATGCCATCATCCAATGACCAATCTGCAGACTTTCTCGTCGACTATCAGTTTCAACGTCGAGTCCAACACATCACTGAGGCCCACCGCCACTTGCCACCGTCCCCCTGATTTGTGGTTTAAAACTAGCCCATAGCGAACTCTATTTCCTTTCAGTCAGACCATACTGAACTCATCAACAGGTATACACGAAGCTTTATAACGTTTGATCTTACACATCTCGTACACCAAAAACACTCGGCTCCACCAACAATCCGGATTAATCCTAGGGATTCATATATTCAACATCTGATATATGCGTTTTTAAGGCCCGCGCTTCCAACTTTACATTTTCGGGCCAACCCGAACATTGCAGCCAGCTCAAGTGGATCCTTGGTATCAAGTGGTGGGTTTAGGCTCGGGTGGTGGATTGTATTATAGGATATCTCTGATTTGACCATGGCGTGCATCAATCTCGGGTCCGGGGCCGAAGTGTGCATAATTTTGAGGCCCGCAAAGGCATTTAGCCACACGAAAATAAAAATAAGTGCAGATTTTCCCGTTTCCTTAAGGAAATAAATCTAGAAAGAGACAGAGAAAGTAAGAGAGAAGTGCCATTCCGGCTCGGGAAAGGGTGCGATTTGGCATGAAGTGACTTTATCGCCAAAGCTATTTTATCTTCTGTGTGACGTGGAAACGAATCGATATCTAGCCGATCGAATCCACGAATCCTTTCTCGAGTACTGATAAATTCCTAGAGACCGACCGGGTATATTTAAATACTTTAATTAAGCTTCTAGGAAAATCATGCGTGAAGCTCTGAATTCACTGCTCCATCTAATCTGGTCTTTTCGTAATTAACTTGTTGTTTTAAGAATTTGGAACCACTCTTTTAACATCCCGACCCGCAGATTCGGCATCTGCGTGTCTCATGAGTATGCCGTGACTAGAAAAACCAAGAAGAGCTTAACTTCCACTCGCCTTGAACGACAAAGTCATGTTGTTGCGGGTCAATATCCCCGACGAGTCAGATCTGCAGACGCCTCGGTTAGCTATCAATGTATGTTCCATATAGACGCACGGCAAAGCCTTTGCCAATGTTTGAGGCCCGCTGAGAAAGACATCGTTTTCTTGGTCCTTGTTCGTTTGATTTACTACGTATGTCATAAACGACTACTTGCAGAATTCGACCCCCACTAAGTCTCGTACCCGGATGTCGTGGAGTGACCTCCACACAATACAAGCTTCGGAAGCTGCTATAGCATTGCTGCTTCGCCGTCCCAATGCATATGTACCTCTTATAGTGGAAGAATATTTAAAATGCCATAACGGTGTCGATATGGCTTCAACCGCTACCTGATCCTAACCCGCTGTCTATTCAAATTTCATATTTGAATCGATATGGACCTCGATAGACACCATAAAGACTGATAGTACCGATGCCAAGATATGCATGTATGAATTTTTTTGAAACTTATAGTCGGTTACACGTCTATCCCATTCGACCGAGTTTGAAGAAATACGGACTTGGCTTGAACATCCTGTACATTTGGATGATGACACCGATCTAACCGAGTTGATTGCACCTCCTATTAGAACTTCATTTGAACACTTGAGCGAGGGGGCTCAGTATACATCCATATAACAAAGATTCCGTCTCGATACAGCTGGATTGCTGTACGGGTGGCCACCTGGTTGCATGAAAGTTACAAGCCAAGCGGCTAGAATAATTTACAAGAGCCCATAAAAAAAAATCTATATTTTCGAGAATACTAATATCATATCAAGATGTTGGCCATAAAAGTATAAGAAGGCCTTTTCCCTCCTTCTTCTCAAAAGGACTTCTTCTTTCACCATCAGTTCTCACATCGATAACCACAGAATATCAGTGAGATTGAAAATTATTCCTCTGCTATCAATTTTATCCATCTACTATTTTGCTCCATTCATATTCTAAATTTTATATATATCTCAAGATGAAGCTCTTCAACATAGCCGCATTAGCCTTGGTTCTTACTGGTTCCTCGCTAGCGTCTCCCGTTATTTCGCAAGCTGGAAGTGTCTTTGATGGTAATAAGACTTGGCCTGTTTACCCAATGCATTTCACTGGTTCCGTTACCACAGACGGCCCAGTCTTGGATCTCTACGGAAGCGTCCAGGTACATCAATCCGCTCTACACAAACATTGACAATAGAAATCAATTTTAATAACTTAGGATATAGGAACTTATCCCCAAAATTCAAAAACTTGATCCCAAATGGACGCCTCCTAAAAGAAAGAACGTCTCCAGACATGTAAGACTCTCTATCGCTTGATACCGATCCTGCAGAGAAACCAACTCAATATATATAGGAGCCCGGTCTAGTGAAGCGGTACTTCCACGGCGACCCGGTATGTAACCCTGCAGGCGCAGGAGACGCCGATCTCACAGAACTCGAACGTGAGGTGATACCTTATCTGCAAGGTCTCGGAACTGGCAAGTAAGTAGAGTTGAGAACATATATATAACTGTTATTTAAATTACTTCTCAGAGTCTCATGATAACCTATCTATCAACTAGTTGCGGCGCCTACGCACATTCATGCTCTCGGGTTAGCTGTGCTTGGGATTCTGCAGTATTTTTGTGCAACAATGTGAGTTTCCTAGTTGAGAAATTATCAAGTCGCGCCTTCTAATGGGCCTGTCATTTTCGTCCTTAGAATCCTGTTGAGATCCATGTGTCGTGTGAGAGAATCGGCGACGCAGCACAGCACATCGTCTCAAGATGCGTGATACTCGATGGAGTTTGTGGATACTGGCCCGATACGACGGGTTATAGCGTTTCGGTTCAGTATAGTAGCTGCTAAAGTGGTTTATTGAACCGATTCCCGTATTCCCACATTCCACCAAGGGGGTTCCAAGAGATGAAGGTTCACCGAAATGGTGATGGTATTATGGGAATATATCTATACATTTGAGGTTCCGTACCAAGATAGCTTGGCAATCTGGCCTTTCTCTTTTTTTCCTTTTTAGATACGGACCTGGTTATTATACGCATGTTTGTAGCGGATCATGTAGTATCACTGACTCGTTTGCGTCAATTGATCAATAAACAATCCTTCAATGCAGATATTTCAAAAATAACTGTCAATTGGTAAAGATTGAATTTAAAGATTGGCCCAAGTCGCGGGTTATCAGATATAAATTAGTAGAGGTATCTCAATTGACCAACCTCCGACCCGTCTTCAACCTCACCGTTCAAAATATAAGAGTTACATATGATTCATCATACAGCCATCAACGGTGACTCCTTCCAACTGTTGCAATATTTGCGTTGTAGCCGGGTGTCTCCGAGGAGATAGTTAGCGACTAGTTAAATTTTAGGGCCGGCTTGCCCTCGCCGATTAATTGCAGTTACATTTGCTCCGCCAAAGCGGCACCAATTAGCTAATAGCTAACAACATTTTCAGACAGCCGCTGGGAATAGCCAAAATCTTTTTCCTCGTGAAAGCGAAAGGAACCTCTTCGATGGAACAGAGAGCTCACTGGAGAGGACCCGAGATCAGATTAGATTAGGAAATGAGTCACGGAGTATGCCCACGAGGCCTTCCGCCTGAAAAAGAAGCCCCGTCCGCCGCGCTCAATTGACCAATTGCCATACATACAATAATCCTATTACGAGAAGTCTAGACGACACCCTACTATTATCGCGCATGCACGAGCGTAGTTCGAGCTTCTTTTTGCGGCCCTGACGACAAAACGGCAGATTCCATATAGGAAAGAGCCTTTTTGTAACTCTAATTTTTTTTTCTAGAATTTTTATTTTATTTTTTTTCGATTACTTCCGCTTTTTGTGGCCCTGTCGGCTGGCTCCCCAGCGCCCGGTCGAATTGTCGACCGCCGACATCGCAATTTTTCGCTCGCTCCAACTTCCCCGACTCGGATCGCTCATCAAGTCGAAACTAGGGAACCGATAAGATGAGGACCAAGCCGCCTTCCGCCGCTACCACTCCTCCTTCTTCCAGTGCCTCCAACCGTCCGGTGAAGCGTCGCAAGACCTTATCGGATGCGAATACGATCCCTACCGACCTCCTCCATTCCCCGACCGATAACAATGCCACGGCTTCTGGTACGCCGGAGAGTGCGGGGCAATCGCAGCAGCAGCAGCCGCCGCCGCACCTGCGCAGTGCCTCTCTCGATGGCACCCATAACTCCGCCATGAACGGATATGGGAACTTTCAAAACTCTCCTACCGAGTCTTACGGCACGGAGGGGGCCAGGAGCCCCGCCACCTACGCTGGTGGTGATCTTACCGCCGTCGAAATGGACATCGACCACTTTGGTGGCGATGCGAGCACGCTCACCAGCCCTACCACGGGTAACCCCAAGGTCAACATCTCTGGTGCAGAGAAGCAGATTACGAAGAGGGCTTGCAACGAGTGTCGGCAGCAGAAGGTACTCCCTCGCTTCGTTATCATGGTTTAAACACTGCAACAGTGGCTATGTTTTCCCGGCGGATATACATGTAGGATTGATTATAGCGGCAATTGAGGATCATTGAGCTAACCACGGGACCGCCTTTTTCTCTCTTTGACAATGGCGTAGCTACGATGTGATGTTATCCAAAACCCGTATACGGATTGCTCCCGGTGTAAGCGTCTCAAGCTCGAATGCCGGATAGACAGCAACTTCAAACGGACAGTCAAGAGGAGGTGGGAACCCCCTTCTCTCAGCTTGAGATTGATTCTTTACTGATCCGTCCTCCTTGTAGCAAAATCGCCGAGATGGAGAAGGAGGTGGCCTATCTACGCTCCCTCTTGGGCATGACCTCCTCTACTTCTAGCCCGATCGTTCCGCAACAGATACAATTTTCTCCCGGCGCCCAAATCTCCCAGCCTTTGCTAGAAGCTTCAGCATCCGCGATTTCTTCGTTTGCGGCTGCGCAGTCTATCCCAGACGGTTTTGGTGGCTTCGCCTCGCAAGCTACGAACAATGACCAAGACATGCAACTCACAAACCTGTTGGCGGATATGAAGAACGACAGGCGGCAAAAGTTGGCAGTGGATACAGCCCCACCGAAAGACTCGCAAACACTTGAGGATGTGATGCTCACGAAGGAACAGATCAATGAGCTCTTTCAGCTGTAAGTGATGAGATTTTTCAACCCTCGCATTAGCCAAGCTAATGAGAGACAGTTACTTTGACCATTACCATCCGTTTTTGCCGATGCTGGACCCCTCTATGACCCCGTCCACCTACTATTCGTCATCGCAGCTCCTCTTCTGGGTGGTCATATCAATTGGTTCAAGGCGATATCCCAACGAACCGACCCTCCTCATGCGTCTTTCACGCTCCGTCTCTAAGCTTGTCTGGTCGACTTTGGCTACCGTCCCACACAACAAGTTTGTCGTCAAAGCGCTCATTTTGCTCTCAACTTGGCCATTCCCAACCTCTAGCACGCTCACCGATCCCACTTACATGCTTACTTGCCTTGGTGTATCGGTGGCTATCCAAATGGGACTTCATAGACCTGGCTTTGGAAAAGACTATACTAAATTTGCTAGTAAGGCTAAGGTGGATAACAATGAAGTGTGTGACCGTACCACCACTTGGGCATGTTGCAACATTGCAGCTCAGAGGTAGGAATAGATGATAATAATAATAATTAGCCTATCTTCCACGATACTGATTGATTATAGTGTGAGTACCGGACTCGGTTTACCACCGGATACTCAATACGATTGGACGATATCGAATGCTCTGCTTCACACTGCTAAACATCCGCTCCCTAACCCGATCCGCAACCTCGTCCTCATCCAGCGGTTTGTCGATAACGTTACTCGCTCACTTTCTTCCAACAACAATGACCCCATCGGCCTGTTGGAACGCGAGAGCCGGCCAGCTGTGATCACCCTCCTGGAAAGGCGGCTCAACGAGCTCGAAGGAGAACTTAATCCCACGCTCACTCCGCTTCACCGAACGTATCTTCTTTGTGCTCGCCTGCACTTGCGATGCTTTTACCTTTTCGATAGCCCTATAGCTTCCTCCGCTAGTACCAACAGGATCATCAACCTCTACTCCTCGGCCGAGGCACTCGTCACACACATTCTAAAGCTTGAGGAGGATAATGGGAACATAGTTGATTACTGTCCATTGTACATTTATCAAATGTTCACCTGTGCGTCATTCATGATGCTTAAAGTGCTGCGGAGCAGCTATTTCAATCGGTACCTCGACGTTGAGATTGGTATCAAGGCCTTCAATTCTGCATTGGGTGCCATGAGGAACATTTCCGTTGCCGATAATGACCTCCCTGCACGCATGGCAGACGTACTCACGCAACTCTGGGAGTGCGGTACCTTTGGGTTTGACCGTGGTAGCACGACGGCAGGGAGTGTAGATGGCAGCGTAATAAGTGGGGCAATGAGCACAGGCGAGAGAGAAGATCTCGGAGAACCAGGGGAGACTCTGCATGCCGGCTGGGATCTAAGGATTAGAAGCCGTATGAGTATGAGCGTTGTCTATGACAGCCTCTGGAAGTGGAGAGAGCAGTTTAGGGAGAGGAGCGCAATTTTGCAAGCTAGAGAGGAGGTTGGTGGAGCTGTCGGTAAGTTTATCTTCCCGTGATTTATAACCTACGTGACAGGCCAAACCCCAGAACTAATAGGGACTCAGCGGCATCAATAGATAAACTAAGCATCGCCGTACCACAAACAGCCTCTCAGACGCCGATAACTCAACCTCAACAACCACAACCCGCCCAGCGACAGCAAAATCAACCTCAAATAAGTCCGTTACAGCAACGTCACACCTTCCCAGTTCTGTCCAATGCCTTCCAACGTCCTACAACTCCGCTTATTCCTGCGGGCCTACTGGCGGATCTGGCAGCTACCACGCCAACGGCTGCACCCGCTGCGGCAACCCATTCGGCAAACCCCATGCTACCAGTGCCGACGACAGGTAGCAATAGTGAAACACCTTCAATCGCTTCTGCTGCTGCTCCTCTTGATGCTGGTGGAGTGGTTGATATGCAACTGTTTGGCGTATCAGGCATCAGTGGCGGAATGGTAGCAAACGCCGGCGATGCGTTCGATCTGAACTGGGTGCTTGATGGATTCGAATTTCTTCCATTGACCGGCGAGGAGGGTGATCTAGGTGGGGTTGGTCCTACCACTACCGGGGAAGGGATGTTTGGGGTTGAGATTTAATCTCTAGTGAGCTAAGGGATCCAGGAGGGACCGAGACTAGATCCAGGATACGTCCAAACACTGGTTTTGGACTACTGTTAACAGCTTTAAAATCCCACTAGGATGGCATTTTCCTTTTTTTTTTCCAATTCCGCGCTTTTTAACATTTCTCTCTTTTTTCTTTTTCTCTTGTTCTCTTTCTGTTGTAATCAGTTTGAAACCTGGAGTGTGAGTGGTAAAGCCGGCTGGCAAGGGGACTTTTGGATGGCAAAGGCGCTGAGATACAAAGGCATCGGTGTCAATAAATATTAACATGACGTTTCAACACGGGATTAACGTATCGTCAGCATTTTCTTCTGTGATTATTTTGAATTTTGAATTTACTATATATTTTTTTCAAGTGTAAATAACTGCGCTTTTCATACATGCATTTATTCCCGTGCAGTTCTTCTCTGTTATAAGTTGCATCATTTTTGCATATCATTTTGCATTGTTTTTATGTTTTGGGGTGCGTGGTGTTGAATCCATCAAGTTTTTTGTTAGGGTTGCTGTTTATACTAGAGGTGCAATCATATTATTAAGTTTAGAAGAAAAACGAAAGACGTCATATGACAGTTGAACAGCGGATTTTGAAACCCATAAATCCAGAATTGCAATATCGTCGTTTCATGTAAGCGATTCCAACCCAAGATCTCTTGAGTCCGAAAATGCTTCTAGGCCCATGGTTTGTATGCGCGTTGATCCATGGAGCTTGCCGACGTTGCCGTGCACGTGATTATATATATATTGATTCGATCGATCAGAATTTTTTGGTCTCGGTTTGCCTCTTGGATTAGATTTGCAAAAGAATGGTACAGCCTGATGGCTCAATTCAGCCGTTGTGAGTAGGCCCATGGGACGTGATGCCTGAAGCTGGGCTCCGGGTTTCCGGCATAACGGCAACGTGTTTCGGGTTTTCTCGTGGGTGTAGAAGATCCGAGATTTTCTAGAATAATACGCAATCGGAATTTTTATAGGGCTTTATTTGAGATAATCCCGTTATCAGTGGGATGTTGCATTTATTTTGGAAACCTGTACGTTAGCGCGTTCCTCGGCGCTGTTAGTCCAAACGCCTCAGCAAAAAGGTCCAGCATCCGGTTTTCGACATCCTCTGCATCCGTTGACTTGTAGGTTGGTTTTCGAGACTGATATTTAGACAGCGCTGACGCTAATGGCTGCGCTGCATGCTGAATAAGACTATGTAATCTCGGGACTAAGATTGATGGCAGCCTTTTAACCAACCCGCTTTTTCTTTCTTCAATGAAGATATAAGATCGATTTGAGTCAAAATATAAACCGAAAGCTATTTAGGCAGAGCATCCATTTAAAATAATATTCTCCGATCCTGGTAAATCGCCAAGAAGGGCCCTTTTACACATGATCCCGAAACGACTTTACGAGATCACAAGATTAATCGATTGTCGCGAAAAGTTTTTCTTCAACGAATCGGTCAAGTCTGCCTCGAGGCAAGTTGCCAAGACTCTTTGTCGACATCTTGATCCGAAACTATCATCCCAAGATTCCGTTTCACCCATTCCCTCAGGCTGTGTCGGCTATTAAACAGGCTGAAAAGAAAGGCAAAGAGATGATCATCTGGAGACCAAGTAATTAGGCTTTCAGTAGGCTAATAGAGAGAAGCAGAAAAACGTGTCTATTCTACCGGCTTGGAAGACTATATATTCTCTAGAACATTCCTTGGCGAAAACATCAAGCATGGGGTTGTGAGGTGATAAATGTGGTTCGTTGCATTCCATGGAGAGGATCTTGTCTGGAGCTTCCGATAGCAGATATCTGCGCGGATCAGTCACATTTTTCCCAGCGGGCAGGGTAGGGAAACCTCAAGTTGGTCGTTTTGCACTAATAGGTTGCCTCGTAAGCTAGGCGCACGAAAATTTATAAGGCTGCGCATCTAATCTCACCATGATAAATAGGGACCCCATATTTCTTTCAAATGGCAGGAATTTACAGTCAATCGGTGGTATTGCACTTGATTAGCGTTAGCTGCGGCCCAATCATAGACAATCGGATAAACTTTAAGGTTTCTTACATATTAGTTTCAAAAAGTCTATCCAGAATTCTGATCCGACGCTCAGCTCTAGGTTTTTGCGAACGAGCCTTGGGACGTGTTGACGCTGTTGGACGTGTGAAACGTCATGTGGAATGTCATGGGCCGCTTACGCTGATGACGGGCCGAAGAGCCACCCCTGCGTTTTGACGTGACAGGGGTCCCAGAAAACCAGCGCCTTGTCGTGCTTGTTTGCGCCAGTTGATAGGCAAAGAACACTGTGACGCTCCGGATTCTCTTCATCATTTTCTCCACCGGAGCTAACTCTGGTGGGACTTACCCCAAATTGTCACTGATTTTTAATATTGGCTGCATTGCTGGTGCAGGCGGCTAAATTATAAACAGCCGGATAAATAGGACAAAGCACAAGCCTGTGCCATTGCGTCTACCAAAGTAGAAAGATCCTTGCATGTCTCGTTCTAAAAGTTCGGATGGACAGCCCGAACCTTACATAGAAATGTTTTCGTTATAACGCGAAAACTCAAGAACCAGGGCTCCACATGCCCAAGTTGCTTGGAGGACGAGACGGATTTTCAGGGACAATTCATTGGTCAACATGTAACTAGCCACTGCATTGGCGACGACGGACCAAGAAACACCGGCTAGTGAAATGGCAATTCGGCGGCACGCCTATGACAATAAATCCCGAATTTAAGATACAATACTAGCTTACCATTAAATATCGTAAGCTGATCACACCTCGGTGACATGGGAGAGCAAACCGGGGAAACGGAATTATATATATAAAGGGCATTGAGAGACCCTCCCTTCACCATCAGGTGAAAATATATTTCGATCTCATCTCTCTAGTGGAGCAATATAACCGATCAGTGATCTGGAAAGCCAATACTACCTTCTCTATAATCTGGTTTTTACAACAGAAGTTTTGTAAGAAATTTTGGATCTGGAAATCTAAACGATTAGAACTTCGTCATGAAGACTTTTGTTGCTATTGCTCTTGCAGCACCAGCCTTGGTGGCTGCCCAACAGGGCCAGTGGGCACAATGTAAGTTTTTCCGAACGGCCTCATCAAGGGTATCTTTATCTAATACTCTTTTGCTTCATAGGTGGTGGTATCGGTTGGACTGGCGGCACTTCCTGCGCAAGTCCCTATGTCTGCTCTACCCTAAACCCCTACTACGCCCAGTGCTTGACTGGTAGCGGTAACCCAACAACCACCACGACAAAGACGACCACCACCCCAGTCACAACTACCAGGACGACTACTACCCCAATCACAACCACGAGGACCACCACTCTTTCTACTACAACTACCACAAAGACCACAACGACCACTACTGGTGGTCAACCAACTGGCACTGGTCTCAACGCTTTGATCCAAGCCAAGGGCAAGAAATACGTCGGTTTCTGCGCTGATTCCGGCACTTTCGGCAATGCTCAAACCGCCGCCATCCTCAAGGCCGAAGCCGGCCAGCTCACCCCAGAGAACTCAATGAAATGGGATGCCACCGAGCCAAGCCAGAACAGCTTTAACTTTGGCAATGCTGATGCCCTCGTTAACTTTGCTCAAACTAACGGAAAGATCCTCCGTGGTCACACTTTCGTCTGGTACAGCCAGCTTCCATCATGGTATGACTCCTTACTTACATCAATGTTGTTCAATTGAGTAATCGTTTCGGTGTACTGATCTTCGGAAATAGGGTTTCTGCCATCAACAACAAGGCTACTCTCACATCGGTTATCCAGAACCACATCACCACAATTATGACCAGATATAAGGGCAAGATCTATGCTTGGGATGTTGCCAATGAAGTTTTCAATGATGACGGTACCATGCGTTCCTCAGTCTTCTCCAACGTCTTTGGAGACTGGACTTTCCTCGACGTTGCTTTCGCCGCTGCCCGCGCCGCTGATCCAGCAGCCAAGCTCTGCCTCAACGAGTATGTAAATTTAAACTCGAAATTTGAAAGGGATATATATACTGACAAGCTCCTAGCTACAATCTCGACTACTCCGGTGCTAAGCTCACCAACTTCGTTGCCCTCGTCAAGACCCTCAAGGCTCGTGGCGTTCCAGTCGACTGCGTTGGTACCCAGTCCCATTTGATCGTTGGTAACGGTGCCATCCCATCCTACAAGTCCACCCTCGACAGCTTGGCCACCACCGGTGCTGAAGTCCAAATCACCGAATTGGATATCCGTACCAACTCATCTCCATCATCCTCCCAAATCTCTCAACAACAAACCGACTACACCAACGTTGTCTGCGGTTGCATGAAACAGGCAGCTTGCGCTGGTATCACCGTCTGTAAGTTTGAGAATCTTCTTTTTCCATCCCTTAAGTAGACGTGCATAAACCGTCCAATACTAATAATTTTTCTACAGGGGGTGTCTCCGACTCTCAATCGTGGATCCCAAGCGTCTTCAGCGGTATGGGTTATGCTCTCCTCTGGGACGCCAACTTCAACAAGAAGGCAGCTTACACTGCTTTCGTCAACGGTATCAACTGTTAAACAGCCTTGTTCGGGCAACTTTAGTCGCCATAGTAATGGTGAGCTATTATAGTAGAGAGCGGAGAATGTATAAATTTAGTATGACGCTTGGGATTCCGAGCTGTACATAATCTTTGTTTACACTTTTGGAATGGAAATTTATTTTCGTGTAATATATTTTTAAAATACATTTTTCCATGGCTTGAGAAAATCGCTCCATTACACCGTGAGACCTACGAACATCAGAAACTCGAGGAGACAGCGTCGAAGTTGGCTCCTTGTAACGTGTTGAATGCATTCCCCAGTCTTATTCGCCAAATTGGTCTCCTTTTGGTATTAATAGTCCTTCAGGCTAAACTAGCTGCGTTGTTTAGTTGATTGCCATTGCCTTCTGTTCAGTGATTTATGTATTGTTTTTGTTGGATATTTTAGGCAGCGTACCGTGGCGAGAGCGTGGCGTTAGCAAGCGTGGCTTTGATGATCTGAGTATTTGGCTATCATACAGCCAAAAGTGGGTTTTATAAATCACAATCGAGTCATTGCAAGATGTTCTCGTAGCCTCCTTCTTTGGTTCCAGCCTCAAAACCAAGCCCTCATCCTCATCTTACCGTTCTCATCCTTTCTCATTCTCACTCCATGGGTACTCTTCCAAAATCCCGGCCGGTGTAAAGTGATCGACTTTGGTAATTTCGTTTAGTTTGTATACACAAAACGATCGTATTGTAATGCAATATTGCCATCCTGACACTTATTTCCGGCCCGTATGAACAGACAGACCGGAATACCGAAAACTTGCGACTCACTCGGGTCCCACGAATTTATCAAAATTAACATTCAAAGGGGAGATCCGGAGAGAGAGAGAATCGGTAACTGTCGTGGCTAGATCGCACCGGACCAACACTGAGTTCAACTCAGCCTTGGGAAGACTCCATACATCCCACCGAGTCGACAGTCCGAAAAGGCTCGAGTCGTCTGAAAACTTTAAAGTTTGATCGCAATCTAGCTAATATACTAAACTCACCCTACTGGTGCTGCGTATATATGCACATGCAATGGAAGAACGTCAGGTAGTTTGTGAGGAGAGACCCAGACTAACATATTCCAAGAAAATTATTTGTGAACTGCCACAATGTTATTTTTAATAGCATGGTATGCATGCTCTTCCTCGAATTGAGGTATAACAAAATTGCAGGAAATTTAAGCTTTCATCGGCTTCTCGTATGATCCGAGCCATTCTGATGAGAGATGACATCCCTGCGTATTCTATATATGCCATCTAGGATGAAACCCTGCAAGGTGGGGGTGCACGATGACAGGACTCGTAAGCATGCCTAAGTTGACAAAATATGCCAGGGAGGTAAATATGACTTTGAGGTATTTCCTGGTTGATAAAGTATACATGTTGATAACCCACGTTGCATGGTCCGAGCTTGAAAATTTAAAACGGTGACAGTTTCAGTCGAGGAAGGAACACGGATCACGGACGGAAGCGGGCTGTCTTGCATAAGCGAGTCATCAACCTGCCATATATTGGCTTGCTATTGTGTCAAATGTTTCTGTCCTAACGTGACATGATTAAACCTATCTGAAAATAAAAGAAAAACGGAAATGTTCGTTAATCATTGGGCGTAACAGGAAAAAGGCCCAGCAGCTATAACGCTAGGAGATACTGAGAGCTAAATAAATGCAAAAACGAAAAGCAACAATCTATCTTGACGCCTGAAGATGGATATGATGGGCATCAAAAACATAAAATTAAATACACTCGCACTTTTGGGCTTCTCTAATCCTTATGGTGGTGGTGGTGGTGTCTGGCAACGTAGTCTTCAATGATCATGGCTGCTCCCTTTTCTGCAATCGCATAGACAGTTCCCTGAAGATGCGAGCTGATTTGTATCGGCATGATACTGGCATCCACAACTCTCAAGCCTTTGACTCCGTAGACCCTCAGCCTTGCGTCGACGACACCGCCACTGGCTCCTGCGCTGCCACCCATGGCACAGGTACCTATCGGATGCCAATCCGAAACTGTGGAGTTCTTGAGGTTCTCGAACCAGTTATCCTTTTGGCCAGGAGCTGGCTCTGGTGGAACCACTCTCTTGACAATGATGCTGCTCATCGGTCCTTCTCTGGCAATTTTATCGGCGAACACCTGACCTGCTGCCATGGTGTATTGATCGACGATACCATCACCCTGATAGTATTTAGGATCGATGACTGGTGTATCAGAGGAGGTAGTCTTACCACCAGATGGAGCTGCGGGAATGTGGATGTTACCAGTCGAGAATGGATATTGCAACATTTGGTATACAAGGGCGTATTTCTTGGTTGGGTCGGGATTTGGAACAGCTGGGAACAGAAGGTTGGGATCCAACACAAACTCCATGCTTCCAAGGTTGATATCCCAATTGAGCTTGGACTTGATGTTCTGGGTTCTAGCATCTGTGCCTGTGACGAGAGATCGAAGGTATGTCACATTGTTCTTGGTGAGGTAGTATTTTAGAGGAACGTAGGCAAAATCCACTGGAAGAACGGTAAGTAAACCGGTGTGGTCCGTATCGTACTCTGCCTGGGCTGCTGCCAATCCTTCTGGGGTATTTAATGGATCTTGGTTGGAAACCGAATCGTCAATTTCATAGGCGAGCACGGACACTAGAGAAATTGTAAGTCTTTGAAAATCAAAATATATGCAATAGAGGGACGATTCAACATACTAATGCGATCCTGTAAATGTTCTCCGACATTAACGTTGCTAAGTTTGAGAGGAATGCCAGCTGCAGCTAAGACTGTTGGGTTTCCAATACCAGACAGCTCCAAGATTCCTGGAGACTGGACAGTTCCAGCGGAGACAATAACTTCCTCGTTGACGCTAACGTGGTAATCTTCTCCACCGTAGGTGAAGTGCACACCAGTCGCGGTTAATTGGCCACCGATGGTTTCCAGAGTAACATTTCTGACCATGGCATTGCACAAAACGAAAAGATTGGGTCTTCCAGCATATGGGCGGTAATATTGAGATGCCGAATAGCTTCGAGTTCGGTTGTCAGGGTTCACACTGGTAAGCCCAGTCCATACTCCCCAGTTGGATCCGCCAAAAGTGGTTCTGTTTGGCAAGTGGAGGTTGTTGAGGGTTTGTTGCCAGTATTGGTGAGTGCCACCATACGTGACAGAATAAGAGGTATTGATTGGTCCGGACATGCCATGGTCAGCAGCGTTGAACCATAGATTGAATTCGTTGGACTCTGCTGCAGTAGGCGGCCAAAAGTGCTCTGGCTTCTTGAAGTATGGACTAAATATATTATCGATCGTTAGAACAATCTTAACATCCGGCAAATAAACTTGATATAAACCTAATATCGAAGTTTTGTGGGTAGAAATTTTGAAGAAAAACTTACACCATGCTGTTGAAATCCCAACCTGTATTCCCAAGATTTGACCACGCATCATAATCCTGCTTGTTTCCTCTCATCCAGACATAGAAATTAATCGCACTGCTACCACCAAGTGCTTTACCTCTAGCCCAGTACAATTCACGGTCTTCAAGCTCGCTTTGAGGTGTTGTGGAGAATGCCCAATCATAACTGGTACCAACAGCTTTTCCTACGAACCCTGGGGTGTAGATGATTGGGTCGTCTAGGCCGTTGGCACCGGCTTCGATAACACCGACTTTTATAAGGGGGTTGGCAGAGAGACGATTCGCGACGACAAGGCCAGCAGTTCCACCACCGACAATGATGTAGTCAAATCCATGACTGCAGAATTGAGAAGCGGTGAGCCCTTCTCCCTTGCCTGCGTAGAGGAAGAGAGAAAGGACTGGTAGGTAGAATTTGTGAATATACATTATGCAGAATCACAATCAATGACCAGAGGAACAAGGAAGAGAGAATAGCAAAAACCCGACACCAAGGAACAGGAAACCCAAGCTTTGAGTGGAAAACACGAACCACCTTGACTTAAATAGATCAACATTGGTGCATGTTGAGAAGAGCAGTCGGGGAAACGGTGCCGAACCCGCTTCTCGAAACTATCGGGGCTTGGGTAGTCGAAAAGAGCAAGCGCAGGGAACTGCCAGCCGGTGGAGCATGGCACTTATCAGGGGTCTGATAAAAGTACTATCCGGCTGACGTGAAAAAAAGAGTGAAAGGTGCTTGGTCCACACCCTAATCAGCTGGCGATGCGTGTGCTTCAATGGCTGGATATAATGCATCTCGGCTTGCCAAAACAAGATCCCAAAAACCGCATACACAAAAGTATAAAGAATTGCGTGAAAAGGGTCAACCAGAAGAAACCCGCGCGCTACACTCGCGATGACTTTGAGTAACAATGGTTACCAGACTCTCGGGAGATCTCGAGGAAGTCTCTTCAGCAGGCACACCAATGCATTGTGCGCGCGCAGAGCTTTTTCCAAAGGATTGGACGCATTGGTGCATTAGCGCAAAGAACCCATGCATCCGTTCATTCGGGAACAGAATTGCCATGCAAATGCTTTTGGCCTTCGAGAGCTTCTCACACCCCGGCAAAATTAGCAAATCTCACCAAACTTCACACCCATGTCCAACTCTGGCACCATCTGCACCAAACCTGCGTCTATCACGTCGCCAGCCCCACATGGCCACCCACACCTTCGGATTTGCTGTGAAACCCTTCGTGGAATGTTGTGCAAGCGATGCGATCTCTACGTGCTACACGGGCGTATATTCAAAAGATCACGTTTGTTGCCACACAGATTGCTCGAGTCACAAATCAGTCACAAAAAAGACTCCTAAACCCATCCTTCTCGCAGAGTTTCGGTGGGTCGTGAGTGATTCCTGCAAGGAAAAAAAGGCTTTCTTTTCAGCTAAGACTCGGCATTTCTCATGGGTCCTGACCCCGCGAAACAACCGCGTTAGCCGTGGCAATCGTGAAGGCACAGCTGGCCCACTCCTGCGGGTTCCAGCTTGTCCTCCTGCTCTTTTGTGATTGAAATGTTGTAGCCCTGAGAGGTGCGCGAAAAAGAAGATTTCGTATATATTTCACCAAAATATTATCCAAGGCTAACTATCTTGGCTTTTTATTTGAGTGTTTATATGGTATTGTGAACAATTAGCGTCGCGAATTCGGTGTCTGATCGCAGATTTAATTTCGAATTCTCTGATAGTAACCGTTCTAAGGTCCAAATTCGCTCAAAGTTTCGAGCTTGTTAAGCTTACTTTCCAATTCGGCAGCACCGCCGCTGTTCCACGAGTTGAAAGGAAATTGCGTCCTCCCGGACAGAGCCGAATTTGCGAATCGACTATGCCTCTTTCGTTCCGGGGACGCACGGTCTGTTTCCCCAAAGGCTAAGGACGCCACCAAAGTTCTGATGGGGCACAGGTGCAAAATTGCTCGTATTTGGACCCAACCACCAGGATTATTCTTCCTTGGACGTGCGACATAATCTCGATCCTGACGTCGATGACATCCGGAAATCACAACATGAGTTCTGATATACCTGGATATGATATTATCATATTATTATTGTTCTTCGCGTTTGCAATTTTTCCATTGGCTCAATCCCAGTCGCTTGATGGGTATCTGGTTGGGGGCGTGATTTCCAAGTTTGCCACCAAGTGGGGCGAGAGCTTTTTGGAAGTCAGCTCTCTGCCCTTGGTTCCAAACCACCCACGACCACCTCGATAATTTTGCAAGACCCCCAACGTCTTGAGAGATCGATTTCAACCTTTCTCCCTTTGCGCTTAAACGAGAGCGCAGGGTATCCTCTTATCCTTGGTTTAAATAATTTGGAGGCCTGAGAGCTTGAATCTGTCCTAGTTTGGCAGTTGGGTTCGACAGCTCGATTCCAAGTTCGGAGGACCTGAGCCATCGATTCTCGCATGGCCATGCAAGTCAACCGAATTTTTCTTGGCACCAAGAACTCGTTTTTCAAGTAAATCCAAAAACTGTGGGTCGATGGCCACTTTAGCACCACGCGGGAAGTTTGTGTTCAATCCATTGAGATAGCTGCAGGATGTGTGAACATCCCGCTGGAAAAACACTTCCGTGACAGGCCACGTCAAGCTAACGCTCTCTAATTAGCTTGGGATGCTGCGAATACCCTTGTTGTAGCGACTTCGTAATTTACCACCTATATACGAATTTATAAGGAAGTGCTCGGTACAACAAATTTCCGCGTTGATTTGAACTAGCTACACCAAGTGAGAGCGCTCCGAGAGCTCGAGGGCATTTTCGAAGAGAACTAAGCGAAGAAAAAAGCTATCAGACCTTGGGGGTTTTTTCCCACTGATTTTTTTCTCGGCTTGCTTGGTCGGCTGCGTAGCTGCAAGGCGATACCAAAACCATGGCCACCACCATGCACTTGCATCACATTAATACCGCACCATTATTATTGCAACCTTCGACGGTGCATTTTCCAATCACTTGGAGGACTGAAAGCACATGAGGGAGGGGAAGATGCAGCTGCGGCATCCCCAGCAATCAGAGACATAGTGGGGTAAAGGCTTGGTCACAAATGCCCAAGACAATGTAGGTTGCAATTGATTTCTCCGCAATCAGTCGTCCATATGCATTGCATTGTGATTGCTGATGGGGCGCTTACAGAACCCGTTAATCCGGACCCGCAAGCTCTTTCCTAGAGCTTCATTATCGTTAAGTAATATCAGACGCGAGAATTTCTATTAATAGGACCCACAGCGATGGTAGGCGGCAGGGAATTGAGCTTGGAGCTGAATTTGTGAACTCTTGAAAAACAAATGCTCGCAGATGGTCCCGCGCGAGTCCACAATGGATTGTTGCGAATGCGATACCATTCCTTGAGGTCTTCCTAGTACCAGGAACCCAAGTCAATGGCACGACATGGATTGGAGCTACCATTTGCACGCATCAAATGCTATTCGAGCAGGCATGCTAGCCGCCGATAACTCTAATTACAATGATAACTCTTTTGAGTCAAAGTTTGATGTACGTAACCCACGGAATTGTCTCAAAAATAGACTAAATTGTCTGTGGAGAGCTTCCGAGAAACGGTGCAAATATAGTGTTACATGTTGTCGTCGACGCTCATCTTCGACGGCAAGGACTCGAGTAACCGCTACCCGACTAGTGCGTTTGCTTTACATAACTGCTGCCTACATTTTGTAGATTGTGGAGTCGATTTGACAAAAGGTCTTAAGAGGATTGCATGTTGACTGACGATTGGTCATCGGCGCATCCTACCTCTGGTGATATGCGCCGACACTTATTAGCTGGATACTATATCATTTAATCACTATTTAATTTACAATGGAGTAGATTTATCTTCTGTATGGATAAAAGTGCCCGATCAATAGAGTGATATATTCGTAAAGAGGTTAGTCGTATACTGCCACTAGCCCCGTATCAAGTTTGACACATGATTCGTAGTGATACGAGTAATTATACCACATAACATGGTACAACCTAACAACGACTCTCGAGGCTAGCTGGCTAGCCAAGGAAAACGAAGCTGAAATACTGGGGACCCATCCGAAGAGTTGTCAAGTTCACGAGGTAGCTAAGTATCCACAGACGCAAGCCGTCCCCCAACTTGTGAACAGCCGCCACTATCGCTGCAATCTGTCCACCACGCTTACTCTATTAAGCAATCTGAACCCCAAAACATGCACGCCAGCGTCAGTTCACGATGGCACGTTGAAATCTCTGCATGCAACCTACTAAAGAACCACCAAAAATGTGATACTCAGTCTTCAAAGCATATTTGAATCGATTCTCGGACCGCCAAGCTCTCCAAAATCACGAACATTCACACTGACTCAATGCCAAGGAAAGAATATACACACAACAGCAGAATGGCCACTTAGAAAAATACTTTTAGTAATGTTCAGCTCGACTTCTGAAATTAGCATCAACAGTAGTCGAGGGAGAGCTTGTAGTTAGAATGAGGAACACTTCTCTGAAAGCTTTTGTATATGGTGAGGTGTCGTCTTGCAACAGCCTCCTACCATAATGGACCCCCAGCAACCTTCCTCTGAAGCTTCTTTTACAATGTCAACCATAAGCTCACTCCATTTCTCAGCATCTGCAATTCCACTCTCGTCGCTCCATGTCTTCGTATCAACATTATACGTTAGTCCTCCGTCTGGATATATAACTAAAAATATGTCTTTCTGCAACAACCCTAGTTCCTTTACTGCTTTTGAGTACGTTTTTGAGATATCCCTAGCAATATCAAGTTTTGTACAATTGATACCTATTCCCCTGGGCCCGCTCCCCGACGGGATTTCTCTGAAAACCTCTTTGACGATCCTCGTCACGACTTCTTCGTCAGGTGCCTCCGGATAGACAAGGCTAATCCAAGCCTTTTTCTGCCGGTATACTTCAGAGTCAACAACCTCTCGGATGGCTGTGATTTCATCCAGTCGCTTCCAGGGTACTGTCTCAAAAGCTAAGAGCTCTAGAGACTCAAACGATATAGGTGATCCCATTTGAAACATATGCAGTCGCTGTTCATGCCATTCCTTCAAAGACTGCAAGGCTGTTTGCCCGTCTTGATCGTATGGAGGAGGGTATATTCCCGAATACTCTTGACTCGGCTGCAAGCAAGCGCCGAAAGGTCCAAGACTCAGTGCAACCGCAGCCTTGTCGGCGATCCCACCGCCACCAACCTCAAATCCTCGCGCAGCCTCTAAAGCAACTCTCATTCCGGCTGCGAAGATATCCCTCACCCTTTGTTCATCCGAGATCCCCCCGCGAAGAAGGCTGTCACGGCTCAGCTGATAGGTAGCTGTGGAGATATATATCGCACCAGCTGATAGGTACCGTTTGTGAATATTTGAAAGCCGTTCGGGTTTGAGGAGAAGATCAGCAGAAGACCATAGCGGTGAGGTGGATGCTTCTGGAGAAGTGGTGTCGCACAAAAGCGTGCCCATAGCGCCGTCCAGGATTATGATTTGAGATTTCCATGTTTTTTGAGATTCTGAGGTGGCCATGATATTGATGAGATGATTCGTTGCGAAGATTACATTGCATCGAGCTGCAGGGTCTCCTTCCAGACCGGATGCCTTGAAGGAGCTACTTTGTGGTATTTTAGGTGCGCAACACAAATTCCATCGTCTCTCGTAAACTAGCTGCGACGCACGAGTGCTTGCTTAGACTTACAATGAACCTGGCTTGGAAGTCTAGCGAATATTCGATAATCGATGTGTTATTTTTATCGTCGATCACTAGAACTTGATTTTAGAACTATGGAGCGTAATGGCCTTTAGCTAGATAAGTAGTTGGGGTCAAGAAATTAACGACAATAATTTTGATTATGAAACCATTTCAGTTATCAAGTCTAGATACCTAGAAACTCTAATAAAATAAATGAAGGCCGGAGCCGAGATTGGAATGAAGAATTATATCAATATTATATTAAAAATAACAAACAAAAACATTGTAAAGAACCGACAGACGCCATTTATGATATGCCTTCCTTTATCCAGTATATGCCCTCTAACCATTGTCGTGATACTCATGAATGCCCGCGCATATGCGCATTGGTAGCTATAACTGTTGTCGTAAATGCAGGAAAATAACAAAAAAAAAAAAAAACACACACAATAAACTCCAGTCAATGTTTCCAGAACAATGATTGTAATCAACCAGGTAGACTAGTACCAATAACTCTAAAACCCGATTCCGCTGTCGTTGTCTCCGTCGATCATTACCACATCGTCTTTCACTGCGTATGGGACACCCTCCCTACTTGATGTGAATGACTTCCCACTTCTGGTAGCCGCACCGCCATACTCCATCATATCCCTCCCCTCCACAGGGCAATTGCACCAGGTACAATACGCTCCGTATCTACCATCAACAGGTGCAAAACTCCCACAGCCGCATCTCTTCCTCCTAGCTTGGGGTGCCGAACTCTTAGTCCGCGTAGACCTTCTAGGTCGTACGATAACACCCAACTTGTTTTTTCTCGTCATTGGTCGTCTCGGTTTGGCGATGAACCCATCGGGCCCACCGAATTTCGAATCGAATTCGAACCACGCCGACTCTGCGCAATCCTTGCATTGAAACCACATGTCTGTCGGTACTCCTTTCTCATCCCTGAGTGTACACGTGCACATCTCGATCGGACCGATTCCGCCGGGTGGCTGCGGTGCAGGCTGTGGGCATTTTCTGCATAGATATCTGATACGAGATCTGAGACGGTGGGATTCAGCTGTGTGGCCAGGCGGGGCTGAACGCGCCCAGACCGAGTTTTCGCCATATGTCTCGTGGGCTATGCATATCTAGATATTTTTACCTCATGTTAGAAATCAAGGAATGCAGCGAGAATCACAGCTTTGAGGTGGTGTTGTTTGGGTTACACGAAAGGAATGCGGGTGAGGTGTTACACTTACATCGCATTTTGGGACCTTGCATTGGACGTAGGCAGCCGAGTAGTTGTTGAACCTTTGTGAGTTGTATCTTCGGACCCAGTCGCATGGAACAACGTCACATCCTGATGGCTGATCCGGGAATCGCAAGTCGTGATCGTAGCATTCGGGTAGTGGGAATTTGACCTTCTGGGATTTCTTTTTCTTTGCGGACGAATTGCCAGCCCCTCGGAGTGCACTCTTGATTGTCACTGTTCCGGTTTGTTGGACGGCTTTTGTGGGTGTGCATATTTCCATATGTTCCGGTTCTGTTTCCAATTCGTCCAAGCTTGAGGTAGGGAATGGCGAGACATCTTCGTCATCGCTTTCCACGTGACGGCGGCAGGTTCTATTAGTCGCCGCGGCCGAAAACCTCACAACAGGCTCCTTGGGCATATCGTCCAAAACTGATACGATATGGTTAAGCTGTTCATCGATCACTGTTTCGTCGTCTTCAAAATCCTCCTCATCGACCCATGTGGTATCCTCCCCGCCCTCAGTGAAAGATATCGATGTGACTCTTCGCGATGGAGTTATAACTGGTGTTGCAGCTGGTGTGAGGTAGTTGTATATTGGCGATAGATTTTGAATTATCTTTTGCAGCAGTGGCGATTTATATCCCGCCTTTTTCGACGAAACTGTGGTCGAAGATAGCAGAGCAGCACGGCTCTTGGAACCCAACACCTTTCGTTGCGTGGACGGAGGGGTATGAATGTTGTAGTGGTTGTGATTTGTGATATGGATGTTGACTGTCGATGCAAGCGGGGGTAGAGGTGTCACGGATAGAGGGGTAGAGGGGGGCGGGGTGGGTAGGTCGTGAAAAGTCGACCGTTGAGGTCTTTGGAGACCCATTGTTGCGGTGCTGTTGTGGTGTGAAATTCGGTGTTATAAAAATTGTTTGAGATTTGCCGATATAGGTAAAGCTGGGTAAATTGTTAAAGAAAAGTTGAAAGGTCGTCTACGAGACGAACAAAAAGTAAAATAGGCAGATTGAGACGATAGAGTAGTAGAGCAAAGATGTGAAGGGGACTCTTTGGAGAATCATTGTACTTTTTAGGAGACAATAACCATAAATCCCAGTCCAGCACTCAGTTTTTTTCTTCTTTCTTGCTGCCCAAAGAATTCTAGAAGCAAGGAGAGATTGGTGATATAATTTGAGCACTTGAATCACCCTCGTGCCCAAGTTTAAACTTTACCAAGGAACGAAACAAGAAGAAGCGACAAGCACCAGCCTGTGAAGTAGTTAGCTTGGAATTGATCGAATTGGCAGGCTCGGAAAGCCGCCAGGAGGGGCAGGCTGGTATTATAAGGCTCGGAAATGTGTTGGGAATGTGGTTGCTAAAATTGCGGATCCCGCCAATCACAATGCGACAGCTCACTTGTCGTTGACCAAGCGACATTTTGTTTCAGGGGCCACGACATTTCGAGGTTTAGTTCGCTTTTCTACAAGTCATCGCACAGCTGTTTTCTTTCTCTTCCACGTAGGCTAATAATGCTGCTGTCGTCGCGCCTGAATGAAGTGTCGAATTGACAGCTAGTTTCTCTTGTTCTTTTTTACATCGGTGCTTGTTGCATTGATTAGGGTTGAGTCACGAGAGTGGATACAGGCCACTTCTGGCCTGATGAGGGAGGGATAACTGAGTGTTCATAACGTATCGTCAATTGATGATTCAGTACTATCGTAATGACAGCAAGAGTTGTACTAGTCCAAAGAGGCTAAATGAGGCTAACAGGAAAAAAAAAAAAGAAAGGTATTTACAAAATCTAGACTCCAAAAATGTGCCAATTGTCTCGATTGGAAAAAAACAGAAGAAGAATGTATGTATGTGGTATCATGCAGGAAAAGATTTTTATTTGTTTTAGCGGGACCTTCACTGGAAGCGTTCGGTTACCCTTCTCGTCCTTTTCACTCCCAACGTCAACGGCCTCGAATCCAGTTCCACCGCAAACTCCTGGCTAACCGCTTCATGCACGACCCCTCTGTCCCGCAACATATCCTCGTTCCACATACCCGGGCTCGCTTCCAGTTCCATAACGAATTCCTGCGATGTTCTCGCTGGCAGTGGTGGGGGCGGTGGAGAGTTTGACCGCGATGGTACCAATCGATCGATACTTCCCGAACGAGGGCGTCGCTGAAGTTCTCTGACAATCGCGTCGAGATCTTCTTGCAGCTCACCATCCGATCTTGAGAGATCCACAGCGGATAGGCTTCGGTTTCTCAAGTGGGGCGACTGCGATCTTTTCGCGAACCGGGCCGGTGAAGGTGTTCGGGGTGGTGTGATGGTGACATCGTCATTGTTTGGAAGCCCGCGATGACCGAGAAGGGGGTCGCGTGGAGTTATCGGGCTGATCAAGTTTGCGATTCCCGCTGGGACTAAGAATTCGCTTGAGGTTGATGGCGAGTGTGATCGGAAAGCAGACGGCGGTGGCTTGTAATTTGGAGGATACTCGAATCCGTCGACGTCGTAGAACGGCCCGGTGCTATCTCTCGAGCTCGGGCCGGATATGGACCATCTAATCCGTTCACCGTTCTTGTGCAGTGGAGGGCTCAACAGCGACTGTCTAGGAGAGCCTGGAGGTGTAACGCCACCGCGCTCTCTCGGTCCGTCGTGATCGTGATCGTGGTCGTGGTCTTCCTCGTCGTCGTCGTGTCCACTGGTTAGGGATCTGGACGCCGGTGGGCGGTATTTGCATGCTTTTCCCTTCTCGTCGCAGTCGCATTTGCCCTTCATATGCTTATGGCGTTTCGCACGCCAATAGAGAAACGCCGCGAGGACGGCGAATAGAAAGGCGATTCCGCCACATACCCCGACGATTATCGAAGCTTTGTTGATAGATGAGGGTGTTTGTCCCACGCCGCGAGTATATAGTCGGCTGACGTCGAGCTGTGGGACTTCAAGGGAGTTCAAGCTTTCAATCGAGCTCGATATACTCCTCGAGAGTTTCTGCTTATATGATAGTGATGATGATGTGGATGTGGAAGAGGTTGTCGGAGCAGCTAAGCTTTCTACGGTCAATGACCCTAGTAGAGCTACGCAATATCTTGCAAATGATTTGGAACAAGACGAGGATGTAGCTAGCCCTCTCCGTCTTTTGTGTCGAATGGGTGATATCCGTGATGATGAAGATTTTAATTTAGTATCCATCTTGAACCCAACGCCTTTAGAATAACCAATTGAACTGGACTGAAATGTTATATATCGTTTTTTAAAAAAATATGCGACTATTTGACTTTTTTCGTGCTAGGATACAGTTGATGACAGCGGTTGGTGGTCTACGTCGCGGCGTCTCCGTCTCCGACCGTAAAAACTCTTACTTCGGTAGATGGTCGTAAGATTTGCTCGGTAAGTCATAAGCAGAAAGACCTCGATTCCCAGGGATACGAGCTCAGAGCTTTATAAAAGCAGATATATACTTGAGTATATAATTCTTCGCTTTATTCGCGCTATGAGAAAAAAAATAATAATATATAAGAGCGGTTGAAAAATAACAGCGGTAGGGAACCGGGTCACCCGCCTTGTTATATCTGCCTCCGAGGTTGGAGAGAAGCTAACCTAGCAGGCAGTCACCACTTTCATGGAGACGCGATCTTCGTACCAGTGTGCTACTAAAATGGCGTGAAGGGTGGCCCAGTAATGTGAGCCCGGCAGAATGGATTCCCCCAGGCTGCTGTTATTTCTGACAAGATATTTCAAAACCAAGTTCACCCAGCCTGGAAGTATCTAATACTTTCCTTCTGCTGCAGCCCAGAGGCCATTTCGAACCAAAAGCATCCTGGAGAGGTACTTGGGACGATTTACAAATATTCCTGTTGGCCGGTGGGGACTAAATTTACTGAGAGGCGGAGCCGCAAGAAGGAAGCTTGCAACAAAAAGAAGAAAAGAAAAATGGTGCCAGAGCTTCTGGGCGGTGCTTGGGAGTTGCTCGGGGATGGGTCTACCTACCAATAACAGTCAGGTCTTTTCTTCAGCGATAGTCGCACAGATGTGGAACCCCTGGTCCCCCACCGTCAAAAGGTCTCAATTCGAGGTGGGAATGGGTAACAGCTAGCTAACTCACCGCCACGACTAGACCGATGAAACTAATACATTTTATTTTTTTTTCTAAAAAGATGAGAGAATACAGTACGGTCAGCAAAAATAAGACCGTTGTGTCCAGTAAGCAACGGTCAGCCCACAATGTGATCATGGACAATGATTGCGAGGGCATACAGGGCAACATGAAACGAATGACCAGGGTTTACGTTGACGATGCATCCATTTGCCAGGGAATCCATATGATACGAGCTCAGAACGGTAACGTATCGTCGACACAACCAAAAATCTGCCACTCAATATAGAAGGTGAGGGGTTCTGGCCTTTTTTTCCAAGCTTCTATTTTAGAACTCTTGTAAATTTGGTGATTTCCTATTATCGATGCATCACACATCGATATCTCGCCGACTTTGTACCTTTCCTACCGCGCAGCTATGCAGCTGTGCTCTGTAGAGCCCGAGCCGCGAATTCGACTGAATATAGAAGCTGCAGAAGAAGCTGCCTCAACAGAAAAATGGTTCCACCCCATATACGGCAAATATTGGATCTAAACCATTCCTTTCTGCAAGATCTTTCATTCTTCGTTCATCGATCAATCAAAAATAAAAATTTGAGACCCTCTCAGCCATTCGTGAAATGTGCTGACCTTGCATGTGTCAGGAGATTTTACCCAAACGAATACCAATGTTCGTTCACTCGCCCTCCGCGAAGTCCCGCGACCTCAAAGCCTCTGGAAGACAATAGACAACGAAAAACAAACACCCGCCCCCCAAAGGTGAATGTCGACCATCCATCCACTCAAGGGTTCAAGCCATCTCCTGGTGGGCCTTAGCTTGGTCTCGGTCAATTGATCAATTGAACGCAAGAACGCTGCCACGCTTGACCTGTCGATCACTTTTCCGCAGCCAGCAGGCAAGTTTAGCCAGGCGCGATGCACGGTAGCATCACAAAAATCAATATAACATTATCTCTAATATTTCAAATATTATTGAGTATCGGTTAGCCTTGTTCCCTGAAACCACTATCCGTCGTTGGCATTTCGGCTGCCGTGTAAACTTATGAATTATTTGCGGAGTTTCAATCTCAGCAGATAAGTTGGGGTCGCTCCGATATCGAACTTGAAACTCTCTGAGGACATGTTTAGTCTTGGTCCGCAAGCTCTGTGCTTTCGCGTCCTTGCGTTTCCTGCAGCCCGTTCCCGCTAAGGCTTCGAGCCAAGTGCCGATTGCCTTCTGCGTCGGCAGCCTCGGTAAAAGGCGACGGCTTGCAGACACCTCAGCTAAGCCCCCCATCGATTCACATCGGTCGGCCGGGAAAAAAACTTGGAAAAGCCAAAACTATTAAATATGCAGCAGCGCAAGTTTTAAATATAAAATCACGTTATATTAAAACCAGGTTCGGGGAAGAAATATCGGGCGGCTCGAGAGACGCATCAATTGCGAACACGAGAGGGGAGAAGGAGAACAATGCATACAATGTCAAAACTTGCATTGGAGACTCGGCTTGCAGTCCAAAGCGCAACCAAAGCCGACGAGAATCGATTCCACGGCGGAGCCACAATACTAATCTTGAAAACTTCGGGAGAAATTGCTCTGGTCAATTGGCACGACACCCTTAATAATCTGGCATTTTAGCCGGTGGTATTTACGGTCGCAGCGGGCCTTGACGTTGAAAATTGATGCTGGCCTTACGTTACCAGACGCCACAGACAATTTGGAATCCGTACTCGCCTCTTTTACCCTACAAGCATTAAGTAATCGCAAACAGTGGCAATTCCCCAGCTGAAACGTCATCCGCATAGTAGCTTAGATAATGATGAATTTATGCTATAAGGAAAGCGATATAAAAGAATACTGAATGTTATGATCCATCTGCATTTTTGTTCATTGTAATCTCGTTTATTATTTCTTCTCGTACGTTTTCACAATCTTGTATAACTTGCATCCTCATGTATACGAAGCCAAAACGCAAGCTTGCCTGGCCTGATCTCAGGAACACCCGAATCCGAATTCAGGTACGAGAAAATCTCTTTCTCCGCCCGTCTCGCATTAACAACAAGGCTGCTCGATTTAAAGATGCCGCCTCGCCTAGCCATTACGACCTAGCTAGTAGATCAATAAATCATAAACAACTTTTTAATATCCGTTGTTCCCACAATATAACGTTACATGTTACGGTTCCTTTCCTGTAAGCCACCACTCGAATTCCTCTGCCTCACTACGTGTACCGTGTTACAGGATCTACACTCTCCGGAATGCTATCGAGAAGACCTATCGGAGCCGAACGGTTTAGGAAATAATCGTATGCAGTGAATCCTGTCGTATCCCAAAAGGTTCGATCCAGATCATACCAATCGGGAAAAGCTAGGCTCGAGTTGAGCCTCTAAGAAGAAAAAGGAATCTGTATACCAAGCGGTGGGGATATCTATAAATGAACCCCTGAAGGAAACCAGGAGGGGCTTGTAGCACATGGATCTAAACTTTTTCACACGACACGACAGCACTTCTTTCGGCCGTATTCGGGAAGAAGGAAGAGGCTTGGGAAGCTCGAAGTCGTTTTGGGTTTTCCAGTTTCTATGTTTCTGGCCCATGATACCCGATTTAGCGTCCCTGGACATAATTACAGCTCTATATTTTGATACAAAGCGGGGTAAAAAAGCCATGCTGTTTCCAGGATACTCTTGATGTACGTATCCGCATGGATTCCAAGCCATGGTGATGGAATATAAGCTATCCGAAAGGCGTGGGACAAGTAATTGCGGAAAAACGTGCAGGGTAGGGATACCGACTGCTACGGGAACAAGCTTCTCTGCAAAGCCATATATTACTTCTTTCCGAGAAAAATACGAGCTCGTAGATATTATGCTCAAGCAACAAGGCCGGTCGATACCGCTCGTCTGAGCACGGGAGGCACGGGAATATGCGACCTGCCGATCGAGACAACCGAGGACATCTGCACTCCCAAATTACACTTTTGTACAGCAGATGGTGTAATACGAGATCTCAACAAAAAAACAGAGATATACCCAAAATACCCAAATGCATATTTATGAAAAGAATAGATCAAGTGAGAAACGAGAGTTCGTTACACAAAAGCCGGAAACATGAGGCCCACTTTTGATGCAAGAGGCTTATAAAAGCCCCACCCACATGCAGCGATAGTTCGAGACGAATAGGCCAAGCTTTTCTCGAAGAGTTGTCAGGTTATTATTAGAACCGTGAATTCTCGACCGTCCTGCAGTCACATCACTAAAATGTGGGGGCACTCGTGGGTCAACACCAATCTTTCAAGCGTGAGCCTCCTAAAAACCCTCCGAGGCTGCTAATACTAGAGACTTTATCACAACTTCAAACTCCACATCAACTAAGAACAAGGGTAAGCTAATAATATTTCAATATTAGAATGACAATTTTTAGTAAGCTTCGTTCGTCAAAAGACAATTCGAAACGTGTAAAGCAATCAGCGAATCGAAGTTGATATTTTCGTTGGAGGATGGAAGCTAGCGGGGAGTTTCTCCGTTAGCTCGATTGGTGCAACTACCGAAAGGAAGGATAATCGATGATCCGGGCACGGGTTGTACCGGGGGACCTCTTTGTCAGCGATTATAGCACCCGGGCTTTGGATCCACACCTCATTACAAAACACAAATATTGGAGAAACACTGTGGCTGATTTCTATTTGTAAATACTGAGTGGCAATCAAAGCTCCCAAAGACATTTCCCCAGTTCTCCTGGTGTTGCGTCTATCGAAACTGGTTTATAATTTCTGGGGGCCATTAGACGAGCTTGGCAACCGTTTTATTAACTCCGCTTGATGAGTTGATACGCTGATCATGCATCGCGAATGGCCATGAAATCTTGGGCTTGGACGCCGGGCCCCGCCCAAGGCGCCTAAGCAAAGGAAATCGATAAGACAAACTGTGCCATAGTGTTGTGAATAATCATATAAGACGATCCCATTAAAGAAGGAAGGAACCATAAAACATAATTAGTACAGTCAACCACAAAAAAATGCGACTATTCCAGACCATACTCCTGTAAATGGTTTGTTTTTTTAGTTTCTTTCTAATTTTGCTAACTTTTGAAAATTCTCCTTTAAAAGAATTTGAGGATTTTTAACAGTTGAATTTTGATTTTTGAACTTATAATAAGAAGCATAGCAATGAGGGTAAGTCTGGATTCAAGTTTTCAGCATATCAAATATGCACGGTTAGCAAAAGCCTCATTATTTTTGGTAGTCAACTGCGTAGAGAATTGTTGTGTCTGCTACGCTGGCTAAAAGATAAGCAGAGGTATATCTAAAATAAATGAAATAACCCCCACATCGGAGCTCAAAGATCTGTCAGGAGTGCCTCCCACATGCCTCCCGCCTCTCTTCTATATTGCGGTCCCTTCACCGGTTGGTATTGGCGCCGACGGTTTTGTCGTTTAAGATTCATGGTATCTGCTGTTAACTGCTCATTACTAATTAAATCTCTATGAATATACGAAGAAGCATCTCAAAAAAATATACATGGAGGTACTTGGATACGTAAGCGGTTAAAATTGGAAAAGGGTGACGGGTTTTGGTCCCGAGTCAAAGCTTGGGAGGTTGAGAATCGCGATATGGGAGGAATCGGTTGGTTTGATCCGTTCAAGTTGATAGATAAATCGAATCTGATGAAATGATACTGATGCTATGACGAGAAAAAAAGAGAATAAAGAGAGGACAATAAGTTAAATTGTAATTGTGGAAGAGGAGTCGGAGAGTATGATAAAGTCGGTGAAATTTGAGTTCGAGATGGATACGAAGGATGGTGGGGTGGGAACGGAATATGAAGCGTAGCTATAGTGAGAGAAAACCAAAAGAGGCAGCAGGAAGGAAGATTTTATCACCACGCACCTTCAACCCTTAGATAATCCTGCTATCTTGATTCTTAATCTCTCGAATCTTAAACCAATATCCACTCGCACGGCTAGCATGTGCTCCTGAACTGCTTTGTAAGATATAAATATTGGTTTTTTTTTTTTTTTTTTTTTTTTTTTTTTTTTAAAAAAAAGAAAATCGAAGAGATTCTATGCTCCGATTCTGTGAAAGATATCTTGAATTTTGCAGTCTAAACTCGAGTTTCGTCGATAGAGCCGACACATATGAAGGCTGCACCTGGGCACGAGACTAATCCGGCATCAACGCTCGTATGTCGAATTATCACTATAACAACATGGTTAGCTATTGATAAAACCCCAAAATGAAGCTGTGTATAACCACTTATAGAGCATTTATAGTCTATACTGCTGATAAAATAATATCGTGATTTCGGAAAAAGGAAACTCAACTTTGGTGGGTTCTAATGCATGGGCTGGATATGCAGAATGAATATCGTGGATGATACACGGGTATTCGATTAGAAGGACGGAATTGGCTTAACCAAGCTTCTATTCTAGGTTTAACAGAGTTTTTATTATACTTGTATTGTTATCAATATAATTGTCATCACCATATCGATTTTACTGCCATCGGGATTGTCAGGCAGCTGCTTCGCTTGGACACCAAGGAGGTTCCTGATGTCGGGAAAATCATCGGATTGCTTTATCTTTAGTATCTACAAACAATTGACAGTTCTGTTGGCCGATTAAATGAAGCGCGAGTTGTAGTAGCGGCCCTTCGCATTTGAAAAGTTTTGAGGTTGCTTCCTCACGCCTTAAAACTGGTAGTGCCGACTTGGTCTCGTAAGCCATACGCTCAACGCAAAGGTGCCGACGCTGTCGTATTTCACACAACAACGCAAGAATTTGCCGAGGCTGGTAGCCATATTGTGTTGTGTGAGGATCCGTTTGTTGTTCTGTGTCAAACAGCTAATCTGCTTCGGCTAACCCGTCCTGCTTACACTCTCCAGCGATGCAATGCAATGTTTGCAGCCCGCGGAGATGGTACTCCCGCCTTTTCCACGGAGCTATCGATAGCTACTTAAGTATCTCCTCAGCCAAATTATATAATCCCCAGTACTGGCAGAAGAGCTCAACATTGTAATCAAAATCAAAACCTTCGCTCCAAGCGAAAATTTGACTAAATAATAATAATTCTGCTCGTGCATGTACATATGTATGTAAGCGATCTCGCAATGTGATCATCAAACATGCCACCACTAAGAAAACTTATATAATCGACCCTGGCATACCCGGCGTATTATGGCATATCCGGCACTACCGGGAGGTAGGCGAGAGCGGGGCCCATCATGCCTAAGCGGGTAGCGACAGGGTCTAGTCTATAAAGCTCCGCAATCCAAGCTGTCAGTATGAGATATCCAATCGAAAATCACCACTCAAAGTACAATCAACATTTAGCTATTGAGCATCGCTCCTAACTGAAGCAATTAAATCAATCAAGTTCCAATCATATACTACATAATTCTCCAAAGTTTTAATTTTACTTAAACGAAAATGTCCAAATTACTTACCGTTATCGGAGGGACGGGCACCCAGGGCCTTTCGCTGATCAATGAAGCCTTAAAGGATGGCAAATACAAGATCAGAGCTCTGACTCGAAACACCAATAGTAGTAAGGCCAAAGCGCTTGCTAGCAAGGGCGTTGAAGTTGTGCAGGCCGATATTAATGACAAGCAGTCTCTTGTTCGCGCATTTGAGGTAAGCTATAGCCCCACCCAAGAACGCGATTGTGTAATGAGAAATTTCTGACACGATCGAAATTTGAACAGGGATCCCATGCCATCTACGGTATCACCGACTTTTTTGAGCCATTCGGCGCTCATGGTCCTCAGAAGGCAATCGAGATTGAGACCGCTCAAGGCATCAACATTGCAAAGGCCGCCGCAGAGACTTCAACCCTAGAGCACTACATCTGGAGCACGCTACCCAACGCCGGCAAGGCCACAAACGGGAAATATATGATCCCCCATTTCGTAGCAAAGAATAATGTCGATGATTATATCAGATCAGACAAATCTCTCCTTGCAAAGACTACCTTTCTCTGGATTACTTGGTATGTCAACAATTATCAGTATCCAGTATTCACTCCAATCTATGTGGTAAGTCGACACCTAAAGCCAGAAACTGTTCATGAACGACGACTGATATCTCTTCCAGAAATCGTCCAAATCTTATATCCAGCTGTCTCCTGCTGCTTCAGACGTCCCTATTAAATCGATCGGCAGTCCATCGGCCAATATCGGCAAATTCGCATACGCCATCTTGAACAAACCTGATATTTCTTTGCCAGGGAAGACTGTTGTCGCATATACGGAGGAGACTACTACCGGAAAACTGCTCCAAGACTGGGCCGAGGTCACCGGGAACAAGGCTTCATACGTTCAGACCAACCTCGAGGAGTTCAGTGCCATATGGCCCGGGTGGGGCTTGGAAATGGGCGAGATGATGAAACTTTGGGATGAAGTTAGAGAAAAGTCTTGGGAGGCCCCGGATGGAGCTGTTACAAAGGAGGACCTGGGTCTTGGGAATGAGAAATTTGTGGATACTAAGGCTGCGTACGCTGAGATGAACTGGGCCGAGATCTTGTAGATATGTATACGTTATGTTTCGCCAAATTGAAGATTGCAGTGCATGTATAGTTATATTCTTGTTGTAATACTTTCAATATAATCCATTTTATATTATTTATGCATACATACTGTGGGGATGGCATAGGTGTTGCTAGTAGATGATCACGTGTAGATCTAGAGCATAGTGATAGATAGGTCGATAGCTTGAGAATGAATGGAAGAACCATCGCATTCCTATCGCACTTCTCCCACAGATACTATTTGATCTAATACCTAGAACCTAAAAACAAAAGACGAAAACTCAATTGCTAGCCAGACTTGTGTTGCGTGGAGATATGGGCAATGGTTGAATCTTAGCTAATTGGCATGAGAATCACAACGGACTCTGGCTTATGTGAGACCATTCGAACCCAAAGATATTAATACGCCGCCAAGTTAAATAACCTGGCAGAAACTCGTCTCATTAACTTATATATTAGGTAATAATGATCAAATTATATTATATTATATGATATATTAACAAAGAATCCCGTTTTTTCAGATCCCGTCTGTTCAGGTATGCTTATGTGCATGGAAGAGCCTTTCCTAGAAACCTAGAAACCTGAGATAGTTAATGTAATCTAATGTGACCTTGAGGAGCGCATCTACCATGCGAACACGTATACGACTGGCCTAGCCGTCCCATCTTGAACATTTCAGTATAGAAATCGAAACAACCGGGGGTGGTATGATTTAACAAATGGAGCTCTTAACTTCATTTGGGTTCTCACAGCCTATGCCTAGAACGGTAGTTACACCTAGCTATACGCGTCTGTGGCGGTGTTTCTTTTGATAGGATGAAAGTTTAAAACAGGGTGTGGAGTAATGCCGCATCTTCGGTTTCCAGAAGAGTACAAGACAATTCTGGAAGCACCAACCGAATAATGGGGCCCTTGATTGCAATATGAGCGTCATAACACGGATTTATGAGCTCGAGCAACGTTTGCAGCCTTAGTTTGCGGGTTACGCGATTGTGCAACCACCCCGCAACAGGGTGGAGCCCGTTGCCTATCCGGGCCGGGTGGTTCTAAAGTGAGGCAAATGTCCGTTGTCAAGCGCTTGATTATATGTCAAGGATATTCCCAGTTCTCTCACAATTGAGATGCCAAGCTCGTCGATTCAGTTCTTAGTTTTATATTCTAATTCTCGACATCTCGTGAGGAACGTATTTGGGAAAGTATTTATGCCCTTTGTCTGAGTGCGCGTCAACAGTATTACGTATCCCGTTATGAAAATGAATAACAGTAGATGCGAGCTAAATGCTCTAACCGATGTCTTGACCAGGCTGGGTGGAATGTGATTATGCATAATTATATTTCTAGTCGGTTTCCGTGTGAGACTCTCGTTTTGTAGGATTAAGAGAGCAAAATTTATGCGCCACCCTGAGCCTCAGAGAGGTTTCAAGACGTCATCTGAATGTTTTTGTCGGGCTTGTGCGACCCTGCATGCACGTGCAATGCGTAGCATACGGAATTCGTGAAGTCAAGATCCCATGAAGTGCTATAAAGGCGCTGTGGTGTTACGACGACAATCTATCCTTTTTCATCAGCAAATCGGTTTATTTTACTACAATACCCTGGTGGCACTTTACTCTAAATATTCCGTTCGTATATACACATATTACAAATCTATAGACATATCAAGCTTGCTATACATACAATCGATCTTATTCCAACATTCTACAATCAACCGCATTAAAAGAACGAAGAAACCAAGAAATTTAAGGATATTCGAATAGATTACCACAATTTTTCAAAATGCCAATTTTCTCTTCTATCTCCGCTTCCAAGTCCGTCCTCCTCCTCCTGGTCGTTCCAGTCGCACTTGCCGCTCCTTTTGACAATTTTTCTTCCAAGAGAGAAACTGGTCCTTCCACCCAATCAGATGCTCCATGGCACCTTGCCCGCCTCACAAGCACAGGGCCCATGCTTGAGGGTAACGACCTCCAAGCGGGCAAGCCCAAAACCGGAGACTACAAATACCCATCATCCGCTGGGGAGGGTGTCGACATCTACATCGTCGACACGGGCGTTGCTATCCAAGCAAACCAAAACGAATTCAATGGAAGAGCTAGCTTCCTGAAGGGTACAATTGGTGATGATGGAGCGATTAAACTTGATAAAAATGGTAAACCGGACCCCCACGGTACCAAAGTGGCCGGTATGGCTGGTAGTGCTTCATACGGTGTCGCGAAGAAGGCAAATATCATATCCGTACGTGACGAAGATGAATTTGTAGGAAAGATCATTGAACAGCACAACAAACGTAAAGACCAGGCCGATTTCAAGGGCTCTGTGGTAAATTACTCTCATGGCGATTTAGTTACGAAGGAAGATATCGAACTTGACGGCAGGTACTACCAAAAGCTTATCGAGCAGGGCATCCACGTTGTCATGTCTGCCGGTAACACAGCGGAGGATGCCTGCGGCCACGCCCCAAGTGGAGCCAATCGTTATTTCCCAGACTTTATCGCTGTTGGTGCTACTGATTACAGAGACTGGGTTTGGAAAAACGATGACAAGAGCGGTTCAAACTTCGGTGACTGTGTGGACATCTGGGCTCCTGGGTTTAACAACCCGGATATTAATCTCGAGGGACATCCTTTACCGAACAGAATTAGCGTATTTTCGCAGACATCTGCAGCGGCCGGAATGACCTCTGGGATGATCGCCGTCGAGCTCAGTGCTAACCCACAGTTCAAGCTGAACCCTAAGGGTATGAAAGCCCACCTTCTCTCGATCGGTTTCGTCGGTGCTGTCAAGGACTCGAATGGAAATAGGATGCCCCGCTCAATCTTGCTCGGAAACAAGCACCTGGCAGGAAAGCAGGCTACATCCGGACCCACAGCCAGGCCTCCATCTGAATCTAACGGTACTTCGCCTAACAACGGGTCATCCGGGACTGAACCTACTGCCAACGCTCCTTCGAGTGGTACTAAATCACCAGGCCCCGCCAGTCATTTGCCAAAGATGAGATTTATTACTGGTTCTACGGTCACTGCGATAACCTTCCCAGGTAGAGCTGAGGAAGAGTTTATGGAGCAACATTACATTGTGCAATCTTTCAAGGGCCACAAGTTTCAAGTAGAGATTAATAAAAGTTTGGTAACTTTTAACCTCTGCGGTCCGGATATGCCAGCGGTGGCAAAGGAAACCTTTATGGGTATCTGTTAATGATTCATAGGGGAACTTGGGGCCCTACATAGGGTATTATTCAGAATTATATGGCGCGTTATTTTTTTGTCTTTTTTTTTTTTTGGCTCATTATAGTACTAGAATTGTCTCTCATATTTTGCTACCCATGAAGTTCACGCTGTTTCGCAATTGCATGTAAAGTATTACGAAGAATTAAACCTATTCGATAAGTTTTATAGATAAATACAGGTTCATGCTCTATCTGATACTTAGAAACTAAAACCAAAAGACGAAAACCTAAGTGCTAGCCAGCTAGATGAATAGTGGTGATAGATGGCAGATGCTCACTCTTGTAACTAAACTGTTGGTTGACGCCCCGCAGGCAGATGCTGTTGTATTTTGCACTGCAACGCAAGAATTTACCTAGGCTATTAGCCCGACTTGTGTTATGCGGAGATATGTATATATCTAGACGATTGCTGGAACACCACAACTGGGCCCTGCCTCTTGTGTGGCCAGTCTGGAGGCTAACAACTGGACCTTCAGACTGAACCATATTGGTGGGAATAGCAATTTCTTATGTGAAAACTAAGGCTTACCGTGTTGCATGCTCTCCAAAGTGCCCTTTTCCTGCTTATTGGGAGATCGAGGAGTTAATGTGTAGTTGCAGTGGGTGGCTTGCAGCTAGATCACACGACTCTTAGAAAATTCCGGATTCTGTTTAATCTAGCTAATCACATTTTGTTTTACCTATGTATGGGATTATTTACCTCTGGGCATGATGCTACGGAATCAGCCGAAGGGGGTCTGTATCATTTGGCTCCACGGATTCATTTATACCTTGCTCCGGCACTGTGGTCCTCTCGGTGTAGCCGAAATTCAAGGTTATATTCTCTCTGAACCAATTAGAATCAATTACGGCTCGAAACAGCTGCGATATAGCGTCGCATCTAGAGTCACAATTCAAAACGAAAAATACTACTGCGAGATCAAAACAAAATGAAAACAGAAAGAGAGACTATCATGTCATACACATGTAGCAACTAAAATTTGATCATTCGGCTTGTTTATTCTTCCTCTGATGATCAACCTACTATTAGGTTAGATATAATCTATACAAGATGCACCTCTGGCAAACATTCGTTTCTTTCAACATAGAACAACCTAGCAAGCAGCTAGGCGATCTACTAGTTCGTTTATGTGAAAGATTTGATATAATGAATCGCGTCGCGTATATGTTTCATAAATTTTTTTTTTAAACAAAAAATATTATACGGCTAACCCAAGTTTTTTAAACCAATCTAACTATTGACAAGTTCGTGATCCGGTGATTCCAGGCCAAAGTCTTCTGAGGCGTCTATGCGCATGTACACCTCTGTCGTCTTTGCTCCACACATATTCCCCTCCCATTGAGTTTCTACTCTCAGACTTCAAGAAATATCATATTTTGGCACCACCCCAGCCGCAGGTAAAACCGGTCGGAGAATTACCATCCTCAACGCATTCTCCGAGCAGATCAGGCTCGAATTCGCAAAGAGTCCCTAGACCAGAGCAAGCTATCCTCGGTGTTAGCTAAGTGTCCTTTTAATCCCAAGAGGAAGAAAGAAAGAAAAAACAATCCACCAAAGTGGAGGCAAAGCAGGGGTTTCTCTATAATAAATTGCTAGACTTACGACCCCCCCCGATGGGTTTTGGCAAACAGTGCACGATAGTAGCAAGGGCTACCAGGTTGGCGAGGACGAGGAATGCTCTCATTTTAGAGGAGAATATTTGCAAGATACTAGAAAATTGAGCCCAGTATTGCGAGAGGTTTTAAAAGTACCAGTTGATCAAATGGATGTTTGGAGGAGAGGAGCAAGTAAAAGAAAGCTGGGAGTGAGAGCTGTGCGAGTTACTGGAGAAAGGTTTGGTCTGTGAGGAAGGGGGGACTGGATCTGATTTTATAGAAGAATATTTTCCTTTACTCCACCCGTAGAGCGGGAAGGATAAGAATCCCATCTTAGCGATCGTGAGGAGATGGCTTGAGATATCGGAATATTGAAGATCACCATTTAAAATATCTAAATTCCGAAGATCACTGTGGACGTATATCGTAATCGATTGGCTCCCGCTAGCCTCTGTCGAGATGTTGTCCGGTGCATACGAGAAAGTCCGAATTCCTACGGCCGGTTTTCACCTCTGCATCCAAGGGTTCGCGGAGGGAAAATAAGCTATTCTAGCGATCAATCCCGATCTGGGGTACGAAGATCTCGCCGATATATCTAAATTACCGGCCGATGGGGAAGCGATCTCCTAGGGAAATCATTAGATCCAACCTCCGTGATATTGTTTCTCTGTCGATTAGGCCTCCGTCGTTTGGAAATTGCATGAGCTCAGTTCGAGTAATTCCGGTTCCGTGTTGGGTTTTGGATCATCCTCCCGCATGGTATTGCGTCAAATTCCGCCGTCTGCAATTTAGATAGTTTTACTGTTCTTTCCGGTCGCGATCCTAGGGAATTTGCTCGAAAGTTTACGGAATTTGTCGAAGGGTAGTGCAACATGCCCGGCGCACTAAGCGGGCACCAGCATACGAATAACCCTCATTCCTCACCCTTATGGTACCAACGTGTCATGACCCCGAGAAACACCACCCCGGATTCCTGTTATTATAGTATCATACCGTACACACACCTAAAATCAACCTAAAATGAGCATACGAAGTTGTGAGCGTGTATGCATGAATGAATCGATCTCGATTGAACTTGATCCATAGAACGGTCTTGACATAATTAATCGCGTTATACGACCAGCCTACTCCTATATAACTAGCAAAAATGATATATGAATATATCTCCCAACAATATCGGTCACACACTCCTGATGAAAGTCACCACAATAGCACGGCTAGGGAAAATTCTTAGGACATGTCATTTGTAGTGTGGATCGACGAGGGATCTGATAGATTGCCGATCTAGTCTATCTATTGAAATCCGTCCTCCTCCCTCCCCTTTCTCTTCTTTTCTCTTCTTTTTTTCTTGTATACATGCAGAGAGGTTGATGGAGTCTTTGTACAAACACGGGACTGAAAAAGTAGAAATCTTTAGCAACGGCATTTTCTTTCTAGCAGCTCATCAATCTTCACTTCGAAAAGCTCACAATTGACCTGTATCCTCTCATCGGCTAGTTCAAGCACCTTCGTATTGGCCTCTTCAACAGTGGCGATAGCTGGGAGGTGGAGACGGCTAGCTTTGTTGGACGTGATTTAATTTAAAACTCCCGATGTATTTAGATAAGTGTATTATATTTGTTAATTGTTTTTGGACAGAATTCACGCGCTACATCGCCGCAGCCTCTCAACCACCTCCTTCTCGAATTTGAACTGCAACACAGCAGTATCACCCCCTTCCAACCCCCCCAACCCACTCAAACAAGCATTCACAGCATCTTGGTAATCTTTCCCCATGAAGTGTCCAAGTAAGGGCACCCTCGCCTTTTTCAAATCCTGCAACATCTCGTCTTTTGATCCATATTTTCTCTTTCGTTTTTTTACAATTTCGTCTAATGTGTCCCATAATCCAATCTCAAGCAGAACCAGCCCGAGGCTGTAATAATCGAATTCAATCCTATACGCAACCTGAGGCTTGCTGTTTTGCGAATACTGCGGGTGATAGTATCTACTTATAGCCTCATTCCCGTCCGGACCCAACGTGAACGCCAGCGCATCGTCCTGTCGGCTGTGGTTGAACCCCGTCATATGTGGGTTTTCCAACCAGCGGGCAGCTTTGGTGGTCCGTAAGTTGATAAAGAAGAGCACGTTGTAGGGTGATATACTCTTATGCAGCCATCCAACTTTGTGGAAACCGAAGAGCGACAGTGCTAAATCTAACGCGAGTTGGAAGCGGGAACCGAGCGTCGGACGTTCTCGCAGGTTGGATGTCTCTTTGATTATATCCACTAGGCTTTTCGGAACCAAATCGGGTTTTTGCGGAAAGTCAAAGATGAGGCCGAAAGCGCTATCCGTGCTTTCGTGGACAAAGCCGGAGCAATGGAGTATACGAAAGTCCGCGGGGTTGGTAGAGTTCAATAACGCGGCAAGGGCTTCGATTCTCGCGACGAGTTTTTCGAAGAAACTCGTCTCATGATCTGCGTAGAGGATCCATTCTATTAAGACGTTTCTTTCAGAATTTCTTCCAGAACTGACCAAAGCGTGGGTGTGACTACTACACGGGCCGAGTTTCTTGATAAACTTTGGGTCAACGCGCAAGTCTGTGGCGACTGTGGTATTCGCAGCGAGTATGGTCATCCGTTTGATCCGTGCGAGGGTACTTATCCTCTTATTGACGGTGCCGACTGCTTCCACCGTTTTGAGCAATTCACCCAAATCCTCAGAACTGACCATTTCGATCTCCCAAAGCGCCTTTGCGCGCATCTCCAAGTCTCTGGGGAGGTGGTCGTAGAGTTCGTCGCCGAGTAGACGGAGGGAGGTGAATAGCGGCGATAGCATATTTTCACATCTTTGAATTATCAATCCGAGTTCCTCTTGAATTTTCCCGAGACATTTGTATATAGCCACCAGGTCCATCTTGTCCGTTAATCTCAACGTCCAGTCGTCATCCAACTCGCTCGCGACAGAATTTAAAACGGATCCCCAACTTTTGATCCTCTTGAACTCCGCGTAAGCCTCGAAAGACCATGGCATTTTCACTAAAAGGGTATTGTAAAGATCCTGCACGGAGGAGTAGTAAGCGTGCACCGTGATATACCGAAGCCGAGTCGTGACATGTCGCGCGTTGGGTCGAGCATCTGGATCCAAGTCGAGCATCGATTTGATTAATCGTACCATCGGTTTGCTATAGACCGTTTTATCTTCTGCAAGTTGAGGTAACCAGCTCGCCACACCCGGATTTGACTTGCCAATCCCCGCGTGAAAAGCAGACATGCGAGAACTCCCGATTTTGACCCTTCGCTTGGTTCTGAATTCACCAACGCCGTCGGCGCCGCGCCGCATATACGTCAGTACTTCCGCAATGACGCATCCAAAAGACCATATGTCGCTGGACTGATTGATAGCATTCTTCATAAAGCCTTCATTGAAATCCTCGCACTCCGGAGCAAGATAGTCTCCCCCTCCACCCTCATACAGGTCTTTAGGAGCCTCGCTAGACTGCTTCAGCTTGGATAGTCCAAAGTCTCCGAGCACAAAGGTGCCATTGCTCACAAAGATATTTTTCGGTTTTAGGTCATAATGGCAGCCAATAAGCTCAATGTTGAGCCGCTCGAGAGTGTAATAGTGTATCTTTTCGATAGCCGAGGACAGTCCGCAGAGCGCGGTTAGGAATGTTTCGTCAAGCCGGAAGGACTCTGGGCGTTCATGACGGAAAAATGTTCCGAGGTTGCCGCCTTGGATGAAAGGGAATATCAGATTGTGCTTCCGGTTGTAGGTGTAGGATGTTAGGAGTTCGATTATATTTGGGTGTTTGAGCTCGTTGAGGATGCTGAGGTTGCGGAGTTCCCTGATATAGTCGTTTTCAACGGAACCACTCGATGCTGATTCGCTGCGTTCGAACAATGCCGATTTGAACTCTTTTCGGACAATTCTTTGATCCTGTAAAGGTGTACGTTAGATGGGATAAAGTGAACTCTACAACCAAATTCAAACTTACTCCTTCTCCAGGCAATAAGGCCACGGTCTGATGGTCCGGATGCAATCTTATTTCATATATATCACCAAACCCTCCGGCATCAATCTTTGTGTTATAGGTGAACGGAAGCCGGATGCCAGGAGGTATTTCGCGATGAATGACATTTTTCGACCATATCGGAGACACAAACTCCCACTGCTTTTCGAAAAACTCGGTAGCCAAAGTCGGGATGATCTCTTTTAGCAAGTCCAATGGAAACGGCAATTTTTCATCAACTGTCTGGAAGTCACGCTCGATGAAGCGTAGTATGAGGTGTTCTTGGTGGCCTAAAGCAACGAGAATAGCGAACACCCGCTTTCCATGTATAAATATCCAGTCAACCGTGTCGGTTTGTTGGTAGAACGGGATCCCTTCATCTTTGGTGATACATGCTGCTACGGCTTTTTCGATCTCTTCCTTGGTCAAGAGCTTGTAAAGCGATTGCAGGGGTATGAATTTACGGACGCCGCTGTCGCTAGCAATTGCATCACCATCTGCACATTCACATAATAGCTCGTTTATTCTTGTACAAATATCACCTTCAGAAGACTCCATTTTATGACATGAATTGAATATATCGAACCAACGGAAATCAGTTTTTGAGTGTTGTAGGTATCGTGTTGGAGCCGTAGATAGAACAGGAGGTTGAAGAGCTAAGAATCCAAATATTTAGGCAAAGCAGCGCTGGCGGATAGCTTCAAGTTGGTGCTGTGGCAATCAACCGTTAGCGGAGTAAGTGCTTTGGGCCTTAGAAGACTAACATCGTTAAGCTTCATACTTGCATCGTACAGCGTAATGACTAGAAACTCGTCATCGATCTGTAAATAAATTCTCTTCGGTTAGCAGATTGCATATTGGAAGCCAGCGGATTAACTTGATAATCCGAGCCGTTAATATTACGGCTTTGTAATGCGTTTACTCACCACTTCCCACTCAAAATTATCACTGCCAAACCAGCTACTTAATAATACATCAAGCTGCCTCTTTTCAACGTATCGGTAGGGTATTTTTTCTTTGTAGACAGGCATGTTCGGAAGGAACTTTGGTTAATGATGCTAGCAACTGAGGACGAATCGTCAACGACCAGCTGCGGGGTCTCTCCGTCCAACGAGAGATAGCAGCATCTTGGTACGGAGAGCTGACCAATTGGGAAACTCAACGTCAGCAAACACAACAACTCTTCTCTCGCTCGATGGTCAAGCTAGCCTGAATAGGAATATTTGGAGAGACTGTTCTTCTCAGTGTTGCTGCGCACCAGGCTAGCTTTTCTTGACGAAGGATCCGCCTGAGGCTCAACTCTTCCATTGGATCTATAGATCGATAGGGGCAGAGCGCGAGCTGGCAGATTCTTTGCCACGTACAGGCCTTTCAAACACCATCGCGGCGCAAAAACGGTGCCGAGAGATATCGTTCTTAACCTTATTCGTATCAAATACCTCGCTGAAGACCTAGCACGAACATCCTAGCGACGAGATTGCGGGAGAAAACAAAGTGAAGATGGTGCAAGATCCAACAACAACAACGCCAGAAAAGCGGATGGATGCCGACCAACAGCGGTTCAACACACACTCTCACCAGCTGTTCACTCCCGAGCTTGATAATGTAGAATGTCTACGAATATTCACAAATAGCAGAGAATTCAACCAACGCTATATTTTTGAGAAAGAGGCTTTGCAAGATCTCATAGACGTATGTGTTCAAAAATACAGTATCAAAATACGCAATGGATTTAGTTTAGTTAAACATGAGTTCTAGGAGAATAATAGAAAATCAAATGAAACATTCTAGTATATATAACCGCCGCAATCGGTCTCCTAATACCTTGGACATTAGCTAACGGGGGAGTTTATTTATAGTATTGTACGGCAATTGAACACCCTAAGCCGGTTGCTGATTTCGCAAGAAGGATTACAGTTCATCATAGATGGACATAATATATCTTCACGATTCTTGCGGATAGTGACGGCGTTTGGAGCAAGGCGGCACGACGAGAACCGTGCTTGGGATAGCTATCGAATTTCACCAGCCCCATTAGCTACTAGTAGTTCCTTTTCAGGTATATAAACAGCCTACCCCACTTCTATAACCGTTTATGCTGACATTTGTATGCGAAGAAATATCTTATGTCATACGTTACGTCGAGCGGCATGATCGGAGTCCTCAAAATCCTTGGTCTGTGCGGCAAATCGGTGTCTACCAGCAGATACTTGGCCTTGGAAAATCAACATGGGTCTTACTACAACCACCTGACAACGTTTACCATAGGTTGAAAGATTCTCTGGAGAACAGAGCCACTACAAGTAAAAATATACCGATAAACTCCTGTCTCCTCCATTTGGATATCCTAGAGTCAGTTTCTAGTAGCTGGAGCGACTATATTGAATATTCCTGGTCCGAAGTTGATAAACTGGTATTGCTCCGTTCTTTCTATAACACATTCGAGTTTTAGTACTGATTGAAAACTTCTAGGACGACAAAGCATGTTTGTTGGAGATGGGTTACGATAAGAAGAACGACTACGTCGTAGTGTTCAAGGACTGTCAGAGATTACAACGGCTGCGGCGTCGATTGCTGCGAGCTCGATCGGTTTTAGAATCCAACCTGGCACTAGTGGACGGAATTGCCGCCCGATTTCCAGACGCATGCAGCATCCGTATAGAAAACTATAAGGCGGAAATCGATCGGCACCGCAGAAATCTACTTTTAATAATCGAGCATCTGAGGGGGACTTCCGAATTGGTTCGAGTGGACTCTTGAATAAATTCCGCGATTGGGAAAGACTAACAGGTTTTGTAGCTTTTCAATATCCTAAACGCACGCAATGACAAGTTTGTTTTGGACGGAACCCAGGCTATGCGGGAGAGTCTCGGCATAATGGGCAGGGTTGCGGAACAAGGTCAAGTGGACTCGGCGACGCTAAAGCTATTAAGTATGATAGCTACAATATACCTACCGGCCTCTCTAGTAGCTGTAAGTTGGAAACCTTCCATCCATTCTGCATGCCAATTTAAGCCTTGCATCCACTGACTCGCAATATTTTTCAGACAATATTTAGTTCCAATCTTATACAACTCAAGACCGATGATACGGGTTCGACCTCCTTCCAGCCAGTGTCACAATTCTGGATCTATATCGTTCTAGCCGTGGCTCTCACTCTCTTGACGTTTCTTTGCGTTGCTCTTGTTTTAAGACGGGAGATTATTCAGAGCATTCGGAAATATTGGTCGGCTGCGTAGAATATTATTTCAAAGCAAAATTAATTTTCTCGACAACAGCATTGACTGGGACATAAGTAAGTGGTTATCATTAAAAAGTTTTTTTCTCATTCTAATAACCTCCTAAGAGCTAAAGTGCCGAGAATTCTTTATTTCGCTCTCTGCCAGTCAACTTTCAGCAAAGCAAATACCAATTTATGTTGCACCCGAACCTTAACCGCTACTATAGCCATATGGTAGTTTTCAAGGTGATCTTTAAATAATGATTGTATTAATGGACCTGGTTTTAACAAAAATAGACTTGATCTGAATTCTCCCAAATTGAATAAAAATTATTACTCTTTTTAATGCTAAAATATGTTAGAGGATCCACCTTCTCAATAAAAAATTACAATACTTTCCAGCACTACTGTAGAGTTGACGGTAAGCTTTTCCAAGCGGGCGGGCAAACCAGGGAAATACCGTGTTAATGCATGTTCAGCCTTGGCTTCTTGGCTGCAGATGGGCTTGAGTGAAAAACACCAAAACTCTCAATATCAGTGATATCAGAGCGTCGTCGCCAAGAGAAATATTGGGCTGAGTTGAAGCAATAACTTTTGCCTCTTGTCCCACGAGGCTGTAATAATTCTAGATTCTTTGCCCCTCACGATTTTGCAGCTGCGCAGATATGAAAATCATAGATAAGCGGGTTACTGGATCCAGACTGGACCCAAAATTCCACCTCGTGTATATTCGGTGCACTTTTCTTCGATGATAACACTAGCCAGCCACTCAAGAGCAGAAAATGGCGTACGCTGTCCTAGTAAACAAAGCAGTCCAGCTTCTTGTCATTGCTCATTTCATATTGTCTGTTACCTCTCAATTCGCAACCCTCGGTCCAGTTAATATCGAGCCTGCATCGAACACATCTTATCATCTTGTTGGTACTTTAACATCATTTAGCACGCCCGCTGCCTGTAATAATGGTGTTTTCCTCAATGCCGATACGCTCGCTTTATTTTCCTCGGGCACAGAAATAGTTCAAAATGTCTTTTCTCACTATAGTGTAGGGTGCTTTATTTCTGGGCCTAGTTCTTGCTGTCCCCCGAACTGGGCAGAAGCAGGATACTATATTAGCAGCGTTGCTAGCTGTCCACCTGGATATAGTAAACTTCCACCAGTAACGGAACTCAGCCCAAATTTCGGTGATGACCCTAGTGAGGAATATGCATATATCAGCTACCTGAGCTCGGGAACCCAGAGTGTATGGCCTTGCTGCCCGACGTGAGTACTAACAAATAATGTTGCTCATTTTGTCACTACTTCGATATGGATTGCAACTATCCCAACGCTAATTCTTTTCTACGCCTGATACAGTGTCACTTACTCTTTTTCGAAGGGTTCAACCTCTGGTGTGTTGCGTGGCAATCAAATAAACCTAGATACCTTTAAAGGCTCAAGTGGTTCACCATATACCGCGCGATGCTATTACCTTCAATCTCAAGTCAGCCAGTCATACACCGAAAGCGGGACTACTTTCAACATTGCGCACCAATTCTGGGCGAATCCGCTTTATATATTTAGCGACGAAACCGAATTACAGACCACTCCTCAGACCAACCCTGCTCCAACAACGCTTGCCACAAGTCCGTCTGGATCTTCTACCGCCCGCCCAAAATCAACCGCTACATCAGCCGTAAGGCCCAGTCAAACGCAAGAAAACTCTGGCACTCCTACAGATGGGGCAAAGAAAGAAGGTTCGGGGTTGTCAACTGCCGCGGCTGCTGGTATCGGTGTTGGCGTTGGAGTTCCCGTGGTTCTAGCGGCTATATTTCTCAGATACTTCCTCACGCGGAAGAGGTTGCGGTCCGCTACCGAAACTCTAAGCAAGCCTAGCGTGAAAAAAGATGCAGCAGTGGAACCAGGTATCATGGAGCACCCTGGAGGGATTGGAGGGATTCAAACAAACGAAGGGACGAAAGGGTTGTAGCAGATTCTTTGGAAGGATATCTCTATCTCCGTAGTTGTAGAATCCGAGTTATAAAGATCTTATAGTCCAATAATGTGTTTCGAAGAGCTTAACTCCATGGAGATATTGGAATTCAATGTAATAGAGCCATTTAATTTTAATTTTTTTATTTTTGACTCGTCTAGAAATATCGATACATTGCCATATATTTAACCTTAACTCTACCTGAATTCAAAGGGCTTGTAGCCACCAATAGAATTCAGGTAAATAGAATACGCGAATAGACAGCGCCCGATTTTTGCAATACAGGCTTGAAGTTTAGGATGGACTGTCATATAAACTTCGGAAGTATATGATGTAAGCGTGTCGCTAATTCTCCGCGCGAATTCTGCTGATAATCGTAGGGCCCACAGAACGGGGTCTGTCGGTCTCGCTACGTAATATCGACGACTCTCTCCTCCTTTGGATACCGCGAACTTGGTAATAATTTGTAACAATATCGTATCTCCTGACGGTCAGCATCCACTTTCTAGCAAACACGGGTCGAAACCCGGGATAGAGTGGATGGTAAGTATCCCCTGCACAGGGCATAGTATTTTCTGACCGAAAGCGATAGAAAGATAAGCCAACTTCCAGTGAGAAGTTTACTGGTAATCAGAGGTCCGGTGGAGCGAGGTAGTCTATCGCCTTCCCTAGATCTCACCAAGTCCCTGCCTCTTTGCTACTCGCGTAGGAATTCTAGCGATAATCGTAGGCCTCGTAAGCGAGGTAATCAAGCGCCTTTGTCCAATTTCACCACCGGTGTTGGTTCTGGCAGTCTCGATCTCGGAGATAATGTAGGTTCAAGAGGCTAACTGAGATGAGCCCTAAAGTAAATGTATCTAGAGAAGAGGAAACTTTCAAAATGCGAGATTAAGAACAGTAGGCGAAAATATTAATTGGCCGCGAGAATTCTACTAAGAATAGAAGGTCCAACTGAACGAGGCAAACTAGTTTTTATGCTCAACTGGATTGATTCAATTTTTCGATTGAAACCACGTAATTGATGGTAACAGAGAATTGACAACCAAACACTGCGCGGTAGCGCCCACTTTAAATCGAAATTGGGTTGATCACCGGGACGAACCGAATGATAAATATCCCCAGCGCAAGGCATCAGCTACACGGAAGATGAGACTAGTTTGAGTATAAAGTCGGAATAGGAGAATCGGCTTGAGTTGGAGGTGTAAGAAAGGGTGACGAGATCAATTCGCCGCAAGAATCTTGCTGACGATCGAAGATCCAACAGAGGGCGGTAGACGACTTTGGCTTAGAGCACTTGACTTTCTAAGATATTTCCGGTTCTCACCCCTTCTGGAATAGTGCCACGTAGTTTTTTGGGCACAGGGTAGTCTGAATGTCGGTGTAAGATCTGGTCGAGATGGAATGTCTATTGGAGGATTAAAGTACGTAGCACAGGGAATACCTGGAACAAGAAAAAGGGCAAGTTTGCAATCAAAATTTCGTTAGGAGAAGTGGGGATCAATTAGCATCCAGAATTCGACCGATAATTGTAGGTCCTTTGGAGCGAGGTATTTGCGCTTGTTGTTGCAAACTCCTTTGTTCCTTGAATTTCCCAAGTTGCAGGAGTCGAAAGTACTTTTTGGGGAGATAGTGAGGTTGACAATCGGGAATGTTCCACTTTGCGGCAGATTCAGTTCTCCCTCGAGCTGGTCGATAGAAATTAGCTGCACAGGGCATGATCAGAACCGAGGAAGGTTCGAGATTCTAGAGGCGGGAAAGGGTGTTGGTGCTTTATATCCTGTTGATGATCGCGAGTACAAGAAAACGATCTTGCTGAACAGAATTTATCAACGTCTAGTCTTCTCCTAGTATCTGAGCTATTTGCACCGCAGTGTAAGTGGGAGGCTGATCAATATGTATCAGCGTCAGAGGTCGTATATGCCGGAAGGAAAGAAGAGAATGGGTCAATTGGCTAGTCGGATTCTTTCGATGATCGGGGGTCCCACAGCGTCAAAGCATGATATAACGGTAGCCTTCACTCGTCGGCGGAGAGTCTGTTTTTGCCTCTTTCGTAGCAGGCGGAAAAGCGCTTCCGTCCGCTGGTGTATTCGCTCACTCGTGTCACCGTCTTCAGGAAAGGGCGGAGGGTATTTGCTGTCGCAGGAAAGTATTATGACTAGTTTCGGGCTCGCCAGAACATAGAAAGGAGCGACACAGGGCATATATGACGGAAAACGAAGAAGAAGAAGAAAAAAAGAGAGTGGTCTGCTTGTGGGATCGTTTCGATGACCAAGTGTTCTAAGGTAAAAAATTGCTCTAAAGTACCGTCCTTCGATTCTCAGACGCGGATTCGAAGAGGAAATGGTGATATTCGTTGCGTTGCTTAAGATTTGCGCGACTCCGGTACTATACAAACCGAGACACTAAGAAGAACATGCGCGTGGAGACCATATGCAGATATATTCATACTTCAAAGCAGATGAATTGAGGAAGCGTGTCTCGCTCAACTGAGCCCCGCGCACGTGTGGGGTTTAATATGCTGTTGCGCGTTGCCCAGTTGTGAGATTTTGGATCCTGTGTTGCCAGCTGCTTGGACGGGGTAGCGGGGCTTCTCAGCTACAAGAACCTATGGCGCCTGAAAATTCTGATAAGATGGATATTGAGATCAATTCTGCTACTGAATTTAATCACAAAACATCCGAAACAATCGAGACCGATGTTTCGATACCTCGAAGCATTCCAACCGTACAGGTCGAAGATGTTTTGAAAACTGACGACGACGACATGGCTGAAGACGCCATATCTGATGGAGAAACGCGCAGCAGCTCCCCACCGTCAGAGTCGAAAGGAAAAGGCAAAGCCGTAGACTCAACAGCTCAAAAGTATTATGATAACGAGTCGTGGTCAAATACCGAACCATCAGATGCGAGAACAGACACTCGGACGAACGAATCCGTAACCAGCTACTACGGCGGTGGCGGCTCGGCCTCCTACAGCGCCTCTCTAGCAAATGAGTTAATAGGCTCAAACGATCTCCTTGATTTCCTGGCCATAGTCCAGCACCGTCGGATTGACCTTCTCCCATTCCAGTGGGAAGTAGGCGAGAGCCTCGGTCACGGCGGTACGGCGAATATATTTGGCGGCGGAAACATCGAGACTTCGCAGGGCCACAATCTTAGCTTTGCGTTCAAGCGTTTTCAGCGGGAAGGTGCTGGACATGAGAAAGATCCCAATAAGGTGTACCAGGCATTGTTATCGGAGGTTTACGTCCTCGGTCATCCGGTTGTGCGCCAGCATCCGAATGTCAACCCTTTACAAGGTGTTTGTTGGGATGTAGTGTACGGTGAGCCGTGGCCGGTGCTTGTGTTCAGAAAGACAGAATATGGGGACCTTAGGCAGTTTATGAAGACAGCAGAGGGAAGAGGATTGAGTTTCACCGACAAGATTAATTTGTGCTGGGATATCGGGAATGCGATTGAATTGATGCACGCTTGCCGTCAGTGTATCCTTACCATGCCCTATAACAAAGCACAGCTAACGGATTCCGTTACATTTAGACGCTATACATGGTGACTTAAAGCCAGATAATATTCTCATCTTCAAAGACCCACTTGGCAAGTTCTCTGCCAAAGTCACGGATTTCGGATACTCCGCGATCTTTGCGCAGGGAAATGAAGAAGCCATAATCACGTTGCCTTTTTCATGGCCGTGGACTGCACCGGAAGTCGAGGAAGATTACCATGTCACTCTGAAAAAGGCCAAAGAGGCTGATATATTCTCGTACGGTTTAATCTGCTACTGGCTTCTCTGCTATGATATGATACCCAGAGACAAAACCAAAACCGAAGATGTTCCTGATCCTAAAATAATTGATGGGCTGAAGAAGCATCCAGAGCTCATCACTCTCGTAGAAAAGGATATTCAAGTTGTCACGGAGCAAACTGATGTACTCGGGTTGAGCTGGTTCTTCGACTTATCACTGGCACAGAGAATTTTGAACCTCAACAGCCTGCCAATGCCAATCGGCAAAATACGGTACGTTTACCTCATGTAATCGATTTCGGCTTACGAAATTTGTATACTGATCTGCTTGTTCCAACAGAAAGCCGCTGCCTCTGATGGAGGAGTATGGTAAATCCTTGTTATTGAGGACGAAAGCATCCTTTAATGTAGGTTTTAATCGTTGTGACCTCGCATTCATCTCTGCAACTAACAGGGTGGTAAATAGCTGGTCACTTTATTGTCCCAATTTAGGATGTGTCGACGTGAAACAAAGAAAGCCGTTTTCAAACGTCTCGAGGCGAGAGCTAACGAACATCCTGATCCTATCATCCGAGGCAATTCAGCTTACGACTTGGCACTTTGCTATATGATCGGCTTCGCAGTCAAGCCCAACAAGAAGAAATCTGAAAGCTGGCTAGAAAAGACCGAACGACCTCGCCAGGATCTCGAGGATGCTATCGAAATGTTCAAAACAGACACCAGCTCGCTGTACCATGGAATCAATGCCAAGATAGACTATTTTGACGCCGCACGGCCGAACAAGGATAGGCCCAGAACACCCGTGCCAGTATCAGATCCAGCGGACCCGGATGACTCTGACGCCGAAGTTCTTATAAACCCTACAGACGAAGATGTTCTAGTATTGGGCGCCACCGCTGCGTGGGTACATAAGATGCTTGGAATAAACCCTGGCGAAGTTAGAATGTTGTTCAACACTGATGAGCCTCTGGAGTCAGAAAATTCCAAGCGACAACTTAATGACCTCACACGGGATCAGTTCGGTTGGGAAAATGGTGGCTCGGTAACTACCAAGATATCATTCACTTTAAACCGAGACGGTCACGATACAGATGAGGATGACGATGACGATGAAATGGACGCACCCGGGGAGCAACTCACTTCAGCCACGGATAGTCAAATACCACCTATTATAGAGGAAATCAAAAACCCAGTGGAGGTAAATCTCCAGCCGAAGACAGTCGAGGAGGAAGTAGCGCAAATTCGAGAAAGCATCAATAAGAAGGTAAAAGTCATCGGACCCGATCACGAAGATACCCTTCGAGACATGGACAAACTCAGCCAGCTCTACGTCGGCCTTGAGAAATGGGACGAGGTCGAAGCACTAGAAACTAGCATCCTTAGTACCCGGCAAAACATCCTGGGCACGGAGAATCCTGCTACCTTGAGAAGTATGGAAAAGCTGACGGGTGCTTTGATGATGAAAAGGTGCTACAAGGAATCTGAGCATCTTGTCTTGGAACTGTTCGAAATCAGAAAACAGGTTCTAGGAATTAAGCACGAGGATACGCTAAAGTCCCTCAAGGGTCTGGATTGGTTGAATAAACGGTACATGGAGGACGAAATGGTAGATGATGCACAACCTCTGCTTGAAAAAATTGTTGAGATTGAGAAAAAGGCATATGGCATTGAGGATAAACGGACCTTGTGGAACATGCGGTCACTAGCCCTGCTTTATGGCACCAAGGAGAGATTTGAAGACGCAGAGAAACTCCTGCAACAAATTATAAGGGAGACGGAAAAGTCGCAAGGCAACGATAACGAAGATATGATAGAGAGCCTGCAACTACTAGTCGGCATCTATACGATGCAGATGCTGACAGGGTCAGACGACCGAGGAGAACTCACACAAAAAATCCACCAAACTCAGATGCAGATTGAAAACACTAAACACAGAGTCACGGGTGCGAAGGCTAACGAGACCCATCACCACCACCACCACCACCACCATCACCACGATGGCCACATCTACACCCATGATGATGATGATGGTGAAAGTGATGATAACGATGGGGAGCCCTGCGAGCATTATAAAGCGGCAAAACAGAATATTGATTCCATGGGCGGTCTCGTTCTAGATTATCTCAACCAACATGTAGACACCGAGGAAGTTGACAAAAACATTAAAGAGGCAGAAGAGGCGCTTGAGAATCTCGACGACGATGCACCCGAGCGCACACATGTTCTCGCAATGCTTGGAAAGGGATATGTTGACAGATTCCGGCACCTCAACGACATTGACGATCTAGACACTGGTATTATGTGGGCGGAGCAGGCAATACTGGTTGTTCCTGAGGATCACTCTGAAAGAGCACCAAGGGCAGATGAATTAGGTACCTACTTTTATCTCCGGTATGAAGCCAGGAAATCGCCGCAAGATCTCGACAGCGCCATCAATTATACCTAAGAATCCGTACAAACTGCCGATGGAGAAGACACCGATCTAACACGAAGAATGGAGGACCTAGCCATGCGGCTAAAAGAACGATATGACCTAGGATTAGATATGGACGATTTGGATACCGCAATTATGTGGGCAGAGCAAGCGACGCACGCCGTTTCCACCGAGGACCGCCGCAAGTGGTGGCTGGTCTTGTTGAGCTCCTGGAATAATGAAAAGTACCAGCTACTCGAGGACCTAGACTCTCTCAGCAGCGCAATATCTGCGCTCGAGCGAATCGAAGAAGATGGAATTCCCCTCGAGATCAAGACTCAGGTGCAAATGTATGACGAACTATCAGATCTGTATGAAGAGAGATTCGCCAAGTTCTCCACAGGACCTGACTCAGAGGATCTAAATAAATGTATCTTGAAGTCCGAGCAATCCGCGAATCTCGCCAGGGATATCGGTGACGATGGGCCTACAATCGGCGGGGAGAAACCGCATGGGATATTGCTGATGAAGCTGGCGTGGAAGTACTTTATGCGATTCATGGTGATGAATGAGCCAGAAGATCTGGAAGAAGCATCCGTGAGTATTGAGCAAGCTGCTCAGCTCGTTCCTGTGGATAGTAGGCATCGGGAACGACTAGAGAGAATACGGGGTCAGATCCTAGGATCGAGCAATAGAGTAGCACAAGGGAAGCATGGATGGAGGGTGTAAATATGTTGCCATAAATAGGACCTTCACGGAACCTATACCAGGGGCAGTATGAGTTATTTATAATTTTACTATACTATTTCCCATCCCCGCTTGATATATAACTTGTAATACCATTTGTCCGTGTTTAAGGTACGTTGAGTGCCATGGTCTCTACAACGCATAGAGATGCCGCATCACCGCTTGTCCCTGTTGAGGTCTAAGCCAATATGCCCGTTTAGGCAGGTTACCCACAGTTAAACAATATACAACACGTCACTTGGTGTTGCGATCCTGGCTGCTCTTTACGACCGATGCTGATGGATTGAGCCGTACGCTTCTCCAGACCAGGATCGAGTTCGGTCTTGAAACCGAATCATCGACCCCAAGATTTATTAAGTTCAGAGTTTAGAGCCATATTCGAGCGACTTGTAGTGAGTCCAATCATCGCAGGTGGTGGTTATCTTGGCTAGTTATATTGCAACCAGGCGGTAGGTGTTGCGGGTGTCGGTGGAATGAGTTGTTGATGACTAAGCACAACACGAATTCTTCACCTTCACATTTTATCTTGGATCTATCAAGAGAAATAATCAGCAACTCAGAACAATACAATGCTCACAGCCACTTGCATATTATCCTCGAGGCTCACTGTGCTCATATCTGACACTGGGTTAGCTTAGACTTGTAACTAAACCTGGGGTGACTTGGTCTCGTCCCCGGACCAACACGAAACACTTAACTTGCATTTATTAGTGTTTAAATTTTGAATATTTGTTAGTATTCGAAAATTATGCTCTGTTCATTTAGAATTTTACGATTGGCGTCTCTTAATGACGCTATACTATTCAATTCTGAAAGCGTACGTGTTGGGATATATTATTGGAAACTCTTAACAAAATCTTGGTTGCCTGCGAGAATCCGGAATCTCCGGTGCTGCAAACGTAGACGACCATCGCGTGGTCGCGTTTGACGAGCACGGAATCCTCGTATCCAGCAGCGCGTAGATATCTTTTTTCAAGACAGCGGAGCAGCAACTTTATTAATCCAAAATATGGTTACTGCATAAAGTTAGTTTTGGATATCGGAACTACAATCAGTATTATTTGATGCCTGAAAACTTGACTTCAGGCACCATATGATCCTTTTCGTGCGAGCACCGCCGTCCAATCGATGCAATCTGTGCCACACCAATCTGTGCCACATCGCTGTTGTGAAGTGCACTTCGAATATTTCAAGCCTGCTGTAGGATGCTAAATGGTATAGTATATATGAGCCCACATCTAATCTTACACTTACTGCCAAAGTAATTATTCATTTTGAACGCACAATACCAACTTGAAGCATTTTATTTATTTTAAAGCACTCATAAGACACAAATATCGTAGCATTCACTACTTATTCCCAAATTTGGCCAAACTTAAAATCGATCACTTGCTTCGTCTAGCACAACAGTTCGAGAAAATGGTGTTATTTCGGAATCGACCTACTCAAGAACAAGGTTCGTCGGCCTCACTTCAGTTTGCATTATTAGTCTAAATACGCTAATGTATCATCACTTTAGGTCTGACTAAAGAGACTCTTACTTTCATAATCAATCATGTCGTCCTACCGCCAAAGGTCCCTCAAGAGGAGGAAAGCGACATAAGAACCAAAAACTTCAAACTCTTAGAGTTTCTAGAGACAGTCGCCGGCGAATATGTCTCTAGTAGCTCGAATTTACCCGTGCCAACCAAAGCCATTAGGCTGCTAAAAGCGACTGCTAGAATCCATGACCCTGGCGCCGATTTTGCGGGACGGCTTAGAGAAGCCATCTTGAACTTAGAAGAAGGAGGTAAGTGATATATTTGTGTGAGTACGGAAGACCGGCATCAAAATACTAACTCGGGTAATAAATTAATAGATGTCTTCGCTGTACACGTTTTTATGCAAAACGCGGGACTGGTCTTTCGAAGGCTTGGAGATTCTCTTCAAATGGAGGCTTTTGAAGCATCGCCCCTTCCGGGAGCTGTGTTGGGCTGCAAAGGACGCTTGAGATGTAAATTTCCGGGCCCTGTAACCGCAATCCCATGGGAAGAAGCCAGAGATCCAGCCTTCTTAAAAGAACTAGGAAATTATCTGCAACATATGGACACTGAGAAATTCACGGCTAAGACTCTCTCCAAGTCTCGGAAAGGGGGGAACGACCTGTCTGAAGAGAGAGGTACTGCCGACCCCCGATATATTGTCGAGCTTTTCACCGGTATAACGCGTGGTATTGGGACGGAGGTTGAGAAATCCGGTATATTGAAAAACTTGCGCGACGAAGTCAACTGGAAAGATGCGCGGGATCCATGGAGAAGAAGCGGTTTGTGGCTGGTTATTCGGGTTGCGTTGCAATCTACATTGGGTTATGACGAATATAAATGTTTTCTACTAGAAACCATCCGCGCTATACTCGACCAAGCCATTAAACTTAATGTTGATAGTTACATGCTATCTTGCATAAATCGAAAGCTAGCTCGCCGCGCCTCTAAGATTGGACAACCTAAAATACCTCAGTTCCTACTTGAAAGGATATTAAAAACTTCAGAAGAAGCACAGCAAATTCTCTCAGGGCGGTGGAGGCAAGAAATTTCAGACTCAGAGCCGCTAGTCAAATGGGAAGCTGGTTTGAATACTCCACAAAACATTGCAGAAGCTGGTCATATCCGCCTACGAAATGCTTCGTCCTGGATAGAAAACCGACTCGAAGCATACAGGAACCCCTTGGTAACGATAGCGAATGTCAAAGATCCACAAGAAAAATATCGCCATAAGGACCTTAGTTCGCCTCCAGTCTTATCTGGTGGAACGGAGGTTGAGGCAGCGATCAACCTCATTAATTTTGAGAGGTGGATAGAGCGAAATCTTGAAAACTGGTGCTCCTCTTTGACTGCCGACGACCAAACAGAAAGAATCCGGTTTCTATCTACGAGCATCAAGGATTATCACGTGGCAGCATCAAAAATATATGTTAAGCGCAATATTCTTGATACTTCAAAAATGCTACTCATAATTATGGAGATGTGGATTCAACTTGACAAAGCGATCTGCAAAAAGGAGCGATTGTTGCTTGAATATTCCCCGGAAATACCAACTAAGCTTCTCGAACCTCTGCTTTTAATCAATATGAATGAAATGAAAAGGCTTCAGAAAGTTGAGAATTACCTCCAGAATCGTCACTCTGTTGCTAAAAGGTACAATCGGTCCTCAATTTTCAGCAGTGCAAGTTCTAGGACTAGCTTCGCGGTTCAATACTACAACCAATCAACCGAACTTCAGGCACTGCGGGTGGAAATCGTCGTGAAAGCCGAAACTGCCAGAGAAAATAAAAAGAGAGAGCTCAAGAAATTGAACGAAAAGTACCGAAAGCTGCTAGCGGACTATCAAGGAATGTCCTGCGAAGAGAGGAGGACAAACAGAAAGGGTAAAAAATATCACTCACATGGTTATTGTGATAGATGTCAACTGTGGGACCAAATACAAGGAATGAAAATTACGGCCCATGAGTGGCCACTGCCCGCGGGCGAGAACGAGATAAAATCAACTATTTTCGAGCTGAAGCCGCCAAGGCAGTTTGCTACTTGGAGAGATTTAACTTACTACATCCTGATAGATGTATGCACTACTGCCCCTAATGAATATTCAACGACAAAGTCCTACTGCTTTAAAAACTGGGATATTCTCGGATCGGTCAGGTCCAACATCCGCCCACGTGTGACGTGGTCATCCCAAACGAAACCGATCTCTGGCGGCTCGCACTATTCTGAGCGCAGGATACCCGCGAATGAAAGCGATATTTTGGTGAAACATGCTGGTCAATTCCTGCTGCTAGATACCGAGAACGAAGAGTGGATACGAGACCGCCATGAAACCTGCAGCCTTGTCCCATTATGCACATCGAAATTGTCGGGAACACCATATGAAGTTTTAGCATATGCTGTTAACAACACCACTCACAGTCACAACGAGGTGATATCTGAGCAATACAAGTGTCCGAAGTCGTTAACGCTCCACGAATACGAAGCATTTTCATCTCTTCGATCTGGTGATCGCCTCCAATGGCACAACATTCTGATCGAACTCCGAAAAGGCGACCTTAAGTTCAAGGATGAGCCAGTGTTTACGCTGTTTCTTCACGCTGCTTGCCATGCCGGAGAGGCGACTGACTCGTTGGATTGGAGAAGAAACTCTCATGTTACCCTATCAGCAGAACGGTTCTCATTGGAACTCCTGAAGACTTTGCGTCAAGCATTAAGTGTTCTTGAGGATAACTGGCAACAAGCTAATACGCTTAAACTTCTTATTTTGCTTGCGCGTCGCCTCCTGACCGGCGGCCACCCCTGCGTGAAATCAGAGGTTATTAGCTTTCTTAAAGTCGCACGAAAGGTTTGCAACCCTTGGGTTGAGAGTATACGAGACAAACTCAAAACTGAATCGGATGCGGATTCGATCCAAAAACTTAGATACTGGCTCCTCAGAATATTAGGGATACAATGCAGCAGTTTCGACGTTGAAGAAGACGTTGTACCTCTTGTATTCGAATCATGTGAAGATATTATTCAGTTTCTGATCTGTCAGATTACGATACACGAGAACTGTCTCGGGATTCTCTCAAAGCTACCCCTGGACCTTAGCTTTTTACTAGAAGCAAATCGACGACTTGGTATAACCGTGGAAGACTACATCCAAGATCGTATTCGTCAGAATCCGGATATATTATTTGGTATTCTTCGGAAATCTCTTCCAACACAAAAGGCATCTGGGAGTTGGCACCAGCTCGCCCAACCGGCTGAACGGTGGTGGAGATTGAATTCGAATGGCTGCGAGGGATCGCCAACCACGATTTTTGATTTTAACGTCTTGCAAGGGAAACTGCTGATCGATGGACAACCTAATGGAAGACTACCCGAAAATTATTTCACACATGACAGTTATGTAAAGTTGCTTGGAAACGTAAGTATCATTTGTTTTTAGCTCCTAACGAATAAAAGGTCTAATGGTTTACAGCGAATACTTGATATCATTCCTTCTCAAATGCCTGGCATGCGTTATCAGACGAAAGAAAAATTTTACGGGTCCACTCTGCACTTTCAGATGAACGGCGGTTTCTTAATAATTCGCAAACAGTGCGCAGAAGAATATGAGTTCATACCTGCAGACCAATTTTTCGGCGATCTTCCGAGGCCGCTAATAGAAAGCGGAAGCCAATGGCTGAACCTCTCTCAAGGGCAGGTAATATTTTATCAATCGGATTTTTGGTGGGCAGACGCTCCATTGGAAGACGATTGGATTCTGAATAGGCGCGATGGCAATTGGGTTATGGAAAGAAAATCCGATAAGCTTATCGACATCGATAGTGGTATTCATACCGCAGCATATCAAATCTTAGGGCCGATAGAGGCCCGTGAATATCTCATTACGACAATCAATCAGAATGGGAGGGTTTGTATAAATTTGCCCAAATACGAACTCAGTTTTTTCATAAACGAATCGCATCTTGTTGAGTGCGAGAGTTTGAAAGGTTGGGTTGTGGATCCACATCAGAAACTCGGAACTTTCATCGGCCTAAGAACTTTTCTGAAGCTCAGAAGCAGCGATGAGTGTTTGAATAAAGAGTGCGTCCTAGTTCCATTAGGCTCCATTAAGCCCGCGCTAGCGAAGACTGGCAACCACTGCGTCGTCCATGTAGAGCCTATCTACAGGGAGCGGACGTACACCATTTATCATATCGACAAGTTCCTAAAGCAAGTGCGAGACGACGGGACACTCAGGGCGCGATATACTCGAATCTACCTTCACGCTGTGACAAGCGGTATCATGGAAGACCCTCTCACCGGACGAACTGGAGTTGACGAATCTTTGGACTTACTGAAGAACGCGGCCTCGTTTTCTTTTCCACAGCTTCACCATGACGAGGCTTGCCTTCTGAGTGAGATCGGCAATTTGACGCCATCGCGATATTTTTACCCCGAACACTTACGCGAGATGCAAGAAGTTGGTTGGAAGAAAAATATGCCAGCATGGGTACAGCACGACGAGTTCTATACAGCGGTCCGCGACATACTAAACGATTGGAATCGACGTCAGTTTTTAATCGAAGGATCGGAAGTCCACGATGTTTTGGAGATTGGTTCGGACGATCTATTAGAACGGGGACGAAACATAAGCAGTGCTTTCATACCTGGGGACCCACATGCTCCACATCGACATTCTGCGGCTGTTTTACACAGCCCAAGAAATGCCGTGACAGATAGGGAAGCTTACGTTCAAGTTATGTCTAGGGCATCTTTTCAGTGGGAAGAAAAACAATATTTGGACTTAGAATTCGGCTCGCTTCTTATGAGAAAAAATTCGCTTCCAGGATACTCGTCATACAAATCGTTGGAGTATTCTTCAAATTTGTTAGGAACTCCGCCTTCCGATCAATGGTGCACACTTTACGAGCTCTGTCGGCGGGCAACAAAAGCGGACCGGTTCGGTTTGCTTTTCGTGTTTAGTTATTTAGTGTATGACGAACCCGCTAACCGGAAATTCCTGCAGTCCCTGCTCGCTGTGGCCGTAAATAATAATTTCAATAACCTCCCAATACCACCATACAACGATTTCCAATTAGGAATAGGTATTGAACCGGAGATCTCTGACATAGAATATCTTCTAGGTCGCTCACCCGTACCGTATGAACTGTCGTTCTACAGTGCCCGTGACAAGGAAGATTACGGCTTAGCTTACAATACTGATCTCAAAAACCAAACTGAACTTGCTGCCCGCGCGATATTCGATCAATGGCCTACATCAAATGTCGTGAGCCCATCGTCAAGTGTTTACCCCCTACTGGATCTAGCACGGTCGATGACCGACATCAGACGCAGATTTGAAACCTGTTATCGGAACTCGGAGTTTTCGGACCACCTAGATGAGGTTATCAGAAGGCTACGAAATTTGCGAAGTGACACAAACATACTGAAACCATTTAGGTATCCCACGACTTGCGCTAAAGAATTTACGGAGCAGCCGGAACAGCCTCAAGATTATTTCCCTAATTTGGAGCGATTGCTAAAAGAGAGATTGGCGCCAAAGGACAGAGAGATGGAAATTACGAGACCCTATTCTCTCGTTCACGATGAGGTAGAAGTTGATGGTGGGCGGAGTTTGCAGCGAGTTGTTTCAGTCGTTCGCAAGCTTGGGGATTCTGGAGAGGAATTCACAAAATTGTACGCCAAACGCCTATTAGAGAGCATAAAGGTTCTGAAAGATTGTCAAATGACCCGAGGCCTCAAAAAGATCCCAGTTGAGCTATCCGCATTGAGAGAGCATGAGCATGTAGCCACCGCATATGTCAACACGTTGCTCTCCAGCATGAGACAAGCCTTACTTCCTGTAACAGAGGTTCAACAACTTCAAAAGATGAGCGGCGTTTGGCCCAGCATTACCAGATTGAATTTGCTCCAGAAATTACGGTTAGCGGAACGTGGTAAGCTTTCTCCAGGTTGGAAAGAAACCATTGTGGCTTTAGGTGAGGCTATCACCTGGGAGCAGAGAGCAAGCCGGCTTGTCAACCTGGCATGCAAGAATCTTGTTCAAGAGTTTGATCGAGAGGTACGAAATCCAGGGAGGCAAAACTGGATTGCTGGAGACCAGATAGATTGGCTTTTATTAGAACTCGACTCAGAAGTTTTGATCCGTCCTGTTCAGGCGAGTATCGGCTTCTCAATGATGGATAGTAAGAATGGAAACGCGGTTATGCAGCTAAATATGGGAGAGGGGAAGTCCGCGGTAAGTATACCTTACAAATTCCACATTTTCATAGCACCTAGCTGATAACATCTTTAAAGATAATCATTCCGGCAGTGGCAGCTGCGCTCGCTGACACAACAAGGCTCGTAAGGCCAATTGTGCTTAAACCGCTATTTACACAGGCGTTTCATACTTTGGTCCAAAAACTTAGTAGCCTAAGTGATAGGCGGGTATACTACTTGCCATTCGGACGACAAACAAACCTTTCAACGGAAAAGGTAAAGACAATCCAGAAACTCTATGAAGATTGTATGAGATCCGGGGCTATTGTCCTAGCCCTTCCGGAACATATTTTGTCATTCAAACTGGCGGGAGTTGAGCAAACAATTCAAGATCAAGAAGGAATATCGAAGCCATTGATCTCTTGCCAGCAGTGGCTATCAAAAAATGTTCGCGATATTTTGGACGAGAGCGATGAGATCCTCCACAACAGATATCAGTTAATCTACACAAAAGGCTCCCAGCTCCCTATGGAAGGAGGAAGAGACAGATGGATTTTGATACAGGAACTTCTTGACCTTGTCCAGGAGAAAGCAATTCAATATTCCAGGGAGAATCCCACCGCAATCGACGTTGAACCCAAGAAAGCCGAAGTGAAATATCGCTCAATCAGAGTGATCGATAGTAGTATTGGAAATCAGATGCTCCAGGAAGTCGCCTCGGATATCTGCATGGCCGATGATGATAAAGTTCCAAGCGTCTCTATCAAGCTCAAACTTTTAAGTCCCTCGATAAGAGAGCTAGCTCTGAGATTTATATCCGCTAAACTTATCTCAGCTAAAGAACAGAATGATCTGTTTAATGTTTGCGGGAATATTAAAACACAACTTCTGGTTCTTCGTGGGCTAATCGTCGACGGTGTTTTACTCTTTATTCTTCGCGATAAAAGATGTAGGGTGGACTACGGCCTAGACAGACAACGCTCCAACCTCGCTGTCCCTTACAGAGCCAAAGACAGACCTGCCGCTAGAGCTGAATTTAGTCACCCCGAAGTTGTACTAGTCTTAACTTGCCTTAGTTACTATTACGGTGGCTTGGCGATGGAAGACCTGAGGATTTGTTTCGACCTTTTGGAGAAAACCGATAACCCTGACCTGACATACGAATACTGGATCAAATGTTATCCAAATATAGCCCTAAATCTATCGAGACTGAGTTGTATTAACCTGGAGGATGACGAAGCAGTGCAGAGAGTTTTTGGTATTTTCCGATACAATAAAACCGTTATCGACTTTTTTCTGGCCGAGTTTGTTTTTCCCCGAGAAGCAAAGAGCTTTCCCTCCAAACTTTCAACGAGTGCATGGGACCTGGCGGAGCGGAAGCACCATAATACCACCGGCTTTAGTGGCACTAACGATAACAGATATCTACTACCAACGAGTATTCAGCAACTAGATCTCCCAGAGCAGGTCCATACGAACTCTTTGGTGCTCAAGAATATTCTTCTAGAGGAAAACAACTCTGTCTTCAAAGCCCACAAAGACAACGCGAGATTAGAAGCGCATGAGATTCTCGCCCAGATCGCTGGTTTCATCCCTAGAGTACAAGTTTTGCTCGATGTTGGCGCTCAGATTTTAGAGCTTGAAAATTGCGAAGTTGCTGAGGCTTGGCTTAAAGCTGATAAATCGAGCGAAATCCAGGGCGTAGTGTTCTTCGGCGACAATGATGAATTGCTAATCATGAGAAGAGGAGGGAAAACTGAGTCGTTTGTAACTTCTGCACTTTCAAAGCAGCTGGGGCATCTGTTGGTGTTTCTTGACGAGGCTCATACACGGTACCTACCCCTACAGGACAGAACTCGAAGACTAAATAATCGCTAACTTTGAGATTGATAATTCGTAGCGGTGTTGACTTGGTCCTTCCAGCAGGCTCCAGAGCTGCTGTAATGCTAGGTCCTAATCTTGTAAAAGACAAATTTGTTCAAGGTAAGTTCGACTATAAAATTTTTCAACTAAGCTTCGCTAATGTCTAAGAAAAGGCTGCATGAGAATGCGTAAATTGGGAAATGGACATTCCCTAATTTTTGTGGCGTCTCCGGACATTTATGCTCAGATTCAGAAGTCAGCAAATAAACAACCGAATGAGCTAATCGATACATCTGACGTTCTTCTCTGGACGATGCTCGAAAGTTGCCGGCAGATAGAACAAGGCTTCTCTACTTGGGCCGACCAAGGCCTTCAGTATCTTACGAGAAGAACCGGATGGGAAACGTTCCAACAGAACAGGTGTAAAGACCAACTAGAGGAGATGATGGTAGAAAAAGATGCAAGACTACTCATCGACATGTACGGGGTCGGTGGCTCTATTAAAATGATTTCCCCACAGCCTGTGCCGTTGGATGAAGTACAGGCGATTTATAGCCGTTTGGATCAATTTGGTATCAAACAATCACATAGTGTGTCAGTCCAAGAAGAGCAGGAACGTGAGACAGAACAGGAACAGGAACTAGAAATCTACAAAGAATACCCTCTGCCAGCAAAACCGAGCGAGCACTCTCTGGACATTGCAATTCTCGCCATGGCACTAAGTGGGCGGCTCAACAAAAGCTCCAAGGCTTTCTCCCTTGCCTATAGCCAGTACGAGTCGACTTCCGCTCGATCGAAATTAGATTGCGAGAATTGGACGTCAGAGCTTTTCGCTACAGAAGATTTCAAGAAGACGGTTGAACTAGAATCCAAGGATTCTATGGATGATTACTTGCGCCCTGTTAGATGGATTTTGTCGACTCATGATCGTGCGGGTCTTCTTTTACTGAGCCCATACGAGGCAAATCGTCTTTTCCCAGTCCTTATGGAATCAAAGGTTTGTAGTTTGCTTTGCTATGCGCCGAGGGTGACCAAGTTTATGCGCACTTTTGAATACTTAAACTGCTGTCCTATGCCTGGCCTAGACGAAGGCTTTACATACGGCACACCTGCTTTAGCGGCTCGTATAGCTCTGAATGTCTTCGCTGGGCAACTTTTCTTTTCTGACGAGATATACTACCATGAATTTTGCAATTATCTCGGCATTAGTTACGGGCAACTGGACGACAGGCTACAACGTGATACTGAAGGCTGGGTCAGTATGAAGACTGGCGAATTCACGAACCCCCAAGCGGGTCTTTCTGTATCTAAGTTTACGAGAAGTCCACTTCCGTTCTTAGCAGAGATTGTAAAGATGAGGAGAAAGGGTCAAGGATTTTTCCTAACACATCTCGGCAGCGTCTTAAACGCACGGAGAATTGAACCGACGGACTTCTAATAGCATGCCATCATATGGATATTCTTTTAAAGTTTTCAATTATTCAAGATACTAGACATCAAGTTACAAATATATTCGTTTTTAGTGTGTTCTTTTGAAAGAACATATACTTACACCCTTTCTAAAAAATTTGATCCAAGTTGGAACAATTGAAAACATCGTATGCAAGAGCAATATTCTACGTCTTCATTGCTTTCACGTACCAGTCTCTGACGATAGAAAGTTATCAATTTTAGTTTGTACTAAAATATACCCCGATTTGAATTTTTACACGCGTATATTATATACTTCATCAAGAATCCCACGTATCACCTTTCAGCTAATGAGGGGGGCTATGTTTGATACACCTTCAATATTAAACCTGACTGAATTATTTGCGACATACTTGTATAATTATACCTAGACGCCTTTTAGCTAAAGCTCGGGGTAGGGCCCCGGCTCTTACACTTCCAGGCCCCTTCTTAGCTTGTGGTATCGTTTACATCTATCTAGAGATATGATGAATGACGAAAGTATCATCAGGCACTCTATAACCAAACAACACAATTCAATGTAGCCTCGCGCATCAAAAGTTCTAGTTCCCTCAGATCAGGCGTCTATGTTCTATTAAGAGCCCTGCTATTCAGTCGAGCAATCCGAAATTCCATAATTTATCTATCTATTGTCCGTTAAACATCAGTCATGGATGTAAAAGAGTATGTTCATAACGCGTAATCTTCCTATTTTCATAAGCAAAAAATTAATGCAACTACTATCATAGGGTCCTCTCCTCCGAACCCTTTACCTTCATTATCGGACCTGCCAGAAAGAAATTTTTTGTCAATGCGAATCTTATTAGTGTTTCCTCCCCAGTTCTAGAAGCTCTTATGAAAGGGAAATTTCGAGAAGCAAATCAAAAGGAAGCGTTTCTAGAGGATGTTGAGGAAGATACATTTGTACGATTCGTTGAGTACGCTTGGACGGGGACATACACTCCTCCTCCTCCTTTGTATCTAGTCGAATCCGCTGGGGCGCGCGAGAATGAGGAAAAGATGCCAGCGTTGGCTGTGGAACAGCCCCCGTCAATCTGGGAGGCTCGGTCAGCGGCATCTTCGCTGGAAAGATCACCGACGGAATCCCCAGAAAGCCCCCCGGTGAATCCAATACACAACCTATTGATGGGACCGGCGGCGGCGAAACCCTGTTTCAGCCGGAATAAGCTGGGAACTTCCCAAATAGCCCGTTTGGCGCCGTTTCAGGACTTAGTATACAGAGAACCTCACAATCGAATCAGACCACCTCCCACATCCAAGAACTTCTCGGATGCGCAAGATTTCAGCGGCATCTTCCTTTGTCATGCGCAACTTTATGTCTTTGGAGATAAATATAATGCTGAAGACTTAAAAGGCTTTTCAGCACATAGATTACACCAAACTCTAGCGACTTTCACCTTGTTCCCTGGACGAGTTTGCGACATTGTTGTACTTGTTCAGTACATATTTGATCACACATTAGATTCGCCCGATGAGCCGCTTCGTAGAATGATTTCTAATTATTGTGCTTGGAATATAATATTATTTTCAAAGGATAAAGGTTTTCTAGAGTTTTATGAAGCGGGCGGACCTTTCACGCGAGATGTTCTTATTTGTCTAACAAGAAGACTATGATTACATTTTTAGGAAAAGATATGTATGCTAGCATGATAAAAGATCGATTGAAATTCCAAAAAAGGGCTGTATTAGCTTTGATTATTGAGAATGAAGTAGTTCGGCTATTGATAGGGTTTTGGGTGTTTTTGGACTATATGTGTTCAAGCTTAGTCTTGTATTGACGCTTCAGCAGCAAGGTTCAAGCTCATTCATTCCGCACTCGTTGAAGCTGCAACCTAATTATGTACCGCAAGGATTGCATAACTTAAATCTTGAAAAAACCGGCCATCGGGTTCCTCGATGCTGTAACATGAATCTAACAACAACGTTCGACCTTTTGATCCCATTGCCTGCAAAAACTCTAACAATTCATTTTTTTTAATTGAACCACCCGCCTTGTACAAACTGTTCATGATCTTGATACAATTAGATATTGTTGTGGCATCAAATGTGGTAATTTGCTTCAGCTTCCGTGCGAAATGCTGCGCATAGTCCTTTGCAAGATTGTCAATTTGGAGGTAGTCGGCAGCTCCCAATATTTCTAAAATTGTGCCAGTAGATTCGCGGGATGAGGCGAAATCATCAGGCAGTTCAGGCTCCGATCTGTATAACCAAGCAAGTACCTTCATCATGATATCGAGCGGGATATCCGGTAATTTGATCAGTTTCTCCTTCCCTTCCTTAAACTCCCCGGTGTAGCAAGCTGTCTCAAAAAACTTTGATTGCGACGCCAGAATATTACAGTTTGCTTCAAATTTTGTTTCGTTAAGACCCAATAGAAGGGTAATATCGGTTTTGTCCGGAATATATTGTGGTCTAACCAGAGTGATCAACTTATATTAGACTTTATTGAACCTTGTGAAGTTGATAAATATATGAAACACTCACGCGCTGAATGTCATTTCTAGATATTGTTGTTGTCGTCGTGGTTGCTGTTCTATTTCTTGTTTTTGATGCTTGTAGGTTCAAGGACTGGACTTATGCTCTTCGTGGTGTTTAATGAAAAAAAATTTGGATAAGTTAAGATGATTAAATAAATATAGTGAATAATCAAAACTTGATGGCGGAATGAAATTCAATAGTTATCATTATATTGCAATATGGCTGGGTATAAATAAAGCTTTGTGCCTTCATCTATTTTAGTTACATAATGCGAGACCAACTCTTGCAAGCACCTTGTTCCCATTTTCGTAGGGCGGGCTAGGTCATAAGAATGTGATGATTCGCAAGCGACAGGAAAATCGAATGCAAATATCAATACAACTAGTCTCGCAATAAGCCAGACTCATACAATCCGCTTTCAGCTAAACACCTCCCATAGCGCCTAACCAGAAGGCTTCCTTATCCGGTCAGGGAGACGAGCGGAAGCCACGCCAGCAACACAAGCTTCGATTCCACAAGCCTACTTAACAAGGCATCCATGAGATCTCTCTCCAACTATTCTCTAAACCGATTTCTATTTCTTGTGCGATGATGTTTTATATTCTATAAAGTACATTTGGTGCTTAAATCGAAATGTTTAGGCCGCCAAATTAACAGCCCGCAATGGTACACAGACAGTATTGTAGAACTCGAGCGCCGGATGCACCTGGTTTTCATCATCCAGTTCAACCGGCGAGCAATCTCCCTGCGCTAAACACCATTTGGCGATGTCGCAAAACACTGTCCCCGCTCGAAATGCAAGTTCCTTCTCCAATCGGCTCAAAACTAACTCTTTAAGCTTCAACGCCTCTTCCCGATGAAAGCTCTCCACCTTCGCAGGGAAGATCCTCTTTCCTTTTTTATCGGTAGTATCAAGGAAACTACTAAGGGGCATCCAAAGTGCGATTTCAACAAGAACGAGGCCTAGAGAATAGATATCTAGTTGCATAGTATATTCTTGTTCACCTTCACCATGGTATATGGGATGGCGGTATAACGCCGCTGCTACATCGGTGAACATTTCTGCATTATTGATAGACTTAGATTCTGTTTCCTGGCGTGAGTATTCAAAGCCGCCCACTCTCGGATCGCGGATGATATATGTGTCGATTATAGAATTCGAGGATACTAGATAAGGAAACACTATATTCGCGCTACGAAGGCCCTTGTGTAACCAACCCGAGGAAAAAAGAGATGACATTGTTCCGCAAATCGAGACAGCGAGCTGCAGACGCCGCTCCAACGGTGGTCTGAACTTCGTACTGGGTTGAAGCAAATGGTGGAGAGTAATAGGCTCTGCCAGAGGGGTATCGGGACCGCAACTCGCGGGAAACTCTAGAGCGAGCCACCAACAGTAGTTGGTTACATCAGCAATAGAGCCGAGCGCCCTTAGAGATCTGAACGAGGGACTCTCCGTACTAGCTAGAAGCATCACAAGTCTCTGAAGACGCTGGAGGAGAATCCTCTTATCTGCAGGAGAGATACTTGGGTCATATGCCTTCTTCTCTAGTAGCACCAGTCCCTGATCAGTTTTCCTTCGAACGAGCAGTCTCTGTTTCTGTGCATAGTCCGGAGGTAGATTTAGATCAGATAAGGTGAGCCCGGCTGGCACTGTAGAAGAATATCTAGACCTGAGCCCTGGGTTCTCCCCACCGACCGAAATTGATTTTCGCTCAGCCATAGCGTGAGTTTCGACATCATGCTCGGGGCCGATAGCTGATCGGATCAAATCGAGGGCACGAATATCGGTGGCCCTTTCAACAAATATAATCTTTATCCTATGGTTATCTTCTCTGCATCTCCGCTGTGCTGTTTCTGAAAGAAGTTGGTGCAGAACGTTGACGTGCTCGTGGAGCTCAGTGACATGCTTTGAGAATCTCTCTTTGTCACGTATGCCCCATCGGACTCGTTTCCAGATGCCGGGTTCTATTCGCTGATCTTTCGTATCATTGGCTGCTTTTCCGACACCTGCGCCTGCTTTCCCCTCACTGCTCCGTTGCATAGAGACCCCACTATTATAGAGCGACGTTCTCATTCTGAGCAAGAATGGCTGAATATCGACTTCATCTTGCGGAGGGTGCATCGAAGAACCGTCCTGTGCACTGTCCGTGAGTGGACTAGGTGTCACGGCACCGTGGCCATGGGTGGGTATAAAGTATCTCTCGCAGAGCTTGCTCGCATCCGTAAACGTCTCTTCGATCAACTTGAGTTCCCGCACAAGAATCTTGTGCACGATTCGTAATGTAGGAGATAGTTCGTTATCAATAAGACCCGAGTTTGATCCCCAAGTTTGCAAGCGGAAACGTTCGAGCTCAAGCCGCACAACGAGGGCCTCGGAGTCTTCGAAAAGATTGGCAGCCTTGTAGGCTGCGTCAACCGCAACGCATGCGCATTTGAATGCGATTTGGGTAAGGGTGATGATACTACCTACGTCGGTCATATGAAAGTGGCAGTTTTTGTAACAAGATAGGAGTGGGAATGGTAAAATGCTTGAATTGTCGATTTAGGAGACAGAATTTTAAGTGCTGGACTCATGGAATGGATGGTGTTTATATATTTATACGAGTCTTTAGCTTCCAAACAAGCTTGAGCGATTGAGCTTGAAGGGGAGGCTTGTACTCCACCTTGCGCGGCTAGCAATTTTCAGGGTTGTTTCGCCTCTTTCCATCGCCAGATAAGAAAGAGCCTTGCGGTTTGGCGAAGTGCCATCAGCCCCATCCACTCTTAAGCTCTTTTGCGCAGTATATCCCGGATCAGAACCATCTCTCATTCTTCAAGTAAACATTGATACCAAGCAAAACAGATTCCGAACATAGGTCCACTAGCTCAATAATATCGGATACATCTAAACACGGAGCCTCTGCCAGAGAACGCAATGTCCAGCTTTGTGTTTCCATCTGCAATCACTGGGGAAATAGGCCGCCCAATCACAGGCTCGATACCATCTACGCGGTGCCAAACAGATCCGTCAGATGTCACGAGCACCGGGAACGAGGGATTCGCCCCCTTCATATTCCATGTGGCTTATCTTGAAGCGAAACTACTGAAGAATACGTATGAGCAGTCGGGGTTCTTTAAGGGTAGACTAGGACAGGAAGGTTTCGTGGCCAGAAGAAGTATTGGTAGTGGTACCTCATTTGTTGTTGACCATGCAGAAATAAAACAGCAGGGACATGAAAATGTGTGTGATGAGGCTGTGGGAGATGAAGAGCTTAGATATGGCGGAGCATCATCTCCAATCAGAGCCGTTGCCATTAAAACAGTGAAAGAGCGTCCCTCGTATGCCTTCCTGTCTCTCTCTTTCTCTTAATTTCCACTTTCAAATTGTCTGTTAACAGGATTACAATACTCATTAGAAATCCCCTACGCTGGAGCGGGATACTGTTTGAGATCCGTACGCTGCTTCACGAACCTGTCAGATTCCATCCAAACATCGTGCGCCTTGTCGACATTGTCTGGGGTAACTCGCAGACCGGCTCTGCCCTCCCTGCCCTGGTTCTCGAATTTGCAGAATTTGGTACCTTTCTTAACTTGCAGCAGTCGGTATCAGAACCACTTCCCTTTCGAATCAGACAGAAACTCTGCTACGATGTTAGTCGCGGCCTCTCCATCCTCCACGCGTGTGGTATCATTCACGGAGATCTCAAACATGAAAATGTTCTCATTTTCCGCAACAGATGTCCCTATCCAGGCGGACAACCCTTCACAGCGAAGCTGGCCGATTTTGGTGGTGCCGTCATAGCCACAGGTCAAAGAGATATGTTCAGCTTGACAATGAAGACAATACCATTCGATGCTCCAGAAGTTGGGAAGCCTCTTACCTCCAAAGCTTTACAAAAAGCTGACATATACTCATTTGGCATGATGGTCTGGCGTTGTATGATGGATTGTATCGATCTCCTTGTCCCGCTAGGTATTAGGCAACATCCAGGTCCTTACCGACTTACCAACCAGGAAGCAAAAGCGGTCAAGATGCTCAAGGAATCGGACGGAATATTGGGCTTTGCTTGTGAGAGTATCAGCAGCTCAGCTTTTCCTGACAAGATCTCATTATTGATCCGATCTGTTTTTGCATATACTTTGCGTCAGGACCCTGAGCTTAGGTTGTTAGTCGAAGCCCAGGCTTTCTTGCGAGGAATGCCAGCGGAGGATGTACCCGGATATCTTTCCCAAGTAGAAACTGCCAATGCAGAATATTTGGCCTCTACGGAGAGAATCCTTGCTGGGAGTTTAATTATAGACATCGACAATTTCGGGAGTAGGCTCGGCCGGTTCGGAGACGAATATGATCCCCAAAATAACATGCCTGGATACAGACCTTACCTCGCAAGGCCTTTCGTTGAGGGGTTCATATTCGAGCCTCTCAAGCTTAAAAGAATTCTTAGCTGGGCGCAACAGGTCGATATCGTAGACGAGCTCAAGGATATCGCAAGGAAATATGGCCAACATAGTAAAGGAAATATGCCTTTACAACCAGTCCTTGCTTCTTATTTCCTATTCCAAGCATACTTGGCGAACTTCGGACCGTGCTTAAATCCTGAAGAAGCATGCCAGTGGCTACAACTAGCTTCCAGAGAACCTGAGGAATTGGATAATAATTATCGATTTATGTACCATGCGAACGCGTGGTCAACGCGCGTATTCGATACATTTAGGATAAAGCCCACGGTTTCAATACATGATCAGCTCAATGCCTTGTATATGGGCATCGCGCGGGGCCATCGAACTTGTATCGAGGATTGTGTCAGGATAATACCAGAGATACCTAACAACACGGAGAGACTTGCGGCACTTCATAGCTTCTCTGAGGCTATTTCTTTTTTTCGAACCTATTCGGGCGGCGTTGGAATGCCGCATTATGTAGAAAGTTCCCTCAGACGTCCTTACAATCTAAGCAATCTCAAAGAGCTAGATAACGAGATAAGAAATGAGCTGGGCGACAAATACTACCAAAGTTTACGTCCGCAGCACGACGGGTTACCTAGATCAACTATTCCCGCCGAAATGGAGTCTAGATCCGAGTTTAAACCTGCTTTTGATACTATCCTTGTGAACCAAAAAGGTCATGGTTTACTTCATATGGCGGCAGGCTTGGGAAATCTGGAGGCATTGACACACCTTTATAAAAAATACGAATGTAGTCTCGATTTAGAGAATCTGTCAGTTTTAGAATCACCACTTGTCTGTGCCTGCCGGTCGGGCCACTATGAATGTGCAAAATTTCTTCTGGGCAAAGGTGCCAATCCCAACGGACCGGAAAGTGGGCAGGAAGCTCCATTACATTGGATCTCGAGCTTCGAAGGGCCAGAAATGGTCAGCATCACGCGAGAGCTTCTCAAGAACGGAGCAGACCCCGAGAAAACAACTAGAACAATGCTCCCGGAAGTTAAAAATATTCACGCGGACTGGGAAGGAACCTTCAGTATTTCCCTAACCCCGCTAGGAAGAGCTGTGCTTCTTCAGAATATCGAAGCCGTGAATGTCCTTTTGAACGTTGCGAATGCGGATCCTGCACATATTAAAATACACGACCAGAACCTCAGGGGTGATAATTCTCGTAGTGTGTCTGCTATCGAGCTCGCGTGCGTTCTGACCCTTCCCGATATTCTGGGAGTTCTACTTGAACATGCGGATAAGAGGAGAGCACAAGATTCGACTTATATCCCATACATTTACAACGAGTACGAAATGCTCGAGGCCGCTCACGATATGCGCCATACCAAGGCGTTCGATCCATTAAGTCTGCAAAGTAGAGTTATACGCTGTGGGCCGAATTATAAGGATTGGCTCGTTCGAACTATGAAATGTGTTCACACGCGAAGCCGACGAATGCCCCATTCTGTAAATTTGCCTGATCAGTCGGCTTTTGAATCGGCTTTATACCGCGAAATAATTCTCGGGAATACAGACATCGTGGAAGCCTTGTTGGATTTTGGATATGAGCCCCATAGCTTGAGAAGCGGGAAGCCGTTTGAAGCTGCAGTTCTAGTAAACAGTTTGGATGTTTTCGAGCTTCTCATTCGCTCTGGCTTAATACTACAAACGAATCAAGCATGGGATCTTTTAGGAGTATCAGCTTCCAGACAGCGGTGGTCCCCACCCGGCACAGCGATTGCAGAACGACTGCTTGCTGCCGCTAGCTCCGTCGAACCCCCTGAATTCACCTCACCTTCTCCATTTGTGATTGCTGTGAAGAATTGCTACTTTGATCTTGCAGATCTTCTTCTGAGCCACCACCCTAGCGTCGATATTAACGTATATTATCGATGGTCTACAAATAACGATAACGCCAACACCGAAGCAAAGAGCGAAAGTAATGGCGAAGGATTAACAATCTTAGGCTACCTACTTCAAAATCATACGTATGATTCTCTTCAATCCATAAAATATCTTGTTGAGAGACATACGAATGCTTTGATACAGCTAGAACCGTATATAAGCAAAGAATCCGGTCTCACAGCTGTCCACGCCATTGCTCTAACTGATTCAAGCAACTGGAACAATCATTTACAAATCTCAGATCAAATTTCGCAGGAAATATTGAGAGCCTTCCCAAGCACCGAGTCCTTGGGTGCAAGCGCGATAAACATAAGATACGGTACACCGTTGACAGCAGGCGTATATTCCCTAAATGAACCTGTCATCTCACACCTGCTCGTGTTGGATTATCGGAACGACCTGTTCACCGATGTACATTTTATTGGTCCTCATACTTCGAATGATACCCAGGACACACCGATACTTACTAACCCAATAAGTTTAGCGCTGAAAATGTATTCCGATGCAGTTTCTCAATTAGAGAACGCGAAGGATATAATTATACGAAATTTCGGAAGGCTCTTTCTTCTACCCTTTCTCACGATCCTCCAAGACCTTAAAAATGCTTCAACGATGGTTTCTTCACATCGAGAAAGCCAAAGTTGCAGAACGCAATCCGATCCACATAACCACGAACTCGAATCCGCTATTGCTGATAGGGTCGCCAAACTATTTCAGCGGGTGGACCTAGAAACAGCTGTAGCCAATCTCTCGCCCCACGACCCTGAGAGCGTTGAATATAGATTCCCCTTGATCGAGGATCTTTCAGTGTCTACTGACGAGAGTTACACAGATTCAGGCTTAGAATGGGAGAAATATCAACCTGGTCCTGACAGGGAGAGGGGACTCTATAGGTATATGCTACGGCAGCTTCGTATCGGAAGCATAGGTAAGATCTTGCGAGAGCGCAAAGCGAGTCTAGAGGCCGAAAAAAAAAAGCGACTAGAGCGCGTGCCCACCGGCGCGACGTCTGGTCAAAATGAGTTGGAAGCAAGTCTCGCAACCACATGACTTTGTTTCCCTTGTGCGTCCATGTCTCCATAGGATGCTGTGAATGGTAACTAAGCTAGGCATCAAATTAGCCGTTGCTCTTCGCTATGATGAGCAGGTCCACCCACTCCAATGTGATGCAGGGTTCCAAATTGTCCTCCAGAGTATAGAAAACAGCAACCCCAAAATCCGCCCGAGTCCGACACCCCAAATGGTCTCAAAGGATATTTGAACCAAAAAATAAGAATATAAAGCCCGGTTACTCAATCAGCAGTGACTTACTAGAAATTTGCTAGCGAGAATTGGAAACAGGAATATTGACTCTGTATGGCATATTGATGCCGCCACGCGCTGAAACTCGCACGCCATATTATATAATTTTATTTTCCAGAAGTCTCGAGCCTCTAGCCAAGGCTAATTGCTTATAAGCTCTCACAGAGCTGAAAATAAATTGAAATGGAAAATCTTTATTGAAGATATATTAAAACCCACACCCCCAAGGAATTATATACTATTTACAGATCTGCGGAGGGATATATGTACTATTTACAGAGTGAGTGTGATATTTAGCGCATTGCTTCCAGGTGCGAATCCATTTCTAGGATAAAACTCCCAAGCCAGAGTGGCTTGAGTGGCACCAGCAGGAGCCTTCGACTTGATAGCAGCCAACCCACTCGCCCAGATGATCAAATTACTTCCATCATACCCCCAGTTACCAGAAGTCCATCTTCCTTGTTGTAAAGGCCCGAGCCAAACGGTCCAATCATCAGACACGTATGTCTTAGCTGCATCGTTGAATTCACCGTATACCGTGGCAGGGAATGGCAAGCCGGCGTATTGCACCGGGATATAGAGATCGGTTGTCTGCATGCTGTATGTGTGAGTGGCAACTGTTGGGGTATTATAGAGAACGATCTTCAGTGTGAGAACATCGCCCGCGGGCCATGCTACCGAGAGAGTCTCCAAAGTTCCAGGAGCTGTACCGCTCGTGATGAGAGTTGCAAGGTAACTCTGGTGAAGAGTGAGAACACCAGTGTTGGCGGCGTATGAAACCTGTCCGCCTGCTAGTAGATCTACGCCTCCGGATGTCTTGACGGAGGTCGGTGCACCATTCACATTGATATAAGATGCTGTTTGATCTGTCACCGCATCCCCGACTTTATGGTAGATATATGCGGAGGACGACTGTGTTGTAGCGCTAGCATCGAGAGTGCTGTCGGCGAGGACATTGGCGTGACCAGCGACCGCGTTGAGAAGGATACTCTCTGTGGCAGGTTCAAACCAAGTATTCGTGAGACGGTTCAAGTTATCCTGACCGGCATCCCAGATGATGCTCGAGTAGCCGTACTTGACGCAAATCTTGGTGAAGGCATCGTAGTATCTCCACCCGGCTGCCCTTTCGACATTCTTCGGGCTAGCGTTCCATTCTCCGATGAATGTGGGTATATTTGAGAAATTGCCCTTCCATAGAGCAAAATCGGCTTCGATCAATGCGATATCATCATCTGTGCCCCAGATTGTCTTACCCCAGGCTTGGAAGATGAAATCGTAAGGGCTGTAGTAGTGGAAGGTGAGACCCCAAGGTTGATCTGGGTAGACGGATGGTCTCTGGAACCACATCTCGGTATTGGCTTGATTCATGCCCAAGCCGTTCAAAGCTAGCACACGCTTTGGGTTGTACCCCCCAGCGGTGTTCACCGAAGTCATGAATAGACCCATCATGGTGTTCAATTGATCAGCATGAGCTTGCGTGGAGCCGGTAGGTTCGTTCAGAGCCTCAAAGATCAGCCTTTCTCCCTTGCATGCGAACCGAGTAGCGATCTGAGACCATAGAGCGGAGAATTTCTGATCCATCTGAGTATAGTTTGCGCTTGCAGCAGTTACATCGAACGAGATCCACGAATCGTGATGGATGTTGAGGATAGTCCACAATCCGCGCTGTAAGCTCTGATCAACGATATATTCGACACGGTCGAGCCATGTTGAATTGATCGTGTAAGTTGGACTTTGGTTGATCAAGTGGTACTCCCATGTGACGGGTAAACGGATAGACTTGTAGCCTCCAGCTTTGATAGCGTCAAGGTTGGCGGGTGTAACGGTATTACCCCAACTAGTTTCATCGGGAATGGCATCAAAGGTGTTTCCGATGTTGATACCGGGCATAAGACTAGCGAAAGCAGCAGACGCAGAAACAGGCGTGAAGGTGCCTGTGGGGCAAACTCCGGAGGTGGTGGACGCCTTGGTAGAAGTAGTTGTTACTTTAGTAGTGGTGGTGGTAGTTTTAGTCGTGGTCGGGGCTGTAGTGCTCTTAGTAGTACTCTTAGTTGTAGGCGCCGTAGTGCTCTTTGTAGTGCTCTTCGTGGTAGTCGGTCTGCAGAGTGCATTAGATTCCTCTTGAATCATAGATACAAATAGTAGAGTATAAAATTTGTATACTATTTTGTGTGATAACTTACGCGGTAGTAGTAGACTTGGTTGTCGTTGGTTTAGTTGTCGTCGTCGTCGTAGACTGCTTCGTGGTGGTTGGTTTAGCGGTCGTTGTAGTCGCCGCCGGAACACATTGATAGTAATCTTTTTCGGGTATACAATATTAGGGATATCCCAAAGAGCCCATTCACGGGTTTAGATCGAATACATACAAGCATTGAAGGAGGTGCAGGCTGCGGCAGCCACGCAAACTGTCGGGCCAGTATATCCAATGCCACCACCTAAGTCAAGGATGTCAGTAAATTGAGCCAATCGATTTCGGTGAGGGTTGATAATTGTTGATCTTACATTGACCGTATAGGGTCTGCTGCGATTGCACCAATTGGGCCAAAGAGGCCAAAAACAGTGCTTTCTTCAGACTGAATGCCATTTTGGATGATATTTAGTCTTGTCTCACAAGCGTGATGCCTGAATGCTTCTTACTCGATATTTCCACTCTTCAACCCAACGTCGCAGTCGCTACACTATATATACTCGTTTATTCACTGCTATATACTCGTTTAAAGGGTAATCGATAACCGAATATGGTAATATCGGGATCTTGTACGATCTCTCCCTAGTGAAACCGCTCCTGAGATATTTGCCATGCGGGTCGTTCGGTCTCGTTACCAAACCCCAGAGTGTGTTGAATTACCATGTTAGAGATCGGACCGCGGTACCGATCCGTCGGAATAACTTTTCTTTTCGGAGGTATCTGCTCCGTACGGATAGTAACCGTTTCAGAGAAAATTCCATGGAGGGAGTGGCGGAAACGATCCAAGAAAATGCCAATGCCGGAGCTTAGCCTGTGGCTAATGTCAATCTACGGCATCTGCGGTCCTACACAGGTTTTAGAACCATGGACATCTCCGGTATATATTGCGCAATTTCTTTTATCCGGAACGTCGAGATCCCGACCTTTGATACTCTGGCGTGAAATGACTGATCGTGATACCGGACCGTTGCTTAAACCTGGTTACACATGAAAATAAAATAGCTACTTCCCTTTTAAACCTTTTATCTTTCAGATCCCAACTATATTCTAGGCTGATGTCCAGGCGAAAAGACGATTCTCGGGACGGCTTTTTTTGTTCCATGTCCTATCGAACCGAACAAGAACCTGGTTAGGAACATCGTTTCGCGTAGCTCGCTGACACTTTTTTTACCGAAAAAGCCTCACGCTAAAAAACAAACTACGGTCCGTGTACCTGCGTCGAATGCGACTCGAAGCTGGCCTCGGCTTTCTACCTCGGTCAAAAAATATGTCAATATATGGACTCATGCAGTCTCGCAAGCCACACGGAACAACTGTGGAATATTCGAATTCACGGACACTAAAAGAAAGCTTCGAAAGATGGAAGAGTGGTTTTTAAAATATCTCAACCATGGTCAATGCAATGAAGGCACCTGCAAAACACCGTCCCGACTCCCCGTTAAACCGCTCGACGGCTCATCTCAGGATGGATCTTTCCCGCCAACAAAATACCTCGTCGCAGTTGAAATCTGAGAATCATAAATTACACTCGCCATATCCAGTATCTCGGTTTTATACGCCCTCCAATCATTGAATACGGATTTCAAACTCTCCAGGTCTTGTTTCCAGCCTACATTTGAACTTTCTTAATAGTCGCATACCTAGACGGCTGGTACGGGACTACTCACTTTCAACCATGAAATCCCTCAATATAGTGACTTTTACGCTGAATGCGAAACGCGATATCTCCTGTGGCTGCTTTCTAATGAATGACGCAAATATCAAGGGTGTAATCTCAGCCCTGGTGATAGAAGCCAAGACTCCAAATAAAGCTTGTACCAAGACATAATATCAGGCTACCCTAGCGACGATCCCTTCTACGAATTTTGGAAGATTGTTCTTCTAAGGATCTCAACACTCAGTCTACTATCGGGGAAGAAATGGGAACGATCCCGACGTTGGCTGTTATCGTTCTCGGTCACGAACGTTCAACATCATGAATTGATTTGATCCAAAGTGGATAAACCCTCATCATTGATTTTAATAACCTGCAACCTTTCTAGTTCAAGAGAATTAAACACTAATGCCGAAAGATGACAAAAACGACTAGCAGAATGGTGGATGATGCTAGCCCGCTTTCGAAGGCATATTATATACGCATCCATCCATTACCGGAATATCAATTCGAGCAAGCCGATTCAATCGAGATTAATATTCGTAACTTCATTAAATTAGATATTAGCTTTTTTTTGAAGGGAATCACTGCTCTCTCAAAAGCTCGGCATATTCTAGGAGCATGCGATATATATACACTTCGGCATCCTCTAGTCTTAACGCTCTCCTAGCCCACCAATCAGCTTCTTCTGCGATCCTCCTACTAAGCTCCCAGCCCCTCTCCGTCCCGCTCATCCATTTCAAAATATCCACCATGTCAGGCATCCCCAACTTAACAGGTACATAATGCACCCAGGGGAATAGCCTATCATCATGCCATTGTTTGAACGCGGTGAGTTTAAATACGACGGCTTGACTCCTCAATAAACGGTAAAACCTCCCGGATTGCCCGTTGCCATCCATATCCATCAGATAAGCATAGTCGTTTTCTAGCTTTTTATCCGCCTTTTGTGGCTTTCCGAATGTGTCGTTCAATATCTTTAACGCCTTTTTGTTTCCAAAGTACGTTGTCAGTTTGGCATCTACCAGATCGTTGTACTCCTGCGATAGCAGCGCGAGACGGACGCGGTGTCCATTCAGCACATTCTTCTCAGTCAGATCCCCACCCGTCGGACTTCCGCGCCAGTACATCTTTCGAATCTTGCCTGGGAACGGTCGTACGTCGTCGTTATCCAGAAAGTTTGGATGGAAGGTCGCAGATGTGGGAAGGAGTAGGTCTTTGAAAATCGATACCGTTTGGATGCTGAATATCGGTACGAGCTGGCGGGTAACGGTGAGGGATGAGGGAGCGTTGAAGAAACCGTGGGTATTTTCGTATTCCGGATGATCGCACAAGTCCAATGCACCCTTCACCTGCGCCATATTCTCCAAATACCCATTCGTATCGACGGTACCCATATCCTTCCCCTCACTCATACACTGTTCTTCGACCTTTGGCCATAACGGCTTCTTTGCGGCGTTGGAGAATTGAACGGGTTGATAGGTACCGTTATCCAGGGGTAGAACGAACGGCTCGTCCCAGGCGTTGAATAGGATGTCCATATCCGGCAGATTCCCAACGAAGCCATCCCAGCCTATCATCTGCCATAACCCTTCTGTTATATTGGCCACCGTGCCACCTCTTATCAAAATTTCCCCGATTCGATGCTTTTTATCATGTTTTCGTAGTTCTTTGATCCGTAGCTTTATCGCTGCGGGTGTGAGGGAACGGAAGGGTGCTATGCTTTCTTCGATCACATCGTAGTCGTCGATGACGAGACATCCCCTCCATTTCGCGTGGTTGTACCATTTTTCGAACCCGGCGGGTGGGTTTCGTTTGTATCGCTTTTTGTAATTGGATACCGCTTGGGAGTATGTTTTGGATTGCCGCTTGAGGTAGGATCGGTAATCGTTGTACGATTTTAGGAAAAGTTGTTCGATGTAGTCGAGCTCGGAGAGGGCAGGGACAGTCCAATTGGAGTGGGATAGGAAGTGGCCATTTTCGAAGCGGGCGTCGTCGCGGTAGTGTGGGATGAGGTAGGGGTTAGGTTCGCGTAATAAGGTAGGGCCGAAGAGGTAGTTTGCGAGGAGGAGGATGCCGCCAAATGTGACGGTGAATCTAACGATGGTTGAGCGAGGCGGCATTGTTATCGTATCATCTCAAACCATACGGCTGTAGTTTTTTGAGGTTGAATAGATAAGAGGAATTGGAGGGGAGGGGGTTCGAGTTGATTCCGGGGGGGACACTTGGTTTTATTTATTCGATCATTATTTTTTATTTCACGCGATCGCGGGATTGTTATTATATTTTAAATGAGCGTCGACGTGGTGGAGCGGAATGAACGAAGGCGCCCCTTACTTTGACGGGATATGCACGGTGAGATATTCAATGTAACCTCCCCTTGAAAAATCTGTCCGACCGATGGTGCGACTTTATTTTAACTTCATTGGGACTTGTGTAATACAAGCCTTTTAAGATCCGGCTTGGAGGGGTGTCTGATACGTTTTAATTTCGATCCAATTGGCCGATTATATATTTATTCGTTGGTCATGAATATCTGCTACATATCGATTCAAGTGTGCAATATTGCACGGGCGAGCTCCATAAGCTTATCTCAGAGCTAATAAGACCGAACATGCAGCTGAATCCTTTGCCATTGTGGTTCGACAATCACCCACATATTCGGAAATTGCCGATTTCCCGTCGAACAGAAAAACGGAAAACTAGCCCCTTTTATATGATATTATAGGTCTGGTTTCCGAAACCATACAACCTACTTGGAGTTGAACCTTGGTTCTTGGCCTCTTTCTGCATCGCGGTGTACCGACTAGACTCGAAGGAGTAAGTTCGACAGATTTGTGTTCCCAGTCCGCCACATCGATCGGGCGCGATTGTGTTGTCTCGTCTGGCGGTCTTGCGACAGTTTTGGGAGTTACTTATTTTCTTGATCGTACCACCAGATGCTGAATCACTCGATCAATTGACGAGCAGTGAGCAATCCGTATCTGAACATCTACATACATAGACAGTATAGAGGCATCGAGACCAAGAATCACCATGGTCTGCGCATGAGTACACCAACTTATACAGATAATGGACACAGAACTCATCGTTCAGGAGCTTATTATTGAGTGCTCGAGCGATTCTGCGTGCATGTTGATATATTTATATGTGTTGCGAGAGAATTCCAGTACAAAATATATAAAGCCGTGAATCATCATCGGTCGAATGGGATCACGATCACGTGATAATTTATAGCTACTCAATTAACTTTCAATTCGCCTAATTTCATTTGATATCTGGTACCGAGTTTTCAAAAGAACATTCCAGGCTTTCGATTCAGACCATGGCATCAGTGTATATATAGAAATGGCCATTCCAAACTTGCTCCTGCATGTAGTATTTGCCCAAACATGGACAATTATCGGACTCCGTGGCTGCGATGGAATCAATTTCACACCCGAACTTCATCCACTAGATCACAAAATCGAGGCACAAGAGAAAATTTCGAAAACGATGGCACGAGAGAGTATTTATATCCCTCACACTAGATGTCTTGCAATCCCTTCAAAACCAAAATTTAATTTCCAGCCGAGAACTCCAAGAACCAGTAATTCCAGTCGACAAATCTGTTGGCGCGCGGGTTTGCCCACACCCATCGTTCCGACTGGCTACAACAACGAAGGGTGCACCCCTGCAAAATCAAGCAGCCCTGCGACTGAGACCAATTGAGCCAAGTTACACCACCCGCCTCACCTCGCGCCACCACCCAACACTCCAAATTTTAACTCGCATGCAGGAATTCTTTTTGGTCGACCCGTGCTTTTGACAGCCCGGCGCGCCGGGTTGGTGCATTTGCATTAATAGCTATTGTTGGTTTTCATGCCCTACGGGAAGGCTTGACCGTTCCGGGATTCGATGTTTCTGTCAGTAAAATGAAGCTAAGTATTGAACTACTTTACGGTGCGTTTTAACGGGCGCTTGAGTTAAGCTTGGTTAAATAAGACTGTTCCCCACCGAAAATATCTTTGAGATACTAATCGTAATCATTATATTTCTTTCTAATTCTTGGAATTTTGGAGCTGGCTTCTTGGTTCCTTTTTTTTGGCAGGAATTGAATCAGTTTTGTGCTTCCGAAGAGCTTGGACTAACGTCTCCAGGATCACGATATCGAGACCGACGGTACTCCGAGTACTCAACTTCAGAAAAACCATGACTTGATACATCCACCGATATTTCACTCCCTTTCTTTCCTTTTCTTCATTTCCATTCGTTTCAATTTTCTTTTAATTTTTTACTATACCATTCTCAAGTATATTTATATACACACTCGTTAACAATGCCTTCCTCCAGCGAGACCGGTCTCTCGACAATTTCGTTCAAATATTACACTATCCTCCTCTTCAGCTTCTCCCTCCACATCCTCATCACTTTAGCCGCACCATTCCCGCTATATTTCCCAAAATACACCCATTCACGACTCCACACTGATAAGGTCCCATCCATCCATGCAAGGAATTACAACATTACGGGTATAAACACCCCCAACAATGTAAACTCGAATTCTACGTCAAATGTTACGAGCGGTGGGGCGAAAATCATATCAGTTGTTGTTACGGCGGTGGAAACGGTGAGACATACCGTTACCGGAGTACAGACCGTTACCGCTATTGTTCACGATGGTAGTTCGGTAGCTGTTACTTTTACATCTATTTCGAGTTCAATTTTGGAGGGTATCATCGTTACCAGGAGATTATCTTCTGCTACTTCGAATTCTGTTGAGATTATCTCGAGTTCTGCGGTGTCTAGTACTACTAGAAGAATTACCACATCAAAATCTAGAGTGGAGGAGAGTTCGAGCGAGGTATACACCTATACCCCGTCAACAGTATACATGACCCCAGAACCACTTCCAACTTCGAAATCGATATCTCCACCGCCAACCTCGAGTTCACAAATCCAAACTACTACAACTACAACAAACAAACAACCCATCTCGATAACCCAACCACCACCGCAACCGACAACCCCACCAGTCCTCCTCCCAATCTCAACGCCTGACACCAAAGAAATGGTCTCAAGCATGATAATACCGATAGTGGCAATCCCCGCAGGCGAAACGAGCAGCCTTCCAACATACCTCCTCACGGACCCGAATCCACCACCACCGAAGCCGACAAGCGTGGAAACCGGGTTCGTGCTTTCCAATGTTGTTATCGTACCCATCACTGCGAGTGCCACGCCGAGTGATGTCGTGGATGGGTTTGCAGCGGAGAGTATGACAATGTTGTATAATGCTACTACTACTGTCACTCGGGTGCCTCCCACGGGCACGTTTGTATCCACCAGTGCAGCTGGATTTGGAAGGGCAGGATGTATGAAGATTGGGTATATCACACTCACCGCATTGGGAGCGGTAACTTTAGGATATCTTTTGTAAAACTACGAGATATAGATCAGATTGTACGATAATTCAGATTGTATTGTATCCTAAAATATACATTATGACCGAGACTAAACTAATACACAAACCATTTTAAGCCTTGGGAACAATGACCTCTCCAGATTTAAAGGCGACCTCCACCTCATCTTCCAATGTCTCTTCCAGGCTCACTTCCCGTGGTTTCCAGCCCAAGACCTTCCTGGCTCTAGTAGCCGTGCTCAAACTATTCGTACCCCACAATAATGGACCGAATGGATTGAAACTCTTGACTTCCTCAACACTCAACCCGTCCACTCCTTCATTCTTGATATACCCCTTCTCAAAAGCAATCTTTGTAATCCTTTCCGCGATATCGTGGTGAACATGTATCCCGTTCTCCGCGAAATATATACCACCATTTTTATTCCAGTCCGCTTTACCACCATCAGTGATAGCATCGTTGAGGAGTGAGATGTATAACCGGGATAAATCCTGAACGTGGACGTTACTCCACAAATTCTCACCCTTTCCGACCCTCAACCCCTTACCACGCTTGATAATAGTCTTGATGAGGTGAGGAACTTGGATACTCCTTCTATTCACCGCACCCGATCCTTCACCATAAATAAGCGGCGGGATGACAAGAGCGAAATTGATGTTTGGGTTGGCATCAGTAGGTGGGGATTGAACTAGTACGTCGACGTTACGGTGGAGCAGTTCTTCCGGTAAATCCCACAATTCCTGGAAATCGGCCACATCATCCCAATTTCTATCAGAAATGGTGGATTGTGATTTCTCTCCCGCGTTTTTGAGGGATAAGTCGAGGAAGATACCGGTGCCGCTGGTGTGGATCAGGTATGTCTTCTTGCCGGACTTGTTTTGCGCCATACCCGCGTAGATTGATTTGATGTGGGCTGGGTGGTCTGCATCTGCTGCTGTGAGTATTATGTCCGATTCGGCGGAGATCGAGGTGAGGATATCGGAGGAGTCGAGGTCGCCGATAACTGTTTTGACGGTTGGATGGGCGGATTGGATTTTTGCGGCGGAGGAAGGGGAGCGGACTAGCGCTGTTATGTCGAGGTTTGGGTGTTGTTCGAGGAGGTCGACGAGGACAGTGCCTCCGACGTAGCCTGAGGCACCGATGATAAAGATCTTTTTAGAGGACATTTTGAAATATTTTATTAAATGTTTATATAGAGTTGGGTATATGAGAAACTATGATTGATTGAGCAAAATTCAATTTATTGATGTTAAGGTTGGTATCAGAAGAATATGATAGGAGATACGATATGGGGGGATGTCGATGTTGTTGATGATGTTGTAAAATGTGTGTTGCTGAACGAAGATCGATGCTGATGAGGAACAAACGAAAACGAATTACAGCCGATTGCAATACTATATATACCCGTAATGCATCTATCTATACCTACCACTAAATGATTATAGTATAGTATACTAAAAGATGAAATATCGCAGAATATCACCTAATCATCAACGCTTTGTAATCCCCCTCTCGGGCCCTCTAAACCTTTCAAGCTTCATGCAGGGAATGTAGCTGGAGTTTGTCCGTCGAATACCCTAGCCGTCCCCGGATGCCGTTCTCGCGCCCTTCTTCCGTTTCAGGTCAAGCGAGCGAGCCAACTCGCATTTACAGCTTACAAATCCACACATTACTTCAGCATGTCATTCCCGTGTCATGTAAGCAACCCAAACTCTAATGGAAAAAAAAAAAAAATCCCGATTAAGCGGTGGTGCGATTAAGGAAATCCTAAGAGGAAGTTAGTATCCATCAACATTAATAATTATCATTTATCGTTGGTGAGATTACTTGGATTAATACGAATTGAAGCACTAGAAGTATCTACTCCTTTAGATCCTTCGCATTAATCCGTTTGGATTAGAGAGAATAATTTAGATGTGTAAGCTGGAAGGTGGAGAGTTGATATCCAAACGAAGCTAGTTGCGATAATGGTCGGGGTTTTTTTGCAAAATGACATCATAGAGATGGCCTTTCATTTGATATTTCATCTATCGCGGTTCTCCACATTTCGCAATTTACATGTTGATTGCTAAAACCGAATAGTAATTGGAAAAGAAACATGCTGTTCGTGGTATTTATAATAGCAAACAATAGAGCAACAGAAAGGAGCGATAACAAACTCATATCCACATATCTCCCCTCCCTTTCTCTAGAATTATAATCCACCTCTTTCATAGAAGCTTTTGTTCTCATTTCAAATCGCCCTCCATGCCTGTCCTCACTTCAATTCACAACTACATCATGTAGGCAACACGTTATGAAACGGTAATAATGATGGAAATAGAATAATAAAAATCATAAAGAACAGAACAGACGTGAATTCATTAAGTACACCCTTTAAAAGACTTAATTTTTTTATCCCATTTTCTCTCCGTTTTTTTTCAATATCTCAATGTCATGCATGCCATTCAATCGATCGAAAAAATTACACATTACTGCTGATAATGCTGCGGCTGCTGCGGCTGCGAATATCCTCCATGTTGCTCAGGAATTGGCATCTCAGGGTACTGCTGCGGTGGAGGCGGCGACTGGGTTTGCGGTGGATACTGATACTGGCTTTCTTGCGGGTAGGCGACGGGTTGCTGTTGGTGGTATTCGGCGGGGGGTGGGACGGGTGTGTTAGACACGGGCGGTTGCTGTTGCATCGGGTAAGTACCGTGCGAGGTAGCTACGGGGGCACCGCCGATGGCACCGGCGGAGACGTGCCCGCCTTCGGGGTTCGCACCTGCTGGAGCTGCGGTTCCTCTGCGTTCGCGGAAGAAGAGCCAGCCTGAGAAACCTAGAGTGCCAAGGAACAGCAAGCTGTTTCATACCGATTTTCATATTTTTGCCATCGTCAGAATTTACTCCTTTTTGACATTGAATGATTTCATGCATACATGCATGTTTGGGGTAGTTTTGACTTACAATTCAAAGACCAACATGGCGGTGTTACCCTTGATGGACCCGCAAATGTTGTTACCGCCGCAGTTATCAATGTCGAGGATGTAGCTGAACTGGTCGGCAAACCCTCCCAATGAAATAATCCAAAAGAGGAAGAGGAAGGCATCGATGCCGATGGTGATGAGTGGAGCGGTGAAGGCGGGAGCGACAAAGTAGGCGGCGATGAGACCACCGGAGAGGATGAGAGTCAAGATTGCAGTGACGAGACAGAACCACGGTGACCTTTCAAATTACATTCTCACCCGTTAGTTTGGCTTCTTTTCATCCATTTGTCATGTTCATCCGTTATTTCATCCATCATTCATATCGCGTCGCCGCTGTCGTCATTTGTTGAAGCCTCAATAAAAACGATGATGTCATATTGAGAGAATGGCGATTGTGTTGTCGCGCCAAGAAATTCCCAATTCCTCGCATTCTCGCAACCATTCCGACGAAAGAAAGAGAGAGAGAAAAACTCACCAAAAATCATCGGCTTTACCTCCGACGTAGCCAGATAGACCGAGGACAATGATGGCGAAAAAGACCTGGGCACCTCGAAGGGCCATGAAAGGGATGAACGGCCAGACACTACCTCCTGCTGTCATATTGGCGGTATTTCTCTCTGATTTCCTTTGAAATTGAAAGAATGGGTATTGTTCCTGTTGTTTGTTTGATCGGTTAGCTCTATTGTTCTCTCTGACTCGTTGGGTTCTATTGTTGGACGTTGGTTGACTGGGCTTGTCTGCACTGCGGGCGCGGGGAACGGGTAAAGCAAAAAGGCGTGGCGTGCGCTTTTGAACGAGAATAAAATGCAGGCGGACGACAAGAGCAGGGCAACAGGCGGGAAAGGGAAGGGATATATTAAAATCTCAACTCACATTCACTCCCTCTTTTATAACTTCCCTAGCAAACGCTTTTGATGCTTGGAATAATAATGCGATCGGATACAAAGTAACAAGAAGAATTAATACTCCTGAAGGAAGAGGAAAAAAGAATTTGAGCGACAAGACTAGCTGGTCGGTTCCTATTTAAAAAGGATTGCAAAGAAAAAAGAAAAAGAGAACCTGACACCACCAATGTACCGATGACGCCTGTTCTTCTCTTTTCACTACACGCCCTCGAGCCATACAACAAAAAATAGCTAGGTTCCATTCCCCATTCCCAACCCTGCTCAAACTTTAGTCTCCCCGCCAATCCAAGCAACAACCAAGCTCCTGCAGGATTTTCCTCCTTACTTTTTGCGAATGTATTGGATCGGATTCTTGGAATAGGTGGGTCTCATACTATACTTGCAGATAGCTAGACTTTACTCGTTACAAACCTTTTTTTTTTTTTTTTGTTTTTTGCTTTGGTCCGCTTGGCGGGTTTCGACGTACAAGCCTCCGCATGCCTCGTCATTGCCTGTCCTTCTGCCGTTGTGTGACACATTCCAACCATCATCTTCCTAACACACCATAGCCCTGTAAGCCCTCTGCAGACCGTCTCTCTTCATGTGCTGCTGATTGATATACATAATTACATACCCCTCGGGAGCTTACGAAAAATATGAGGCTGCGAAACGAGTTGAAAAGAGCAAAAATACGGTTGACTAAAGGAGCAGCTCCAAGCTCGTTATTCACCGCTTACTCGGGGTCCTTATATTCGGCTCCTCCCATCATATCATTCACCGCACGTTATCAAAAAATATCAATTTTGATACCAATAACCCGAATCAAGACTAAATAAGTAGAAAAGGAAAATGGATCAAGATACTAGAACAGTTTGAATTTTGTTGCTATAATAAATCGTACCATGTCCGGTGACAAAGTTTCTTTTCGCCTTCATGGCCAAAGAAAATCCATGCAAATGAGAATCTCGGTCGATCGTAATCTTAAACCATAGCCTAGTCTAGGCTGTGGAGCAGCTAAGTTAGCTTCTGCAAAGAAAAAAGTATATCTCTCGAGTTTTCGGCTTCCGAACGGCGAAGGAACGAATTTAATTTTATGGTTTTTGGCTTCTGCATGCATTTCACAGCACACCAATTTTGGGGTTTCTCCGGGTTCGATTGTGGTTAACAGAGCCGCTCGGTCATGTCATCCTTCAAACTCGCATACATCATGTCTACAAAACTCCTCACCATCAAAGAAAATCGGTAGCGTTAAGATTTTAATTTATCGATTATTCTTCGTCAGCAACTGGTAGATCTATCTTTGAAAAGATGGAATTTGACGAATCAATCAAAATCCCCGTTCATAGATTGATCCATGGGAAGTTTAGAAGAAAAAAACAAGTTTTCTGGGTTTTGAGTTTGCTAAAAGTTTAAAGTCCAAATATGGAAGCAAGAGACGATGATGATGTTGGGCTCCCTGGTCTGCCAAGGCCACCCCATACAAAAGTGCCGTACCCATACCTTGTCTGTCTGTCGCAAACTCGTCGTTTTCTTCGCTTTTGACCTCGTCGTCATGAAAAAAAAAAAAATATTAATAATAAATTCAGCCTTAGATATATCGATATGAGCTCTCGATTCCGTCCTTCCTTTTCCGTGATACTTTTCTTCAGCTGTTCTGAAGCTCATGAGTTTCGCGTGATGAAGCAACAGGGCGCAAACAGGTCCACGAAATGTGAAGTAACATAACGTAACCCAACCTCGCGAATTTTCTCAATTCCAAAAGAGGATCGGATGAAGTCACCCCATTATGATCACCGACTATGGATGTTAGCCCCTCCCGTTCGGGTTAAGAAACACACAAATTCGCTGTAGTTTTTTCATTCTCGTGACTTTTTTTTTTTTTGAATGGTTTTCGAAGACGGTGCCGAGGAATTTTAGTCGAATGCAATGGGGCACGTTCGTGGAGAGTCTTGGTGCTTGGCTGCAGCAGGGTGGGTTGTATCCACCCTACAGACCCTCGAGCTCGCTGGACCTTGTTCTCCGTCGACAGGCTTCTTCAGTGGATCGCGAACCCTGACAGACGACCGACGGCTACAAGTAAGCAAAATATATAACAATGTAGATATACTTTAGTAATTGATACATGTCAAAATAAGGGTGTAGACGGGAATGCAGAAGTAATTCGAGCTCCCCACTTGCGATGAGATATCATTGGAGTGCAAAAACCGAAGGATCAAACTGATCCGAAAGATACCGAAAACATCATGGATGTCCACTTTCGTTAAACTTTTTTCCTTCAGGACGTTTCAAAAATAGAACTGAGACCTGGTGGAACCCGTTTGCAGAGGCGAGGTTTTAGAATTTACTTTTAGTAAGCCTTTTTCTTTCACGTTTGTGGTTTCAGGATGTGTTTGCATGCGATCTACGGAATGAAAATTTCAGAAGCTCGAGATCGAGAGCTAGGTGCTTTTTACAGTGGTTTCGCGATGTTGGTATTGTCGGAATTCGGAACTGGGTTTTGCCCGATTTGATTGATTGGATTCACAACCACACGGAAAAAACGTTCGGTTAAAAATGATGGGTATTTTGTTTGCGGAACGGAATTTCTATCCCGACCATACATACGTGACCGTGCATGCCCACCCACCGTTTTGTTTGTATCTTGATGGATTTTATTGAAATCCTGCCGTCTTTTGCTGTGGGGTTTCGCACACAATTTTGATATCTGACGGGTGATATCTGAGCTAGGATGTGTGCTGGAATGGGATTCTATTCGGATCCCGGATGGTATGATGGATAGGCTGAGCTCGACAGCGTTTGATTGATTCGACAGGTATCTTGACTCCTCGAAGGATGATTAGCGACAGACGCGCTTTCGAAGCAAGACGATATTTGACGCCATGGATCGCTCAACCGGGTGAATATTTCTGTGCTACTGTCGGACAACATATTTTAGGTTATCGCATCATATCAGGACTTAGGTGGTTTACGCCTTTGTCCCAGCAGTAAGAGTTTTGACTTTCCGTAGATCTCAGCATTTCGGATTTCATGTTTAGTGGACCGTTAGCGTTCGCAAAATATGGTACCCAAAGTCGTGATAATTCATGGGCTGGTTTATCACGAAAGCCAATTGCGCTGTTTCAATCCTCGTCGTCTTGAGATATAAAAATGCCATTTGACCAGTAGATAAGATCGAAATAGTGTCAAGGAGGATAAGGTAGCTAATTGGTTATACCACGAATTCCCCAAGTTTGCGGACTAGCTTGATAACGCTTGCCAAATCGAGCTCGTGAGCCTCTCGCTCTGCAACGCGTAAAATGCTCATCCACTCAAGCTATGCTCGAGCACTTCTAACTGGACAGGCGTTCTTACAATTTTTTTTGAGGCCCTCCGATATTCAATTTTGGCAGAACTCGGCTCGGCCGAATGCACCGGCATTGGCCGACCGGTTTTCCTTCAAGCCACCATTTTTTTTTTCGCAATTTTTGTTGGCGCAGCTTGAGGAACTTGAAAAAGTAGAATATTGCTCAACACGCAGTATTTCTCTTGCTTCACCAGCAAGTACATCGAAAAGATATACATACAGTTAATTTGTATTGTAGTTTGCGACTAGAACCTTTCCGAATCCGCGTTGCGACGTACGAGATACGGGACGGGTATCGCGGTAAATGTTCCAACCCGCTGAAATGTGCTGTCAGCGGTGGAAAGTATGCATCATCACCACATATTCCAACCGGGATACTTGATTGTCTTTTGGCGCGCTCGCATTTGAATATTTCCAGGGTGTCCTGCTGTGCCGCCATGACTGGAACCATTAAACAGCCGGCTGGAGACTCTGGAATGTAAAATGTGATAACTCAGCATTCCTATCCAGATCATATCATCAATCACCCATTCGATCATCTCCCAATTGTCGGTTTTCGTAGCGTTGAAACCTTTGAAACGGAAATAATGGCCTCAACGAGTGAAACCAAGTCGCCCGCACCCACTTCTCCGGAACCTGAAGCGCCAACTAGTGAGGTTGCGGCTCCCACTTCAGCTTCCCCTCCAGCTGCTGCTACTGCTTCTTCCCCTCCGGTTGTAGCTACGACTGCCCCCGCTGCTACCATAGAAGCGGAAACCGAAGCGCCAGAAGAAGAAGAATTCGAAAACCCGGTGAGTGCCACTATAAATTCCCAATTGCTCTACTAGGAAGGAATGTTCCGAGACATTTTTTTAGTAAACCGGGCATTCTACGGGAAATCACAGATGCACGGTTAGTGCTAATTCAGGTTACACACAGTACTCTTCGACCGACTCCGCGTATAGCGACTCCGATTTGTGTGTACCCCTCGAAATCCTTTGATCCAAGCTCCAACATTCGCGGCCGGGATGGAGCCTGTCGCAACATGTTGCATGCCAAGTTCCCGCAAAAACGCTAACGGGTCTAAATTGACTACGATGTATTTTTTTTTCACTGACAAAACTGGGATTTTAATTATCCAAATTTAGAGAGAGTTACACAACTAGTTTGAAAAGTTCCGTGCTCAACTATCAGTATGAGAACGGTAGACGTTATCATGCTTTCCGACCGGGTCGTGAGTACCACCTAACTACCCCGCACCTACTCTTCTAGGGTTGCCGGAGCTCCATATGCATATCACGTGATCTTAACTGATGATTGTTGCATCTATAGAATACTTTTTACCAAACGATGAAGTATGGTGCCATCTAATTGAGATTATTAAGTCAAAATAATTTAAGATGTGTTGGTTTAGCTTGAAAACCACCGACTCGATCTGGTTCATCATACCATGACCATTGCTATGCAAGGCCAATTGCACGTTGCACCGCTTGACAAGCCGCAGAAGATTATGGATATAGGAACCGGAACTGGTAATTTCCTTTACATTACCATTAATTATTACTCGGATGGTGGTTTGTTAATATCATGATATTTAGGTGTCTGGGCGATCGAAATGGGTTAGTTGATCGGATCGTACTTATCAATTAATGCACCGATGGAAGGTTTATTGACGTAGATATATCCACATAGCTGATTTATATCCGACCGCGCATGTATGGTGCTCATGCAACCCACTTGACCTTATTGCCTTCATAGGCGACGGGCGATGCTAAACAATTCTCTACTAGATCGTGGGTAACGACCTGAGTCCTATCCAGCCTAAATGGTAGCCCTGTCCAATTTGCCCTAGCTTAGTCACGATCATGCTAATATCTATACCGATCAACTCTAGGGTTCCACCAAAGTAAGCCATTACCACTATACTTTTAATTTATGCCATCCTGGTATCTTTTTATATGGCACAAACCTAACCGAGATTTTTCCTACTGTATCATAGTCTCAGCTTTGAAGTCGACGACGTAGAGAGCGAGTGGACACACACCCCCTCTTCCTTTGACTTCATCTATTCCCGCTACATGCTCGGTTCGATCCAAGACTGGCCCCGCCTATTCCGACAAGCCTTCAGGTGCCCCCCTTCCCCCCCCTACTCATCCACAAACCAATCTCTCTAACTGTCATCTAACAGGGCCTTAAAACCCGGCGGTTACATTGAAATCCTCGAACCGGACTCCACCCTCCGCTGCGCTGACGACTCCCTCAGAGACGACTCTCCGCTCCTAAAATGGAACAAACTCTTTGTTGAAGCCGCCGAAACCAGCGGTCGCAGTCTCGTCGCCGCACCGAAATATCAAGGATGGCTGGAAGAGGCCGGGTTCGTTGATATCAAGGATAACATCTCCATGTTACCGAACTCACCGTGGCCCAAGGAGCGGCACTTGAAGGAACTTGGGGGGTTCCATATGGCCGCATTGACGGAGAGTCTGCAGGGATTGAGTTTGAGGTTGTTTACGCATTTTCATAATATGGATGTACCGGAGATTGAGAAGTTATTGGTCGGGGTGAGGAAGGATATTCGGAATCGGCGATTGCCTACTTATTATGATTTGTGAGTTTTGAGTCGCTATCCACTGTCTCTTGGGGGGAAAGAGGTTATACTGATGGTGAGGTTTTAGGCATTCGATTGTTGCGCGGAAGCCGGAGTAGATGATAATACGGCTTGCTAGAGTCTACGATGGAATCTTTATTTGGAGATTTTATGCTAGCGTCTGTTAAAGTTGTTTTAATTCGGTACGATCATTCAGGAATAATCAGCTATTAACGCGTTATAGCGGCTGGGATTGGTGTATTGTTGATAGGCTCGGCCTAAGCCGACGCAAAGGACTTTAATGGGAAACTATATATACCTAACAGTTCCCGAATTCGAAGGCGGGCTAGCCAGAGAATGTATGACACCTCAGGGAGAATCTAAATTCATAATTCTGATAGAACTTGTTCCAAGACTTAAGCCGTCTAGCGAATTGTAAACGGTATATTTTTGCGACAAAATCAACACGAAGTGACAACGATATGATTGCAAGCGTATAGAGAAGATCGTCTTGATTAATAAACGAATTCTTATTTCTCTTGTCTCTAAACCTCTATGTTTAGATGAAATGTTGAAACGCAGGCCTCGAGCGTCGGTTGTAGTCGCTAACCAGATAGAGGCTGGGACCCCCCACAACTACTCTGGTCTAAACTAGATTTTGAGTTATAAAACCCGGATCGGGATATTTCTGGCTCGGCCTCATCAGATATTACTCTTTTTGGAAATCATCTAATCCCGATATAGAAATTTCCTTGAAACGGAGGACTAGTTTCCGTGTGTTCGAGGTTTGAGCTATCGATTCATATTGTTTGGTGTTAATAAATTAGTACAAACGATTCATTAATCCTCAATGTTGGTGAGTATAAGAGTCGATCAGTTTAACGATGCTGCGCATTTCTTAATTCATATTTTCATTTGTTCTACTCACCTTCGTTGTCGAAGCCAGCTGGTCTGGCTTGTTATTAATCCATACTTTATAGTCGCCGTACCTTCTTATTTTTAATAGCTAATAATATCAACCTTGGGTATTCAGTTTACATCACTTAAATAACCATTTTTGCCATCTTCGAAATCTAATAATTTCAAAATGCCGACATTAACAGGATCCCTCGCCTACGCGTTCCTCCTCACAGCACAAATCTCATCCACATACGCCGCCCCGACCGACAGCAAACTCCAACAGTACATAATAAGATGGGATCCAAAGGACACCCGCAGCGTCCAAGACGTCGCAAAGACAATGTACATCTCAGCGGGCAAGGACATCTTCCAGGGTAAAGTAAAGCCGCCCGCTCCGATAGGACAGGGTAACGTCACCCCTCTCTTCACCGCAGAAATGACAGAAGCGCAAATGAAAATATTACGAGAGAAGTCCGATCATAAGAATAGTATCATCATCGTGGAGCAGGATTCAAATGTCAAATTCGATTTGAAACCCACTAAATGCCAAGCGAAATGTAAGACGAAGCCGTCGAATAAAAAGTCCGGTAAGACAATAAACCCCCCAGGGGAGCCGAAATCTATGATTATAAGACAACCTGGAAGTCATATCTTCAAGAGGGACGTGAAGTGTCCTGCTCCGACGGGGAATAAGGCGCCTTGGGGTCTTCACCGCATTTCGAGAACCGGGCGTGTTCCAAACGTTAGTTGTGGAGATGCTGAAGACAAGCTATACTGTGCAAATTACGAGTATACCGAAGATAAAAAGGGTAACGGCGGTGCTGGGGTTGATATATACGTCGTGGATAGCGGGATCGATATGGGTCACCGTGAGTTTGGAGGGAGAGCGAAGAAAGGGTTTAGCGGATATGGGGAAGACCATGGAGATTCTTTGCAACATGGGTAAGCCGAACGAGACAACTTTCATACGAGATTGTATCGCTAACGATCACTGGTGAATTACAGAACCCATGTCGCGGGCATCATTGGCTCGAAGGCCTATGGTGTTGCCAAAAATGCTAATATAATCAGCGTAAAAGTCGTTGGCAAAGTAGATGGTAAGGTGACACCAGAGAAAATCAGCGTTACTCTCAAAGGACTGGAATGGATTATAAACCAACATAAGAAACGCAAGGGAGAAAAGGATTTTAAGGGATCAGTTATCAATATGTCCCTCGGCTTCAAGGAACACGAAGCACCAACCAAAATAATGAAGTTGATGTTGGAGATTGCTACCAAGGAAGGGATACATATCGCCGCAGCGGCGGGGAACGACGGTGGAGACGCGTGTTCAGAGTTCCCGGGCGCGTTCAACCAGCAACTTTCCTCGATTTTTAGCGTCGGGGCATCTGATATCTTCGATGACGTGCCCGAATTTTCGGGACGGGGAAAGTGTGTGGATCTCTTCGCGCCTGGAACTGAAATCCTGAGTACCGTGACGAATGGCGGGTCAGACCTCTTTTGTGGGACTTCTATGGCAACTCCACATGTTTCCGGAGCAATTGCTTTGGAGTTGGTGAAGAACCCGGGTCTCAAAACAGATCCTCAAGGATTGAAGAAGCTTCTCCTGAGTAAAACTGCAAAAATGGAGGGCGAATTCATTGATCTTGAAGAGGAGAGCCATACTAGAATACTGAAGGTTTGATTGTACGGGTAAGATAAACATGAATGAATGAGTATACAAGATCGAAGAATGATATCACGGGGTAATATAATAATCCCTTCCACTGTTTAAAATAATATTTTTAAAAACTTAAAAAAATAGAAAATGTCATTAAAGAATTTTTTAGTAATTCTAAGTTTTAAATTTTTTTTAATTTGTGATAATAATAAAAACGAAACTCGCAATATCCGAAATTTACGAAGGCTGGGGTCAAAAAAAACGCAATTGTATGTGTAGATGCCTTGGCGTAGGTTAGAGGCTTGGTTCCTGGTGATATGGAGCTTATAAAATCCACTGGGAGACTTCACCAGCTCCACTTCGTATAATGGGGCATGAAAACATATAGAAACGTTGCAGGTTTCTGGGATTTTAATACACCGGTTCATTCACAATCGAGTAATCGAAGCTGCACTCAGGATGTGCAACTAACCGAAACCCCGCGGTGCAGGGGAGTATTTTTTTTTTAAACTTCGTCTCGAACTTCTTTAGGTGGTCTCGAATTCGATTTACTGAGGTGGTATTTGAATATGGTTAAATTAAAAACGGGGAACTGACTTGTATTTGCCTATGAGTTGAGGGGAATTCTGCTCAATTGGGTTGAGCCGTAGCTCAATCTTATAAAAGCGGCCGATACTTCCAGCCGTTTAAGGAAGACGTGATCCATAGACCCATGCGCGAACGCAAGTGCGGCACTCATACGGAGTATGCAATGCTACGGTATATACGCCTATGGCGTTGTGCTAATCCCAGTTTTGAAGTATTCAAGGCAGTTTTGTAACCGTCTTTGCTTAGTTCAATCATATTGTGGTCACTAGCTAGAAGACCGCCAATGCATGCACGCGGTATTGAACGGTAAGGCGCCAAAATTGATTTTCTCCAAATTTACTTCAGTTCGGAAAATAACCCGCCACCGGTATTATACTGCGAGAGGGAAGATCCGGAAGTGAAGCTAAGAAGCGTATTGATGAAACTCGCGAGCGCCCTGGCCTAGTGCAGCGGGTATCAAACTTTCGGATGGAAGTTTTATAAAGCTACGTAGATACACGCAGATTAGATAAGTAGCTATATATTGTTGGTCCTATACTCATGCTGCATGGTAAATGTACCGATACACTTACGGCCTTTTAATTTAGTATTTCTCCATTTGATATGCGGCTGGTGGGTTTATGCTCGCCGGCTTATTTTACACCTGTATCTTTCTCAAGAGAGTCAATAGATGATCGAAGATCCATATAGATTGCCTAGGAGCATTCTGATACATTTTATTACTTACTAACTTTTATCTCACCCTCTGACGTTATGTTGAGGATGGGTATAAGGCGGCTGCTCAAAGCTGTACTGGCATTCTTCTTCTTTAATATCTTCGTCTTTGCACATGTTGATACTATCCCTCCACGCCTGATAGATTTGAAAAAACGTGGCGGCATCTATTGTGAGTGCATATATCACAACTTTGATATCTTGTTTTCGCAAACCTTTTTCGTTATAGCTAATAATATAATCTAATATTTTAGACGGAGGGATTTCTACCAAAATTGTAACGAAATACTTAATTACGTCTTCAAAAACGGTAACGAAAACAATAACCTCGTCGAAATTTAAGACAACCACGAAAATAATAACCTCATCCAAAACGACGACGAGGACATTAACTTCGCCAAAAACCAGTACAATTATTGGCATTCCATTCAAATTAGCAAAGACTAGTCTTACTCTACCTAACAAAACCATTACCGCTCGAAACACCAAAATCACACTCCCAGCGTCCACCATCACTGTAAAAGGCTCGACTCTGGTTGCCGTCGCAGCCAATGCTGTAGTTCTTCCTAACTCTATTATTACGGTTGATAAAAGTATTATAACTCTTCCACAAGCTGCGATCACTTTCGTGGGAACTGGGGTTACTGTTGATGGGAAACGCGTCGATATCCCTTGGACTGGGGTTACGAAGACATTGACTGTGACAAAGGTTTCCACTTGCCCGGCGCAGTCGACATCTACCACCACAATCACTACCAATCCAGCTACGGGTACGACCACCGTTACATATACAAAATCCGGAGTTATTATCTCCACTATAGAACACCCCGGAGCAACTTTCACGAAGGAGTTTTCGGTCACAATCACAGCTCCAGGAGCTACGATCACCCAGTTCACTGGAAGTACTATTACTTCAACGTCGACTGTTACAGAATCGGGGACGAACTCCGTAATCTTCAGCACTCTCACTGTGCGCACGACAATAATAATGCGAACAACGATAACATCAACATCAACTGTTTCGAGCGTTAAAACAGTGACAACTGGTGGCTTTACATCAATAATTTCGACAAGAACTCTTCTAGGGGCAAATACCACCATTTACATACGGTCAACAATCACCCAAACGAAGATTACTACGTCGACTGTTTACCTTACGGCTACTGTCACAAATAATGAAACGACCACCGAGACTGTGGCACTGTCCGGTTCTCTCATCACAGTTACCCTTCCTAGAACTACAACTCTACCTGGCGTCGTTACTACAACTACGCAGTCGACGACAATAACTTACACGGTAACCACTGTTGATACACTACCAGGCGATGTTACCACGGTTATCCAATCCATTGGAGAATCAATAACGGCAACTGTCACTCAAACCACAAGTACGACCCTACAAGAAACAGTGACAGAAACTCATACAGTCACCACAACCGCTACTACTACCGCTACTACTGCTTCTACTATCATTACTACTATCACTTTTAATACCGCCTCTAATAATCCTGCCACTACTACCGCTACTACTACCGCTACTACTACTGCTACTGCTACTGCCACTACTACAGCTACTATTACAGCTACTACTACCGCTACTATTACTGCTACAATTACAGCTACTACCACCGCTACTACCACCGCTACTACCACTGATAATACCACTAATACTACCACCGCTACTACCACCGAAACTACCACTGCAACTACCACCTTGAATACGACCTCTAATACGACCTCTACCACCACCGCTACCACCACCGCTACTACCACCGCAACCACAACGACCACTAGTTATGTAACTATCACTCCTTCGCTCCCCGCTCTACCTGATACTTCATGCAACAACACAGGGCTACAATTCGCGTACTGGCCAAATCCATATGCCACCAACAGCATCAGTTCTCTTTTGCCACAGACTTTCAAAACCCAGTTACCGATTGCAAATAGTACAGCTGAAAGCTTAGGTTTGACTGGGACAACATTTAACTCGGGGCAATTTTATGGATTGGATCCTGGTCCCGGGAACGTACACGTCGCCATGATGTATCGCGGCTACTTTTACGCCCCAAACACGACCGCTTACACGATTACTATAAATCCAGACGATATAGGGGCCCTCTGGTTGGGAGCGAACGCCTATTCAGGTTATACAAAAGGGAATAATAATGCAATTGCAGGTTATGGGGCTCCCGGGGGTCCGACGACCAGCGCTTCATTTCGCATCTACATCGGAGCGGGGGCTTATATACCTATCAGATTCTTCTACGCCAATGGCGATTCATCTGCTGGTCAATTCCTCGTATCGATTCAGGACGATGCGGGATATATGTACGCGCAAACTGAAGTTGACTCGCCTTATATCGTTAAGTACGCTTGTACAGAGGGCATCGCCCCAGTTTATCCACTCTGGGGGCAGGAAACTTGAAGGGTCAAAAATTCTCGCTCTCTTCTCGTTGAGGTTAATTTCCCGGTATTTAACGTTAAGGACTTTGATTTAATCGGGCGATTAATCCAAAGCTTTTTATGGTTTTCATATAGTTTGGATTATAAAATCGATTTTAGAGATAAGCCGTGTTTTGTGAAACTCTAATAAATGCACCAGGGATCATGATTGGGTAGGATGGGAGCGAGACACCCCCATCTGATAGCTGGCTATAGCTGTATATATATATGGCTCGTATACAATGGCGTCAAGCAAACATTTTATCCTATTGGTACTCGTGTGCAAGTACCTCCGCTGGCTGATTGCCAAATTTGTTGGCTGGATTAGCCAAAATCACAAGAGGCCATCCTATTTCATTAGAAATAACTTAAATTTTTTTCTTAGAATTGACGTTTATGAGGTTTAAAGTAATTTAGGTGATGGAATAGTGTAGAATTTAAAGTTTGGATAAGGTTGTCCAGAGCTAGTGCTAGAGGTGAATTCCAACTCTTAAATATAATGTGAGTACTGACTCGAGATAAGTATAAGTATCGATAATATTCTCCTTCTTTGGACGCTCTAATAACCTTCCGGCTCGTTTCTGACAACTCGTATGGATATTTTTTAATCTAAGATCGTTACCTCGGAAATTACCTTCTATGTTCCTTCGCCGTGCGGCTGAACAAAATATTCTCCGTTTCTACACTATGTTATTCGAATGGCGTTCGAGATCTAATTCTTATATTGCATTACTCAATTGACGGCCACCAAATATAAATATACGACCCACCAGAATGGAAACGAAAACTTCAGCAACCCCTGGGATGTTTAAAACCTTTCCCTGTCCCTCCACATTTCCTCAGTCGATCTAAATACATATTCGTAGATCAGCCGAAACATGCGATTTATTGCATCGATCCCATTTCTGATCGCTGAGATAGCTGCTATCGTGACTAGCGTTTCGATTTCCACGACATCATCCTTGAAATGCGAGGCTGATAATTGTCTGCGAGGTGAGTTCTTATTTGAGGTACTCGGTCTATAATATACCTCGCCTGCTGATTTTATTATAATAATATTCGCGATATAGCCATCAGAGCTTCCGCATTTCCCACTCGCCCAGGAACAGCGGATTGTTCTTCATATTTCCGCGCGATAGTTACTCCAACGACAGTGTAAGGATTTCACCTACCACCATACAATATTTCTAAAGAGAATACCAAAATTTCACAAGTTCTGTGGGATAAACTGAGAAAAATGAATAAATAGGACTATTTCTCAAACTGTCACTACCATTACCGTCACCCAAACCGTCTCTACATTCACAGTCCTCCCGACCACAACCGCCCCAACAACAATTACCGCCTTTAAAAGAAAACGCCAGGCGACAGGCATACCAACTTCAATCCCAGCCTACGCATCGCCTTGCAGCGGCTCCTCCCGATACGAATCCGCTTGTTCCTGCATCGGCCTAACCCGCAACACCATCACACTCTCCACCCCCACCACAACAGTAAGCGTAACGGTAACCTCGACCACAACCCAAATAGTAGCCACATCATCAGTCCACCCGTTCGTGCTACAAGTTGAAACGTCAGGTGGGACATTCTACGGTCTGAGAGTCACAGAAATGGGCGCCTACGATATCGGACTAACAGCCTCGCGATCTGACGCGTTGTTATTCTATTTCAATCCGAACGACGGGTCGTGGGTTCCCGAGGGTTATCCAGGCGTTATCACGACGTACGATTTCGGCATGTCGTATTCGCCGTTGTTTATCACGTATAATTATACACCTGTGAATTGCACCCTTGATGGAAATGGGGTTATGACATGTACTTCGACACGGTTCGTGCAATTCGGGACGTATAATAACAACTATTCGCTGAAGCTGGGTACAGCGGATACGGATTGGGCAGCGATCGGTGGGGAAGCTGTTACTGTTAAAGCTGTTTTTGTATAATATTTTAGTTGATGAACTAAGGCTGGAGGATATCGAAATGAATTGTAATAGTAATACAAAAATACGCCGCAGACATGAGACATTACTTCATTGATCGTAAATACTTAAAATTTGTAGAGTTTTAAGGAGTGATGAGGCTAAGAGAACGGTTATAGGATAACTTGCGCCTTATACACCACGACCACCCCCTCTTCCCATCCTCCGCCCCTACCGTCACCGTGTTTAATAACTGCAGGGAAGACGAAGCCTCTCACCTCCCTTCCTTCAGCAGCACTCCACTCTTTCCCTCTCGCATCGAGCCCCGTATCGAATTTTTGCTCAACATCGTCACACGTAGCGTGTTCGTATGTTGCCGGTGCTTCTGGGTTAGCTTCCTCTGATAAACTGTAATATGGTGTGATCTCGTAGTATGCATTTTGGTTTGCTAGAGAAAAGTATAGCCCGCTCATTCTGTTGACGATGTTTTCAAGGAACTTTTTGGCAGCAGGGGAGGAGGATTGCGAGGGTGGGTTGAATGGTTCGAGAAGGGCAAGTGTGTGTTCGGTTATCGACACCACGTTTTTTCGTTTCGACGTTGAATCCATGGTTGCTAGCAGAGGCGTAAGGGTTTGCAGCCGCCAAAGGTGGGATTGCTGAATATTTGCTATATTCATATCAATGTTAGCGCGCCGTTAGGCATACAGAGTTATAGCTGTATTGTCGTAGTGATTTGTATGGCTTACCATTGCGAGTGACCTCCCTTTCAACTACATTAACCGCTTTCCCCACTTTCCGACCCATAAACTCTCCATCAACCCACGCCCTCCTCAATACCTCACCGACGATGATTCTGACGAGCAACATGCGTCCTTTCTGTTCACCCAACATTTTATCCCATCCGGATACGCACTCGTCCAAAATATCCTTCAATTCACCATCAATTTCTCTGAGACTAATCCTTTTCGAGGGAGCACTTGAACCGGACGAAGCACGGTAGTAATTGCCCGCGAAATCTTTGATTTCATTGAATACAGCCACGAAGGAGCGTTTCACTTCCCGATCGTCTTTGGGTTGAGCATTTGTCCATCCTGCTCCTGTCGATTGGGAGGATTGAGAGAGAAGCGCGGCTTGGAGGTCAGTCACGCGACGGCGTTCAAGGGAGAGTTGGTGCTGGAGGGTTGATATTTCGGTTGGTGGTCCTTGTTCCGGGTTTTCTTTGAGGGCGTAGGATGTTCCTTCTAGATATTATATGATTTTTTTTTTTTAAATTAGCACTTAAAATGTCAAATAATACATAGTTTTGCATTTATAAAGATGTATTTATAGCAGCGGATATGGCACTCACCGGCAGAGTTAATCTTCCTCCCCCTCCACCAAACAAACGCCAACAAGGCTGCCGTTCCGGCGAATAGTAACGCGAAGACAACAGCGGCGGCGGTTGCCCCTCCGTTTCCCTTAACCGAACTCGCCGCAACTAATTTCGTACATTGAAAAGGATTACTGTAGAACCCTTGGATAGTCCCATCGGTGGAGTTTGTGAGGCGACATGTGCCAATCAGATTTTTGTCGGGTGAGTCGCTGTAGGCGGGTATTGAAGTTGAGGTCGGGGTGGATTGCTGGGGTACGGTTAGTACCGCCGGGCCCGAGTTTTGTGTGGAAGACGAGGGAAAGAGCCCGTTCAGCCCGCTCATCTTGGCGAACGAAATCGTGTATGAACGTCTTGATTTTGTGACGCTATGAATCGATCTGTCTGTGATTATTTTCTGAAGATAATAATTTTAGAGAGCAGGTTAGTGAAATATTAGAAAATGAACCAGTCGGAGTAAATAATTCTTGGGCGGAGCTGCATTCTTGTAAGCTAATGTGGCCAGCCTTTCGCCAAAGCGAAAAAAAAGAGCCGCAAGGGCAGATGGATTTTGGTCGCGGGCTGGGGTTGGAAACTTGCGACGAAAAGCGCCCAGATTTATCTTGAACAAGTTAGAACTCTTCGAATACAAATACAAATATTACATCGAGCTAACTGTTCAAGCTGGTGGTGTACGCGTGGTCGGTTTTACCCAGTTTGGGTAGATGATTAAGTATCTTTTGATCCTTCGGTTTCACCAGCTAGCACTTTGATCCAGTGGAATTATGATGGATCATTCCGTGCCACCCGAAAGGTTCGGCTCATCGACTCCGAAAGAATGGCCGGTAGAACACCAAACAGAATATAACTCGAAGATGTATATGTTATATCGGGAGCTACCTTAATATTTTCTTTACTAGCCACCGACGAGGTCGATAAATATAAAGTACCCCGACATTTTTAATTCTGTCGCAAGAGGGAAGGTTTCGAACGGCTGAAAAGGTCTAGATCCCATCGCATACGGACGGAACCGCCATTCACATCGATTGATTGATCGCAGCCTCGTCCAAGAAAATTCCAAGAATTCGGTCGGTGGTCCGATGCAATTCCGACCAGCTGGCTCTCCACCACTGGCCACCTGGTAACTAGCTCGAATTCATTCAGTAGGAGGGGCTGAACGAGCCAACAGAGGGACTCTTTTTAAGCCGCATCGGTGGAGCTGCTACGGGATACGATTGGCTGACAGATTTGGAATCTCTTCGTTCGGCGAGGGGCAAATATGAGACCACCTCCAGTTGCCAAAGCCTCGTTTTGAAACTTTTTGGCATTTCTCCTTTCCTTTATTCAATCTTCTCCGAGACTTTCATTCGCTTCCACAGACGTCGGGTCAAGATTTTCACGGCAATCTGGTATTTCAAAATAATCCGCAGCTTCCCGGGTTCACGCTTGTTATTCGAACAAGGGCGAGGGGGCATTGTTGGAATGTCGCAGACAACGCACTTTTGAGGTTGTAATATCCTTGGTGACGGAGTTAACCCGAATTGTATTCGACACGATACTAAAATCTGGAAATATTCGATTATCACCATCATGGCGGACGTTCTGACATCCGTTGGCGCGAAGCTAGGCGTCGCTGCTATCAAGGCAATCGCGGGACCGAAAGCCGGTGCTACTGCTTCAGCTGCTGGTACGGCCTTGAAACTCGTTTCTGGTATCTTCGGCGACGGTGATGTCGATTTCGGCGACGATGGCGGAGGAGATTTTGGAGCGGATTTTGGGGACACGGGAGGGGATTTTGGAGGAGACTTTGGGGGAGACTTTGGGGGAGACTATGGAGATGTAGCAGCGGAAGATGAATATATCGCCGAAGAGGAAGTCGCTTACGAAGAAGGGTATTATGACGACAGTGCAGATTATACTGGCCAGGATGCCGGAGCCGACTACTCTGGATATGATGATGGATCTGGTGGCTACGACCCCTCGGATACTACTGGGTCCCAACACAGTTCTCATGTGTCACACCATCATGGAACCTCCCATCGTGGGCTGGGCACCGCAATTGCTGTTGGAGGTGCCGCCGTCGCTGGAGCTGCGTTAGCTGGCAGAGCTGCTTTAGCGGCTAGGAAGGGTCGTGGAAGGGGAGCGAGAGTTCCAGGAGCAATTTACGGCCGTGGAGGAAGGCCGCAGAGCTTTTCTGGTCCGGCATCATCTGCTTGTCCACCACCTCTTCAACATGCGGCAACCGCTCCCGTAGGGATACACCAAGGTGCACGGGGTCGTGGATCGTTTCAAAGTCCAGGTGGGGCGCGAGGAAGAGGTGCCCTACGTGGCGGTCATCCAGGAGCCGGGCGCGGGTTCACGGGTCCGGGCGCATATCCTCAGCAGACCGTAGGCCCTGTGCCATACGCATCGCAACCGCAACCGTACAACGGCGTTTCAAGACTACCGTTGAATAACAATTTAAACTACGGCGGCCAAGCTCAGGGTGCTTTGGACCCTAATCCGTCATTTGGCGCCCCACCACCTTACTCCGCCGCGCCAGCTCAAAGAGTTCAGGCAAATCCTACCCAATTGGCGGAAATGTCAAAACGAAAGTTACAAGCTTTGCAGGCCATCCAACAGAGAGAGAAGGACCGGATAGAAATGAAACGGAGGGAAGAACAAGAGGACCGTGAGCAGCTGTTAAAACAAAACGGAGGCCCTACGCCGAATATGCATGAGCTGCCGGAGCAGAAAGTTCAAATCAACCTCCCGCCTGGTATAAAACAATCTGGTATGGACCCGAATAGCGGTCCCAAGCAGAACCCTCCTTGTGCACCAAATGTGCATCAAACGACAACATCACCGAACAGTTATGAAATGGATGGCGGCTCTTTTGTAGCTAGTCCAGGCGTAATTTCACCAGGCTCGGTGTCATATCAATCAACTTCACCAGGACAGACATCCTATAATAGCCCACAACAACCAGGGGCTGCTCATAGATGGAGTGCTGCCAGCCTTCCGTCAAATCCTGTCGAAATGGATAATACCCAGTATATTCCTCAGAATGCCCAGCACCAGCACCCACATCGACCTGTTCATTCAAATTCGTGGGCGCAACCTGAACAACCAGGTCTTGAGACAAATCAAGGTCCCCAAAGGTCATCATCAATGCTGAACCGTTTTCCGTCGAGGAAACCTATTCAACGACCTGTATCAATGATGGTACAACCAACTCGAGTCCAAAACACGAACAACAACGGGTTTGAAAGACCTGGGCTGTCGCAGCAACCTCTTCAGAATCATGGATACCAAAATCCTGCACCTCAATCTCGTCCGAATGTATCGGCCCTGCAAAACAACAATCCCCAAACTACAGCCAGCGAAACAGAAGAACCGATAGGATGGATACCACCACCTCTTAAGGTTGTGAAAAGGCGAAAATTCGACTCGGGAGAACCGGAAGCACCAGACGCACCAGAAGAACCAAATCCCCAACATATACAACAGAATAAAGTAGAGACCTCCCAAAAACCTGTCTCTTCAGAAAACTCATTTGCTCTTCCACCGCTTCCTCCGCCCATTTCACATGAAGACCACGCCCCATTCTCAGCGCCACCTGAGATTCCCAAAGGCTACTACGAGAACATGGCCCCAGACGTGCAAGTCCCCGGACTGACCGTTCGGAAGAGCTCACTCCCCGCATCATTCCAGTCACAACCTACAGCAAACATGGTCCCCCACACGAATACCTCAAACATGGTAGCCCGCCCGCCACCTACATCTCACTTTCAAAATCAAGAAGCAGGACACCATAGAACCACTTCAAATCAAGTATCATATCCCCCAAATAACTTTCACGAAACCTCTACCCCCACTGCCGCAAAGTTCCACCCGCCGTTTTCACAGCATCCTGCCCCAACAACAAGTTATCTGCCTACGAGACCAACCCTCCACCATTCAACCACCTTTCCATCACAATCCACACAACATACAACCCCATTAGCACCCGTAGAAGCCTACGTCCCCCCACCATTACCCCAACCTCCGCAAGCCCCACCGTCAATTCACCAGCATCGAAACAGTATAACACAACCTCAATCCCCAAATACCAATACCAACATCACGCCTACCAGAATGACCGCAAAAACACCTACCTATACTAGTACCAATTCCCTGTCATCTCCCCCAGCCCACATTATGGAGTTGTCGGCGTCAACGGGATTTGCGAATGTTAGTGGAGCTAAATCGCCGTATGATATGAATCCAATGATTGCAGAGTTGCCGGAGATACCCGGTGTACCAAACAGTCACGGGCGGGTTGACGATGAAGCGGAGTATCTGAATAGGAGGGAGGGGTATAGTTACGATAATACGAACAATGCCAACGGCGGCGGTGGTGGCAGAACAGCGGGTGGCGGCGATGGAGGGGCGGCGGGACAGGGGTATAATATGAGTGCGAACAGTGTGAGTTTCGGGTGGGAGAGTTATTATTGAGGTAAAGATGATGGATATTCTGTTAGAACGGTTTAATGGCGAATTTGGGTATGCTTGTGTGATACTTTGGAGTATATATTCTTTCGATTCAAATTTGCCCATTTTAATTTAGTAAATAGCTTTGTATGAAATGGAACATATATTTTTTGAATGTCATTTTTTTTTTTTATTTGCTTTAGAAGCAACCCTTTGACTTAACCGCCATATTTCCTCTGGAAAATTTCAATCCTTTGTCGCTGATGTCGGGTGCCCTGGTTGAGTCGGTCTTGGAGCCAAGCTCTGCTCAGCGGGTCGGAGGACGAGACCAGGTTTGGTTTGGTGTTTTATGGCACCACCGTCTTACGGCAAATTCCGCAACATCCTGTCTTTGTTTTCATTCGTTTTCTCTGGGATTTAAGCTTAAGTAGATGGCTTTTCCAGGGCTAGACAACGATTAATTGATTCTAACGAAACAGCTGCTATCTTTCTGTCCCTCGGTTATGTTCAACATAAGCCGCAAGCCTTAAAGCTGCAGGTTCATCTGCATGTTGCGGACCAATATTGCAGTTCTCAACCTGCAAATTTACAATCCAATAGACCAAGAGGGAAAGAAGAAAAAACATGGCATCGGAAAGTTTTTACAACCATGTTCGTCACCGATGCGTATCTATCGAGTTTCGGGAAGGTCCGCAGTGCAGATTCCAGCGCTAGCTTGTACCCCCATCAGCGCATTCCAGCGGGAACCCCTGCGGCTCGGAAGCAACCCCCAAAACGTCACCTGCGATTTCGAGTCGTTCCGCGTTGTCGTGCTACCGAGAACCGAAAGAAGACCCACTCGAAAAGAAAGGAAGCACTTGATATCGAAATTATATCGAACCAGGGTTGCTAGCTTATGGACGCTTTTGTGAATTGTATATGTGAAAATCAGAAGCTGGGGAAAGGGCTATTACTACCCAACGAGGCATGCTAATTAGCTAATCTGGGGTAAACTTTACGAATTTTCCTCAATTTTTTTTCTCTTTTCAAAACACATGTGATATCAGAAGTGCGAGGTGATCGATGGATCGCTGGTATGGTGTAACATCAATGACTGGATTCGTGAAGGTGCTGATGGGCCCTGACAGCTTCAGGATGGAGGATAGTGAATTTTTCGCCCCATGCCCCGGAACTTATTTGTAAATACGGTGTATGGGACTATATAACTTGCGCCCTGCCTCTTTTCCATTCTTTTCTCTGAGCCTCCTCTTCCTGCGTTCTAGAACCTTGGGATCTTTTTTTGAGATCTTTTAAAGCGTTATACGCCAATTGATCAGAACTCAACGTATACAAGACGACACGAGCTACGATTGACGTGCAATATGACGGAAGAACGCCGTTATCTCGGCCTATACGGCAAACCACTCTCCCTCACCATCTCCGCGATATGCACCGTCGGTTTCCTCCTCTTCGGGTACGATCAAGGTGTCATGTCCGGTTTGATCACCCACCCGGACTTCAATGATACATTCCCGGCAACAAAGAATAACAGCACAATGCAAGGTCTCGTCACATCGTTGTACGAAATCGGGTGTCTTGGCGGTGCTTTGTTTATCCTCTTCTTCGGTGACGTTATCGGAAGAAAGAAGGGTATTATGGGCGGTGCTTCGATTATGATTATCGGTACTATTATTCAGATTACGAGTTTTGGAAGTTTGGGACAGTTTATCGCTGGTAGAATCATCACCGGTGTTGGTAACGGCATGAACACTAGCAGTATCCCTACTTATCAAGCTGGTATGTTGATGACCTTGTCGATTCCCGCATGTGGTGATGAAGCTAACACTTTTGTGAATGATAGAGTGTGCTAGCACGAAGAACAGAGGTCTACTCATTTGTATCCAGGGTGGTATTATCGCCTTTGGAACCTTGATCGCGTACTGGTTGAACTATGGTGTTAGTTCTTACGCAGGAAGTTTTGGCTGGCGTTTCCCAATCGCCTTCCAGATCGTATTTGGACTTGTCATTCTGGCTGGGATGACATTTTTGCCCGACTCCCCTAGATGGTATGTCGACTGCCTCCTCCTTTAATCTGTTTAACCTTTCGACTAATATCATATATCAGGCTTCTATCCCGCGGTCGCGATACGGAGGGAACTCAAGTTATTGCCGCTATTTCCGGCCATACAGTCCAGTCTCACGAAACCCAGATCCAAAAGCGTATCATTCTTGAGTCCATTGCCGCATCCTCCACTGAAGCCTCCACAGATGGCAAATCTCATGTCACACCATTCTCTGAGCTGGTCACCAACGGCAAGACCCAACATTTCCGTCGTATGATCCTCGGTGCCTCCTCGCAGCTCATGCAGCAAGTCGGCGGCTGCAACGCAGTCATCTACTACTTCCCCATTCTTTTCCAATCTTCTATCGGCCAATCCCGCCACTCCTCACTAATCATGGGTGGTGTCAACATGGTTGTCTACTCCATCTTCGCTACTGCCTCGTGGTTCATCATCGAACGTGTTGGTCGTCGTAAGCTCTTCCTGTGGGGTACCGTTGGTCAAATGGCTGGTATGATTGTAACATTCGCTGGTTTGATCCCTGGAACTCCAAATGCCGCTAAGGGTGCCGCCGCGGGTCTGTTCATTTACATTGCGGCTTTCGGAGCCAGTTGGTTGCCCTTGCCGTGGTTGTACCCCGCTGAGATCAACCCTCTAAGAACGAGAGCGAAAGCCAATGCTGTGTCAACTTGCACAAACTGGGCTTTCAACTTTTTGATCGTGCTCGTCACGCCCATTATGGTTGATAGAATTGGATGGGGAACATACTTGTTCTTCGCCTGTGTTAACGCGTGTTTCTTGCCAATTATGTGAGTTTTTAACCCCTGTTGCTGAATCGGCGGGATGCCGAGAAGGCGTGTGTTATTTTGAAAGAAAATGTGTTGCTAACAAAGTGTCGATAGATACTTCTGGTACCCCGAAACCCGCAAGCGTTCCCTCGAGGAAATTGATATCATCTTTGCAAAAGGTTACTGCGAGAACATCTCATACGTCAAGGCTGCCGCAGACCTCCCACTTCTCACCGCCGAAGAAGTTGAAGAAATGGCGTTGCGATATGGCGCTGGAATCGATGATGGACATCGTGCCGTCGCTGCTAGCACGAGGACGAACTCCGGATTGAGGCCTGGTGATTCTACTCCTGAGGAAGCTTATAGCGGATCGGAGAAGGTTGAGAAGGTGGCTTGAGTTTCTACTACGCCTCCGTCCGACTAATTTCAAGGCTATGAATCTTTATGGTTGTACATGACGATTTGTTTTTCAATTTTAAAGACCGTGAAATGTATATAGATATATACGTATATATTGTTTTAATATGACTTATTTTTACATGTTTTGAGATTGAGCCTTAGAAGAGGTTATAGATGTAGCGGGTGGTTGGACTGTCATTATGAATATGATATCTATCCTTGGGTGTTTGATCAGTGACATGGTCGCTTTTGGTTACATTGTGGTTTCACAACTTGAAATCCATAAGTTGACCTAAATTTGTTCAAAAAAAGGTATCAAATTTATAATAATGAGATCACGGATCATACTGTATATATTACATTCCAATTGACCTTTGAATTTTCAATTTCTGGTACACTGATTATGATTTAATTTACATTATACCTCAAAAACAATTATTTTTTAGCATTAATATTAATGTTGCCAGTGATAGTACTTCCTCGTAGTGGTCTTGGGCTTGGGCTTAGTCGTCGTTTTCTTGGTACATTTGGTGGTGGTTTTCATCGTAGTTTTCTTGGTAGTCGTAGGTTTGGTGGTAGTCTTCTTAGTTGTACACTTGGTAGTGGTCTTCTTAGCTGTTGTGGTTACTTTCTTGGTGGTAGTGGGCTTCTTGGTTGTGGTAGTGGTCTTCTTGGTAGTAGTCTTCGTGGTAGTGATCGTAGGTTTAGTTGTGGTATGTGTAGTAGTGGTGGTAGTGGTGGTAGTAGTAGTTGAACCACCGCAGTTAACACTAGGATGTGGAACTCCATCCACCCCCGCCTCGATTTCTAGAATGTTTTCGCTATTCGAAGAAAATTTGGCTTGTGCTAAATATATTACTTTGTTGTCTAGATCGTAAACTGTATACGCACTACTCAAGAAAGTATCCCCGAGAATGATGGTATCATCCGTTGGCAAGATACCAAGATTGCATGTACCACTATCCGGAAAGACGACGAATTGAGAAATAGGTGCCTTGATAGTTATTGGGCCAAAGTTGAAGTTGATGGTGATATCCTGCGTTGCGGTGGAGCAGGGAATCTCGGGGAGAGAATCCGACGCTGGATCATATGTGGCACCGAGATAAGTGAAAATTTCTGCAGCGAGATCGGATGGGAGCTGTGTCAAAGTAGTACCGGAGTCCAAGAGGACCTCTATCGAGTTGCTTCCACTTGCGAAAGAGTGGGTAACTCCGTTCTTGGCGGCGTTAATTCCTGATAAAGCGACGAAGTAGGCAATTATCCCGAGGCCTGGGTCTCGGGGATCCGGTACCATAGGCACTTGAGCGAGTGGCCCGCAGTATTTTTCGGTGTCAACGCCACCAAAGAGGAGTGTGCCCCCAGTCGGGTCTTGGTCGTCATTTAGGTAAAGACTGAAGGCTCTTGAAGGGATATATCCTGCGGTGACTAAGGAAACGGGAAGATTTGGGTAGGTCCTAGGAGTGTCGAGCCCAGTGGTGAATTCGTTTTCTTCAAAACCAACACCAAGGATACCTTCCAGCACAGTCGACTTGTACATTATACCAAACTCGAACCCAGTAAGAGAAGCGCTCCCAATGCTAAAGTGGTCGGTTGCGTAGTCACCGGTTGCACCATCGCCACCCCCATACAGAATCACAAGGTCGCTACTGCGATACTGATAAGTAGTCGAAGCGTTGGCATTGTCTATCCGATATATTTGTCAGTTAATCATCTAGGTTGTAAATTAATATTGTAACCTGTCGTTGGCTAAGAAGATCGCAAACGGGAACAAATCCATGGGTGTAAAGTAGTTAAGAGTTACTTACAAGCACCACGACCGGAACAAACTGTAGGATCAGATGTACAGAGATCAGAGGAACTGGTCTCTACGACAAGATCTGAGCTTCCCGTATCAAGTTGTACTTGAATGCTCTGTGGAGGGGTCCCCAAGGTGATGTCTACGACATAGACAGGAAATTGATTTAGATAGGCAACAGATATGCTCTTTTTCTGGAGTGACCGTCGAGATCCCTTAGTTGAGGGATCAACCTTGGTGAACGGAATGCTCAATAAAGCATTGGCCTCTGTAATGAGGAGGAAGCTGACAATCGAGCACAAAGTTGATCTCATATTGGCTTATATTTTGGAAAGTTATAAACCATAAACGAAAGAGACTGAGGATACTATGTTTCCGCTAGAAGGCGTGCGATGAAATGGCGAAGGGCAAAGGCTTCATACCTCCTCTTTTAATAGAGGTTACTCTCCTAGTGAAATCTTGTACTCAATATTGCGCCTTGGAGCAGAGAACGGAGGCAGGTTCCACCGTAAACCGAAAATGAGCGCATATCTCTCCGCATTGATTGCCTCTGGGATCCTGTGATGGCGTTGCCAAACTGTAATTCTCAATGGACGAGAATGAATTGAAACTTCATTTTCGTATTTGACCAAAATACTCCGTCCAGGTGGCATGCAGAAGATGAAAAACGACAACGATGCGTCTCATATCAGGCCACCGATAGTCTATCACAGCTTCCAGCCTTCTTGGCTTGCTTTTTGTCTGCTTATTTTGGTGCTCATGTGGCGCTCAAAGCAAAGGTCCCAAGTTGGCAGCCTCCTATTTTGGATATTCAATCACCAATTAGCTACTCTGTTTCGCGGATGGTTCAGTGGGGGGTGCGCGCGTTTTCGCCCAAAAAAGCTCTGTGCTACCATCCGGTTGACCGTTTTTCCGGATCTTCGAAAAGATCTGAAGAGATTGTTTCCATCTTTGGCAAGGGCGCCAAACTGAGGCCCACGAAGAATGCATAAGAAACACTATTATAATATATTATTAATATATAATATTATCAATCTGGATTGGGGAGATCTGATCTGGTTTCCGGCCGGATGTAATCTCAACTTAAACTATTTTAATCTCGGTTCAGAGACGAGAGAGAGCTCGGACTGAGCGTCTGCAGCGTGGTGAAACAACGGAACTCTGGGCTATACAACCATCAAATGGGAGAGGAGGAGCTGTGGAGAGGGAACAAGCATTTAACCGAGATCGTGTAACATGTTGAAATTTGTTGGAAGATATAAGCGACGAGCAATATCTTTCACCTCAGAGCGCAAGCCATATCACGAAGGCTTGCAGTTGCATTGCCCGGCGGACCCTGATGCAGTTGGACCCTTTCTTCTCCCGTTTTTTGTTCACTTACCGAGGACCATTCCCGTGCACGGGCCGACCTGCCCTCACAAGTTCGAGAGAGGCAAGCCCCTGCTCTACGCCTCCGAGATTTCTGCTTCAGAGAAATTGGAATAAACTTTAAAAAACGTTCAGCATAGTGTTTAAATACGCCTGAGACTTTGCTTAGAAGAGTCGCGGTGAGGTTTTCAGGTAGAATATTCGCAAAGCACAGCAGCGCCAATATTCTCATCACTTCACGAATTCTCCTGCCAAGATGACGGTCCATTCAGGCTTCGTAACGTTATTTTTTAACCTTCTCCACTCAGTTCATCAGAAATTCGCTCCCGATTTTCAGGGGTGGGTTTGTGATGGATCCATGCCAAGCTTCTCAGCCGCATACTAGGGTAATGCAATCAGCGCAAGGGACCTTAAATCCGAGCTATGAGAGCAAACCCGCATCTGTTGAGAAGATACAAAAATTGAATCAAATTAGTCATCGTACCTTCCGTTGATTGGGATTGCCCCACGAGAGAAAGTACGGGGCCTTGATTCGTTCACCTGTATAAAAAAAGTAAGTGGGTGTTTGTTTTTTTGAACGGAAAATATCGTCAGCCGGACGATATTTAGGACCTTTTCAAATTCATGGAAGTCAAGGGTCTACTTTTTTTATGACGTTGAGGCTTTGGGGATTGGCTGTCACTTTACACTAGGTGGTGGGTGTGACGGGGTTTATGCATAATGCGAGTTATATCACCAAAATATCTCTAAAAGTATCGAACCGTTGTTGCTACTTGCTACAGCAGGTTGCGAGACAATGTTCGTCTGTATTTGAGTCACATCTTATCACGCAATGGCTCGTGACTGTTGAACTTGAGGCTAACGGCGAATGGAATGGCCGATTTTGCTCTTCTATAGTCTAACAAGTTTTAACTGTTCAACCGTGAGAGTTCTAGTATCAAATAGAATCATCGTGCATAGCGGCCAGTCTATGAAATAAGAAAAGTCTTGAATTTAATCGCAGCCAAAGGCGGCTTTAATGAAAAAATAATCTGGGCTAATGACCGTTTTGAGACACCGAATGTTATTGGCTTATATTGATGTTTTAGCTGTGTAAATGGTTCTTTCTTTACTATTCTAGAGATCTTAGCTCTTTAAGAGGCTTTAAGATCCACTTGGCATCTTTGATTTTTAAGTTTTCAGATTTCGTACTAAATTTAACCCTATTCATTGTTCCAAATATTAGAGCTCTGGGCTGTCTTTGCCTCAAACGCCCTGACACCCAATCTCTGTCATGATGATCCCCGGCTTGATAGATCCATACTAATCATATTTGAGGGAATAGTCCTGTAGTTAATGCTTTCTTTTTCGCTTTCGCAAATTCAACTATGTAGTGAGAAGTCGCCATTCTGGGTTCATTTGCTAATCAAACTCAATTTTTCTGCTTGTCAGCCTATGGCTACCCTCGTAGAGATTCGATATAACTCGTAGAGGTTCGATATTTGCAGGGCTTGCCTTCGAGTATATCGCGATAGAGTTGGAAGCTTCTGACCCTTCTTATTCTCGTGTTTGGGTTTTCTTTTTGTGCCACCCTTGGTTGGCGAAGTGGGTCATATCTTTTTTTTTTGTATCTTTTGAACATGGCCCTACCATAAGAGCCAATATAGCACCAAGCCCCCCCTCCCCTGCGAACTCAAGCCCGTCAGGCATCTCGGAAAGAAAATTCCAACATTCAATGTATTCTCTGCGAAATTTAAATTTACTTTGAGCTTGATGAACAATATATATCATCCACTTCAACTGCCACTTTTTAGAAGTGCCGTTTCCACATTTAACGACCTAGTGAAGAAGAAAATTTTAGGACCAAAAGGGCAGAAATTAAATGAAATATCTAGCTACTATAGTGACGGCCACTAAGGCTTCAATTATGATAGACCTTTTGCGGTTTATAGACATGCAGCTGACTAATCAAAGTGGCTCATGAGGCTGTGTTTGGTCGTGGCGTTCACAGGTTCGAAGGCTAACGCCCCTGACCACTAAAAAAATACTAAAAAAAAAGGCTGTACACTTAAGCGCTACGTACAACTTAGATACTAAATTATACAGGTCCTTGCTCTAACGGTAATTCTTAAAGGTATGGCCATTTTAATTTCTCGTTCTGGATAACTCCTCAATGTGTTGCTATTGAAGCATACACCGAGTTGTTAGTATCGATTACCCTACTAAGAATATCTCGAAAGCAATTTAAGGTAGCATCACAGTGGTGGCACCTTTCGGCAAGCACCATAGCTATCTTAAAGATTTGAAAAGCCTTGTTGCGTTATATTAGAGTTTCTCTCCAGTGCTGCGATCTATAACTACCAGTGTCCACCACCTCTTTCATGCTATGTATTACAGCTCTTTCGAAGGAACTAGGTACTAATGAGATCCTCGACATCGGCACCGTAAGGTACAGAAGAATCTTATGCAATAATGTCGCCTTTTTTTTTTTTTGTTTTGATCTTTCATTGTGTTCAGGGATCCTCAGACAATCCAGGGCGCAGAAAGAAACGACCAATCCTCCTACTTTTGTTGCATTTCCGAAAATGGTATATTTTCCAGTTTTGGAAATACTCTTTTTTAGGGCATTTTGATTTAGACTAACTACCGTATTTGGACTTTTGATATGAGACAGCTTTCCCCTTTAGGAAGCTAAGACCAGAGCCCTCATTTCTGCTCTAGAATAGACAAACTGAATCTGGGAGCTTGGATTTAATACCACTCGACTCAATTTTGAACAAAACCTTCCTCATTATCTTGAGGAAGAATATATTCTTGGTAAAAATTAATTATACAGACTATAATATTAATACTAATCTCAACGTAATATACAAAGGGTTTACATGGAGGCTTGCAAGAAGTGTAGAAAGAACAAGAAAGGAGCTAACGAGTACCGCAAAACTCATTCTTAACAGCGTGGAAAGTCTCGCTACATGAGGCTCACCTTCAGAGCTCCATGGTAAAAATTCGGCGCTTCTAATCCCGGTGCCCAATTTATTTCAACGTAAGGAGATCTGAAGGCTACAATGATGTGATATGTGGTACCGTAGTATCTAGGAATTCTTTCAACGACGAGAAATCTCTGTCGATAGCAAGTGAGAAAGGGTAAGGTTCTAGTGCCATAAACAAAGCTACGAGATCTTGATCAAATGAAGGAGTTATGGTCGACGTGCTATATTGGCAGGAAGTTGTCGTTCTACTATCAAGTGTTCTGGCGTCCGGAGTATATTCTTCAATTGGCGACATGCTCATATCCCGCATATTATTGTGGTAATATTCTAGATAATTACTATATTTCGAAGTTATGATGGAGCGAGGGCCATCCAAGGATGGAAGCGAGACCACGGTATAGTGTGTCGAGCTCTTTTTACGGTTGCAGGTATGCGAAAATTTAGATGATACGATGGAACATGACTTATTCATGCTAGAGTATTTCGGATCTCCTTTGTGATTGTGAGGGCGCGAAATTTTAGAGGATCTAAGGGAGGGTGAGTGATCCCCACTGGAGTTTCTTGTGACTTCTTTGCGGCGGCGAGTACGTGAAGGTTTTGTGGGAGGCGTGCATTGGCTACCTGCCGTTCGGGCGCAGCGATCACATGGATTCGGCCAGGGACCGGAGGAAAATGTGCACTAGGTTAGGATTTGCGTCAGTTGCTGTTGGAATATACATTGTGGTAAAAATTGAACTGAGTTGGACTTACATTTTTATGATCTTTACGACATTTATCACATTTTAAGTTGTTCAAAATCCTTTTCTTGCGCTCCACAGGTTGAATAGATGGATTTGTGGAGCAACTAGAATATTTGTATCGATCGCATCGTATGCACACGCTCATTCCGTCGGTATCGTTTATTTGTCTTATACACTGTTCGCACAATTAGAACTTCGTTGTGCATATAGAGTTGGAATAATAGTACTATCAAGTAATTAGATACCTTTTGCTTATCTCGTCTACAGTTATTGCAAATAAGAGTGTCTCTTCGTCCGTGTACATTTGATTTAGACACAGAGTTGGAAGGCATATTTGCTACTGTTCTCTCTAGCAGTGGAGTTTGTTGATGCAAAGTGGACGAATAGATGGAGAGTATCCAGGGTCTAAAGTGGAGAAAAGATGGATAAAGCCGTTTAAATATTTAGATTTGATCAGGATGAGTATTATGTTTACCTAATTGTTGAAACTGATGATAAATTGTCTCGTAAACCAGCCGCGCAGCATGAAGGTGAAAATTGAATGGCTGTAATTATGGTAAACATTAAAATTGAATCGAAACAGATTATCAAATACATCTCCGAGAATGGTTCAGGACCAGCATTTCGCGGAACATTCAGTTAATCTGTTCAAAATCAAATGGTTGAAGAGTATGTTCATGGTGGAACAGCACGGTAGTACCTTACATCTTTGTTCTGGCGTGCATCGTAAATGGCTTGCAGTTTCTCGCATTATATTAACACATATCTTGATGGCTGATCACGCTAAATATGTACTTTTAAGGAATAAACAGAATTCGAGAAGAAAATCCCCTTCTATCCAAATTTAGGGTCAGAATGTTTGAACTTATTTACCCATTTGCAAAATTAGACCAGACCTTTGGGTCAAAAATAAGAAACAATAGTATCTGTTTTTCGTGAAATCCATGCTTGAGACCGCACAAAAGGGGATACCTCTCTTTGTATTACACTACTTTCACCGCTTTCATCTGATACGCATCAACTTGTTTACAAGTTAGTTGTCTTAAGCAATAATTTATCGCTCAATAAATATACGTGAGCGAGAGCAGGATCCAAGCTAGTCTCGAAATAAAGCTCTCTTGAAGGCAGGTTCCGTCTCCATTCATCAACCTAAGTATAACGTTGTTGCTGGTCTACGATATACTTTATTGTTGTTAAACACTTCTCATGTCAATGTTTGATATTGGATGACAGGGAATACATAATTCCCGGTATCTTGGGGTGAGGAGTCGGAGTATTACGGGAAAGTGGTTTTTTTTTTTTTTCTTGTGATCGTTAAATTAAAGATTGGTGAGGGTCAGAGTGCCGAAGAAATCCTTTGACCATGATGCCAACCCGCTGATGTCCGCAGAGTTTTTGTGGTGAGTGTTAGAAGGACCCACCATCTCGGGTGCTGGTTGTTAATGGTGTTGCACACGTTGGTCGGTTATTCCGTCCATGAACGCCGACGAGACTCTCTTTCGCCCTTTCGCCCTCGCCTTCGCCCTTGCCCTCGCCTTCGCCTTCGCCTTCGTGCGACCGAAACCGAAGCCGCCTTGGTTTGGGTTTATATTTCCAATTTTCGGCGTTCCACAACCTTTACAAGGGGGATTTCCAAGCGGAATTAGTAGATAGTGGGGCTGGGGGTTGGAGGTGTAGCTTTTGCTATCGATAGTAACCGAGAGGACTCGGCCCCAGACTAAGAACCCGGTAACCAGACTCCCGCTATCTGTGGAAAAACTTCCATGAAGAAGCGATGGACGACTCTGCAACATGTAGCTCGATGTAGCTAAAATGGCTTTGCCCCTGCCCCCAACTTTGATTATCGAAATCGCAAGCATAAAGCTGCATTTAAAGGGGGTATTTTGTGCTTTAAATTTTTTTCTAGGATCCTTGAGGCCGCGCCAAATTTCGTTCGGAGTTTATCAAAATGGCTGAAATTGGTGGGTAACGGTACGGAGAGCCACAGGGACGGGTTTTTAGGGGCCCAGGTTGGCGTGCTGGTGCCTTTTCCTGGTGTTTGCCATGGAAATTTACTTGACCGATTGAGAAAGCCTCACGCTAACTGGTCAGCGGTTCTAGCTCCTCGCCTAAATCCCAAACCGGTGAATGCTTGTTCGCAGGGGTGGGTTTTCGAGACAATGCTTGGATCAGGAAGCTTTGCGATATCGAGACAAGTGCAAAGGCAAACGTATCGCCATGGGAAACCAACCTCGTCTGCGTGATCTCCTTTTGAGCTAAAGCGCGAGGCATGCCAAAAATGTGGAGAGGCGGGAGGTTCGATGAGAACTACAAGGTTTTCGCATTCGGGGAAGCCGGTGGCCTTCCGTTAGAGCATTGAGTTGCCTCTCAATCTCGGAAATGGATGATCGAACTCGAGCTGATGCCAGCAAGATGTGGTCATTAGATATGCAGTACGTTCCACAGACATTACTAGGATTTGGCAAAGAACCTGCCCCCTCTGTCAATCATAAACAAAGAATAGTCTAGACTTTTCTCGGACATGGTGTAAAGTCGCGCGCGCAAAAATGCGGAATTCAATGAAGCACAGTCCACCGTTACCATATAATTCTTGCATGATTTGTGGAACGCATGGTGATCATCAGCCACCAAAATATCAGTCTCGAATCTCCGAACAACAAGAAAAATAATGGAAAAGAATATGTGCGAATTTTCGATGTGGAGATGATTTTGGAATCGAGTATTTCATTTTGCGGTGATTGCAAACGAAATGTGAAGGAAGTCCACCCTACTGAATGCAGTTGACGCAGGATCAGGTTAGCAGGGCTCAATCAAGCTAGCCGCTGAGCCGCCTAGACAGCCATGTAACAAACATGCATAAAATTTCTAAGTTGTTGTTTTTCCCTTCACAAAACCAGTTAGCAGGCTCACGAGCTCACCTGCCTGGTCTGCAGCTCTGTTGTTTTTCGACAAGATTTATCCTCCCGATCATAATACGACGATGGATCACGGCCGGAGTGTTTGCTGATCAGTGCTGTCTACCTCAATGGGGTTTCCGAGGGCTAGCATACCTAGTTAGAGTCGTTTCCATCCAGAACTCTCCGAAAAAAAAAAAAAAAAGAGTTTCTGAGGGACTTGGTAATCACTTTTGCAAAACGTGTGGACCGGATGAATAGATTCAGTTCGAAGATATCATGAAGAAGTTATAAACTTTCTTAATGCATCCAAATACCGTTAAGGGTTATATCAGTTACAGTTTCGTGGCTGCACAATTATTAGATGAACTCACCGGCTGCTGTACTGGGAAATAATCCAAGATTTTGGGAAATAGCGAAGATGAAGCCAACAAACGTCAGACTGCTGCTGTAGAGACCACTTTATATATTATGATATCGTTAATAATCTGGCCGCAGTATTACTAGAACGTTTTTAGTTGCAATACCGTACACCGTAGCATATCCATTGGTGGGTCCGGGGTGGTTGGGGCAAGGTTTGTGGGCTAAACCTAAAGATTCAAGCCTAGAAGCCACACCCTTGGAACTCTATGGGTGCATGCATATGCGAATTCTATGGGTGCATGCATATGCTTGCAGTAGTTATCTGGTCCATTGTTTCTTTCTCGGTACTTCTATTCGGCAAATGGCCAGCAGGCAAGTTAGAAAGCTGGAACTGGTTTTAGTTTTCGAATCGAACAAGTAAGGGGGCTCGAGTCTCGTCTCGCATCACAACAGCCAGCTTTAGGACGCTACGTGATGAGCCTAGCTCATTTTAGCAGGATCAAAATCAGGCTTAAGTTCATGTACAGTTTGTCGCTGATAACGAGGAATAAAAAGTTCAGTCGTAGGATTCTTGATGTCGAGGTTTACACAAACTGGGAACGGCTCACCCGTACGTGATTTAACGTAATTTTAGGAAGTTCTTTGTGAAAATTGCGAAAGGTTTTGTGGGAAACATCAAACTAAGGTGATGTATCAGGGACGTGGTTCTGAGAGGTTGCCTCGGTATTGTAGCTATAAATACTGGATAGAACAGCAGATGACCCTCATTTTTTCATATAGCTATAGGTATCAAGAAGAAATAACTTCGCCCCCAAAAGCCTTTTTACACAAATAAATAAGACCGCGTGCACGCAGGGCCACACTATCATGAGGCTTCCAATTGAAATAAAGAGGACGTTGGTTGTTCTATCACTCACATCATACGCTGCCGGTTTACAAAAACGGACTGAAAGCAATTTTCAAACCCGTTGCGCCAATCTCAAGAACGAATTCAAGCCAGACAATACCACAACGGTCCTAATCTCGGAATATCTGCCTAGTGGCACTAACTGGACGATTCCACCCGAAGCAATCGACCCTTCGTGTACATATTACTTCGCAGGTGCAATCTTCAAAGAAGATTCCTGTAGATTGAAATTAAATATATCGACTAGTAAGACTTCCAACGTTGTTGTGGAAATACTTCTTCCTGTTGATTGGAATGAGAGGGGGAAAAGAGTTATTACGTTAGGAAATGGAGGCCTTAACGGCTGTAAGTTATACCTGATAGCCACTAGTTGGCAAAGTGAAAATAAAGAAGCTATATATTAAGAAATATCGTTTTACAGGTATTGCATATGGCGATCTCGTCTCCACAAACTCTCTTGGATTCGTAGCAATTGGAACTAATAACGGCCATGACGGCGGCTCTGGTGCTCCGTTTTTCCATAATACTGAAGTTCTTGAGGACTTTGTGTATAGATCGTAAGGACTTTGCCATAGTCTCCGAGACCTGATTCCGAATGGGTACTGATATATTTAGTAGAATCGTTGTGGGCACAGACGTTGGCAAGAAAGCGACGAAACATCTCTACGGGAGCCCTCACAGGAAAGCGTATTTCATGGGCTGCTCAACCGGTGGCCGGCAAGGTCTAAAGGCTGCCCAAGATTTTCCTGAAGAGTTCGATGGTATCTTAGCAGGGGCTGCCGCCAACGACTTTTTGGATCTTGAAGCTGCAAATGGCCAAATATATGCGTTCGTTGGGAACCCCGGTTCTCCTTCGTATATTAATGCGGATCAGTGGGACATTGTGCACAAACTAGTTCTGAGCCAATGCGATTGGATCGACGGTGCCTATGATGGAATCATTGAAGATCCAATGAAATGCAGACCTCGGTTTGAAACTCTGCTCTGTGATGTAGGACAAACATGGGCATCAAACAAGTGCCTCACATCCGGACAGATTAATGGTCTGATCGGAGTTTATTCGCCGATCTACGGAAGCAAGGGTGAATTTCTTTACCCACGTATGCAACCAGGGGGTGAGATTCAACTTGGAGAGAGTCAAATAATTTTCGGTCCTGGAATCACAGTAGATTGGCTGCGGTACGTTGTTCTTAATAATACCAAGTGGGATTTCAATTCAAGCTGGAGTCTAGAAGTTTTCGAGATTATGAAAGCACAAGATTCCTTCGGCGTCTCGACTTGGAACCCAGATTTAAGCAAGCTTCGAAATTCTCGGCACAAATTAATCACTTACCATGGTTTAATGGATGGCTCTATAACTTCCGAAAATTCCTATCGTTACTACGACTATGTATCTAGGACCATGAATTTAACATCGAAAAAACTAGATGATTTTTATCGGTTTTTTCCTGTATCTGGTATGAGCCATTGCAGCGGAGGTGACGGTGCGTGGTATATCGGAGCATCTGGACAGTCTGGGGCGGCGTTCCCTCTCACTGGCATACCAAAAGGAGACGGTGGCGTGTTAATGGACCTCGTTCGTTGGGTGGAAGACGGTGTTGCACCAGAAACAGTCTTGGGCACGAGTATTGGTCGTCAGGGAGAACAGATAACTAGGAAACACTGCAAATACCCTCTAAAGAACACTTATAAAGGATCTGGTAACTTTAACTCTAAAGATAACTGGAGATGTGCTTGAATATATACCTTATTATTTTATTTACAAGCAAAGGTAGAGAAATTAAAGGCATACTCAAATACCTGCCTGGCAGAAGTACCGCCGCCATTTACACTGTAGCTAGCTTTATCATGGATATAATAATACGAATTTGGAGCTCAACGGAGAATCTACCGGCTTTTCGCGATTTGAAAGAGAAATATCCTCAGATCTGCATTTAATTCCACGGGAGAATACTCAATATGCTTTGGAATCATTGTTGTACTGCGGATACATATTCTGATATAAGTTGTAATCAAAAAGTCAAGTATTCATGAAGAATTGTTAATTTATCGCACCTTAAATACAAAAAAAGAAGATTTGAAACTGCAAATAAAGGAAACCGAAACGATCGAAAATTTACCCCGACGCTACGCTTTTTTTCTTTCTTTTTTTTTTTTGCTTGTGCCAGTCCAATCAAAAAGCCGAGGGTCTCGCTGCCAATCAACTCAAAATGGTCGGTGCAACAGATCGAACAACTTGAACAGGATCAACCTCTAAACAGAACAATAACGATCTATGAAATCCAAAAGTCTATAGTCTACGGAAAAAGAACAAGTGACGCCACTAGCTCCTGGGTAAAGCCCATAAAACCGTACGCCAAACGCCGAAAGAAGCTGATAAATGTGAGATACCGTTTCCGTTAGCTTGATATCTAATCGGTATCAGAGCCGGAACTGCCAGCGGAAGTATCGGCGTCGTCGGGGTCACCGCCGGCCGCGACAGCAGCTGTAAAATTGATCTCAATGTCAGAAAATATTCTAGAGTCGTCATCCAAACATTTCGCTCTTACCTTTAGCTGCTTGTTGCTTGGCCTTTTTAGCCTTCTTAGCCTTTTTAGCGGCCTTCTTTTTAGCCTTCTTGGCCTTCTTAGCAGCCTTTTTCTTGCCCTTGGGTTCACGTTTCAAAAGCTTTGAATTCGCCTCGAGTGCGAAGGCGCCGTGTAGTGGCCGGTGTCCACCCTCGCATTGAAAGCCACAAATGCTTTTAACATCGCCAGATGTTCCGGTACAAGTCAGGTCAGTGGGGATCGTAAGTTGCTTATGTTCGTGCCCACTATTTCCGGTGGAGGGCCCATTAGATGTCGTCAAATCCTTCTTGTCGAACGTCCCATCGAGATTGGTATCGATATCACAGCTTGTGAAGTTGCCTCTCAAAGCAAGATTATCACCTGGCGAGAGCTTGGGGAGAGCATTCTTCGAGATGAGCTTGGAAATGCTGGCTGCATCTATGCTCTTAATGGGGAAACCTTTGCTATCAGGTGCGTTTGCAGCAAAGTAAGCTCCTTTGTGACCTCCGGAACCTTCGTGACCGTGGTGTTCATGGTGACCAGGTGCAGCAGAGACCGTTGCGGTCATGCCCAAAATGGCAGCGACGATAAACGAGTTGAGTTGCATTTTGTAACGAATGAGCTAAAGGAGTGTTAAATATAGTATAATGCCCTAGAGAGTGTAATTCGGTCTCAACTACAGAACAAAAGAGTGACACTGCACATATACAATGTGGCGAGAAGGCAGAAAAGAAAAGATGTTCTCTAAGGAGTACTCGAGTGCTTGCTGACGGATTTGAAACTGAAGTAGGCGGAACGAACCTCTTATATAGAAATTAACGAGAGACGACTCGAAATCTGAGAATTCCTGCTTCCGGGATGATTAGAGAGGACAAATCGCGATATTTTGAACCAGGTTCTCCATTCGGAGATACTTTTCCGTTAGAAGTAAGAATTCCGAACAAGATCTCTCTATCTGGAATCCTGCCTTAATGGTAGAGGTCTATCTGGCATCTTTTCGGTTCTAGAGTGAATTATACTCCGAAGCTAGTGTTGCAGTGGACAGTTAATTGTTATGGACATGAATGGAGTGAGCTACATTGGAGTATTGAGGCCAGATTGTAAAATTGAGCTTTATTGTAGGGGAAATTCGACGCCTATGGAGCCGGATCTCTTATTATGACAGTACCATTGAAAATACCGTGCGAGAAAGCAGAAACAGTCTCTTGCTAGAGCAAATCATGTCTTTCTGGACATACATGCCATTTATTTGGAATAAACTTGGTTTTATTGTAAAAGCCGGTGTTATTATATTTTTGCCGAGGGAGAGGTTGGTTGAGTTAAGAAAAAATCTTCAAGCTTACGTTAGTAGCTTCCTTGGTAATTGGCCCACCGGGATAGCCATGCAAATGATGGGAAATATATAAGTCTAGTCTTGTTAAAATCTAATCTACAAGGTTGAAACAAAACAGAGGTCTAGTGCAAAACATTGGACTACGAAAGGTATTTTAGGTGAAAATTTTTGATAAAATAGTGAGTACTAAGGACTTCATTGGTATTTATATCACTACCATGGCAAGTTAGTTAGATATATTTTTCACAAATCCTTTGGAGTTACGAGCTCAGCAAGCTCAACTTCTAAAGGTCTATTATCTTAACTTGAACATCGAGCGGATATCTGATTGCTCAATATCTCATAAGCACATGTATATGAAAAAAATTGAAAAAATTTATCTATCATAGCTATACTACTATACTTGCTACTTGAGAATCTGATTGGCCTTTCAAAATCATGTAACTATTAAATTATTATATATGTAGTTGAGAGGATTATTGATCTACTCTCATTCTCTATCCCGCCGATTGGGCCTGCAACGTTTTCTAAGGAGTCTTGGAACATAATTGTCGCCCTCGCTCGTCGACTTCGCTGGGACAATTTCAATGCCTTTTATCAGCAACCATCGTTTACTTAAGGTCCAGAAGGTTCCCTTTGTGATATTCGCTGGTGAGGCTCCGAACCCTTCCCCCGACGGCCCCTTCTCAAGGATTTTCTCAACTTTTTCTTCTCCCATTCCTCTTTATTCGTGAGGTACTCCTTAAGAAGCTTCTCGAGAATATCGCCTCTGCGAATCAGAACCTCTCTATCGTGGTCTGATAACCGTGATAAAACTTCATTTTTTAGATCCATCTTCGACCGTAGCGTTAGCTCTGTCCAACGCTTATGAGAGATCCCGAATTTGTATGCAAACTCGTTGAAGATTGCTCGAACGATATACTACATTTTCCGTGATAAGTTGTGAGATCTTATTAACTCTTTATGACCAAAAAATACAACTTGAGGATGTTATAGATATGTCGCACGCATGATACTGGGTGCTTATACCTTTATGTTTTTCCACCTATCTTCCGGACTTGGTAGGTTCGGGTTTTCTTTGCCAAATACATCTTCAAGTACCTCTGCTACTCGCTTTCGAGCTAGCTTGGGTGGCTGTTCTTGGTTCTGCATCGAATTGAAAATGTAACTGAAGAAGATAAAAGAGTATCTTGGAGACTTAATGGAAAAAGAAAGAGCTACTGAAGTCCCATATATTATTGTCGCTTATACGTAATACGTAGCTAAGTAGTTACAAAGGGGGAATAAATAGAAGATATGCTCTTACGATATGGAGCAGTGCACTATTTTGCCTTGTTTTTATTCTACCTTCGTATCAGGTGTCTGCCTCTTTTCGGTGAATTTGGGAGACTGGCTAAATATTCCATTTTTTCGCGATCGGGGCTGCTGATGTAAAAAGTAACATGAAATGTCGGAGCAGATCAGTCGACTGGGCAATGAATTAGAATTATCCGATTTCTAGATCCGAATAGTAAGCTGAAAATGCCCATTAAATGATGGATATATCCTTTTCAATCACGCAACTTAAGCCGTCATAACCTCAACTTGCACCTCATTGCCTTGGCTTCTTTTTATCTTTCTGCACGCTAGAGGCGGACAAATATCTGTGTTAAGTGTCGGTTTTCTCTTGGTACGTTTTTGGGCTGATAATATTAAACGGGGAGAATAACTAGCTATCTAATCATCTACTTCAGCTAATCGAGGCGAAATACCCGACGAAATTATCATAACATCTCTTTAATTGGCTTGATCGGTTCAAGGAATTTAAGTCAATTCTGTGTCTCCTTGGTAAACGTGGGCCTCCGAGTTTCGGCAAGCTCAGAATCATCAAACTAGAATATTTTGTAAAGTCTTTAAAGAAGAAGTATACCGATTACTCAACGAAGAGTCCCGAAGAGAAACAAGAGTATGATAGTAGAGTAAATTGGACCACCTTCAAATAGATGACATCAATATGAAATAAATATCCTTGATAAGCATCGGCTCAGTAGTTTGACGGGCGGGACTTCTGCAACATATAGTATTCATAGCATAGATCTTGAGAGTTTCTTTCCAGCTTTTAATAAAATCCGCTAAAACGGCTACCACTTACTCTTCGTATCACCAGGAGCGTTCTAAATCAATTTGGAAAATGCACTCTCACCTTAGTGAATAGGTCGTGACGTTTGGGAAAGAGTTTGTGCTGTTGATTTCCAAAATGATTCCTCGGACACCAACCTGCGAGTCAGAAAATTTTATTAAGGAGAAGCAAAGATTGCGGCGTGCGAGTACTTGTCAAACAAATGGGAAAGGCCAAGGAAATAAGAAAAACAGTATACTTTCAGGAAACCTGGTGCAATTAGAAACGGGTGTGCGCCGTGCACGAGTTTCCTCGCCTGCATTAGTGCGACGAGGGGCTGGCCAGAATCCTTGTACACATTGTGGAACGCAGTAGTGGGGTGGAACGCTTCGATTGCCCTAATTCAAGGCAGTGGTAACACTCCTCGGCGACACTCGCAAGACACGATTAATCGCCGGTTCGCAACGCACAAATTGCAACGGACGTGACCACGAACGCAATAAAATGCAGCGCTAGCAATGCATGCTTAAAAATCGGCAGGGATGGGAAATGTTCTTCGCTGAGAATGGCATTTTGCTCCACTGATGTGCCGGTTGATGCGGCCGGATGAGGTAAAGCCTTGGCAGATATAAAATCTGGGCCAGTTGCGAGTTTCGATGGCTGAACGCTCATCGGAATCAGCCGCATCGACTTTTCTAGACCATTTTCCATGGAAGAGATCTCGAGAGGCTAACGCATTATTGAATTTCAATTTCTGCAATCCTCTTTTTTTCGTTTTTCTTTGTTAGCAGATCCGACTAGGAACTGAAATCACGTATAGACGGCACGGAGATGGCTATCGCACTCGGTAAGGCGCTCGATTTGGGGGCTTGGGGTAGTGAATGTATGTGCCTCCAAGTGTACACCAACGACCCAAATGAAAATAAATTGCCACAAAAACATTACTCTCCAGGGTTACACGTATCCGATGATTACCATCCGAAGAGATATACGCGAGGCACAATTAGTTACAATGGTTTTTCATCTGGATATATTGAGAAATTGGTCTTATGCGTTCCACATTTTATAAATTAAACTAGTAAGTGGTTCCAGCTAAATTGGTCACCTATTTCCTAAATCTTCTATCCCTCGGATGGACGGGAGGAACTGACCAATCCACAGGTAAGGCTACACGGCCGTGACAGCCTATCCCAATAGCGGCTCACCATGCAATTCAATTTGCAAGAATATCACGGTTATCAATCCACCAAAAAAAAGGGTTTGGGTTAACATCTTGGCATTTTTTCCATTTAAATCGATGATATAACCTGTTAGCTTAGGGTTGTCTATAATTTATACTGGATTATAGTTTACAGTAACAGCTAATAACCAATGTTGCACTTGGCCTGCTAGCCTTTTGGTTTGTCGATTATCACAATATAACTAAGTAACGAGAAAATAAAATGCAAACTGGCTGAAGCAGAAAAGCAACAGAATGCAAAACGGTTAGACTGGGCCTGAAAGGATGGCTGTCAGCTAAAGTCTAGTAATCGCAACCTTTCAGCCAGGTTGATCTGCCGCTCCCGCCATCCATATTGGTTTCGATTGCCCCGCCTTTCGAGACAACATCAAATTTGAGAGCAAACGGCGCAAAGTCCCCTTATCTCATCGCGGCTCGGATGCGAGGGGCGGGGCTGTCGAAATGAGTCTGATTGGTCCTACTTCATGTGGGTTCAAAGCTTACATCGTGAGCTTTATATTGGAATTGAAGCAGACCCACTATTATTATATGTTAGAGTGAAGTACACGTGGATTATGCAAGGATTGGTATACCTGATCAATCTCTATGCTAAAAGACACTTGTATCTGAATCCCTAAACGAAAAGTCCGTCCACAGCAACACCCCCGCCAAGTTGTAACTTCCCTGTCACGTACCTATCAACTCTGAAACCTTTGTCTAATTAAGTAGGCAAAGAATTTTTCTAGAAGCCTCCCATCTTACAGTCATTCAAATTGAGTGAAGCCTCAAACATCAACAATCAGGTCACATTAGAGGGAAATACTGACATAAAGAAACTCATTTCAATACCCCCGACAAACAGCAAACGATACTCCCCACGAATCCTCTCTTTATTACTTTTATTTTGCTTTTAGGAGACTTTATACCGTCTAGATGTTTTCAATTCCAACACATAGACGTGCTTGCGACCGGTGCCGTATTCAAAAGCTATCTTGTAAACGTGAGCCTTCCACTGTGGCTTGTATCCGATGTACCAAAGCCGGATCCCGTTGTCTCCTTACTCCAAAATTAAAGATTATAGACCAAAATTCAATGGAAATAAGTAGTCGGATAACAGGATTGCAAAGGAGTAATCGACCTGAGGAAGAACTGACAAGAGCAAGCATCTATTCCGTGAGTTATATTCTCTCCCAGAGGCCATGGTATGGGCCTGGTTTCGTTAGTTTGGTGGGTCTGTGCACTGGAACTAAATAACAAGACCCCACAGGGAGCAAATGATTCGCCGCTGAGTGATATCACTAGCTCGCCAGCCCTACCCTTCCTCCACAGAGAAGTAAATCTCTCTACCAATAATACTTCCGGACGAGGAAATAGTCCAAGCGGAGACGAAATAATTACAGCACAATCAATAGATTTTCCGGTCAGTCCAACATCGTGGCTGTCCTCCGAATCGATAGCTGTACTTGCAACACCTAGTTCGATGCCAAATGAAGGGCTGCCAGCCTTGCAAGTAGAGCAACCTTCACTAGAGAGAATTACCAATTTGGCCACGGAGTTTCAGTACCCAAAAAATGCTTTCGAAACCTATGAGGCTTATACGGAGCCGTATGTATTTTCACCACCAGTGAACTACAGTCATCAAGCGTCTGAGGAACTTGTCGGCGGTGTTTCCGATTCTAAGTTCTTAGGCGGTCTTATGCCCACTGACTGGATAACAAAAACAACGCGATTGAATGCAAACCTGCACTATCAATATCAGATCAGTTTGAGCCATGACTTTTTTTTCGAAAGCCAGCTCAGAAACAATAGCGGTGTCAGCTACCAGATAGAAAGGCGCATATCCACGGTTGACGATATCCTAACATTGTCTCAGTATTTGCTCGATGCTTATGAAGAGATCACGCCTGGGTCTTCGTCAGCTGGATATCGCACCCAGAGCAAGCTAAGTAGCCGCCAGAATCCTGTTCAGGACAATATACGGTACTCTGAGAGTCCCTTATATGTACCACCAGTCCACGATGGTATTCATATTCCTTCAGACTCGGGGGCTCAATTGCTTCTTCTTTCTTGTCGAGTAAACATGCTCAACACATATTGGAGCTTGCTGCTATATTTCGAAGCATGGTATCTGGAGAACACGCCTGGGTTTGCTGATTCATCTAATGGGGTTCCAAGTTTTACTTTTGGCAAGTTTTCATTTCAGCCGTCTTTGTACATGCGGGTCATATTTGTATTGCAGGTTATGGAACATTTTCTCAATCGATTGCAGGAGGTATCATCTAAGAGGGGCACACAAGTGGATGAAGGGTGCCGCCTTCCCAGCTCAACAACACCTATGAACGGTTTAGGTGAAAAGATGCTGGGAGAGGTTACTTCAAGAGAAATCAAAGTACTACAGAAAGTTAGAGAGCTTAAAAAGACTATTTCCGAAAATAATAGCGAGAATTAGAGTATTGATTTAAACAAAATGGCGCACCTTATAATTGTCTCGTGGACTAGCCTTTAAAAATGACATCCTAAATAGAGTTACTAACATGTGTCGCTAGTGTATATGGAATATACTTAGCTATCAACAGGTTTTCGAACACCAGAATCTGACTTGAGTTTGAAATTTATTCGAATGAGTCTAAAGCCATATAGAAAGAAAAATCTGGCTTTATTTTCACATGCGGCGATCACGTCTTCGCTTTGCGGGAAATTAGCATTTATATATACTATCAAGTAAACTCCTACTAATTGAAATTTAAAAATGTAAAAACTGCATTTGGATACTAAATACATTAAAAATATCGAGAAAGTGACCCATTACGGGGACCTAGGGTATGGCAATTCACTATCTGTTCGATAGAGGACCCGATTCAGCCCCTTAGCTAAGATTCAGAACCCCACGGTGGATATTGAGGAGCAGTTGTGCCGTCACAAGAAAACTGGACGAAATACTGTGAGGGGTAACCGGTGGCAAGATATGGATATCCAAGGTCATCAGTTATACTGACTGTAAAGTTTCCACCGGTCATGTCCGTATTCGCCCAAAAGTATCTGATCGGAATATAGCTCCCAGCTGTTAGGGCAGTAGTAAAAGGTGGAAGAGGTCTCCAGTTAGGATTGGCCCCTAGGTTTTGATTGCCATCAGTCTGGGATGCACTAGCTGCGTCGGCATTTGACTTATTCCAGCCCGAGTAGGCTAGTGATCCAAGCCATAATTCCTCAACATCATCACCTTTAATGTAAAATGTATAGTTGCGTGTATATGGCACATAAAAGTAACCCCGATAAATGACGGCGGTTTGAGGGTTTGATGGGTGCAGTCCGTCAAAGTTATTTGCCATTGATTGTTCCAATGTGATGCCTATTTGAGTTGTTGTAGAGTTTCCGTGTGGTATCTGGGTCTTGTATCGCTCTGGGGTTATTCCGTCGATGTCTGGCAAACTGTACCCATTCGGCCATTCTGCGACTTGAACTCCTTGATTGTTACAAGAAGTATTAGGTAAGTTAGTCGCCGTGGTGGTTGCGGTGGCTGTGATAGTAATCGATTGGTGAGTAGTTTGGGTGTTTGTTATTGTAGTTGTGGTCGTGGTCGTGGTCGTCGCACTATTCGTGATGGTCAATGATTGGGTTACGGAAACAACGTTAGTCACAGTCTTAGTGGTGGTAGCAGTAGTGGTGGCAGTTGCTGTCACACTATTCGTGATGGTTAATAATTGGGTTGTAGGAATTGCAGTTGTTATAGTTTTAATGGTTGTGGTCGTAGCCGTCGCAGTCGCGCTACTTATGACGGTAAGAGACTGTGTTATAGATACAGTGCTCGTCACAGTGGACCGAGGAAGGATCGTTGCCAGTCCAGGAAGAATATAAGTTGTCGATGCTGCGGTGATGCTTGCTGTTGGTCCTGGTAAAGTAACAGTAGAGCCTGATAACGTGATTGCTGCAGTACCTGCAGTAATCACAGATCCTGGAAGCGTAAGGACGAGACCTTGGGCACTGATGGTGGATCCCGGTAGTGTCACCGTGGAGACCGGGAGAGTTAGAGTCGACTGTCCGTTTACAAGTAAGTTTGTCGCTAAAGCGATGGTATTTGTAGGTAGTGTGATTCCCAGTGCTGAACCAACCGTCACTGTAGCGGTAGTTGTTTGAGTACCCGAAGGAATCGTGACAGTAGTAAGAATTCTGACGGTAGTAATCTCTACCGTTTGTGTAATAGTGGATGTTTTTGTAGTGGAAAATGTTATAGTTGTAGTGGTAGGAGCACCTGGTAGTGAGATTGGAGACCCATTATGGCCAATTCCACCTGCGGGAAGAGTAACTGTTGGATTCGCAAGAGTGATTGAAGATGACCCCACGGCGAAAGTTGTCCCCGGTAGAATAACTGCATTAGAAGTCAATGCGATGATAGTAGAACCTGGAAGTGTAATGGTAGAGCCTGGGAGGATTCGAGTCGCGCCTGCATTGGTGATCGTGGTCCCCGAGATTGTTATTGTGTTATCTGGTAAGGTTACTGGAAAGCCGTTCACTGTAGTGGTTACTCCGGATACGGTTATCGTACTTGTGCCAATATGTGTAATATTTACACTCACAGTTTTTGTTCCGACAGGTACGCTGATGGTGGTCGTACCAAAAGGTACACTTACGGTAGTAGTACCTCCCGGTAGGTTTCTGGTAACAGTGCTTGCTGGTATGCTTATAGTGGTGGTGACTACTGGTATACTTATAGTCTCTATTCCCGTTTGTACAGTCACAGTAGTAGTACCAATAGGTACTATGACGGTAGTAGTCCCTGCGGGTACACCGACAGTTGCGGTCCCTGCAGACACAGTCACCTTAACAGTAGAGACGCTTTCCTGTGTGATAGTAACTGTCGCTGTCGTGCCGTCGGGGAGAGCGACCGATGACCCGTTATTGGTAACTCCACCTGCAGGAAATACTACTGTAGGATTGGCTAGAGTGATAGTGGAGCCACCCGCTGTGATAACACTACCCGGTAATATAACGGTACTTGAAGGCAATGCGATTATTCTAGACCCCTGAAGTGTGACTGTTGGAGCAGGAAGCGAAATAGTTGACCCAGCATTGCTAATCGTTTTGCCTGCTAGTGTAATAATATTACCACCTATTACGATAGGGAAGCCTGAGATTATTGATGCGCTCGTAATTATGCTCGTAACTATAGATGTCACCGTGCTCCCTGGTAGAGTTGTTATTACTGTTGTTATTGTTGTTGAAGCGATCGCAGTTTCGAATCCCGGCAGCGGAATTAATGATCCACTGTGCCTGATTCCACCTGATGGGAGAGTAATAGTGGGTCCGTTTAGTGTAACAACGGATGTCCCGGCCGTAATCGTTGAGCCAGGTAAAATAACAGCGCTCGATCCTAATCCGAGGAGTGTAGAACCTTGTAGGGTTACTGTAGATGCGGCGAGTAAAATTGCAGAGCCAGCATTAGTGATAGTTTTGCCTCCGATAGTGATTGTGTTATCAGGTAAGAACACCGGAACACCAGTAACAGTCGATATCGGTGCTGTCTGAGTAGCTGCGATAGTAGTAGTTGCTGTTTGGGTAGCTGTAATCGTAGTGGTTGCTGCTGGTGTACCTTGTAACCCGATTGGCGTTCCGTTCTGGGCGACACCGCCGGATGGGAGGGTAACTGTTGGACCTGCAAGCGTGAGGGTAGACCCACTAACTGTGATTATAGATCCAGGCAGAATAACAACGTTCGAAGATAGTCCGACAATTGTAGAACCTTGCAAAGTAATTGTAGAGGCTGGGAGGTGAATAGTGGATCCCGAGTTTGTCAAAGAAGGACCAGCAAGTGTAACGGTGTTATCAGATAAGGGGAAGGGAAGCCCAGTGACCGTTGAAATGGATACTGAACCTGCAGTGAGCGTTCTCGTTCCAAGTCCCGGGAATGCTATTGACGATCCGTCACGGCTAATCCCCCCGATAAAACTAACAGTGGGGGTCTTAAGCGTAAAAATAACACCTGCGACTTTTATAGTTGGTTTGCTTGACCCAGGTATTACCACAACATTCGATTTGACGCCGATGAGTGTAGAGCCCGGGAGAGTGAGATAGGTTCCTGGAAGCGAAATCGTTGACCCAGCATTGATGATGCTGTTTTTTGCGAGAGTGATAGTGTTTCCTGACAGAGTGAAGGGAAGACCTGTAATAGTCGTCCCTGCAGCCGTCTTTGTGAGAGTCTTGGTTTTAGTTTTTGAACCACCGGTCCAAGGGATACCGATTGATTTTCCATTCGCAGATATACCGGTGCCGGGAACGGTGATGGTTCGGCCCCCCAAAGTTATAACTTTTCCACCGACAGAAATCACAGAGTTTGGAAGAATGACAGCGTTAGATGCAACAGCAACCAAAGTAGAACCACGAAGAGTAACGACGGACGCGGCTAGTGTTATCTTTTTCCCGCCATCGGAGATAGTCTTCCCTTGCAAAGTAATCGTAGGACAAGGCAGTACGAAAGGGATTCCTGCCACAGTTTTAGTTGTTGTTTTCGTGGTCGTTTTCCATTTCGTAAGACATTTGGCCCCATCTCCACCCCCATCTGGATTCGGAACTTGTTAGTAGTAGACTATAGTCTCAAAATATTATGAATTGAGAAAGGGCTTACAAGATCCTCCGTCACGTTTTCCCTGGGTTGGTGGCCCCTGCGCCGCTGTCGCCGCTGCTTCACCGATGGGATTGAGTGCCACCAGCATGGCTATAGCCATACGTAAGTATTGGAGGTGCATGTCGAGATACCAGAGAGGAAGAATGCAATCAAGTAAGCCAAAAGACGCCAACAGACTGTCTAAGGTGGTAATTAGTTTAATTATTATTGTAAACAGTGAATAAGATATGGAATTATCGCGCTGATGATACAGACAAGACGACTATCACGCAGAATATATCTTCATTTTATAACCAAGACTTCGCTGGAAGCTCTTCACCCTATTGCTGGAGTATCGGAGAACTCTATCGACGGGATTAGATGGCTGGTTATTGCCCGTGTCTACGAGGTGTACGGGAGCCAGCTCAAATCACAAATCACTGATAGTAAATATAACATGGCGATGAAGCTATGGTGGGCAAGCAGATATGATTTCGACCTAAGGGCGAATGGAAAAGTACAAGACGCCGTCGTCGTAGGTCCAGATCACTTGGCAATTTACTTCTTCTTTATTGTACCCGCTTTGTCGGAGCTGTCTGCCGTTGCCAGCCCCATAATTTGTGAGTAAACCCTAATCTCGAATGAGTAACGATTAAAACTTCTCTTAAGATTTCACTGAAGTCTTTTTGCTTACCTACAAAGACATGGAAGCTAAACTAAAGTGTACTGATAGATCTCTAGAGTTTAGATTTTATTGATCTGTTTCTTAATTCTTATACAGATCTTGAGACAATTTTGACATAATATATATAAATGCTCAAAAATTGAGTTTAATACATACGCTTTTTTGATATTTTGAAGAAATCTTTGTATTGTTATTGCTAATTAGAAATGTTCCCATGAGTGTTTATCCGCTACACAGCGCGATTCACCGTTATACAATATAAATGATGCAAACAAAAGGTGATGTCCATTTCGAAAATTTCGGAGTCCTATCCGGAAACTCGATTATAGGAAAAATAGATTTTCCGCGAAAAATCGGCCTATCAATCCGCGAGCGCGATCGTCCAACCGCTTAATGCAATATTGGGCGAAAATTCCCGAAAAGAAGGGTAGATCTCCGATCCCCCTGTGTAACGGAGAACTCTGCCTGATTCGGAAGATACTAGTGGTTTTCGCTTTTTTGCTTCTGACCGCCCTCGGGAAGCGGAGAAGGCGCTCGTCTGTCGCACTCGGAACTGGAGAATTTGTGCCTAGTTGACGCACGCCAGAACCTGAACTAGTCCAGAAAATCGTGAACAAAACGACCTTACACTAGCGGCACAAACTAACCTTCGCCTCACTTGAATTGAAGGTTTCCGTGTCGACAAAATGCATGGGATATCATCGCCATATATTTGAGTTGAATTTCAAACTCCTTGACTAAGCGGGGGCAGACTATTCCCTAATGGGCTTTCGAAGCTTTCCGAGATCCTCTGAACAGCATGGGGTCCGCAATCAACATTGCAAATCCCGTATTCGCAACTAAGACTCTTCACCCAGATTGTGCTTGCGTAGAGAAATCAATGCCAAAATGAGTCCCCGTTTATGCGCATCGAACCGTCTGGGTTTGTTCCCACATACTTTTCCCTCTCTTTCTTTTCTCTGCTTACTTGTTTCTGTCGTGTTCCTCCGAGCTCCCGCGTACCTTTTGAGATCGCAATCGGGCAGCCAGATAGATGGAAGACGCTGGAAGATAGCGATCTGGTTAATTCGAAGAACAAATGGAGTCTTTACATTGGTGCTAATTATAACCGGAGAACAAAATTATCAGGATCTAGCACTTGTCCTGTAAGCGATAAGAAAATACTTTGACGACTATAGAAATTACAGCTCAGATTTAAAAAACCCCCCCATTAATTCCAAAAATTTTTATTCGTTCAGTGAAGCTAGAACATTAACCCAACATTCAGGCCTTAGTTGATTCGTGTGCCCTTTCCATTTGTCGGTAATTGTGCGCAAAATTGAACCAGAGGTATGAACTGGGGATTTTCACAACAAACCTATCACTCTGCCTTTGTGAGTTGCGTCTTTTGTAATCTCAGATGTACGTAGAAGAACTGCTAGAAAGAGAACAGATTTCTGCCTTCAATGTTTTCTTTAAAGTTATTCGAACCCAAAATATACTCCAGAACGCGTCAAAAATCCAAGTTGATTTTATTTCTACCATTTTTTGGATTGATAAGCGGTGGAAGCAGAACACATTATGTTAGATCGGTGCATTTTATCCACGCGAGTATACCAACTAGGAGAAAATTACCCTCAGATTAACAGATAGATGAAATGTATAGAACCATCGCGACTAAAGCATTTACTGGTGAATGCATGATTCTCAGTTACTATCGATCGTTTCCTTGTTGGCTACATATACATATATATATACTTAGGTATAGTAGTAGTCGCAAAATTATTTTATTCAAGTTCAAAGACGGTCGCATTCGTTCAAACATCGTGTGATTTTCTCAACCCACCGCTCGCCATTACAGAACTCTCAAATCTAAAGTCCTCTTCAAAATGAAACTCAGCGGATTTTTTATACTAGCAGCTGCATTTACCGAGTCTGCCTTAGCTAAACCTCCTTGCAATGCCAATTGCGCTAAAATGAACTGCTTCTCGAACATGTGCCAACAGGTGGGCGGAGTCGGTTAGTTCGTTAGCTAGATAGCCTATCTGATTTTTATTAACACCGCTAACAACCTTGATAGGATCCACGCTCTATATAACTAAACAGTTCGTTATTACGAGCGGTGGTGGAGGGCCTCCGATGATGGTGACTGTAACCCAACCAGGAGCTATGGGACCCCCGCCAACTATCACCGTTACAAAGACAATTCAGAATAGTGTGCCACCCCAAACAGTTACTGCGCCTGGCGATACGAGTACTGTTACAGTCACTGTTACTCAACCAGCGACCCAAAGAGATGGTGGAACGGTGACTGTGACGAAGACTTGTACGCAAACAGTCACGGTGACCGGGGATACGCCATATGGTGGCTACTGAAGGGACCATTTAACGCAGAAATAACATCTCGGGACTGTTTTTATTCTTTTATCTATGCTTTATGTCAGGAGGGCCTCTCTTTCTGTCAGACTCGAATATATATCCTAGGGTATTTTGTATTCTTCCATTGCTGCAAGCTATCGATTTCAGCTCAATACGAGAACACAATGGATGATAATTACATTGAAATCCATTTTTGCATATCTGAAATCTAGAATTTGAAGCCCATTAAGATACTGGAAAATTTCTAAACCGCATATTCCGGCACTATCATAATTCGGGATGCTACTCCGTAAAGACTTATGAGTGAAAAGTAAGACTCAAAGGTCCATGAAATTTTGAAATTTAGCTAGGTTTTAAGGAATACGTAGTTTGAAAAAGGAGCACCGGCAGAACTAAGGCTTAATCTGGGTATAGATAGCGGGGTTGGGTGGTGTGTTACATGGATGAATGTCCGATTTTTGGGCAAGTCGAACATTACATATGACAGATATTCTGAACCAAAACTTACCTTTATCTGGTTTAAACATATGATGAAAGCTGTGCTCCTATCACATCTGATGAGCGTCTTGTAGATCCTGAAAGGAAAATACCGAAAGAAAAGCAAAGAAACCATAGAAAATGTATCTTGCATGTGTGATACTTACTTGCCGGGACAACAAAATGGCTCTGACGTGTAACTTGGGAGGAACGAATGGGGCAAAGAACTGAGTTGCATCCTTCATCAGAGTAAGCATACCTGCCCATTTTAATTTTCTCAAGCAAACGGCATCAGGTGCATTCCTAGATAGATGTTGAAAATCCAAAATCTCCCAAATCGCTCGCAATCTCAACGTTGCCACCGTTATTTTAACCGCTAACATAGCCCCATCTAGTGAGCCTCCTAAATGAAAGGCAAGCAGACTCCAAAATTGTTGATAGAATTCGCGATTAGGGGCCACCACCTACCCAAAGGTATTACTGGGCTTTGGCCGATTTTTTGTTTGCCAGATTTCATTCGGAGTAAGATAGAGTGTAGTTTCGATGTATCCGAAAACCATGGGTATTAATGCGTCAATCAGATCTGGGAAACGGGCTGTAGCATAATAGAAGACTTTTCCGCTCTAGATCGAATTATTGGACCATATGTGGAGAGATTACGTACCTCGGAAAACTTGAAGTAAACGACTTGAGATTTACCTTATCAGGACAGATTTAATGCTCAAGATACCAAGACAACCCCACCGACTTAAAAGCCGAAGCGAAGCTATGCAGCTAGCAGACAGACAAGTTTCTAAAATTTTTCACTCTATTTATCCTCTTAATGACATAAACCAAAAACTAAAACGACTTGAATAGCGCAACTTTTCAAGTGCACTCTTTTTATACAATGAGATTTTTATTGCATCGCTTGGGATCTAAAAAACACAGGTGCCAAACTAAATCTAATGATAATATTGAAGCAACCCCAGATTCCTATTTATTCTTTCTCTTTTCGGATTCTACCGGAGTTCATGATCCGAATTAATAACCACCAAGATCAGGTGTGCTGCTGCTAGCGCTGCCCGCCTGAGGTACAGTGACAGTTGTCGTTTCGGTGAGTGTTGCGGTAATAGTGACGGGTTCGGCATCTTGAACGTCTGCAGGTTGCGTGATAGTAACAGTCGCAACAGAGTCAGGTCCGGGAACCGTCACCAGTTGCGGGGGGCCGCCGCCATTTTGTTGGGTAACCGTGAGTGTTACTGGAGGCGCGTTGCCTCCCGGTCCGTTGACTGTCACCGTCACTGGACCCGCTTGGGGAGCCGGCGCCGTTATGGTGTTATAGATATATTTGGTATGAATCCCGGCTCCTTGGCAAAAATTAGATAAATTTCACTCGCTTCTAGAGGGGGCATCGCGTACCGTATCCAGCCTTTCTACACATAGTTGGGAAGCATTTCATTTTCATGCACTTTTGCTTGCATTTCTTAGGATTAAAAGCAAGAGTGAACTCAAAGAGCGTCGCACATATCGCAAAAACCGTTGTTAGCTTCATATTGAAAATATGCTTTCGCTCTCAAGACTAAGGGAACTCGGAAGGATGAAAGTGCTATGAGGGAAAAAAAAATCGGGATTTTGATAGGAGGAAGAACACAAAAAATGGAAGCCTATACACTATTCAGATCGCAATAGAAAGCAATAAATGCACAGTGTGATGGTGTCCTATTTGTACTTTAAAGATTATAGTATACTCTCAAAATTGTATAAATCTGAATTATTCAGACCCGCGGATGTGATTTCTTGTTGAGCGCAAATCAAATATGCAGAAAGGTGATTCGAGACGATATTTTCTAGTGTTGATGAATTTCTTATCACCTGAATAGGGGTATATGTGCCTAGAGGCTCCAGGAATGAAGATATATCGGCAGATTACCTGTTCTCTCTAGACATAACCGGTAATAGCACCAGGCATTGAGCCTAAGCTCCGAAAAATGTGTTTAATAAAGTATACGTCGCATTATTATATATAATATGCGACAACTCTTTAGGAAAGAAACATCCGAATGGGTTCCAACCAACTTCCTAAGAGAGACTTCAACAGTTTTCCTGGTGAGCACCAAGCGAGTCTCTCGAGGTCGTATACCATTAGCCAGAAGCGTCTATTACTGCACGAAGTAGTACCAAAACTGAGCTTCCGTTATCGAATTTATTCTAGCTTATCCGATAGCTAACAGAATTAGTTAGAACTTTCAATGATATTTATGGAATCTTGAAGCTGTGTAGTTCTACTCTAACGTTTTAGCTCGGATGAAAAATTATATCTTTGTACCGAAACTTTGAAGACACCTTTATTGTATTGGTGGCAATTTGATGGGTTTCCGACGCAGAAGCTTAGACGATTTATCTTTCTTGATATGCTTGTGGGAGTCGTTATCGATACACGAAATCTGTCATATCGGAGATCTATTCGTACTAAGCCCAAGATCCTGCTATGTCGTATGTGCCTACCTATCATGCCGAAGTCGATGCGAAGGATAGCTACCGGACTCTTGATCACTTTTGCGGATCTAGGAGCCGTCCCTCGGCAATGTATATGTGATAAGCACAGGACTATTCAGGACTATCATGCAATATGGATTTTTCAGATAACACAGAATACCAAAAGACACTCTAGACATCATATCTTGAACGGATTGAAAATCTATATAAGACACAGTGTATTCCAAACTAAGAAGATACTCCCCATGCTTCCACAAGCAGCTGTCACTCCTTCCTCCCCTCTACCTCAGTTCGCATCACTGAAAAGCGACTACGTAGGTACACGCTCATTTAAACCTTTTGTCAAACACATTCATTCAAGTCTACGATATTGTTTAGAACCTGGCGATGCGTACTACTTTCATTGTGGCCACAGCCACTCTTGCGTTCCTTTTTGGCATCCCAGATACCCTGGCACATGGCGTCATTAAGGATGTTGTCGGAGACGCAGACCCAGACACTCATGGTTGGGGTCTCGGTTACGTCGCGAACACGCCTCGTGATGGCACTCTTACCCTTCCGTACCAGCGAGATTCAGTATGTTTCAGCAACCCAGTAGTACCTCATGTCAATTTAGTGAAGCACCCTGGTAGAAACAAAGGACGGAAACACATGCCAAATGGCTGTGGGAACAATATTTACTACCTCAATCAATATTGGAAGGCCAACCAAGCGAGTATGTATTTTCCTCCGATTACTAAGAGAAGTATTACATGAATTAAAAGATGCAAGACTAACGGAGCTCCGTAGAGTACGGCAACATGCCAAAGGAAGGTTTATATAAGAAAAAGACTTCAGTACGGGTACCAATCAAGGCAGAAATGAAAGCAATGATATCCAAAAATTCGCTCCCGAAGGCAACTGCCGGTGGATGGCTGCGAGCGATGATCTACTCCGTTAATGCTGATGGCATTGGTCCATATGATTGCAAGCTTGACCCAGGGGCTACTGCAAAAAGTTGGGATGGCGGAGCCCTGGTTATCAAAACGCAGGTGCCCGGCCCGGAGGACTCCACAGACATAACTCAGATTGGCGCGACATATCCGCTAGAAATCCAATTACCGGCTACTTTAACATGCACAGGCACTTACCAAGGTGTTAGCAACATCTGCTTCGCTCGATGTGAAAACCATGCTCCAAATGGACCATTTGGTGGATGTATACCTTTCCAGTTAGTCTCTGGCAAGAGTACAAAGCGAGACCTCGGCGATGAAGTCGATATGGAGAAACGAGATCCCAAGAAAGGCAAAGGAAAGAACAAGAAAGCCAAAAAGGCGGCAAAGAAACAGAAGAAAGCAGCCAAAAAAGCTAAAAAACATCCAAAGCAAGCTCCAGCACAAGCGCAAATCTCAAACCCAACACCAGACCAAAATGCTGGAACTGGGACTGACACTGATAGCGGAAGCGATACGGATGCCGCAAACACAAAGCGTGACCTTCTTCAGACTGAAGAGGAACTGCAATCTGCCTTGGGGAAACGTGAGCCAAAAGGAAAACGGAAGGCTAAGAAGGCCGCGAAAAAGAAGAAGAAGGCCGCGAAAAAGGCCGCGAAAGCAGCTGCAAAGGCAGCCATAAAGGCGCGTCCGAAGGGCCATGGGCCAGCTCTACCACCAACCCAAGCTGAACCACCCGCACAAACACCAAATCAGAGCGACGAAAGCGGGACAGATAGCGGAAGCGATACAGATGCTACAAATACAAAACGAGATCTAGATCTTGTTGAAGAGTCTCATGGGAGCTCTTTGGTTTTCAGAAGACGATGGGAACCACCGCAAATTGAAAGAGAAATCGATTATTTGGAAAAACGGGACCCAAAGAAAGGTAAAGGAAAGAAAGCGGGCAAAAAGGCGGGCAAAAAACAACGGAAAGCAAAGAAAGCGAAGAAGGCAAAAGGCAAGCCCGCCGCAAAGGCTTCTGCAAAGGCTTCCGCAAAGGCTTCCGCAAAGCCCGCAAAGCCTGCAAAACCAGCTAAGGCCGCCCCAGCAGAAGCGCCAGCTTCGAATGATAGTTCCGATAACGAGTCAGATCAAGACTCAGCACCTGGAAACCCAAGCCCGCCAAACACAGGAGCAGACAATACACCTGATACTAGCGCAAACGAAAATTCTCCAACCGACAATAGCACCAACCCCGCAAGTACAGTTGGAGCAAGTCCTGCTAGTGCAGATAGCACGGGGGATAATAGTACAGCTCCTGCTGACAACAATGATGATAGCACTACTACAAAGATGAAACGAGGAGAAATTGAAAGGCGAGTCCCCAAAGGAAAGAAAAAGGCCAAAAAGGCGGCGAGAAAACAGAGAAAAGCCGCTAAAAAAGCGGCTAAGAAGGCGAAAAAGAACCGGAAGCACAACGGGACCGGTGATCCTCTAATCGATGCAGCACTTGGTGGCGAACCGATTTCACCCGCCGCACTCGCAAGAATGAAGAGTATGCAGTTGAGCGATGCCACAAAAGATAAACTAGACAAAGCTTCAGCCGCAAATAATGCTCTCGCTGGGCAGGATGGCCCCGATGGTGCTGTGACGGCGGTAGATGTCACTCCATCTACTCCAACTCCTCTAGGAGCGCCCGCAGCTAGCGCTAATCCAGCTAGCGCTAATCCAACTAGCTCTGATCCAGCTAGCTCCGACAAAACAAATGCCGGCGGTGATACGGATGCTGGTAGCGACGCAGATACAGCAGATCCCGCTGCCGCTTAAAATCTGCCCAACTTGCAATAAACGAGGGCAAGTATTGACAATATAGCCCTCGGAAACGGGCGCTTTGGAGTCCACATCGATAAAAGCACTCATAAAATACCCCAGCCCTCAGTCCAGTATTCATGGTACCACATCATATACGGTCAACTGATCTTCAAAATTTTTGGGTGTCTTTCATATGTTTCTATTTCAACCGTACGATTTTGAGATTAGAGTTTCTACGCATAAAAAAATTGGGCTTCGGTCACTTTTGTATCTCCTTGTGTCGCATGTCATTATTCTTCTTTGTGCTTTCATTTCTTTTTGGTGTATCGCAAAAAATTTCCAAATTTCACCGACCGAAGATATTAACTTTGGGATATTTTATTGTGACGACTGTCTCAGAGGTCTCTTCCACTGTTGCTTTTTAGTTTTATTGAATAGATGGCATTACTCCGTCTCCGTGTTCCAAATGTCAATTTAACGTCTGTTGGGCTTAGACATATATCCGGATGTAGCAGCTGCGGCCCGAACGATTACAAACAAAGATTTCTATTCTGCTGACAAATCCACTTTCAATTTATAACACAAGATTTATGAATCTAGTACCGTTTGATATCCGTACCAATCCTCAATCTCATCTTCGGAAAGAAATTCTAAATTCTAGAATCGTGATTTCATCCGTACAGTCAAGTTAGCCTTTAGTTTTCAATGGAGGAGAGTAGGCTCTTGTGAATTTTCGCGGTTCAGGTAGACTAAGTTACTTACGTCGATAACCGCATTTGTTTCTTCAGGAGTTTTACGACGAAAATCCCAGCCCTCCACGGGTCGACCAACAACAGCTTCGTGGTGAATACCGCCGTTTTTTAGATGCCGCACAACTTCCTCGATGCGGCCAAAGCCGCTACGGCTTGGACTACCTTCGACGTAGCAAATACCCCGTAGACAATGGAATGGACGTATAAGCCCGGCTACGTGTCTAAGTAGTCGTTTTATATCGGTTTGAGTTCCCAGGCCAATCGATTTAAAGTAGTGTTGTTTGTCACGTACCGTTTAAACATACTCTGCTTCTGAAATACGAGACCGCAGTTCTTTTCTGGACACAGAATCTGCTTTCCTGTATATCTACTCAGCCGAGCCGATTTACTGAACAATGTCCCTGAAGGAATTTCCCACTGGATTAGCACATGAGACATCGTCAAGGCTATCTCATGAGTTGGACATTTAAATCCAGTATTTATCCGGATGAGATGATTGATATCTTGCACGGTAAGCCTTCCAGGTACATAACCTTGTAGTGTTATACTATGAATCGCGCCACAGTTGGGCTCAATCTATATATTGTGCCATACATTAACACCGAAATCATACCGTCTAGATAAAACAGCCATTAACTATCGATGAGTTCAAATCAAATCTTACTTACACATTCATACTCAAATATATCTCCAAGCTCCACGCTTTCTTCTAAAGCCTCAAACATGATATCTTGGGAATATGCAATTTTAAAAGGTCTTTATCGTGGACTACTGATTGAATACAGTTTAGGGTGTACTAGCTTCGTTGGGTATAGGCTGATTGTAAAATTGATCCTGAAATGCGAGGTTCCGCTTCGAAGATTCTATCACGCTTATATTGACTCTCTTACACTCACAACTTCTAGTGATATAAAAATGCTATATGCACTTTTTCATTGAAAGCTTCGATCGTATAGCCCAGAGCTCATAACTATTTTTGTTTCAAGAGGGAATGTGGATATTTTGCCTCGACATGAAAGCGGAAAGCCGTTGGTACCCCACGCTGTAGTCACAATTAGGCCTTTAGATGTGGAAAATATTTCATTTTCACATGGCCATTACGGAGTATGCCGTCGGCGCCATGCGTTCCACAATCATCACACAGGTGTGGACCGGATATAGTTAATGATGGTGATGTCGTGATTATAATGTTACTTTTGCCGCGTCTTGCACGCAAGATCAGCTGAGTATGAGATTTTCTATCTCCAGAACTCAGATTATGTGATAAGCTTTCACTATTGGGACATGATGGATTCTATATGATAATACTACTCCGAAAATTTTCATAACCCAATATGTAACCTCCAACTGACTCGCGCGGAGCCGACCTGGCAAATGGGTTACAACAAAGGAGCAGGATCGACAAAACCAATTCTAACAGTGTAAGTTTTGAACTCTGGCTAATATACTCTAGTCTACCTCCTTTATGTGGATGTCTCGAAAAAGAGGTCTTTAATTTAAGTATCTTGTATAACTGCTTGGCTCAGTGATAGCAGTAGCAAATATCAGATGATTCTGGGAGTCTCTAAGCCAAGCGATGATATCAAAAATTGATCATAGATAATCAGTATACCAGAAAGGAATCCACGAGTGAGTGCAATTAAGTATACTCAGTATCGAGTTCTTGTTCAACCAGTAAGGTATTCTCTTATGTCTCAACACTGGAGGGTCGTCTCATATCTGTACAGTCTTGTACTAGAAGCTCAACTGCAGAATTCATGAACTTTCTATCTAAAGTCTCACAAACAAAAATTTGAACCCCTGAAATCATTAATCTCCTACCCCTGTCATTAATATGTCTTACTTTCTGGGGCCTTTATGAATATTCAGTACGGGACCTGAGCCTCTGCCTTATAGTTTTCAATATGCATTTGCTTACAAATCGACAAGTGCCGATTAGACTGCCTATCGGGTAAACTCTCAGATGTACAGAATGACAACACCAATAATTGAGAATAGCTTAACCGTTTTCAAGTATGACATCAGTCTTCACATTTGAGGTTTTTGTGCGTAAAACGCGCGACCGACAAGGGATATAGGCGCTAAGCGGTTTGTTGGGGCTTCAAATTGAAATCCTCAACATTTTTTATTACAATAAATACTCGGATAATTTTCTGTATGCCCGATTCGAAATCATGTGAATATTTGCATGGAAGAGCTGGAATCAAATATGGAGGGTAAACCCGGTCTCGCTTCCGGCCTGTCCTCGGGGAATCCCAGTAAACGGGGTCCGTATAGCTAGATTCTGACTAGAAGAACACTAGCTTATCCCACACCGCGGGCTCACATGATAGCTTCCCCACGATTCGCTCTAATAGCTAATCCTGGGCCTGCATCGCATAATTAACGTTACCTCGATCTCGGGATCAGATGTTACCTCAAGGGTTCGGCTTTGATGAATTTCAAATTAGCCAGTAAAAATCTATCTGTAACCAAGGTTGCGCTTTCGCTTTTTGACCTTGTCGTAATTTTGTGTTTTATGTGGCCCCCATACTAGAGAAGTACGTGAGATCTAAACAAGGTAGTCGTCGCCACACCGTACCCATATTTGATCCACATATGATCAGTTCTCAAAAGCTTATTCACCGCCTGCGGTAGCTAAATAGGTATGCGAGAATACTCACCTTGCCCCAGCTTAGATAGTATAACCTGATATGATTTGTCGATCACATTGACTTTGTTGATTGAAAAATCGCTCGGCCGACTTACACCATCGTTCATACCTAGTCCCCTACTAATACTTAGTTCTATAACCGGTTGCAACGGTTGGTTGCACCGGCCCAGTTGCATTGGTCGCACTGATTAAGTAATCGATTGATCTGAGCTGCAGTTACAGTTGCAACTAATTATGCCAAAATTTTAAGTACGCCTCAATAGACTACGGACTCGAAGTATATTTCACTCTGAAACCTGGAAATATTCAGTAACAGTAGCTCCGTGGATGGCCCCGACCCATCCATGTAAAGATACTATAATACTACTTTTGGTTTTACACGTGTTTTTCTAAGACATTTTTGATACATATCTGGCCTCGGTCTCATCTTCTGATGACCCTGATAAGTAATTAGAACTTTTTTAAAAAGGTAAACTCCAACATGCTTGTAAAAGACGAGATATTGTCTATAGATTTTCTTTTTCAAAACTTTACTTGGATATACAAGATAGGGTGAGCTCTTTTGGTTAAATGATATTTTCATACGGAATCGAAGGAGATAGCAAGGCTCCTCTCGGCTGGCTATGAAGCATAGTATTGTCAGTTGATTGTGTAATCTAACTCAAAGTACACGCCAGTTGACATCGCTCACAGGGGGTAGATCGGCCTCTGTTGTTGATTTCCAGTCCCACAAGGTCCAGGTGCCGACACGTACAAGAAACTTAGCGGAAGTTATATCTCCTTGCAAGCTTGAAAACAAACCTTTTGTCTCCGCAAAAGTATAGTCCTCCGCTGCAACAATTTCTTGCAGAATCAATCCAGTCCAATGCCTCGAAAAGTTTCCGTGTGTCAGGATCACAGCATAGATGTTGGATTGAGGACTATATTCTCCAAGGAATGTGCTAAGGCTCGCATCTTTCGGAATGAGGCCTTTTTCGCAGGAGTGGATTAGGATCTTCGCTGTTAGCTGTGACAAATGCGTATGTGGTATCTGGTTTTCTGCCAAATCTGGTATGAAAGAAGTAAAAACCGCAGCTGATGTGATCTCTACAGTCCCATCTTGTAACACTCCCCACTCAAGAGCACTGGGGTGGCTTTTGCTGTGTGGCAATGGGTTGGTCTGCGTCTGCGTTTTTGGTCGGGACTTTGATGAAGAGAAGGGGAGCATTGAACCAATAGGTTTGATCTCTATAAGTTTCTGTTCCGTATCCCGTTTGAAAACTTCTGCTGGGCATACTCCGAATCCGGAACCTATGGATTTGAAAAACTCCACGCCAAGCTGATGCCTAATTTCTTTGACAAACTCAAAGTCAAAAGTTCCAAGCATAAGATTTTCCTCAGCTGGGCCGCCCCCGTGCTCTGCAATATGTTGATTGAACCATTTTGTTGTCCCTATTGCAGACATGATGGCCTGGGACCTGCTATGCTCGCAGTATCGCCGATTCGCTAGCGACAAGATCGTAAGAGGCTCAAAGTTCAACATCTGTATAAGTTCAGTTTGTTCAAGGACGAAACAAAGCTCGGCTGCGGCACGTGGCATGTCAGGAACTCGATTTGCTTCTTGGGGTATTAGAAAGTTCATTCTCTTTAAAAGATCTTGGAGCCCATGCTTGATATTTTCAAGACCCAATTTCTCATGATTGCGAAAGAGTCGAGTGAGCTCTCCTGTCGTGGCCATAGCTGTTCGTAAATGTTCCTGGTGTAACCGGAATCCGGCTACAACGGCCACTAGGTTGTCGAGTGTTAATATCAAGTTCTTGGGGCCCACTGCAAGGAGCTGCCAGTCTTGCGCCGCTAGCAAAATATGTGGGCAGAGGCAGGCCTCTTGAAGAGTCCACAGTGAAGAAAACCACCCTGATAGAGTCGCCAACATGAGTGACGGCTCTCCGGCATATTGATAGTCCTCAAAAAAGCCAGTCGGGTTGTCATTGGCTTGCTGTTCAAATAATTCTATCCAACGGTCTATTGCCGGGGTTCCGGCTGAGCTTCTACTTCTAGATTGCCGAATAAATATTGCGGCAAACCACAAAATCGCAATCTCTAGACCTTTCCAAGATTTTACGTCATTGAACCAGATGAGAGCATCTGATGCGTTGCTAAATATTTCTGCCTGTCGAGCAATCTCCGAAGCTTGGATTCGGATCTGCTCCGCGTCTTTAGTTTCTTGAGGAATACAATAGATATCAATCCAAATATATTCAGCCCCCGGAATCTTGGAATCCAGTGTTTGGCCCATAGTTCGGACATCAAATCTAGAGTTCAGTGGAACTTTCCAAGGCACACCGACAACATCTGCTGCTGGTTCATCGCGTAGCCGCCAGCGTCCCCACGTATGGCTGACAGCGATATATCTCGGTCGCTTTCCGGAAGCTGTGAGTGAACTAACCTCAACTGTTCGCTTAAGTTTGACATCCCAGAGATAGTGCGGCAGACCATCAAAACCTTTCTGGGTCGCTCTCTCGTTCTTCAGCCCAAGCCAAGGGCAAATCGCTAAACTCGTTGGCGTTGGCGGGAGGAACTTCCTGATGCTTTGGTCTTCCGATGGCAAAAAGCTGAGAGATCCGGCAAGTATATCTTCGAAACTCAACCATGCCACTCTCTGGTTGCACGCTGCGATGGATGCCCACTGCCTGATTGTCTGCAAGTTAACATCTAGGTCGATATATTCAATGCCCTCGCTAATCAAAAACTCAGCGTTCCAAAGATTGAAAAGTGCCTCGTGGTAGGATGATTCCTCGAGCGGGTGATTGTATGCCAGGATTTCATTCTTGGCAATCCTCCTAAATGTTTCTCCAATTTCTGCTGGGTAGCGTCTCAGATCGACATCAGCAATCAGTGCAGCCTTAGCAGCTGTCAGAATGTTCGCAGCGATGTCCTGTGAGAGTTTCTCTTCTTGGATTTGACCATCCCACCATTCACGCAGTAGCCGGAACGATGTTATTTGCGTTTCTGAAATCTTAGAGTCAAGTTCTTTGCTCTTTGCTTCGTCGAACCCCTCCTGGCGTGGATCAATCATTCTAACCATATTAGTCCAATTGAAGTATGCTCGTGTGTAGAAATATTTGTGTTTTGGCCTGCCCCATACTTGCTCAACAATCATCGCTAGCGGTCTTAGATCTTCCTTTGCCTGCATGATTTGTATGATTTGTGTAGAATTTCTGGCTATCCGTGCTTTTTCAAAAGTCCGGAGGATTATAGTGAAGAGGCAAGCCTCTTAGTAACGGAAATAGTTGGTTGATCTCGTTTCCTGCACGCCTTCGCTAGCCACCGCAGCTTCTGAATGTTCTTACGGGACCATCGGCTTTGCTTTATTCTCAGCCTTGTGCTTATTCAGCCTTTCGAATCACCAAGCAAACGCCCGGCCACGAACAAAAGGTATTGAACATGCCACCTTTTTGTGTTCTTTTCTGGCTTTCTCGCCACAATGTCCGTGCGCCTCATCAAGTACGCCACCGTTCGCCACAAAATTACAACAAAGTCAACTCTAAATATATCTATCAATACTGATAATATTGTTTGTATGAGAATACTTTGCTCTCATTGGGTTACGTTTGTTATCTTTTTGCCCTTACCCTTCGATCGCGTCTGGTGCTTCTGAGAGTTCCCGACCCCAGTATTTTGAATCTTCAGTCGCCTCTATAAGCTTCTGATCAGGTTTTATGCCGAGAACCATGGTCCCCGGGCCTCATATGAATGGTAACCCGACGAGCGACTGTAACTGCTCTTGAGATGGAGACGTATATAGACTATAATTCGTCCATATTTGAACAATTCTTTAGTCTAGCTCAAAGACTTACCGCTATTTTCTCCTATATATGTCCTTGGGGTTCGTTGATGGTAATGGCGATGGAGGGGCGCGCGGCACTTGAGAACGCCCGATAATATATGAATGGAAAGAAGGTTCCCAGGAATTGAAATCTTGCTAAAGCTTCGCGCTTACCTTGCGATGCCAAAAAGGGCTACGCATCTTGTCCATTTTTCAGAGGCGTATCATAGAGCAATTTTGTAATTTGAGAAATTTCGAACTAAGCTAGACTGAACAGTGAGTTTGGCTGGCCCATCCGTCCTTCTAAAATGCCCGCACCGTTCGACTTTGTCGCGTCAGTTTGTCAATTTCTGTGAGCAAGCTTGCTTTGAGTCTTCTAAGGATTTGGTGAGAGTCTGGGTCTTCAGCTCACCGTATTTTTTCGCTAATATTTATATATTCATTAATGCCGCTCCATATCCTAGCTACAACGAAGTGATCTTTCGTACTGGATATGTGCAGAAAATAGATGTTATTGTCGCCAACGGACTTCAACCTTCGCGTTGAGCGTTTGGCTTACGAGACAATAATGATTAGGGACTGGTGATTGTCATACGCCTTGTCAAACTCGCTAGCTAGAACGAAGAAGACACCAAATGTTTCCCATTCGTTCCAACGCGATGCCACGACGTTTATAATCCTTGATTTGGCGTTGGTAAACACAGGCGGTCGTTTCCCACATCCAGCAGGGTCCAAGACTTGAGATAATTAGCATTTGAGCGGGTTTGCTGGATATACGTGGCAGGCACAATGCCGGCAAGGAAGATCAAAACTACGTGATCGGCTAACAAAGTCTCTCCAGAAAATATTTAAGCTCTCGCTAGAAATCGAAAAGCACGCGCAACTGGCCTCATGTTGACGAATCTCCATTACCCGAAATTCTCACATCACAGGATACTTTCAAGCTTTACACAATTCTTTACGAAGAAGTGATCAATGGAGAACGGTTTGATGACATCGAAGTCGAATTTGAAGATATCAAATACTTGTCAGATGACTCGTATTCACCTTTTAGATCTAAAACAGCTTTTGAGTTGTATCGCCACTACAAGGTATATAAAATGTGGGAGGTCTTGTACCAAAATTCAACGTTTTTCAAAACTATGATTGAGAAAGAAGAGTGCTCCAACGCAAGCTGGAACATGCCACTCTCAGATTTATGGCAGTGGCTAGATATGATGTTACACTGGGGTTTGGTCAGTAGAGAGGATGTGAATAGGTTGCCAGAGCCTATGGTTAGGATAATTCGGTAAAAGTAGGACAAAATATGATGCAAGATACATTTTTGTTATCATTGTTGTTGCCTGTTTGGTTTCATTCTTTTTGTATGGAACGCATACAAATTAATTACCAGTGACTGGCGTTTAATAGATAAAAATGAATTTACCTAATCTGTCTTATACTATCATTGCATCTTCGTTCAATGGGTATCTCGCAGCTACGCAAAAACGAGGAGTGCCTGCGCTGTCAGGACTTTAGCAAGCAGCGATTTTATAATTCGCACATAGCTTAACGGATGTGGGGATAATACTCTATGGTCCAAGTTAATTTGAACTTCAGAAATAATCACGCATACATGGATGGGGACTGTGATCTATAAAAGGTCACCCTACCTAGAATCATTTGGATTTCAAGAAAATAGCACGCGGGGGGGCCACATAAGTGGTGACGCCCCATTGTCCTAAAGATTGCCGAAAATGACTTTGAAACGTGCGGTCCGTTGTCAAAAAGGAGTATCCTCGTGCATAGGCTTCGCATGCCAGAGTTAGGTCGATTATGCTTTTCTCCAAAATTCCGTTCGAACCTAGATTAAGTGGGACGACGATAATAATTTAGAATTTGCACAACTATAAGTATATCTACATATATTGAAGTAGACTGCAGAATATCTCTTACTTTATTTAACCTTATCTTCCGCCTCCTTCAACATTTTCGCATCCCCTGATTTCCTTTTCAAAGTTGAAGCCTTAGTAGCGACGAGTATATCACAGAGCAACTCAGCGCCTGCTCGAGATTTGCAAGGGCCGCCCAGCGCGACAATGCCTTTTCTCCTCAAGGCTAAAGAAACGTCGGCATATGTCGACTGGAGAGCTCGCCTACTTGACAAATGTTCGGCGATACAGAAGTTCTCGACCCTGACCTTACTGGAATTCGCCAGAACACATTCGAACCAGTTGATTAACTCTCGCCCATCCAATATCGGGGTAATAACAGTTGTATCCAAAGTACACTTCCGAGTTGTCCAGCCCGGAATTCTTCGTCATCCGTAGGTTTTCCGGTGGTCAAATACGAAAATTGAGAAGTGGAAATAGAATCACCACTACCGGCGTCGAGGTTCTTATCCCTTCACAGCTGTCCTTTTTTGAGCTATAGGATGCAACCGGCGTACAGACCTTGCGTAGACACCAAGCAAAATCTGGAAAGCTCAGGGATGTCCTTTTCTTGCCTGGCAGAGCACCCCGATATTCATGGAAGTTCGAATACGGGAAAACGTTTTGAGGGCAATTGAAAGGCTGGAAAGATCTCGGAATTTCTAAACCGGCGGACGATACTTCCTGCTATCTCTATCGACGGGAGCCAAAAGGTTTGAGGGAAACGACATTCTGCAAATTCGTCTATCTATACTCCCCACTATCTATAGCACTTCTTATGGAATTGTATTGTGAACTAATATACGGGATAATTAGGCGGCGGGCGCTGATGGATTAGAGAATCTGATCACTTGGCGATCCCGACGTGGGGTGGATGAGCAATAGAACATAATATATCGAATCTAATTATACCATACTTTCTAGGATACGCTTTCCGACATTTACACGATAGTAAGAAGAGCCATTCTCGTTGGAAATTTTACGTCGTGGCTCATTTACTCAACTGCGGTATTCTGTGCTAGTGAGATTTGGTAGGAGATGTATAGGTCTCTTGATTTCTATATCGCCGGTTTGCGAGACCGGCGATGGCTTATCATATCGTAGAGTCTTTAATTTTTTTATATTAATCATTCTAAATCTCCAAACAGGCAACCTGTAGTTGAGTTGGCCCTGATTAGAGGTTACAAAGTAGTAAATCTGACCAAAATGATTAGTATGTTAACTGAAGAATCATACCACTATTCGGAACAGCTGCAATGAACCTGATTTGTTCTAATAATAGTCCAGCAAAGTCTGCAAGGTCCATCGACATCACACTGTACCCCATAAACCCTTTTTAAACAGTATGACGGGATCTCGATATGAAAAAGCTTGAAGAACGGAAAAGACTAGGTCCAATTAAATGTATAAATGCTGCGTCTAAGTTAAAATTATTTACCAGAATCTTTAAGCTATCTGTCTTCACGATCATTTAATGGGGAAATGGTATGCTGAATTAATAAGTAAAATATGAAGAACCTGAGTGTTACACGAAACAGCAAAATCGGACCTTCTCAAATCAATCGACTTTCCTTGAGTGCTCAAGCAGTTCTGCGACCTCAATCTTAATCAATCAATATTCTCAGTAGCTTAATTTCTTTTTCACTAGATTTCCTAGATTCAAAAGCGAGTGTTGACCTCCGCATTTGTATTTAGACAATTTTCGACGAGACTGTAGTTTGCAATCAAAAATCTGTGCTCTCTTTTACTGCAACACCGAAATTGTCAACGTTTTGACAGGTTCACACTTTCACATCCAGCGCTTGACTCATACGATAGCCCACATTACCTAGACCCCTGGATAAAATATATACAAAGGTCTTTTTTATGCTACAGACTACTTATATAAATAACAGTATCCAAATTGAAACACAGCGCGCATCTAATTCGTATATTATTTAAGTTGTCTACCTCAGGCTCTGAGCTCAAATTCCACCTAAGGCTACACCAAAAATCATATCGGGATCGATCAGTTCGTGCATCCAATCAACAGTGCAAGAGATTTGCATCAGCCAAGGATCGAGATCGAACATCACCCTGCCAATATTCTGCCTATTTGAACAGCAAATGAGCTTTGCCCATGGAGAAATCGGCAGTTGCTTAAATGACATCATTTCACGATTTGCAGCTGCTGAATTTGGACAAAATTCTCGTGGTACCGACGCTAGTCTACTCTAGGATGTGCTAACCAATTCCAACACGCGAGAAGGCTGATTGCATTTGGCAAGGACGTCATGTACCATGTTTCGGCACTTATTTGACATAATATAGATGGTCCCTTACTGTGATCCTGGAAATTATAACTTAAAATTGTTTCCCCACTGATATGTTTAAAAGGCCATTGCCAGTATTTTCAGGATTCGCTGAATCTACCGTCAGATAATTGAATACTACCAATCAACACAATAACCTCGGTCCCGCCAACTTGTAGCAAAGAATAAACCAAAGCATTCCCAACCGTACGGACTAGCCATGAACGCCGAAAAATACTGGACCAAAACAGGGCCAGGCAAATGGGAGAGAAATTATGACCCGGTTGAGAAATTTCTCCATGAGACTTCGATACTATCTCCTCATATGGTGCAATTGACGATTGCAATTGGCGCCATTCTCCCCAAGGAAATCTCGGTCGAAGCGATTAAAACGGCGTGGCTAGCTCTAAGATATATGCATCCCTCGATAGCCTGTACTATCCAAGACACTGGACTTTCGTATCAAGTCCCAACCGAGAAAGACCTCCAGCGATGGTTGGAAGAAACAGTTCACGTCAACCCCTCGCGAAAACCTGGCCGCGAATTGGCAATGTCACTAGAACCGCCTTCGTCCAGCAGAGTAGTATTCTTGCCAAATCAACGCGAAGTATTCTTCCAACTACGCCATGAATTAATCGATGGTGTCGGCTCGACAAAATTACTAAATCAATTCATCAAGTATCTGTCGGAAGACACCAGGTTACCAACACCCAAGTTTGGCGACGAGACCAGTCGGTTAAGTCCTTCTCTTACTCAAATTATGAATGCAGAGAATCCACCCCCGGAAGTACTTGATCAGGCAAGACAAATCGCAGAAAAATACTTTTCTACCCCGCCTCTAGGCTTAAAAATAGAACAACCGGACGTAGCATCAGTAAAGCCGAGAGTTTCCAGTCTATACGAACACCTATTCAGTGAAAACGAGACGACATCTATTACCCAAGCCTGTAAAAGAAAAGGCCACACGGTAACTCAAGCAATCACAGCAGCTGCAGCTCTGGCTATATTGGAACATTCAGGCCAAGAGTGCGGAAATTTCAGCCCATTCTTCATTGCAAACTTACGGGACAAAGTACCAGCGCCATATAATGAGTCCATGACAGGCATATATGTTACACCCGGCCTAGGTTCTATCCCGGTTACCAAAAATAGTTCATTCTTCGAACTATCAGAAGCCGCAAGGGAAGAGTACGAGTGGAAACACAACAAAAACAATGTGGCTAGTCACGGTCCGATCGGCCAAGCGATTGAGGGTGCCTTAACGATGGCCAGCACCAGTGGGATTACTATTCCAGCGGGAGTCACCATCTCAAGTCTCGGGTTGGTTGAAAGCTACTTGACGGAACCTGTTGAAGATTTCTGGATCAATCTCGTTTCCGCGACGTACTACCATAGCGGGTTCTTTGTGTATACAGCAAAGAATCGTCTTCGGCTATCATACTGCTACAACGATGCGTTTTTTACAAAGGATTGCATTAAGAGATATGTAGATATGCTGGTTAACCATCTAGAGAGAGGACTTGATATCGCATAGTAAAATTACATTGAGGGAAATCGATACGGTTAAGTTTTGTATGAAAATCATTTACCCACGCAAGGTCTTGCTTATATTTAGCACAATAGATATTGGTATCGAATCCAAAGTTATTTAAACTATCAATCAAAAAGGTGCAATCTGAGAGCCGAGGAGCATGCTTATACATCATCTTAGTTCTACCTACCATATTAACAACATATCTAATGCTTCTATGAGCATGGTACTGTTGCGCATTTGATATGCTCCATTGTGACTTCGATTTAACTTTTATGTATTCACAAAGAGAAACTGTCCTGATATAGCCCCGCCGGCTACTAGAACCAAAACAGTATACTTGTGCGTAAACTTGTACAGTACTCCAAGTGCGAGCATGTATAGAACAGCGGCAGAACCGGTTTGCGCGATCTTAGCAATCGCATTATCCATTAACACACCATGGTCGCGGTATATATCGCCCTCAGTAGCAGCTTTTAAGATTTGCACCGCGATAACGCCGATGACGCCGATGACAGACCCACAAAGACCATCAAAGAATCCAGCGAGAAGCTACCAGGAAGAGAGAATAGTTAGTGAGCGCATGAAAATATTGAGGAGACAGGAAGAGGGATACTAGCACGATGGGTATATTACCTTGTTATGAACCAACTTTTCTAGCAGATTATGTCCAGCAATGGTGAACAGAAAACATGGAAAAAACATTCCAATTGTAATTATAACAGCACCGCCAAATGCATTTCCCAAGGAACCGCTTAGCAGCCCGCCTTGAAAGCCTACAAAAGTCGCGAATATAACCAACGGGGAGGGGATTATGTTTGAAATTGCAATGCAATCGATAAAGACGTTTTGAGAAAGCCATTTGCCCTTCAGAACAGCCTCCACTTGCACGAATGGAATGGCCGTGTACGCTCCACCGAACGAAAGGGTGCCTGCTACCAATCCTAGAACAAAGAGGTTGACAAGGCTTGGGGTCTCCGCTATTCCTAAAGCCAAGGATACCGGGGATGGGACGCCACGGAAGACCACATATATTGCGTACGCGGCGTATTGCAACAAAAATAATAGTCCGGCAAAAATCCAGAGTCGATATTGGATGAGAGCATAGATAAGCCCGTACAACCCGAGTGAGATGAATCTAGTTTTAGGGTTAGCTATCCGTAAGCTGGTGCCAATTCTAACAACGGAGATTGGCTTGAGAGGTTACTATTAACTCACATGTTTATGCGCAGGGCACTGTTGATAGCTGTACACAAAGCGGCTAGGACCAAAAAAGGGTCGACTCTTTTGGAGCCATGCTTTCGGACGGAATGGTCTGCGATCTTGTGCGTTGCTCGAAAGATCTGTTCAATTAATACTATATTCCTGAAATTTAAGTATAAGGGTTCCACTTACCATTGCTGCCACGATTGGTTGAAGGGCTCGAAAAGAAGCATATACGAATTGGTTCTCAAAACTCGCTAACGAGTAGACATAACTCGCAACAAGCATGAGGATGAACCCCGGGAGCATGAAAGCAATTCCAGCAACTATACCTCCAATCCTCCCGGCAGACAGACAACCGAAATACATACAGAGCTCAGCCGCTTCCGGTCCGGGGAGAATCTGATAAACCGAGAAAACTCGTTGGAACCTAGCAACGGTAATCCATTTATCTTGGATGACTAGTTTTTCCTTGATTAGAGCAATTTGCGCTACCGGTCCGCCCCAAGCAAAGATCCCGAAGTTGTAGAAGAAAAACCAGAAGATTTTCATATAGGAGAGTTTAGGAACATTTGAGTAGTCGCCTAAATCCGCTAAATCGTCTACCTTGTCTCTCGCCATAGAAGAAGCAGACTTGCTGAGTGAGTCCTCTCCAGGTTCGTTGTCCGGCAATGCAGTAGAAACTGACGCCGGCGTAATTTTATCGCTTTCCGGGACCATTTTTCTTTCGGCGCCAAAATTATTTTATTGAGAACTATCGAACAATGGTATACTCCATCACCTCTATCCAAGAAAGCTTTATCTCCATGACACCACGACACCACGCTTTATACATCTCGAATGTGTTGTGCAGGCATGAGGCTTAGGGAAAAGTCGCGGGACTGCAAGACTCTGATTGGTCCTTCTGAGCTGGCCAAGAAAAAGGTCCATCCGGACCTTCTTCATCCTTGGAGACGCAGTGGTACCATATGGTTACAACGACAGTTTATCAATAATTTCCCACACAACATCGTTCTTAACCGTGCAACCCTGACCGTTGGCATTTTTAACGCAGCCCTTCTCAAGGGATTGGGCGACACTCTCTACCGCCTCAACCGAAGTTGCAAGTCGTACGCACATCTCATATGCTCTGGAACACTCAACACTATCCTTAATTTCTTCTGAAATTTGGTCCTCTGATTGCACTGATAGCTGCGTGATATCGACATTAGGGTTTTCCGCTAGAATTGTCACCATTTTGCACGGAGGATGGCCAGTAGAAGGCTCTTTGCATTGTTCTGAAGAACATTTTTTCGGCTCGGGATGGTCTCCTCGTAGCTTGTTCGGGCATTTCTCGACCGAGCCACGACCAATTTCCGTTTCGGCAACTGGCGAGCATATTTTCGGTAAACTCGAGACCACCCCCCCTTGCAGCCATGCTTGGATGGTGCAATCGTCCACCCCGACGTGCCGGAGTAGCTCTTTCAGGCGGGTATTTTCTTCAACGACTCTCAAAGCCGCGACTTGGATCTCGCGGGAAGCCTGGATCCCTTGCTGTTGATAATCTTGCAACTTGCGTTCAATTTCTTCCACGTATTCTTTCTTCCGAGCCCTGTACCTGCGTTTATTATCGCGAATCCTCTGTTGTCCCTGCTATTGTCGCAGAATTCCACGATCCTTTAGCAGTCAGTTAATCAATATGAAGATTTCGGGAATAACAGACCTGATTGCTAGAGAAATCTGCCATTGTGGCGGAAGAGGTTCGGTGGTAATTGAAGGGGAAAAGACGAAAACCGCGAATTTGTAACAACAATGTTGGGGTTTGCAAATGGGCTTTGTGCAACGGAACCAAAACGGGCGCTCGCTGTGTGGTAAAGTCGTCACAACGCAGCCTCACGTGGAGCATGCATACTTGAGTCAAGTATGTACCGAAACCCAGCCTCGAAGACTACCAAATTTTTGAGTCTTCGCATTAGGTGAGTCTGTCGTACCCAACATAGAGAATCACAACTTCAGCGACTTTGATCCCGTTCTCGATGGAAATCAATCCATTGGTCGCTACATTGCGCTCGTGATTGATATAACACAGCGCAATGACCGAGAATTCCAAGAAATGTTCCAGGCTGAAAATCAACCCAAAATAGATGAGGCCAAGCTAAACTTTTTAGATCAATAATCTCACGCCTAGGGTGTGGAATTATTTTCAAGTTATTCTTTCCGCGACAGCTCTGATGTATAGGTCTGCGAGCTAGTTGTCCCAGAGTTTACAGGAGGTCTGGTGCTGATTGAATCGGTTTGGGGTTCTAGAAGCGAAGTTTGTGGTCTTGACGCTAAACCCATCTAGCTTTCGGCGATACCAAATCGGTCTGCACTAAGCTATTTCGAGACTAGACTGAAACGGCCTAATCAGATTCGCTGATACAGCACCTGGGAGGGAACTGGAAACTCCGAACTTCCTAGGACCTTTCCTATACTAAAATAAAGCATATAGCCTTTTAAATATAAGGACGCCTCGGAACGCTATGTGTGCCGCTACTTATTCCATCTTATTCTCAACTGCACTATCCATACTTCAACCTAGCCGGCCTAGTTTGAATTTTCTCTTTCTGCTCTTTGGTCATTTTATGATTGATATTCAACGCAGGCACTTGATATAATATCTGAAAGGCCAACATATCTCCCAACTCTATCCAATACCCATAAAGTATAACGCCTTAGTTTTTATTCATATTTAATTACACTATAATCTCCAAGATGAAGGGCTTCGCTGTCCTTGTTGTTACTTTACTTGCCTCTGTCGCTGCTGCAGCTCCAGTCGCCGACGCAAATGACTCGGAGGGTTCATTGTTGAAGCGCACACCCCAACAATGGGATGCGATATGCAAAACGCCGGAACACAGGAATCATGCCCACTGCAAGAACCGGAACCAGGGGAGGGACTTGGTGGAACGGGATCCTCAACCACGGGATCCGTCATGCAATACCCCGGAACATAAAAATCACGCTCACTGCAGAGGCCAGGCACGACAGAAGCGAGACTTGGAAGAACGGAATGCGGAGCCGAAGGACCCGTCATGCAATACACCAGAGCATAGAAACCACGCCCACTGCAGAGGCCGGAAGTAGGATCTATCCTCTCAGAAGCTCGCTGTGATAAGTTTTGTTACCAAGGAATAGAGATTCCTCTCTCTATATGTCGGATTATCTTTAATTCTTCCGACCTGTTTTCCTAAGAAATTACCACATTTGTACTACGCATAACAAATATATTGCTAAGAGCCCATGAATAAACTACAATAAATGACTTCAAGCATCAAGATACTTCGTGACATTCATATAAGGAGTAAGTGATTCTGCTAGAGGCGAGGAGAATCTGGAGATCTAGGGGCCAGATCGACAAATGGCAATCCAATAGTATTCTTTATGATTGTGAGTGCCTCAAGAACCTAAGTAGAATTTATGTATAATTAGTAGCGTGTTCTCGAATGCAACCGAGAATTTATTCATCAAGCTGATTGATCTGACCTTTTCATCTTGAAATCGCCTAGCCACGAGTTGTAAACCGATAGGTGCCCCCATAAAATCGTTTGCATCCCCTATAATATAGTTAGAAATAGAGTTATAGCCGCCCTTGTCTAAGAAATACTCACACTCTGCAGCATGGTCCTCGTCCTGCTTCCCGACCGGTGTATAATTCCAAGCCCCCAAGTCTCGGTCGTCAACTTTGCTGACAGGAAATACGGCAACCGGGTACTCTACCACGTTCCACATACTAGTGTACGAAGTATACTTGGCCGTTTGCAATCGCGGAGCAACACCAGGTGCGGCTGGAGCTAGCAGAACATCAATACCGGCGGCTAGCCATTTAGCCGCGTAAGTTGTTTGGATCTTGGTGACGTCCGATTTCAACTTCCATAGGTCTTGGATAATCAACCCAGGTGGCTTTGGGACGCTAGGAAGAGTCACTATCCATTCGGTTAAAGGGAGGATTGGTTCTCCGGACTTTTCCAGTTCACGATAAAGCCGCTGGCCTCCATCGGCGAACCATAACGCAGTCTAACCCAGCGTCAATGGATCAGCAGAGAGTATGAACGAGATCTAACAAGTAGTGGCTGTTAGATGGGATAAATGGAGGCTTACAACGGTGTCGCAGGCCAAAATGGTGTCGGCAGCTTCTTGATTCCATTCCACGATTTCGAACTGATCCGGAAACGCCTCCAGCTTTGCTACAACTTCATTGATACCACGTGTGATGGGTGGATGAGGCATGATAACTCCGTCCCATCTCATAACACCAATTTTCATTTTTCTTGGTTTGCCAGCCGTTGTATCCACCGGGAAGCTGGGTTCCTGGCGCCACGGAATCGGCAGAATGGAAGGGTCAGTTTCCCATGGATTAGATGCTAAGATGGTAGACATGAACAAAGAAAGGGGTTCGAGGGTTGTAGACATAGGGCCAAGGGTCCCTTCGATGCCCTCACTACTTCCAGCACCAGCCATGAGACCTTGATAAATTTCGTCACATTAGTTCGTGTTCTCTCGATTGAGTTCATAACTTGCTTACCTTTAGGTATTCTCTTTTGTGTCGGCTTAAACCCGTATAACCCTGCAAAAGAATACGGTTTAGAGCATATCCTGGATACTATATATATCACAATCAGTTAAATGTCACAACAGGGTGACTTACCGTTATTAGCAGATGGGACTCGGATGCTACCCCCAATGTCAGAACCAATGCCGAGCGAACTACCTCGAATACCTATCAAAGCGCCCTCGCCACCACTACTTCCACCGCATGTAAGATTTCGGTTAAACGGGTTCACCGTCGTTCCGTAGAGATTACTATCCGTTTCAATATGCATCAAAGACTGCGGCTCAGTCGTGCGAGCGTAGAAAATAGCCCCTGCGTCAAACAATATCTTGATGAGAGCGTTGTCATCTGGAGCTATGTCACCAGCTTTACTACAGAAAGCCGCGTCAAAAGTGAGACCTTTCATGGCAATGTGCTCTTTAACGGATATCGGAAGACCGTGGAATGGACCGATGGGCTTTTTGTGTTTTTGATAATACTCGTCGAGATATTTTGCCCTATTTAGTGCCCTCTCAGGGAGAACTTCTGTTATGCAATTGACCTAGAGGTGGTCGATCGAATTAGGTTAGCGGATGAACCAACGGGACGAGACATCATAGGAGCGACTCTGTTGTTTGCAAGCACTTACCAAGTTTTGGGCAACGCCAGCCCTTCTCAAAAAGGCATTAGTGACCTCCACCGCTGTCAAGTTTCCGGAAGCCATGAGATTTATAAGATCGATAGAACATTTCTCTGTAATATCTGTTTCTCGGTGTGTTAACATTGATCTAGCCGTATCCAAAACATTGAGGGGCAGAAATCTGGTATCGACGTCGGGAACCCGAGGTTCGACTCTCGAAATTGAGGCATCACGATATTGTTGACGTTCTTTGGCAATATCTTGCCATGGCTGAAGTTCTGATTGTAGAAGCTTCTCGGAAGCTAAGGGAAAGCTTTCTGCTTTTCCAAGAACTGAGCCGCCCATTGTCAAAGCTATCGAAATAACGTCGAAACGCATCCAAGATGAGACAAAAGATAGTAGTGCAATTAAAGTAATACAGGTTGGAGGCGATATTTGTGAGTAGTTTCAAGTGTTGTTTGTTTGTGCGTGCGTGTGTATAATTTCAGAACTGGGCTCTAATAATTTAACTCTGTTAAAGATAAACTAACACTTTGCGGTATAGCATGTAAGAACAACCATAAAAGAGCTGTCATTATTTTATATCATCAGTGCCCAATATCTATAGCAATAGTCGGCTGATATCGATAGCCGACGGTATATCCAGATATCCACATACGCGTATACCTAAATCACAAGGCCTTAGCAAAATATAACAATAGTAACCGTCTGGACCCTTGTATGTTTATAGCCACCTTCCTTGTTGAGAAGTTCGTCTCTTCGCAATAACGGCTAGACATTAGACTAACTTAACCTCGAAGCTCCTACCCTAGCGACTAAATAGCGGCCGAGCGCCTAGGCCTTAAAGAGTATCCCAATCACACCACTCGGTCAATTGATAGCCCACCGGAATAATACTCTCATAAGGATCATGGGCATCCAACTATATAACATTCTCCTATAGATTTATTGGAAGCGCAATTTTTAGTTGGATAAGACACCCTCTAGACACTTTCACGAGCTCTCTTTGTTTGGATTCGGGAGTTGGGATAAGATGAATCGGGGCGACTTGCAGTATTAATTTGTCATTTCAAAGATGAAGTGGACTCGGGTGTAATGGCATCATGTCGCAGTCGGAATTGTGTAATCCAGAAGGTATAATGCGTAACACTAGCAAAGCGGGGTACACTATAATGGTTAGTTCAATTCACTAATCGGTCGGTCGGTGGACCAGTAATCGCTGTTGAGGTTTTAGAGAGGTTAAATGAATGAGCTACTTCTCAGATGTAGATTAGCTCGAGCGAGGCAACGAGAAAAAAGAAAATTCAATCAGCTACATTAATAGATCCTTATCGATTTCGCTATTAGTTTGGCATCAACGGGTATCATTTATGGAACCAAGTATGAGTTTCAAATCTTGTTCTCAGTTTTAACAGTTCTCAAATTTTAGTATCCAATAGTCAGGTAACCTCGAGACCTCATTTAGGGACGTCTGCTTTCTGTATAGGCACCAAGAAGATTAGATTGATCCGCTCCCTTGCGTGAGTAAATTAATTATGTTCGGAGTAACTTTTCTCAGGCTCCTTCAACAATGATTGATAATTATTTTTCTTTCGCCACGGGAGTTTTTCTCCCAATATGTTAGCCAGCCTTCTCCTTTCTTTTTTGACTTCTATTCGGACAGGAATTTACAGCTCAATCAAATTCCCTGCGATGTAGCTATCTATAATGGCCGAGTGCTACAGCACCAAAATCGCCACATTCCAGTTACAACAGTACTTTCATTCAAATTCCCATGCACTACGATATCGCCACACTACCAAATTTACTTTTAAGCCAGAGGTACCCAAAAGTTATCCCATCCACGAATTAAGTATACCAGCGCCGTCGCAAAATCGATATACCGTCAAGATCTAATCCCATTTAAGCTTCTTTAATCCCCCTCCAACTCACAAATATCGGGACACAACATCAACCAAGAATGGCCCCGTCTTTTGCGTTCATCTTCCTCGCCTTAGCCATCTCCCATATATCAACCGCCATACCCACAATCCCATCTCCGACACCCGCAACCCGAAGACGTAAGCATCCCTCCCCGACCCACCAGCATCCAATATAACAATATATAGCCAAACGAGCTAACAAGCCCGAAAAAACTATAACTGGGACAATATAGCCACCCTTGACTTGGAAACAACCAAAATTCTCAACACCTGCGTCGACCAATACGCCTCTCCTATATGCGACGAGAAGGAAAAACTCAACTGTTTAAAGGATTTTAACACTTGCTTGATCGGTTAGCTTGCCCCATTCTCATACAAACCAAATTATACCATGCATCATTTATATACTCGAGTATGGAAATTTTAGGTATATTTTACTGCCACATTATTTGCTAACATCATTCCCGACTGGGATAAATTTCTACGCAGAAAATTTACACGGAAAGAGTATATACTTCATCGCCGTAGTAGAAGCCTTGGAAAAAGAGGGCGTGCCACTGGAAGTGATACAGGAGTTATACAAGGCTTGGTACCGAAATGAATTGAAGTGGGCTCCGGTTAATTCGACTAGTACCATTTCGACTATGACAACTTCGACTAGTATGAATTAATTATGGTCTACATGCGTATACGTGCGTGTAAATACAAGATTATTCATAGCAATTAATATGTCGAACTTTTTTTATTTACAGGAAATAGAGAAGGATACGACAATCTACAATTAGTTTTTGAAGCGCAGCTCCAGAAACGCAGACAATAATGTAATAATAGCCCCTTACGTGTGTAAATCAATACCGCGTGAGACAAATTTCTTCGTATCTCCTATGACATCATTCCCCTTCTTCTTCCGTCTTCTTTTAATCGTTTGTATTGTGTGGGTTTTTTTTTTCTTTCTCGACTCGGCTGAACGCTTTGAAAAGGTCTTCTCATGATAATCCCGAGATCAGCGCATTCTGATTTTACATTCAGTACATCCGATCGAAGTTCCATGCAAGGGCGATATCACATCACTAAATCCAATCTTAGGCTCGAAAATGACATACAACCGTAAAATGACATCATGATGGGTACTATCACAAGAAGATACCCTATTCAAATATGAATGAGTATAAATAACAAGACCAAAACTCATCCAGAACTCCGTCCGTTGTCATATCAATACGTGCCGGATCTGAATAATAGTGCAAAAACATATATCAGTCAAATTTATTTTAAAACCATGCGTCCGTCACTCGCCCTTCTACCCCTTCTCGCCATTTTTCAAATATCGACCACCAACCCCGTACCCGCTCCACCAGGAGAAATAGAAGATAAGCCTCACATAACATTTAAATAACCCACAGCACGCACAAACCTCCTATATCCTGAAAAATTATTAAAAATAGAGCGGATAATGAAGCCAATATCAAAAGTTTGAAAGGAAGCTGAAGCTATCCGCCAAATGACTAGTCAGTTCAGATCCAAGCGTCACTAACGAAGACAAGGTACTCAATCTCCTCGTCTGCATCGAAAGAGCGGCCCATAAAACCATTCTCAGCAGGAATAACTGCAATGTCGGTGATGTATGTAAAAAGCAAATTTTTACCAATCGATGCAATCTTGGGTTGCATTATCGGTAAGCTATATAACCGAAACCTAAAACCAAATGAATTGAATATCCCAGCTATAATAAGTAAAACGTAAAGCAAATCCCGAATGCCATCCGCTGAAATGTATACACCAAAGATAATAAAATTAAAATCACTGCAACTCCTTACTTTCCAACAACGCCCTCTCGGCTTCTCTATCCCGACCCCTCTCCCTCTCACTCCTCCTCCCGCCACCACTGCCATCGTCATAAGCTGGCGGCGGGGGTGCAGGCGCACCACCTTCATCTTCATCATCCTCCTCGATAATATTCCTTGAAGTGTTTCTCCTCCCGTGAAACGCAATATCAGAACCGGGATGATACCCAGGCACAGGACTGAGGACCCTCTCCCCTCCAACTTCTCCATCCACACCATCCAACCCCCAAATCTCCTCCCCTTCGCCATCTTCATCCTCAACCCCTAGCTTTCTCCCCACCGCAACCCGCTCTCTAAAAGCGCGCAACCCTAGCATCCTAACCTCCAATTCCATCTCCCGGTTTTCAGACCCAGGGCTACCCCTTCTGGCTTCCCTACGCTCCAAAATCTGCCTTAAGCTATTCTTCGCGAATGTTTCCGTCTTTTTTAAATCCGCATATCGTGATAATAATTGTGTCCTTTTCACCTCCTGCGGTCGAGTAGACGACACCGATGCCGATCTAGCCCCGTTATTACTGCCAACGGTAGCGGTATTATTACCACCACCGTACCCTGAAAAGAAACTCGCAAAAGTCCCGCTTATAGCCGACGATATTGTTCCACCAACGGCGCTATTACCATGATGGGTATGGTTCCTCGTCCTCCGTTCCTCTGCTGCCATTATTATGGCCATTCCCTGCGCCACAGCGGTTTTAAACTTTGGTAACCGTGAAGTATATGCATCTATTGTCCGTCCACCGCTGCCGGTATCATATCGCTGCAACAGCTCCTCGTGAAATCGAGTCAGTGATGATAGCTCATTAATTTTGGCTAGATCTTGCGGGGTCAGTAACGGCGGTGTGGAATCGTCCTCGTCGTCGTCGGGTAAGGAGGAGAGGTCGGAGAGTTGGGTTATTATTGTGTTTGCGCTTTCAACCGTGAGTTTGATGTCTGTGATTGTTGTCTCGAGGGTTTCCATTCGGAAGGAGTCGATGTGATGGATTATACTCGGTGGTGGGGTTTCGCCACGGTCGCCACGGGGTTGTAGTAGAGGGGGAGGCGGGGAGGATGTGGGTGTGAAGCGAGGTTGGGAGGTTGATAGTGATGTTGTGGGGGTGTGGGATGGGATATGGGCTGAATAACGTGGGAGTGCTGAGGTTTGTCCTGCTTCTTCGTCGTCCGATTCGGATGGGGAGGTAAAGTCTGCTGGTAAAGAAGGACGGGTGCGTCGAGGGTCACGTTCTAGGGTCGATTGGTTTGAAAAAGTTGACGTTTGGGATGCGGTTCGGGTGTGTGGGTATCGGCTGGATTGAACGTATGGGTCGTACGGAATCGGGTCGCGGAAGGGGTCAGAGGGGACTCTGGAGTGGTTCGTGGGGATGGGTTGGAGGATTCCCAATTCTTCTTCGGAGATGTTTTCGTCCCACGCATCGGAGGGACGGCGAGGGATGGGTTGACGGCGGTTATTTTTTCGGCGGAAGAGGTCGCGGAAGGGACGACGTTGGGATACGGTGAAGCCATTCCATCCTGATTGGGGGATGATTGTAACTTTGCGGTGGAGGACGAGGTAGAGGATGACAACGATGAGAGCGACGATGATGGTAGAGAACACCGATATCAGGATGACGCTGGTGGTATTCATCTTGAATTAATTGTCGATATATTATAGTTGTATATCGATAGAGCAGGGGTGGGCTAGTTTTGATGCGCAGGAAGACGGTGGGTTTCCTGGCTTCCAGTTGGGCCGCCAAACAGCGAGCCGGCCCCACGGAAGGGACACTCTCTGGTAAAACAAAGATCGAGACCGATGCCGGGTTATTTCATATCAAGAGCATGACTCTGTATAACCATTCGAAGAAGGGCGATTCTTCTATCCTTCTGCGACGTCTGGTGACGGTAATGTTCGACTCGATATTGTATCGGGCTCGTGCGAGTTGTGGCGAGACGTGATGATGACGGTTATGTATCGGATTCAGAGAGTGCAATCGACCTGATGACTGTCCGGCGATGAGTCCTATCTGACTGGATAAGCGCGAGAGCTCTCGAAAGAGTCGATTGGGGTTCTTTGGGGTGGTTCGAGGGGTGTGGAATGGCTGATGATGGTTGGTAGCAAATGGTCAGCAATTGGAAATGATGATGTTGTCGGCGGTGTGGCGCTCATTACCAAATAGGTGGGGCGGTGCAGGCGAAAGACGAGCTGTGGCGAATGATTCTCTCCTCAGAACAGAACGAACAATACAGCGGACGTACGATGGAAGAATTAAAAAGAATACTCGGCCAAGAGTTTTATTCCCCTCTTTTAATTCTACCCTCCAGGAGAAAAAAAGGAGAGAGGAGAGAGGAGAAAGCGTAAATTGAAAAAAAAAAAAACTGGCTGAAGACTTGTGGTTACGCAAGGAAGGAGAGATTTGGATGGATTATATTCCCACCGTCCGGTATTAGTGTACAGCCTGGCTGGGTAGGGCTGACGAAACGGAGCTAATGCCTGTCCCACGCTAACTCGATTCCCATCTCGCTCGAGCTAGTATTGAGTCCTGAAGGTCAGGTCTGACGACGACGGCTGTTTCTATGACTCTGGACTGCTTGGAAATGCAGAAATCGTCGTCGGATGAGCTGCATGCACGGAGAGAGGCATATAGATGTATATACGTATCACCTTATACATCCTCGCTTGGACCGCTTTTTAAACGAGAGTATTAATATTACGCTGTCGGAAAGCCATCACGATCGACTTGCAATGTCTGTATTAATTTCTCTGCTCTCCGTTCCCGAAGCTGCCATGCATAAGGCTTAAGGCTTCCAGGCAGAAAGACCCTCATTCGAGTCAACAAGGGAAAAGAAGGGAGGGGCTGGCCAATTAAACGTCCGACAGCAGTTAGGCGAGCCCGAAGGATGGTTGCGCTCCGGTGGGTGGGGCCCCACCAATCCGACATCAGGCAGGTCCGAAGGCCAAGAATTAAATACCTGACCAGGAGCAGTCTCCTTACAGGGAAATATTACCCTTCTGGAATAATATCTCCCCATCACCACCGAAATGAAAGACTTTTTCGCTCAAACAAAGTTGGTGGAATTGACTGGTTTGTTTCGATTCGTTTGGAAACGAGTGACTTCCCGAACTGGCCTTTTCGAATTCCCATGATATTTTCTTATTCAGCTATCGTTCGATTCTCAGGTGATTATCTGTAGTTGAAAACTTATCGAACGTTGAGGCTGCATAGGTGGTTACTTAGACAAGCCACAAGTGCAGGGGTATAGTGGCTAGTGACACATGTTTTTGAGAATTCAACCTTCGGAGTGAATGATAACATTCTGTAGACGAGAATACCCGATTAGTCACTGCTGTATTCGACTATCTGTGTAATCTGATTTCTCAGCTATTGCAATGTCGGTTGATCAGCCAAAGGAATCTCTTCAAATTGAATACATATACTAACAAATCTCATTTTGATTCTCTGACTCAGCTTTCGTATTCTTATACCTGAGGCTGGATTAGCAAATGTACCGACATATATTTGCAGCCTCACACATTGTCCAATAAATTAACTTTTAGATTACAGACCATTGGAAGTTATTACCACTATCATCCCGCCAGGCTTTCTCATATCCTTCAATGACAACTGAATCAATTTTATAACCCGTAATCTCATCCACCCCCACCGTCATAGAACCGTGACACTTGTATCAATATTGCCATAGCAATATATCTCAAAATCTCCCCATCAAATCCTTCAAAATCTCCTCCTGACGCCTCGTCACCAAACTAATATGCCCCTCCCCTCCCATCCTCTGATATCTCACCCCCCCTCCAATTCTCTCCACAGCCGCATCCGCCATCCCAACAGGCACATTAACGTCAACCCCGCCATGCCAAATTGTCAACTTACCCCCATCCAATTCCCCAAAATCCCACCCCCACTTACTCTCATCCTGCGCGAACAACCAAAACTCCCAAGCAGCACCTCTACTACTCTCTCTCAGTGCTTCTTTCATCGATCCTAAAAATGCCCCAATCAAATCATTATCCTGCTCTACGAGCTTCATACACTCTTTATCCACCTCTGGCTGCGGTATTCCCGCGCTTTGCTTTTCCATCATCTTTAGCAACTCGGGAACCGTATTCCGCCTTACCATCCTCCCCATCGTCAAATCTATCAATATCTCCCCGAGAAAAGTAGACCATGACACGATGAATAGGAGTAGACGAGTTTGCCATAACATTCCCTTCGTACCGAACGAGAGCGGGTATATCGCCGACACCACACTAGCACCAACCAACCTTTCTCGTGGGATAAAGTTCAGACAAGCTAGTACGTACGGTCCCCCGCCGGAGGTACCCAACACTCCAAATTTATCAATCTCGAGATGGTCCGCTAGCTGCAGTATATCATCCGACCAGGATTTAAAACTAAAGTTTTGTTGAAACGCAGAACGCCCAAAACCCGGGCGGTCGGTGGAGATTATTGTCGCGCCTAGAGTGGTGGCGGTGCGGTCGTAGAGGAGAGCTTCAAGATGGCATCCTGGTGTGCCGTTCATGTAGAATATACATGGTGCTTTGGGAGGGGTCGTGAGCGGGGTGCCGTAGATGGCATAGGCGAGGGTGCGGTTTGAGCCGTAGAGGGTGAAAGTCTGGACGGGGTCTTTCCAGGGTGTTTCTTCTGACATTTTGGAGTATAAATATGAATTGACTTATATAATATTCTGTGGATGGAGTTTGTTGGTTGGATTGGGTGTTTTTGGAAGTGGAGCTCTGATGTCTCGATCTTGCTTTTACTTGCGACTCGGCTGTTCTTGCACTTATGGCATGCTAGGGTATTCCGATTCTCGGCATGGAATATTGGTATCCGAGATCTCAAAGTACGGATATTCACCAGCTCTTGCCGGAAATATTATTATTGCGTTATGCATATATTAAGGCTTGAAACCATTGGGTTTATTCCAGTAGATTGGCCTAAGTTGCCGATATCCAGAGCTCGAGGGCACGGATCAGATCAGGCCGGGTTAGGCTTACATGAGACAACGGAGTGCGCTGCAACCTTGCCAAGGGTCCGTCATGCTCATTCGAGTAGCATTCGCCGACGCGCCGGCATTTCAATGCCGGGGAGTCCAATTCCTATCGAGTTCAATCGAGTTCCGAAAACTTCATATTTTTCATATGAAAGTATTGTAGTAGTTGCATATATATTGGCAATTGGGATTGTTTTGTGTATGCGACGGCTAGATCAATCTTGGGATGCGGATTTTGCGGAGTGCCGTCGCGCGGCGGAACACTCGAATAACTTCAAACAGCGGTTCATGCTCGATCGAGTAAAGTTGAGATAGCGGAAATGAAACGGCGGCGGTTTATTTTTTAATATTTATTCCATTAATATTCACAATTGCGACGCCCCCCTTTTAATCCTCTGTCGTTAGTTTTACTGTTATTTTTTTGCAATGGAGAAGGCAGACAGGTGGTACGTTGCACGATATGCATTTGTTTTGCCCGGAAGCTTTCTTCTCAGCTTAGCTCGGTTGGTTGGATGGCCAGATGGGACCAGGCCAGGTCATATGTCGGGACCAAGGATTGGATCCAGATGGAATATTCTTTCGAGCTAACGGAGACGAGACGAGAGGTTGGCCAGCTTGTATGTTAGTTTTATTTCTTTTTGTGACGGCGAGAAGAATCATTCATACCTCTTCTTCATGTTACATTCGCATCCGTGCAATGCAATAATACCAAACCTCCTCTTTCTCCTCCTTGATATCATTCATTCATCCGTTCAGTTACAGTTATTGCACTTGTCGCGGGGCTGAACAGAAAGACTCGCGTTGAGGATCGTCTCGAGGCTGGCGTTGTGCGGCGATCAGCTTGGACGTCCGAACAACACATTTATTGACCATCCCTTCCTGCTCGCTCCTTTTCTTCCTTCTCCTTTGATTGATGACGACCACCCGCGACGACTACTCTCACGATCTTGATAACATCACCACCACCACTACCCCTACCTTTCACGACTAACTCGTCCTTCCGTCCGCTCACGACCTTACGATTCTCTACTAGCTCGTCCGTTCGTTTATCTTTGTGGGTATTCTTGGGAGGACTCTTCCAACCGTCTTCCGGCCGATGAACCCTCAGGGGTACTGTACGGCCATGTTTGGCCACAAGAGAGGAAAGATTGTTCTCGGAGCAGTGCTCTTCTGTCTCTTCTCCACTGTCTTCTTCTTTCACTCTCACGTATGTTGAAATCACTAACTTCATTCTATCCGATTACCTGCCTCGTCCCGGATGGAGTAGCTCTTTTGGCTGACAATCCTTCAGAGAGTACCATATCTACCACAGCTGAATCCCTGGAACCACCCATCAGTCTCCTCCAACGCCCTGACCCTCTTCAACGAAAAGGATTACGACCGCCGCATCCACCTCCTCATCCCCGTCACTGCCCCGAACGACAAATTCTGCAAAACCTTCTTCTCCTCCATCGTCAACGGATTCCCCCCTCCCTTCCTCATCAACTACAACCAAACCTACTGGCAAGAAGCCATCGCCCGTGCCCAAAAGATTAAGGGCTTCCACACCTACCTCCACGAACGAACCCGCGATGAAGACATCATAGTAATGATTGACGGATTCGACGTCTGGTTCCAGTTGCCCCTCCAGGTCCTCCTCTCGCGTTTCCTCAAACTCGGTGCACCGGTTGTGTTCGGCGCTGATAAAAAATGCTGGCCGAATGATATGAAATCCATCGCTTGCACCGCCATCCCAGAATCCCCCCTCCCCAAAGACGTTTTTGGCGATGATACCGACCGTCAAACGATCCTCCGCGAGAGGCGACAAAAGTACGATAATTTCAGGCCGAGGTGGGTCAATTCCGGTACCATCATAGGGTATGCCAAGGATGTACGATCCATCTACGACGAGGCGTGGAAAAAGGTGGAAGCAGCGGGAGAGGTTGATTCCGACCAGCTTATCTTGGCAGAGGTGTATGGTGATAGAATAGTGAAAGGGGATAACAGCATGACTGTTGATTTCTACTCGTCGTTGTTCCAAACGATGACGTATTCGCATAATGATGTTGCGTTTGTGAGGAATCCTAGCGAGGAGTGGACTTCAACTACCTTTTCAAGGACGATATCGGAGGAGAAGCTGCCATTGGAGGATTTGGGTCTGTCGGCTAGTAAGAGCCCCAACCCGGATCGGAGTCCGTGGAAGTGGAGGAATCTGGCGTGGAATAAAGTATCCAACCGAATTCCCACGCTTTTGCACTTTAACGGCCCGAAACAGTTTATCGATCTGTGGTGGCCGAGGATGTGGTATTATAAAGATGGGATTAAGTGGACACAAAAGATCAACCAGGAACCGAGAAGGGCTGGGGCGTGGGTTAACGGGATCGATCCGGGGACGTTGGGGTGGTTTACTTACGATAGTTTGTGCGGACGGGAGAGGTTATTTGGGGAGCCGGATCCGAACCAGCAGCCGCCGCCGCAGCATAAATAAGGGCGCGAAGTTTGGATTTGAACGTAAAAGATTTTCTCGTACATGCCTGTGTTTTAGTTTATGGCTAGTACGGAGGTAGGTATCATCTTTCGAACGGGTGGGTAACAGTATATATGCATATTGGTGTTTTATTCATTGTCTCTTTGGTTTACCATTTTTTTGGACTCGTTTCTATTATGCCGTAATACTGATAACTTTTTCTACTTTTCTTGGAAATATATTCTTTGTGGATACAGAAGGGCGTGGTGTAGCCTTTTGGTTTTTATTCTTTTAGATGAATCTTTTCTTTCAAGTTATCATATTTTTCTCTCTTCAGTTGATACAAAAAAGCGGCGGGTTTGAAGTTGGGTTTCTTTGGACTTTTGTATTATTAGAATGGGAATATCAGATGAATAAAAGCACGGAATATTCAATTGGGTATATCCCGCCTGGAGGATATTGTATTCATGATATTCAACCCTCACGAGACCGTGGAACCATCAGAGTGGCGTAAGGCTGAACCCTGCGCCATGGTGTGGCGAGTACTCCCAACGTTCGTCGCAGAGCCGCAATTTCGCGCGGACAAACACCCGTCGCTGGTCGCTGGCATTTATACTTGCATCTTACGCGCTCGCTGGTAGTCGCATTAACACTCGAGTTCAGCAACCACTCTCAAATCGCAGTATAGAATATAGCGTCGCAGTTGGGGAGCATAGAAGGAAGGATGGTGCTAACTTCGCAATCTTTCAAAGAGCGACAGTTGCTTACTGAGTTGTATGTATATCCATCCCTCGCTGGGGTATAATAAAATACGGATCGCACGATCAGCCGCCCTAATGCCTTTATGTATACCCATACATATAAGCCGAATTCCCAAATAAGTTACTAATACCGTGTTTTTTCATGGGTTTTAAATATACAGTGCGCAATTCCGCACAACCCCACTCCCGGGAATCTACCTCTCCCTCCACCCCACCACGCCCACAACATGGTACGGTGTCATCTTCCTCCGCTCGCACAACACCGACACCAGTAGCACCACCTCAACGTCAAATTCAGGTCTACCCAAGAAGAAGAGGAAAGAGGAGGAGATATACTCTAATATACCCATCCGATTTTCTATATCATTTGGGAATAGATATCCCGATGTTCCGCCGTTCGTTTTGATTCATGGGGGTCTTCCTCCCAGTACCAAGGGTAGCAATACTGGGAGCGGGGAGGGTGGGAGTGATGGTGGTGGGAATGATAGAGGGGGTAGTGGTAGTGGAACTGGGGAGATAATACCCCATCCTCTTATCTCCCGTAGTGCTAGTGGAAGTGGGAGGGGGTTATCCGCTGGTTATGCGGGTGTACACACCGGCGCTGTCAATCTTCGCGATTGTTATAGCGGGTGGTTTGAACCGAAGGGGTTACCACCTATTACCCGCACTTCTAGTGCTACTGCGGGTAGTATCGTTGCTGCGAAAGTGACGAACGGGGGGAGGATACCCGGCTCCGCGGCATTTCCACCGGGCACGTCGCCCGTGGAAGTTATCTTTTACTTGAGGTCTATTTTTACAGAGAAGTATTTGAGGGGGTTGGAGGAGCGGTTGGACGACGGGGAGATAGGTGAGGATGGGGTTATTGTTGATGAAGAGGCGTGGGGGTTGTGGAGGGGGGATAGAGCTGAGCTGAGGAGACGGGTGGAGGGGCTTAGGAGGCGGGGGTGGGATGAGGGTGTTGTTTTTGGGGAGTGGGATGGGGGTGGGGATGTGCCGGTTAGTATATATGTTCGTCTAAAGTTTTTTATGTCTTTGATGGTTTGGCTAATTATGGTTATGGGGACGGATAGATTCGATTTTTAGATTTGCAGAGGGAGGCGTTGGATACTATCAAGGAAAATTTGGGGAGGAGGTTAGTTGGTGGTGCTTGATTTGTAACGCCGGAGTTAATAGTAGCTATCATTATAGCGGGACATATCTTGGATGGTCACCGATGGGGTTGAACTGAAGGGATAAGAGTTGTCTCGTAAACTAGCTGCACAGCAAGATAGGAGTATTCTTATACATAGATTGGAGAGATCTCTGGAAGGTTTCTCTTCGTTAGAGTATTTGTGTATTTGGTCAATAACTTGGTGCTACTTCATTTCTAGTTTGTCTTCCATTCGGTTTGATATAGATTTATAAATCATTCAGGCTGTACGCGACCCAGTGTGGAATTGATTCCTAGACGATATGCCCTTCAGTTCTGGCTTATATTAGCATACCATTGCATGTAAATGACTCTCGATGCCAATCTACGTGTCATAGAGTAAATTCGTTAATGGAATAGATAGAGCTCTATCCTTCATATACTAATAACATCAAGTCATCGTTGTCCCGTGCGGTTATAACGCGAAGTTGGGGGATATTCGACGATCAACATGCGCGGTGACCAGAGCCATTCCCTCTCAATATCAACCTCATCGCAGCTCTTAAACCCCCTCCATCTCACACATCATCACCATTTCTCGACTGATCTCACATCTTCGCTCTCCCACGTCTCCATCCGTCAATCGATACTATATATAACTGTAAATCGGATCTCAGTATGAGCAGTCTTCTCGATCGACCGCTGCCTGCCACGCCGGTGAGTGAGCGACGACCATCAAATTCCCTGCCGGCATCTAAACCCTACCACGTCTCAAAACCGAGGAATCGCTTGAAGAAACGACCTGTCGTCGATGGCTCAAACGTAACAAACCCACAATCGTCTAGTGATGGAGAACTCACACCACGTCCTCTCGCCATTCGCCAACCTGCATCTCCTGTTGCTGCTAGTCCAAGGCCCAGCATTGATCTAAACTTAAGAGAGAACCTACAATCTCGCTGGTCAACCTCTACGTCGGATGTTGCAAGCGGTATCTTCCCACGTAGAGAATCGAAAAGAAAGATATTTGGCATCCCCATCTCTTTCAAAAGGAGGGTCAAGAGCGAGATTCCATCTTCTTTACAATCAGGCTCCGGATTCTTCGGGTCTAGATTCGGGTCAAGCAAACTGAGTCTTGCCCTTGGAAGTCCTAAAACAAACAATAATGGTGACCAGCAGTGGAGAAGCTCCAGGGCTTCGTCTTCGATGACCGTGAGAGGAGTTGACGGGACTATATCTGATGATGAAGTCTCTCCTAGGCGCCATTTTCCGACTAGTTATGAGGAGTATTCTACTCCCCGAGGGACTTTTCCCCTACGTCGTCACACCCTAACGGGCAATCTTTTGGGACTTTCACCGTCGCCACAGAAGCTTCAAGTTTCTCCTTCCTCTCTTTCTAGGAGTTCTTCGATTTACTCTTCCAATCGATCGTCTAACGGGGACACACGAGCTTCTTTGAAGAACTTCCTATCGCTTTTCCCACAACCGCCGAAACGGGATACTCTCAACTCAATGCACATGACCCACAGCAGCTCAACAATGCCGCTGATAGTTGAAACACCAGAGCATATGATTAGATCTCGAGGGTTTAACAGTCCCTCCCACTACGATATCCGAAGTTCCATCATATCACCCTCTTATCAGAGAAAGGTTCCCGATTTGGCTATTCGGCCTATCAATGCTCTCAACAAATCTCAGGTCTTCCTACCAGGTATCCGCTCACGGGATGAATATTCCAATCAATTGACATCTTTGGCGCCAAGGATCTCTATAACAGCTCCATTATCAACACCCAGGGGTTTTATACATAACCCTCCTCACAAAAAACCAATCCTGACGCACCTAGATCTGCAAGTTACGGCTGCTATAGATCTTATAGAAACGGGAGAGACCCGCGATGTTTGGGCCGTCATCGAGCTCAACGGTAGCCTGGCGAACAATATAGAGATGCTTAACTGTCTTGTCAGCAGTCTAGATGTGATCTTCCTCCTCGATCTTTCGTATGTCTCCCTGGTACTCCATATATAGTCGATTACTAATATATATTGTAGACAAAACATGTCGGATCAATCTGTCACTACGATGAAAGCAACAACCTCCTACCTTCTCGAAAATCTCACCGGCACACTTTCCGACAGTTTCGGCATGGCAGCATTCACGAGCACATCCGCCTGCGAAGTCCTTATGCCCATGATTCCTTGCACGCACCAAGCCAAACACCGTGCCTTCACCCTCCTCTCCAAAGTAGCAACAGCGTCTGACCCCTTCCTCGTCGAAACCCCCATCTCAAACGTCATCCGCGCTGCCTGTTCAATGTTCATGCCAGGTCCATACGGAAGAAACAAGAATCTAATAATCCTAACCTCGGCCGTACCCACCCATCAAAACAACATGGTTGACGTTTCCGGTTTTGAGGATGTCAAAGTGCACGTTATCGGTGTGGGGAATATATACAGCCCCGTCAGCGAGGCAATCTACGCCGATTCCCGTGACGGAGGAAGTAGCTTCTGTTTCCCCGCCGACATGATGGATGTCAAGACATCTCCGGAGGACGAAAACCACAAACTAAAACTGCAAGTTATCACTCGTCGTTTCACACGTGCGATGCGGTACGACAGGAATATCGGAATCATGCGCGATGTTCGAATCTCAATCACACCAGGGGATAACGTCACAATCAAAAGTATAGTGGGAAACACGCATTTGATGAGTTTACGACCCGGTGAAAGGGTTACAGTGCTTGTTCGAATGAGTGTCACTTGCGTTTATCAAAACCGCAGTGCTGGGAGCGATGACGGGCTTGATGCGCTGGAAGAGAGGTTATATGCTACACTTGGTATGGAAAGTATGAAGCTATTATCAGTAAACGTGGGGTATAAACACAGTTTGCTCCCGGATACCGCCACTCTCACCGCCACGACCTCTGCAAAAGCAACAATAGTAGAACGAGATTCACCGTGGAACATCACCGGCACAAATTTATACGATACGGATGGGGAAAGTATCGCCTTACGAAAACATACCCCCACCCCACGACAGAACTTTGTTCGAAAAGCACTATTGCACAAAATTTGCATGGAGGAGAAGAATCCGAAGGATGCCTTGGTGGGAGTGGAGAGCATTGTGAATGGGACGGAGGAGAAGGATTTAGAGTATTTTAATGTTGTGAGGGAATTGAAGTATCAGATCAAGGTGTGGAACTCGAGGCGACGAGGAAGGGTTATTGGTGGCGGAGAGTATGGTGAGCGGGTTAGTTTTTACGGAAGGGACGAGGAGAGTGTGAAGCGGCCGTTTAGCTTTGATGTTAACGGTAATACTAACAGAGCCCGAAATGAGATGGCATTATCAACACCAACGCCAATGAATGGGGGATATGCGGAGTCTTCACCGAGATCACCGTCGAATAGAGGTCATGATATCAACTGTGTGGATGAAGGCGATGATTCTGGTAGCGTTAGAAGGTACAGCGGGATTGATACACCCTCTCCGGAACAGGATGAGAGTTTCGTTACTGTTATAGCTTCCGAGGAGAGGAGAGTATCGGAGTGGAGACCGGCGGATTCTGCTTCACGACTGTGGAAACGGATTGAAATGGCAGGTGAGGTGGGGTCTATCGGTGAAAGTAGCATTGGAAGCTTCGATACTGCGTTGGAAGGGGTTGATGGAAATGATGCTGGGGGAGGGGAGACTACAGCTACTGAGACCGAGGGGAGTCTTACTGGAGGTGGTGACGGTGACGGTGGAGGAGAGACGAAAGGAAAGAGGAGGAAGGGCGGCAAGAAGAAGAATAAAAAGGTTAGGAGGAGAAGGTGTATTGTTCCGGCTGGGTCGGTGGAGCTTGGGGAAGGCGAAGATGCTTGAAATATGCTGACCCGCCGACCAGGATCTTGGCATTGATATCCTTTCCGTAGCCCCTACACTTACGTACGATACAGGTACAATTGCCATTAATAATCTTTTGTATACATTACAAAAATCAGTTTAGATTGTTTTCGGTTAAGGCCTGCCCAAAATATATACTATTGTTTTTGCATGTAGAATTTGGTGTAACTTGTGTGTAGTATACCTCATCTTGGTAGTAGAACAAGAGTGACCTTCGTTTCAAATCCCCATCTAATATTCTTTTTATACAGATAAACGCTAGTCGAACAAATATTTGACCACGAGAATATATTTTGAACATGGCATCCAGCTATAAAATCCATATGGCATATGGTACATTGTTCACAACGTTTTTCCTCAGAAATATATCCGTGTTTAACACGGGATCGCCCCTTGAAGTCACGGGCGCAGCGTCGCTATCCGAACATAAGAATGAAGAGCAGAGCTTAAGAGCAAGTAATGCTGACACTTCGCAATCCGTTGGGAACGTGAAAGTTGCCGGAGTTATCATTCGCAATAGACTGACAAGGTGGGCTTCCATCGCCATCGGGGCCAGTATAGGGAAGGACAGAGCGAGTGGTAGCCAATCCCGAGCAGTCGCTATTTTCCCAGCTCTTGAAGACACAAGTAGCACCGGAAATGACTTGATAGAAAGCGCCGTAGCTTTGTCCCCCAAATTCTATTTAATGGCCAAAACGCTTAGATATCGGAATATTAAGGATTCGGAGTTAGGTAGTCTTACGGTGGCAAGTGTTCCCGCCGCCGTTGGGGCCCTGAAATGTAGTAGTGATTGTCCCGCTGCAGTCACCGTTTGTATAAGTCTGGAAGTAAACAGTGGCTGCGTTGGCAGCGGTAGCCATAAGGATAAGAGCTTTAAGAGAGACCTATGGGGTGTTATAGAATTAACTAAAATAACTCAATTGTCTCTAACTAAAATGAGGTTCAAATTGTGTGTTTTTAGTACCATTTTAATTAATTGTGTATTACAAAATTTCGAAAGGGTAGGTTGTATGTAGGTTAGTATTAGAAAGATTGAATTGATGTAGTTGCTGGTTGGGTGGAAAGAATTACGGAGAAGGGAGGTTACCCTTCTTTTATAGCTGTCTTGCAAGACAAATTTTACAGCTGTCATCATTAAAAACTAGCTATCTCGTAAGTCTCTTAGTGTTAGCATATTGCAAAACTGGGTGTTATTCCCCACAAGTCGCTGCTGAAGCACCAATACAAGAATTTCTTCAAGACCCCCCACTCATGTATACAAAATTAATTATTACTGGTTCCAGATGGCCGTTCAACTCTTGGTCATTATAGCTCTCATTGTAAATTAATGATTAGTATCGATATCGGAAATGAGGCGATGCTTGTCTACCCCAGCTACACTATCTAAACGCATGTCTATCACGCTACCGCGGATAAACACCCTTGTCATTTGCTACCCTTGGTCGCGGCTCTCATCACACGGACCCTGCATTTTATAACGTCGAATCCAGGTACTGGGTAAGAACCAGCGCTAGGCAGTTTCTTAATAACACCCAAAGCTGCTATACGATAGTTACTGGTTCTCCACTTATAAGGGGTTTTTTTTTTTTTTTCAAATATTATACATTAAAGGAGCCGTTAGATCTTAGTTCCCAAATTAGAGTATTATAAACTACGTCTGGCCTCGTAGCCCTAAGCTCTTTGTAATTTCAGGGTACGAGGTTAGCTCTTTTCTATATATTGCTACATACTTTTTCGTTATCCTAGTAGAAAGAAACTACGAAATGGCGCCTTATTATAGGGTCACGTTCTTAGCCATGAGTGACAGCTCAATTTCGCAAACACTGACAAAGGGGTATATGCTATCACTAGGAGTAGTAGTAACATGGTGCTGTGGGTCGTTTTATGCCATTCACTATGTCCCCGAGCATAATGGATATGTATAATTGGTGTACTATAGTCTAACTAACCCTGGGCTATAGTAGAGATCTTTTATAGGCCTTGAAAGGCTTTGTTTTAGCAAGTGGAGCTTGTTCTGTTTACTTTACAAATACAATAGGAAGCGGTGTTCCATGGCAGCAATTGATTACTTAGCTTCACTGGCGGTGTTGAGTAATCAAGAAATGAATTTTTGATCCTAGGCGAAATAGTATTGATCTATCTGTGCCGGTCGGTTGCTAGCCGGACCGGATTCGAAATTTTCGGTAAAAGGAAATTTATATTGATACCTTTCAATTGCGTTTTAGATTGCATCGATTGTAGATCTAAAATCAATTCAAAAAATAATTTCTTTTCTAGTCTTCCTACATAGAATAACCGTTAAGTTATTGGAGATAAAAATTAGCTATGAAAACATAGCAGCACTAGCCACCTACATCGCTCAAACGGTTGAAATTTTTTTTTGGTGAACAGATGTCGTAAGTGCGCCGCAGCTTGCCCTTGCAGAATCGCTGGTATGTTCATAGTTCTAGGGATTGATGATCAGTAATCACAATTTCGCTTGCGGAATATGTGCCAGTGGAGATTATCCGGCATAACGACTGAGCTTCTGCTCTTTGAGCTTCATCTTCGCAATGTTATCTCCACATCAAAAGATATCATTTCATGGTAGCCGCAATGCAATGTCGAATTCGTGGCGTTTCGCGTTTCACCGAAAAAAAAAAAAAACGTAACTAGATTATAGCGGACCATTTTCTCACGGACGAAGCTGTAAGTTGCAGGTTGCTCCCAGCTTTCAACTTACTAAGCAGTTGGTCTCGTTGTTTGGGTTGGTTTTGAAACTGCAAAGGTTATTCCCAGGTCAACGCACCTCGCACCTGCAATTATGGTGGGCCCATAACAACCATTCTTCCGTGCTACACTTTCAAACTCTGTAGCTATGGCAGCAACCGTATGCGGATTTAAGGCGCCCGGTTGGCTGGCTGGGACATTTCTTTGAAAACGCTTGTCTAACCCCAAAAAAGACGCTCGCTAGATGTTCATTCTGCTCTCTCCGACTTGAGCGAGTCCTTGTGTCGGCAAACACCGGTGCAAGCTTAGGGAGAGCCTTCGAGATGAGCGCTTGTGCTCTTGACAGTTACCTTGTTACCACTCTTCCTGTTCGTGTTTCGGTGAGTAGCCGTATATATGCAGAGGGTTGGTCCTTAGTAGTATCATGCTTACAGCATTGTTTTTGAAACAACCCGACCGACAGATGCTTAAGCTAGGACGACAATCAGCGGAAGAAACCAAGGATCTTAAGCGTCACAGCCTCGACAATTCTTATTGAGTACCGGTGCACCGCTCTGTCAAGACAACCCGAGCTTGGGGGTTGGCCATACATAGGTGGGCTATTCACGTGATCACACGAAATGGTTCGCGTATTGAGGTAAACAGACAGAAGACGATGCTTCAGGTAGTCGAATGTGAAGGAGAGTGGGAAGAGAAATGAAGCGATGAAGCCACGAACGATATCATGAAAGCAGAAGTGTTGTGGTAGTCGTAGTTTAAGTGTTGGGCTCGAGCCTCGGCCACAGTCACTGAAGCAGAAAGATCCTCAGAATGCATATCGGCGTAATGGCGCAAGATTTCCGGCTAACTTTTGGATATATGAGAAGTTAACGCATTGATGAGTTATAGCGCATTTTTAAGTCCAATTCGCTTGTGTGTGCTTCATGCGCAGGCCTGACGAACTAAATTATGAGGTTCTACGGATACTCCGCGATGTCACGCAAACGCTGCAGAAAACGCGAAAAACGCGAGCCTCAGCCGTCGCCGTTTAGCCAAAGGCTGCTTAATTTCACAGTTTTTTGTATTTAAGTAGCGTTCCTGCTCTTTGATTGCCGCGGTCGTTAGTTCTTTATTTTTTCAGCGCCCAATTCCATCATATCTCTACCTCATCAATCTATCAACTTCAATGGATCCCGGAAATACTCCAGGGCTAGGAGCGGCTCCTAAGAAGGCGACAGCACCTAAAATCGATGATAGCACATGGGAACAATACAAAGAGTACATCAGATTTCTTTATATCGATGAAAAGAACACGCTAGAGCAAGTACGCGAGAGAATTAAGAATGAGCTGGGTTTCGAAGCAACGTATGGAAGACTTTATATTACTCCTTCAACTTATATTTACCGAGGTACTAGTTTCGATTCCTAATTCCCAATTCTTAAGGAGTATAACAGTAAGGCTCAGTACATCCGGATGGTCAATCAAGTCTGGAAGCTTCCAAAGACCTTGAAGCGAAAAGATGCGCAGTTCATAGAGGCTGAGTGTAATAAAAGGTCACGACAAGAAAAGCTTACAGAAATTCGCTATGGCGGTCGATTGGTTGAGGAAGACGAAATAAGACGAAAGGCGTCACGCCATTATGTAACAGTTTTGGAACAGCATCAGCAGAGACTTCTTGAGGTTGGGTCTGAGGCTAATATTGCTGGCGAAATCCCTAATGACATCGAGCTTCGAACTCCGCCGGAAGCCATAGAATCACACTCGGCGTCATCGCCAAACTTTGGGTCTCTTATGGAGTGGCTTCATTCACCATACGATCCTTCAGTACGGGAACAATCGTTATCACCAGTGCCGTCTCTTTGCAGCGGTCGTTTGACCCCGAGTACTTTCGAATGGCTACAACCGTTCCTATTTCAAAATCCCCTGCTACACATTATGCCAACCATGCAGTTCGAATATATTTTCGAAAGCGAAATTAAATTTCTATTCAAAGGTATTTTGCAATCCAGCTAAATTTCTTAGCTTAGAGTTTCGGGTACTGACTGGGTATCCTTATGGATGGACTACTTAGAGCCTAGGTCTTATCTTTTCAACGCGAAGGATAATAATGCCCTAGCTCAGATCCTATCTCCAAAACCCGTCGAGAATACGACGGAATGGGTATCGAAAGTAGTCTCAGGAGCCTTAGGTCAAAATAAAAACTTACAAGACCTTCTCTCATTCTTTAAATCCTACATGGTCCGGCTTTCAAACAACATAGATGATCGTTCCATCCAAAGGAAATGTCTAGATGGTCTCCTACAATCAGGCCAAATTGCCAAGCACAAATATATTCTCGAAAGTATTCTCAAACAAGGCAGCTCAATTGATTCATCCGATCATTCGAATTCGAGTTCCATTCTAGAAGCGCCGGACTATACGAAATCCTTTAGGCAGGTAGTTAGAAATTTTGCAATAGAGCTGTTTTACAGTGCATCCAGGATCGGAGACCTGGATATGGTAAAATATCTTATAGGTGTTGGGATACTAGGGTCAAATAGAACTAAAACGCCTCAGTTCCACACTTTAACAGCCACCGCTGTCCAGTTCAGCATACAGTATCGCCAAGAAGCAGTGTGGAGGTTTCTGCTAAGACAAGGTATTAATATAAACACCGAACCCTTATCAGAGTTACCATCGCTTCTCTGTACCGCCGTTCTAGTTGATATACCGCACTTGGTCGCAGAGTTGGTACAGCTAGGTGCAAAGGATCCCATTCAAAACTCCTCAATTAGCAATACAAATCTCTGGGGATACATTAATGGACTCAAAGATGACAACTTAGCCTGGACAAAAAATCTCTACATACGCCCCACCACTGATATCATCACTGCCCTACAGCTTAGTGTAGCAGCGAAACGCGATGAGTGCTTCCGAATTTTAGCAAAGGAACACGCTCGAAGACCTAAAAGCTTTTCATCTCGTCATGGACGCAAGGGGCTGTTGCATATTGCTACGGAGCTGAGAAACCACAAGGTGATGGAAGAAATCATTGAATGGCAGGGACTGCGAATCAAAATCGACGGAAAGATTGAAATTCTGACCAGACGCCATGTTGAGGAGTCGTCACTTTACATAGCTATTTCCAACGAAGACGTAACCGCAATGAAAATCTTATGTAAACATGGTGCCAAAATCGACAATATATCACCAAATAATCTCGAAAAATTAGACCCTCAACTATGGCTCACAAATGTAACACAAGCGAACCCTTCTCTAAAGAATTCTTCAGCACAACCAGATATTCGCCAAATATTAGAGTACATGGAATACTTGGCATCTCAAAGCAAAGCCGAACTATCGGACACACTCTTTTCCGAGTCAGAGTTTGACTCCGACGATGACAATGATATCTCTTGGTCTACTCGTTTCCCACGCCTCCAGGAAGGTTGGATTGCCAACGTTACAAATCTTGTCAAACGCTTACTTGTCAACGATCCTAATTATAACCTAAGAATTATAGCAACTTGCCTAGAGATAAGTGCAATATTCTTGGACTATGTTACTGTCGGTGTAGGCCCCGATTATGACACTGCTCCTCAGGATTTCATTTGCACCAACATTTCAGGCCGACTTCATAAATTCACATATGATGAGACCGAACGATTTCTAAAAGAGTTCAGAGAATTTCTTCCGGACTATCTTTTGGAGGCACTCATCATACCTGATTCAACTTGGATATACTTCCATCCCGATGCGCAAAGGCGTACAACCAGGAATATTGAAAACGTTCTCCAGATAGTGCGAGAACACGGAAGATACCAACGACCAACTCCATATGAAACTTTCATCAAGAAACTAAACAAATTTTGTTTCGATATGAACGGCAAGAAGGAAGAGTACTTCGATATCAAAAATGATTATAACAATGGAAAGGGCATGAAGCTTTTATCAAAATTAGAGCAATCATTTGAGAAGAATAAAGACGACATGGGGTCTATTCTCGAATGGAGCTCACGAATTCCAGATGATACTTTTCGCCGAAGACTCTGCAATTTTGCGGTTCGCCATATATTAGCATTACAGCCTGATCAGTTACTGTCACTCTTGAAGGCTGCAGCCCATAACGATCTCCACGACGTGGTTGAGAGAGTTATCAACCATGAAAACTGTCCTCAGATAACCAAAGAAGTCGTATCTGTTGCTACTTGGTTTGCGAGTATCAAGAGTTTCGATTTGATTCTCGAAAAGTATAACCGGAATAGTAGTGAGGAAAGTCTTGAAATACCTTTACTCCAGAGCATATTTGTCGGCCAGGTTTACAAAACTGTAAAGTTGATTGAGAGATCTGATATCAATTACGACTTTGGAATGAATAGAACGGCTTTAGAGACTACAGCAATCTTGGGAAGATTAGATATTGCTAAGGTTCTTCTCGAATCAGGTGCTTCAAAGAGTCTGCACTCAGCACAGCGGCAAGCCTTCCGACGAGGGCATTTCGCACTCTCTGATATGATCTCTGAAGCAATTGCAGTCAAAAGAGCCAGAAATGAGAATATTAACGTTTAAAATTAGGTAAGAAAAAATTAACCGGGAGACTTTAGTGTCCAGCCATCTAGGGGCGGTGGGGTTTGTTGTATTGCGATGTAGAGATGAAGGTTTTGTCTTGCAGTACTTGGTCTTACTTACTACATATAAACTTCTGACTATAATTACATGAAGCGAATTGGATAACCATATAAAATACTTTCTATATATGCAGTAGTAGAATCGCTTCGATGTTACATATGTTATGAGAGTACCATCTTCAGTTATTCTTATGCATGTTTCCACCGGCTGGTAGCTTATCAGTCACCGAAGTGAGAGTTACCCCGTCCAAGCCTCCGACGGGGACTATCGCCTCATTTAGCGAGCGAGCTACAGGCTTATTTGAGTTTGATTTCATTCCGAGTTTATTCTTGAGGATCTCTGCACTCTCCGTAATAGACTTGGTGTCTTCGTCCACGATGTAAGTGGCGAGACTTCGAGCCTTTCGTCGAGCTCTACGCTTCAGCTATAGATTGTTTCATCCGATTAGTTTGCTAAAAGTGAAAATTGGTTGATAGATGGGGGTTTTGACTAACCTTTGTTGAACCAAGCACGGAGGCATCATTGGCGAGCCCATTGGCAGCATCCTTCAGATCTACAAATACTCTTACCTCTTGCTTCATCAGAGAGCGTGAATTATCCTAAAGTTAACAAATCTCCAATACTGATGAATCTTAGATTATAAGGACAAAGGCGAATGGGATATTTACCGAGTCATCAATTATATCAGTTGCGGCGACGAAGAGACTTTTCACCGAAAGTATGATGAGGAATTTAGAAAGAATCATCCTTTTGGTTTGTATCTTTTGGTCGTGGCGGTTGGCGGATCCAGCTGATGGGTTGTAACTGTGTGGGAATAATCCGGATATAATACTAGGTGTGCTAAATTGAGATTTTTGAATGGGTGGTCGTTTCTTCGTAGGGGAACACTTCGGAAGTCTGTAAACTCGTTGACGGATGTTGTGGGAAATGGTTCGCTCTTATAAAACACGTGCAGATGTAAGTAGCTGCGTATCTTCATATGCTAGATTGATACAATTTAATGAAATTAATTTTAATTAATCGCCGCTAGGTAGCTCTAGCCAGTTCTTAGGATTGAAAGAAATTAGCACTAGCTAGAAAAGGAGTCGATGTGCAGCGCTAAAAATCGACCCGTATTTCAGGCAAGTAAGAAGTGTTTTGCGTCCACGAGGCCCTATTCACCTTATCAATATATGGTTTCTGGTGGGAATGCGAAAAAGTCTTTACTTGCGGGAACCCATGAACTGACAAGTCACCAAGTTTTGGCGGTAGGGGTTTGAAATTGGTACTTGTCGAAACCCTGCCCGAATATGCAACGTCTTGCCCGAGGAGATCGGAGAGATCTGAGTTTTAAAATCTCGAGCGTCGCATATTCATGATTCCAAGATTCTGATAATAAATTGGCTAAATTTCCCCCCTCTTCTCCTGCCCACACGGTCTTGAAACGATGATATTAAAGTGGAGCTGGATCCCTTGCTTTGTTTTAATAGCGAGACTAACCCTCGCTAGATATGCAACGCAAAGAATTTTTACAGGCATAACACACGATCTTGTAAGGTCAGGGACTTTGCGTGCTGACGATGCTGAAGGGCGGTTAAGTTACTCTCGATGAGAATTGCGAGGAATTCGAAGAGAGGATATCTGGCCGAGGGTTTGATCTTCTGGAATTTAAAGAGTATTTCATATCGCATCGGAATACCTCATAGACCATTGTTTCTTCCCTCTCAATTCATTTAAGCTTAATGTCGGATAAAAATCTAATCTGGTGTGATGATGTCAAGTCGACAGCGTCGTCTCGCAGAGATAATTTGAAAAGGACTAGCATAATTTCGTAGCTGGTTTTTGGATTCTCTTCCTGTGCAGACGGAGGTTGCCCTTACTTTGATAGACCAGATCCTCGATGCTTTGATTGCGACGGTCGCTTTCTCCTGTCTCTGAGTGGTGGTGGGGAATAATGTAAACGATGATGATACGCTACTATCCTGACCCGATGCATTCGAGATTTAGATATAAATTCCTTATTTGCTCCCTGAAATTTCTTCGTGAATTGATCCGATCTCTCAAGATATCGATCCATCGAATTCATTTTTATAACCTAAATTTGGATATTCCGACGCATCAAAGTTTTCAATTGTTCTTCCCCATTCGAATTAGTCAATCTATTTTGAAACCACTTCAAAGATGCTTTCGATCAAGTCTACTCTTCTACTTGCTCTCCAGCTCTTTTGTATTGTTGCTGTCCCTGTACCGTTGGTGAGTATATTAGCCACTCGCAGACTGCTCAGACCAGCCTCTCGCCATGGAGCTAATCATATCCTGGAATGTAAGATAGGGCCAGCTGCTGGAATTCTAGACTCGGTACCGATACCGAAAGTAGTAAATGGTTTAGCGGCTGGTTCCCCGCCGAAATAGCCTGTGAAAATTTCGGAAGCTTCGCAAAATCACACTATGTAAGTATTCAGAACCAACATGAGATTATTTGGGGTGCTTATGTATGTCTTTCAAGATTGTATACTGAGTGCAAATTTCATTATTTGACATTTTCTAGACCTGGCCTAGTATCATCCCGCCTAGTATCCTCCTGCGGAATCCCTAGATGGAATACATCAGGAATTGGGGCATTAAAATCATCTAAAACCTTTCCCATGTAGTGTTTCTATAACATGTTTGTTAATTCGAAATTAAAATGGCATATTTTGTTTATCACTTTATTTATATCTGCGAGGTTTAAATTGATGACGGTGGTAGACTAAGTACGAGGGGCTTGTATGGATTCTCGGAGCCTTTTGTCCGATCTATGGGTACCTTGTGTACGACAGCGCTTGATTCGGTTGACATAGATATACAAACTCGGGTGAGTAACATGTCATCTTCAGTACATGGTAGAAAAGAGAAAACTCCTAGTCTGCAGTCGCTAACTGTCTACTATTAGCATATTCCTACAAGAAATCAAGAACCTGACAGACATGCCAGCAAAGCGACCAAATTTTTTGATACTATGCTTCCGTGTCTCGAAGACAAAGCAAACGCTTATCCGAGGTTTGGTCGGTGAATGTGTTACGATCACGTGATGTCTAATGCGTTTGACATTGGTGTAACCAAAGCCGAGCATTGGAAGGAAAGTAACACGCCGAGTCGATTTAGATGGAGCATCTTCTATCTTCAATAGACGTTGAGCCTTTGACGGTCAATTTTCGCTGTTGTCTAATTTTCGAGGTGAGCACCTCGATACAGGTGTGCGAAGAAGGTTGTCAGTCGCGTTGTACTCGTATATTATAACCGTCGTCAGATTGGCAGCAACTCCCTTGAGTGCGACGCTGGGTTTGGCAGAGTGTTGCGAGCACTAACAGTCGACTTGAACCTTGAATTCTCCGGGCCGTTCCGTCACTGGAGCCTGCATGGCTCGGGTGCTAGGGCCTGGGACCCATCTTTGGGCAGGGTTATAGGCGAAATACCTCCGTAGGTGTTTATTATTACCAACATGACCCGACTCCGAAGGCTCGAGAACAGCGTTAGGAGGGTTTAGGCCATAATTTCGGTATCTCGCATTCAAGCTCTGTTGGCGGTGTGATTCTTAAAGCAGTGACCCGAGTCACTTCAAAAGGATTTGAAAGGGAAAAAACTTGTGTCTTATCAGAACTTCACCACGCCCTATCTACGCTTTCTAAAGCTACCGATATCCGACCCCATATCTTCTTTCTACTTCTTGCCCTAGCTTTAATATCCGAATTGCCCAATAGTTTGGAAGGAACTACACAATCGTAATTATCATCTCTCCCTCCCTTGGACATAATCTCAAAAACTGCTGTCATCCCATTGACAGTCTTTAACGTTCTTACATCTTCCGGCTCCGCTTCTACATCACTCTGCCTTGCAAAATCTATCAACAAGGCCGCGACAGCCGCTCCGACAAATGTTGCATACGACGTTCCACTTTTTGTCTTATCTTTTATATGCGAATAAACAGGGACATCCTCCCCCAACAGCGCGAAATTGTTGCTCGGTCGCTTCGGCTCCGGGTTAAATTCGTTTTTGGCTTTCCCCATGCCGCTGCACGCAAACATGCACATGAGCGTACACTCCGGGTACATTCTAGCAGGAAAATGTGATGCCTTTGATTGAACCGTAATTCGAGGCGGCGGCGAATATGATAGTATGCTTGGCGGAGGCAGCTTGAACAGCCTCACGAATACCCTCATGAGCAGAGTACAAGCCGCTTGCGAGGCTTATGATGTCCACTTTCCAGATGTCGATGGCGTAGTGAATCGCTTTGGAGATCAGATCTGCAGTATCTGCCTCTGCCTCTGCACCTCTGAAGACTCTTGCGACGTATAAATCTGCGTCTGGCGATATTTCAGTTATGATATCAACACCCGTGGACCCGTGACGAGTTTCGTCCACCATGACTTTGTCGTTCTGGGTGACGAAGTCTTTGTATTCTCTGACGAGTGCGAGTTGACGGTGGGACGGGTGAATACCGCTGTCGATGATTGCGATTCTGACGCGATCCTCATCGCTGATATCGCCGCGGAGCATGCATTGAAGTCGCTGAGTGTCCTGCAGCCATTCTGCAGCGGGGTTTGACGTCGATCTGGAGTTAAACATTTTCTCAGCATTCGGTACACATTCACTTGGACATGCATGAACAAAAGTGATAGATGCAAGAGATTTCGCTTACATTGCTTGCGTAGCTCCATACCAAATAGGCTCATTGAACTTTCCATTTCGTTCGAGATCGCTCCTACGCTCTTGTTCCGCTATCCGCTTCAAGGCCCTCTGTTTCTGCCAATCTTCGGCATGCCCTGACTTTGGGTCGTCTCGGCGCCGATCCCCCCGTTGCTCTGGCCTCTCGCTGACCTTTGGCTTCATTATTTCTTGCTTGCGACTGTCTTCTTTGAATGATAAAGACTCCAAACCAAGAGATGGTGTGTGCACATCCTTAGATTTGTATAATATAGTTTGCTCGCGCATCACTTTCAATATACCTCGATCCTCAAGTTTCTCCGCGATCGAAATAGGCGTACCCCCCGCCGCGTCCTTTGCGTTCGGATTCGCTCCCTTTTCAAAAAACATTGCTAAAACTGCAATCTTGGGACTCGTGGGACCGGTGAGGATGGGACCAGCAAGAAAGGTGTGCAACGGTGTTCTCCCTTTATCATCTATGACGTTGACATCCGCTCCATATTTCAATAACACTTGCGCGATGTCCTCACAAATTGGTTGCGAAACATCCGATAGGTAATGCAAGGGTGTTTGCCCATCTTTTGCTCTTCCGTTCGGGTCTGCTCCCTTTTCCAGTAGCGCTTGTGCAATACCTTCTTCCCAGATCCTAACGGCGACGTGCAACGGCCTGGCTTCATCCTCAGAACTGCGCCATGGACTGTTCACGTCCGAGGTGCAGCGGAGGACGTCAAAGATGACGGAGCGGTCTCCGCCGCTTACAGAATAACCAATATTTCGGGCGAGCGCTAAATATAGCGGCGACATTCCATCGGCGGTTTTATCATCGACGAGAGATTTCTCTTTATCGAGGAGATATGTTATAATTTTTCGTCGACCGAGTTTGATGGCGAGATGGAGTGGGGTTTGCCCGTCTGAGTTTCGTATAGACAAGTTTGCGCCGTGTTTAACGAGGACTTGTATGATAACCATCGCGTCTTTTATTATCGCATAGTGGATTGGCCCGGATTGGTCCCGTGGCCCGTCGGGTTTCGCGCCGCGATCGAGAAGAAAATCGGTCATTTGCAAATTTTTGGCGTTTATTGCGGCTCCGAGGGGTGTGAAGCATGCGAAGTCTTGCTGTTCGAGGTCGGCGCCGTTATTAAGGAGAAATTTTACCATTCTAATATTGCCTTTAGAAGCTGCGAGGCAGAGGGGGAGACCGTATTCCTTGTAATCCGGAGAATTGTATGTTTGAAAGATATCTAAAACCGTCCCTTTGTCACCACGTCGGAAGGCATTTTCGAGTCTTTCGGTGACATTTTTGAGACCAGGCGTCGACATCCTAGTTCTGGATAGTATTCTTTGAGAATTTATCTGTGATGGCCTGAATAGTATCACTAGGGCTACAGCTATGCCTCTATGTACTATCCTGGCAGTAGCCGATACCGTTGAACAGCGTGGAAGCGAAGTGGTAAAGCATACGCCGACACACTGAGGTCGATATTTTCGAGTTAAACTATGAATTAATCATAAGATTCGGAATCCCGCAGAACTCTCCACTGTGATTGCATTCGAGTAAAAGTTTCTATCGAGAAATCACTCGGACGATTTCTTCTACATCTTTTTACTTTTCGCAATCGGAAGAAAGGGCTGATGAACACAAGCGAATTCGCAGCCCCTCATGAACCCTTGCCAGCGGGGTTTCTACCGATCCCTCGTTCGGCGCCAGCTGTGGAGTTGGTCAGGAGATCGTAATCCCTGCCTAAAACCAGGCATGCAGGACCCACATATAATACCGTCCGCTAAGCAACTAGGAGCTGGAAAGTTTATCAGAGCACGAAAGCTCGAAACGAATAGGTACTTTGCATTGTCCATATTTTCAGCGAGTATATATTTCACCAACCTTGCACTTGCGATCGGCTACTTCTGTCTAGCAATTATTTTCTTCAGTCAGCGGCCGGTTTACGTATATCTATTTGATATTTACCCCTACTACGGCCCAAAAGTCCCGTGTTCTTCTATTTTCCCCTCCCTCTTCCTGCGAAACTGATTCTTCTCTTGCTTTACCGGAGTTTTGGCTTTGAGCTGGGGAAACCATCTCTTGGGGATTTCTTTCAATTGCATTTCGACTTTGGAATCGGGTTATTTCGCCAAAGCTTTGACCAGGAAGCGTTCGTTCGTCAGCGTTGCGTTCAGCCGCGTTCCGTCTTCTAGCCAAGCGTTGGGCATCACTTGCTTTCTTGTTTCTGATATAGTTATGACGAAGCCATTCGGTAAATAGATGCGGCTGGGCAGTGCATCTAGAATCAGCAAAATTAACAAAAAAAAACCCCGTACAATTTCTTTTCAATAGTAAGCATGCCTTGTGAGTGAATCGATCTCTGTTAAACGTTCTGAGAATTCAATCATAACATCTATAATGTCCAGTTCTTCAATGAAATAACGGTCGAGACACGCGTTCAGGTCCTTCTGCGGGATGGGAACACCTCATATTGCACATTTAGCACCAGAGTTTCGCCCATTCATACGCCAATTTGTGGGGTCGCTTGGCTCTACTGTCAGTTGGTCCGTGGGTCTACGCACCCGTAGCTCTTTCCATGCCTTGTCGTACTCATCGGAAGGCGGGTCCGTGTTTGGAATGCCGAGAATATTTCTAATTTCCCAAGGTGGGATGCTGGACTTAAGGAAACTCTCGGCTTCCTGGTTAAAAGCCTCTCGATCTTTGTCTGTATATTTGGGCCTCGGTGGCATAATTAGGCGTGACGCTTGATTGACGATAGAATAAACGCAAAATTACGGGCGGGGTAATGCTGCGGTCGTTGATGGTAAAATTCAAGAAAGGGGGAGAATCTTTTTGGGTTCGCCAACCCTTTGTTGATTATTTGTTGCCATTTATCGTCCAATCATCATGTAATACTCTTCTCAAGGCTCACAAATTTCCTCAAGGCGACCAAAGCAAACCTACGAGTGTACGAAGCTTTCCACGCTTCCGCACCCAGCCACCGCGCGAGATGACGTACAGTCGACAACAAAATTATCGCGACATCAAAAGCAAACATACAACCTTTTGTATCAGACGACTATGATTCCCGTTACAAAACTTTGAGAAAAACTACTTGGAAGGTCTTAAATTTATATTAATTTGTGCAATCATAGAGCTTCGCAGAGTTTTTGTTCACAAGGTGATCTGTACATTGCATATTAAAATAGACTATATTGGCGTTCTAAGGCACCAAATACAAAAGAGACTTCCGATTTTGATACAAAATTTCATAGAGAAGAAGTACTGGCTAGGATTTTTTATGTTCCATATCACAGAGCTAATTTTTTTTTAATCAGCTAAAAGTCCAAACATTCCATGATTGCGGGTGCTAATTTAGATGATGCAATATTATGAAAGAACAGGATTGAAAGCGGCATTATAACAAGGGTTCTGTGCTGAACAGAGTCGGTAGAAACATGAAAGAATAGTGTGGATACCAGTTTTATGCTTCAAACGAGATATGATGCTTCAAACGGCTCAATCCGATTTTCTTGGAATGGGTAAGATAAAAAATCGCTTAAATGTATTCATATTTCAAAAGGACACCAGGTTCATCGCTTCAATTTTGCCGGCTTTAAACTGGAGAAAGTTCGTTTAATGTGAACAAATCTGATACCGTTGCCGTGGCTCTCAATGGAGTTTTGTTGATGGCTTCGATGGGTACTATGAGTTTCGGGAGTGCTAAACCACTCATAGTTCCTCGAACTGAGCTTTGTACATAGGGCTGAACAGACTTTCGCCTCGTCGTCGCATTTTGTGCGCGTGTACATAAGTATCCCAAAAGAGAAAAAAGAGAAAGGCCCTGAAGCACAAGAAAAGTGAATTCTCATATTTTCATTTTAGATAACGCGAGATCTAGGCCACCTGGGTCATTGGTGTTGACAAGATTTTTGTCACGCGCGATTGCGGGGTCGGCATGTTCATCATTTTCGTTTGCGTCGGGTCCATCGGCTTCGCAATCGCTCGCTTTGGACTCCGCGTCGGAGTCATTGTATCTGCATCGAAAGCTAGTGCGGATGGTTGTGTAGCCGATGTCACCGTCGAATTCCTCGTCGAATAGGAAACCATCGGTTATCCTAATCTATTCGCATCCTTGGCATTCAATCTCATCAAAGTCAACAAGATTCGATGTCGAGTGTTTGTTCCGAAAGTGGAATCCCGTCCGGGATTCCTAGGTAGGGTAGACGAGTTCATCGTGGTGTGGTGATTGGAGCTGGGCATCAATGTTGGAGCCCGTTCGGCATGTGTAATCGAGGTTGACTTGCCCATGTTAGCCTGGTTCGGAGGAATCTATTGATGCCCTCTGAATATTTTAGGGAAATTTGGAATAGAGTTTCCCCTGTGTATTGAGCAATCCCATAGGTGAAGCAAAGACTCACGAAATGAGGAACAAATTCGGATGTAACAAAGTATTCTACTCGGTAGTAGATCTATGTCTCTAGAATGAAGAATCGGTCCACATTTCGTCCCAGGGCCAAGCACCCTGGTGCAAATAAGAGTTGTTATAAAATATTTCTACTATTGAGGTTGAAGGGATTTCTGTTTACCACTGCCTTGGGGCGTTCTACCTCAATCAGAGCATTGGGCCCGGCTCCAAGAGTTCTCAAGATTTGCATATCTCCTTCTACAATCTCTAAAAAATATCCCCATCTGGTTGATGTTTGAGCTGCTTGCGTTTGCCCTACTTGTTCATTAGTCATGTTCTCACTGTGATATAGACGGGCTCCTACTTTGAGCTGTTCCCAGTTTGTCGGCTCTAAACCGGAGATCTTATCTCGCTCAGGCTGAGATTTTGCACGATAAAGATGAGCAAGACCGTTGGGCTTCCCATGTTGTTCTTTCCCGTCAATACCCCGAAGGAAGATTTTCAAATGGGGTTTATTCTTGAATAGAACACATATTATAGCGTCGTATTCGTTGGTCCATTGGCATCGCAAACGATCGCTATCAACCTATCGGCTAGCATCCAAGCTTGATTTCTTGCAGAGAAAAGGAACGCATCAAATGCTTACCCATAATACTCGAAACGACCCTTTGGTTGTTTGATAGCTCTAATGCGGAGGGAGAGGTTGCTGAAGGAAGTGTGATGATCGCGAGGAAGGGGAGACATTGTGGATGATAAGGAGGTGTGCAATAAGATATGCAAATGAAATTGTGAGAGAAGATGGAAAGAATTTGCGAGAGAAATTATCAGGGAAGATATGGAGAAGATGTAAAGAAGTCCCAAGAGAAAATAAGAGATGAGAGGTGTGAGCTTAGAGTGATGATATATGTTTAATTATTATATAGAGAGAGAGAAAGGGAAAGAGAAAGGGGAAGAGAAATGAGGATGAGAGGAGCCCAACAGCCAAATGTAACGCACCGCCAACACAAGTTGCGGGAAAAAATGCCACACGGATTTCCTAATCGAGCGGAGCTTTTTGTGCTACACGACACCTGATTGGCCGTGCTACAACAACACACAAAGCAGTGCTTTCTTTGCGGCAGCTAGCCCTAGTTTGTGCGGTGTTCTGGGTTGGGTCTGGGAACGAGACCAGCTTGTGCGGCAGTAGTCCAACGAGCGCCGACTACAGTCATAACCATGGGCGAACAGCTAATAAAGCTGAATGAGGTTATAGGAGAGTTGAAGAAATGAACGCATAACAATATCCTTTAGGCTCCCCACATCTGATTGCTTCCAAATTTCTGTTGTTTCGGGCATGCCAAGCAGCTAGCGCTGGCGAGATGTATAAGATAGAAAAATATCAGATCTAGAATTAAGTGTGGAGCGCACTACCATTGCCATATCACTATCGTACCTACTAACGATGCAATATTTGCAAATTCGGTGAAAATTTAGAAGACTCGGCAAGCAGCTTCATAAGTTTAAAAGAACCAAACCCTAACTGTCGGCTCGCCGTCTTATCGTAACTCGCGCTATGCTACATACCTAGTTTCATGCATAAATAGATTGAAAATGACTGGACGAAAACTACGCGAAAGACAAAAGATATCGAATTTTAAGGAATCCCATACCTCTGTTGAATAGAAATTGATATATTATAGATTAACTAACTACTTACTTAGGCATCTAGATCTTAATAGTATACATGACCGTTGGAAGAAATGTAGCTTTGAGAATTATAGTTAGCCATATACCTCGACAAGAAATATTACAAATATATCTTGTAATTGTCTCCAAAAATAGGCCCAAAATCCACGAAAAGTAAAAGTGGGAGTAGCAGAGATAAAGTTTCATGTCCCTAGGGCGGGAAAGCAGAGAAGCTAGGAATACCACCTCAAACCAACACGAATCTCACTGCCGGCGTGTCGTCCACAGAAAACTTGCCGTAGGGGCTAAATTAAAAATCGTCAAAGCTAAAAACACAGCGTGCTCCGTCGGCGTTGGAGGTGACGGGACCATTTACAACCAAAGTCGGGACCGCGGGGCTGTTCACATTGATGTGATAAATTTTTCCGGTTGTACTATCGTTGAAATACATATCTCCATTGTTATTGGCGAAAACCACGGCGACCACTGAGCTAATGATGAAAGTGTTGTACTGAGCGACAATAGTCCACTTCAAGGTGGTAAGATTGAATTTTACGAGCATTGCATGATTGTCGCCGTCGTCGTTCCAGCCCATGGACCATATATATCCGGTGGATGGAATGTAGACCCAATCACCAATCTCGAAGCCAGGGGTGGCAGGGGTCCCCGTTTTAAGTATTGTACCATAAGTACCTGAACCAGGACGAAGGTCAATTTGGGCGTATAGGTTTCCCCATTGGGTTACATGGTAGATTCCTTTGTCGTCTATGTCAGCACCATTCCACTGAATGATGCTGGCGATAGTTTTTATTTTTGTGAGTTTGCCGGTTGATGCAATTCGGTAAAGATCGCCGCTCGTATAATCAGTTGCGTAAAGATAATTGTCCAAGACGTTGAAACCAACACTGTTAATATTGCCAGTGGTCGTCGTAAACTTAGTGATCATTGTCAAATTTGCCGTTTTTACATCCATCCTCGATAGTATGTTGTTGGTCACTAAGTAGCCATATTTGTCACACGTAAAAGTAGGCCCTGACGAAGCTGTCGATATTACTGGGGTTTTATAATCGATCACGGTGACGGTTCCCGCAATGCTTGTTGGGTAGATAGTCGTCTCATAAGCGCTAGTTCCGGCGAGAGTGATCGTCGTAGTGGCGTTACGCACATAAGTGACTATGGTGACTGTCCCTGGGCCGGTCGTCGCGGTATAAGGCATTGTCGAAAGCCCAGTCGTAGTTGTCAATGATGTAACTGTTACGGTGCTTATCTCGGAGTTATCCGTCAAATCAAACAAGTTAGAGAAGATGCAGCTAGTCCCATCAGACCCGATAACCCTGTAGTTTGGGTTGGCAACCAGCAAAGGTTCAGCTCCTGTGAAAATGTTGGTCTTATAAAGAGTACCAGTTTCAGAGGTTCTCCAATATAGATCGCCATTAGGAGCTCCAAACATGCAACCAGAGGCATTCCCATCGGACTGCGTGATGCTCCAAACCTTTGAAACGGTTCCAGAAGTCATATTGAATCTTAAAATTGCCGCATCGCTTTTTTTATTTATATTGGCGCCAAAGCTCCATAAGTACCTGCCTGCACTAGGGTAGAAAACCCAGTCGCCATATATGTAATTTGCAACGGGAGTGAAGGAGCCGCCTTTTACTTTTTGCCCGTACGTAGCTGATGTAGGGTTCAAATCAATTACATAATAGTTGGATGAAGTGTCTGCTAGCCAATACTGTCCTTGACCATCGATGGCTCCCATGATGATCTGATCCGTAGGGGCGAACGTAAATCCAGTATTATGAGTTTTGCCATCTGCATCTACTCGTATAATGCGGGGGCTTGCCCATGCATACATATAATTATCGTATGGATTGTAGGCAATGGCATCGACAGCGCTGTTGGAACCACCACTGATTAGAGAGCTGGTTACTTGTTGGAGCTGACCTGTGATGGGATCTACTTCAATAAGAGTATTGTTGGTGACGAGATAACCTTGACGTGAACAATTGAACGGGGGACCCGATGATGATGTGGGGATGGAAGGAGGTATGAAGTCTATAACAGTGACTGTACCTGATCCGTCAATAATAGCAGATCCGAGACTGTTAGTAGGCTGTATTGTAGTGGTATATTCGCTAATTCCCGCAAGGGTAATGGTGGTGGTGACACTATTGGCGGGTGTGGTTATAACGACAGTAATGGTACCTGAACCATCGGAAACCGTCGAACCACGACTATCAGTCGGAAACTGTGTTGTGGTTGCCAAAGAAAGACCTGGAGTGGTAACGGTCACGATAGCTTGAGTTATGACGACGGTGGTTGTACCATCCGAGAGGGTAGAATCATTACTGTCGAGAGGCGGTTTTGTGGTGGTGCCTCCAACCGGCCCGGTAACAATTTGAGTAGTGATAGCGCCACTGCCAGGTGTGGTTATAACTACAGTGATGGTACCGGAACCATCACTGAGCGTCGAGCCAGCATTATTAGTAGGGAATTGCGTCGTTGTTCCCGGAGCAGGCCCTGGGATGGTAACTGTGATGATGGCTTGGGTGATGACAACAGTCGTAGTTCCACCGGGGATGGTCGAACCACTACCATCGATAGGTGGCTGCGTGGTAGTACCTCCAATAGGCCCAGTGACAATCTTGGTGGTAACAGCATTATTGACGGGTGTTGTGATAATAACCGTTACAGTGCCGGACCCATCTGTAATAGTCGAGCCTTGACTATTGGTTGGGAACACGGTCGTCGTTCCGGCGGTGGCACCAGGGGTGGTAATAGTCACAGTAGGGTCCTTTCCGGAAGTTGAATTGCCATCATTATAGAGACAGCGAGCTCCATCACTGTTAGTACCGTCATCAGGTGTATTGCCCACCACATCAAGCGAAGTTGGCGTATTGACGTTGACCTTGTACATTTTTTTGGTATCTGCGCCGCCAAGATACAGGTCGCCATTATTTGATGCAAAGGTGGAGGCATAACCGGTGTTATTAAGATTGAAGCTAGCAACTGTTGACCATTCGTGCGAACTCATATCCCATTTGACGAGCTGTTGTGTCGTGTCATTGACTAGTGCAACGGTCCATAAGAAGCGACCGGCAGAGGGTATATACGACCAGTCGTACACGAATGCTTCCAATACAAACTCACCAGAGTTGGCAACTTGCCCGAATGTAGGCGATGTGGGGTTCATATCAATCTGAAGCCATTTCCCGCCAGTCTCTGCGATGTAGTACTGTGCGTTTTCATCCATATCGCCCATGTTGTATAAAGTATTGTCGCCAGCAGGGAGAGAGGCTCGTGAAACTACAACGCCGTCCGCCGATAGGCGTATGATTGAACTAGTATTCAACCGTACGGCATAGAAGAAGTTGTCCTTGATATTGTATGCGAGGCAGTTCGCATCCATACTTGCCGAACTGAAATCCGAAAGAACAATGGTTGGCTCCAAAGGTTGTTTGGTGAGATCATACTTGTAGAGACTTTCATCACCTATATAATAGCCGTCCGGATCACACGTGAATGGTACGCCGGTCGTACTAGAAACTGGAGTGGTGATGACAACAGTAATGGTACCTGAGCCGTTTGTCACAGTTGAACCGACGCTATTAGTTGGGAATTCCGTAGTTGTCCCAGCAGAAGGTCCTGGCGTCGTGACGGTAGTGATCGCTTGAGTAATGACAACCGTGACGGTACCGGAAGTTGTCAGAGTGGAGCCGTTGCTATCAGTAGGGAACTCTGTGGTTGTTCCTCCAGCAGAACCTGTAACGATGGTAGTGATAGTAGGCTGCTGGCCAACAGGAGTTGTAATCACTACAGTGATAGTGCCAGAACCACTAGGATTAGTGACTGGATTACCAGCTGAGTTCGTAGGGTATTTCGTTGTGGTTCCTGGAGCCGGTCCCGGAGTCGTGATTGTAATAATAGCTTGCGTTATGATAATAGTTACGGTTGCAGTATCATCGGTAATAGTAGATCCAGCACTATTGGTCGGGAATTCGGTGGTAGTACCGTCAACAGATCCAGGGACAACGGTTGTGATGGTGGGTTGTTGGCCAATAGGAGTTGTAATGATTACAGTTATCGTACCCGAGTTGGTAATAGGATGGCCAGCGCTATCAGTTGGATACTCAGTCGTAGTGCCCGGTGATGGACCTGGAGTTGTGATGGTAGTATAAACCGGAGCCGCTACCGGAGTAGTGATTACAACAGTGATTGTCCCGGATCCGGATGGTAAAAGACTTCCATCCGGACCAGTTGGATATTCTGTGGTTGTTCCGGGAACTGGTCCAGGGGTTGTAACAGTAACAACAGGCTCAGTGATATAAACGGTATAACCTCCAGTTGTTACAGGTTGCCCAGCGCTGTTTGTAGGATAGCTTGTGGTTGTACCTGCAAGAGGTCCGGTCGTATAAATGGTAAAAGGCTCGCCTGGGGTTACGGTGATGATGACACTGATAGTTCCACTTCCATTTGTAAGGGTACTGCCCGATGAATCAGTGGGAAACTCTGTAGTTGTGCCTGCTACTGGACCTGGAGTCGTGACCGTTGTGATTGGCTGGGTAATAACGACAGTTGTAGTGCCTCCTGGAATGATTGATCCGTTACTGTCCGTTGGGAAACGAGTGGAGGTACCAGCTGATGGTCCCGGAGTAATGACAGTTGTGAGATGTTGGACAGCAGGAGTTGTGATCACCACAGTTATAGTATCGCTTCCATCCGTAATTGTAGATCCCGCGCTGTTTGTAGGATACTTCGTCGTAGTGCCAGGCGCTGGGCCTGGAGTTGTGATTGTGGTGATCGGTTGCGTGATAAATATATCGATAGTTATTGTATCCGTAGAGCCTGTGAGTGTAGATCCACGGCTGTCCGTAGGATACTCAGTGGTCGTATATGCTGTGGTGGCAAGGTGAGTGATGGTAGTGAATGGCTGTGGATAATAATCAATAACCGTCACCGTCCCGGTGGAATCTGTGATGGTGCTTCCTGCAGAGTTTGTTGGGTATACGGTCGTAGTATAGATGCTGGATCCAAGACTAGTGACCGTAACCGTTGGCTGACCAGCAGGAGTAGTAATAAAAATAGTTATAGTCCCTGATCCATCGGTCAAGGTCGACCCTGTACTATCGGTAGGATATTTTGTGGTTGTTCCTCGAGTAGGACCAGGCGTTGTAACTGTAACTACGGGTTCCGTTATAACTACTGTTACAGTGCCAATAGACCCATCAGTAATGGTTGATCCAACATTATTTGTCGGGAACTCTGTCGTTCGTCCTGCCATAGGGCCGGTTGTGACGACTGTCACGGTAGGCCCTAATACTGGGGTAGTAATAACTACAGTTATGGTGTCTGACCCATCTGTCACGGTGGAGCCGGCGCTGTTCGTAGGGAATCTAGTTGTGGTGCCGGGCGCTGGACCAGGCGTCGTGATCGTGATAATAGCCTGAGTAATCACAACAGTAACAGTACCCGTGTCATCTGTGATGGTGGATCCGGCGCCATTTGTTGGATATTCGGTAGTAGTTCCTCCAGCGGATCCAGGTACAATAGTAGTTACAGTTGGCTGCTGGCCGATTGGAGTGGTAATCACAACAGTTATGGTCCCTGAACCACCCGTAAGAGTTGATCCGGCGCTGTTTGTGGGGAATTTCGTTGTCGTTCCTGAAGCTGGTCCTGGGGTCGTAACTGTGATTATTGCTTGTGTGATAACGACAGTCACAGTGCCACTATCATCAGTAATCGTAGACCCCGCACTATTTGTTGGAAACCTCGTAGTTGTGCCACCAGCGGATCCGAGTACAACGGTGGTGATGGTTGGCTGCTGTCCAGCGGGAGTAGTGACAACTACAGTTATTGTCCCTGATCCATCTGTGAGAATTGATCCGGCACTATTCGTAGGAAACTCTGTCGTTGTTCCCGGCACGGGTCCTGGGGTGGTTACGGTCGTGATAACCTGCGTGATGACAATTGTAACTGTTGCGGAGGCGGCATTGATCGTAGAACCAGCGCTGTCAGTGGGATACTCTGTAGTCGTACCACCTGTGGGCCCCGGAACGACTGTAGTAATCGTATGACTTGGGCGTTCAGTGATAATACCAGTGTTTCCATAGGGTGTCGTGATAACAACAGTAATTGTTCCACTGCCGTCGGTGACCATAGAGCCATTGGAATCAACTGGAAGCTTCGTAGTAGTTCCAAAGATAGGTCCGGGGGTTGTGATCGTAGTAATAGCTTGTGTAATAACAACAGTCGTCGTACCTGATCCATCCGTAATCGTTGATCCGTTGGCATCCACAGGAGGCTTAACAGTCGTACCACCAACTGGCCCTGTGACAGTTTGGGTGACTATATGGCCGATAAGTGGTGTTGTAATAACTACTGTGATAGTCCCAGATCCATCTGTCAAAGTGGACCCAGCCGCGTTCGTGGGAAACTCGGTAGTGGTGCCAGCAACGGGCCCTGGGGTCGTAATGGTAACAATTGGCTGAGTAATTACAACTGTCGTAGTTCCGTCACCGATAGTGCTACCATTGCTGTCAGTTGGCAATTTCGTGGTAGTTCCGGCAAGAGGACCCGTCACTATCTGCGTTGTAAGATGCGGGTTGACAGGTGTGGTAATGACAACGGTGATTGTACCTGACCCGTCAGTCACAGGGCTACCATCTGGGTTTGTTGGAAGCCTCGTGGTTGTTCCGGCTGTTGGGCCAGGGGTTGTAATAGTGATGATAGGCTCGGTTATGAAAATTGTGACCGTCCCACTTCCATCTGTAAGGACAGAACCATTCGGACCAGTCGGTAACTCAGTTTTAGTCCCCCGAGCCGGTCCAAGGGTAATAACGGTCACTACAGGTTGGGTAATCACCACAGTGGTAGTGCCTGTACCATCTGTAATAGGAACGCCGTTAGGACCGGTTGGAAGCTCGGTGGTGGTGCCTGCAAGCGGTCCTGTCACTATTTCAGTAGTAATATGTGGATTGATAGGAGTGGTGATAACAACAGTAATGGTTCCCGACCCGGAAGGATTTGTGACAGTTACCCCATTGCCGTCGACTGGATACTCAGTAGTGGTACCAGCTACGGGGCCAGGAGTGGTAATAGTGATGATTGGCTGAGTAATTTGAACAGTGGTGGTACCACTTCCATCTGTAATAGGGAAACCATTGGGACCAGTTGGAACCTTGGTAGTAGTACCAGCAAGTGGTCCGGTGACTATCTGAGTTGTGATATATGGGTTGACTGGAGTTGTAATGACAACAGTAATCGTTCCGCTGCCGTTGGTTGCTGTGGCGCCATTGCTATCTGTTGGGAACTCAGTGGTAGTGCCAGGCACAGGCCCAGGGGTAGTAATTGTTATCACGGGCTGGGTTATTATCACCGAGACTGTTCCAGAGTTGGTGATGGTGGCACCAGAGCCATCCGTAGGGAATTCGGTGGTCGTTCCTGCGGTGGGACCGGTGACAATTATAGTCGTGATCTCCTGGGTAATTCCAACGATGACAGTGACCGGGACAGTAACAGGGGCATTGCTGCTCGGAGAAGCTGTGCTAGTGAACGCAGAGCTTGCGTGTGTCGTGACAGTTATTACAGGTCTTGTGACATAGTCGATAACTGACACGGTACCAGTGCTTTGTGCGGGGAAAATTGTCGTTTTATAGGCGCTTGTTCCAATCAGAGTCACAGTGGTAGTATGTCCAGCTGGTGGCACATAGCTGGTAACCGTGGTAGTAACCTTTTTGGTGGTTGTGGAGTATACAGAAACTGTCGACGTAACTTTGAGCGTGCTCGTTGTAGTAGAATAGATATTGCTAGTCTTGGACACGGTCGTGGTAGAGTACTTTGTAACTGCGCCCGTTGCGATTATGTTTGTTTTCGTGACAGTAATATTTTTCGTCTTGGTTTGAACAGCGGTAGAAGTGGGAATGTAGGCGGTCTTGGTCTTCCGAGGTGGTGTCTTTGTGGTCACCTTTGTTTTTGTTAAGAAACAAGCTATAATGGCATTAGAATTGTTGCATCTCGAAATCGTTGTATCGGTGCGTTGTACTTACAGCAAGCCGCCGGTATATTATATTGACCTCTACGGAATCGCAGGCCAGTTTGACTAGGAGGATTGCCCGTGATGACTTTCGTAATAGTAATAATGGAGGTTTTCGTAGTCCATCTAGGTTTTTTGTCAGTAACCTTTTCTGACTTCTTAAAGTGTCGCGTATATTTTTTTTAAAAGGACATACGTAGTTTTAGTTGTTTTGACAGTGCTCAAGTCAGTGTGGGTGGCCCAGTGCGTTTTCTTTGTTGTTTTGGTGGTAGTTTTTGGAACAGTTACAGTTTCGCAAGCGGTTCTCACGGTTTTTGTGGATGTTCTCGTAGATGTCTTCCAATGAGTACAAGTAGTTTTGCCTTTTTTGATATATTCAGTGGTCGTAGGAGTTGGTCTCATGGAGTTGCTTGTGCAGGTCGATAACTGGACATCGTTGGTCTTGAAAACTTTGGAGCAGCTGGAAGATGCTCCATATTGTTTCGAGATTGCGCTGCAACTGGCTGCTGGTCTGGTGCAACTGTTCACGTAGCTACCCAGCGCAGCATTGACAAAAGCCAGTTGCAATATACCTTGTAGAAACAACATGGCGATTGAGGCACTAGTCTCAACGGAGTATCTGGTTTACAGATCTCGTATGCTTACCTTGATACTTACTCTATCCTTACCTCTGCTAGCGTTTGCCTTCGTATGTACGCAAGAACTTCACTTTACCATTCCCCTTCAGAGTATACTTCCCCCAATACCTACCTTGGAGTTGGGCTTGATACTTACCTTGATACTTGTTTCGATACTTACTTGGACTGATAATATTATAGGGTATTGGAAAGTCGATATCTCTTCCCCCTTTCACCATTCCTTGGTATTAGAGTACCAAGACGAAGGGCGATTATGTGTAAGGCAATGTTGATGAGGATGATTTTGCAATGTAGATGATGGTGGAAATGCGTCTGGCAAGTCTCCTTTTATATTCCGATGCATGATCGCATTGGGCATCACTCAGTCTTGAAGATATCAAAACAAAGGAAGATTTAATAAATGAAAGGCGGGTATCCATCCGTCTTCTTCGCATTGGGTCGCCAGATCGGTAGCCGTTCACAGCTCCAATGATATCTCGAGCTGCTATTACTGGCTCCTCAAAGTCAGTATTTCGTCCAGGAACATGCTAGGCACCGCCAATTTAGGAGTCACTCTATTTCTTGAGGCTGGAGTTCCGTTCTTCGAAGCTCCCCCGCGGTGACGATGTATTTTGTAAAGTCCGAGATGTCAAGGATATGTGACGGTTTGCTCAATAGTAACCCGTCTGTCCAGCCTCTTCGTGGTTGTCTCGGAGCAGTGGCTACAGGATAAGACAGCAAAATCTGGTCAATCCCGATGTGACCATTCTAGTACTAACTATTTCCATGAGCATAGATGCGGGCACGATCCTAAATATAACTCCTTGGTACCTGGAATATGACAGGTACGTACCTTCGTATACAATGAAAGGTTTCTTTGGAAACCTTTCCGGCATCATACATATGCGCACTATGCTCTCAAGCCATGGTCGATCAAAAAATATTATGGGAAAACATCCCTGATTAATTTCACTCCACATTCTCAATAAATGTATCGGACTGTCCGACTAACTGTTTTGCCTGCACGCTCATACATGCAGATGTCAAAACTTAAGAAATAAACAAAATAGATGGTAATGTTGCCTAGTAAGGGGTAATTAATTGATCATTTATTCATATCACTGATATCTTACCCAATCTGAAGAGAGGCTTTGCAAATATCGTTTTTTATCATTGATTCGCGACATTGCAATCAATCTGGGGAAGGAATGGCAACCACGCGAATAAGTCGAAATCCTCACAAACGCGGATGCCGTTAGTATATATATATAGTGCTGAGAACGGAGGATTGCAAGTCCGTCTCATTTTCAGTTACCACCATCCCCCCGCCAGCCATATATTAATCTACTAAAGACAGGCGGAAATGTATTACCACGGCGTTGCCTGATCTCGTTTCTAGACACCCGAGCGCTCGGCAGTCTGGAAACAAGACCAGCGTTGCCTTAGCTTTATTACTCATGATTAGCTTTGCCGTGTACGGAAATTAATATCATTAATCACCACCAATGGTCTGATATTGAAAACAATACTTATTAGGCTGATTATCACTCCGGCGGAAGAGGGATTTACGCATAGGGACTGCGCGATCCAGCGTCCATTTCAATGTGTTACCTGTAGCTACGCTCCTGCAACTCCTGCCTCACCAGTGGCCTCATACTTATCGCAAGCAGTTCGTGATGCACGAAGTATCCTTTATCTGGGACTAGTTGCACCTTTGGGATAAAAAATAGATGGTTTCCATTTGTCAATGATTAAAAGATGTGTGCTCTCCCAAGCCTATTTCACACTCTAAGTGTGACCAGTATCTTCAAACCGTTTCAGGTACGCCTGTAAAAGAGAATTTCAACCGATGCAACTCTGTATCTCTGATCGTCCGGGCCATCAGCATTTGCTATGATTTATGAGACTAAACCAATTTTCTTATGCCTTGGTATTGAAGTTTTTGTGGGGTTGGATCCACTGAGAGACAGGGCTAGTTTGTAATACACGGACTAGTGCATAAGATCGATCGAAATACGACAAAATATTGATTCACTTTATCACTCGACCTAAATCGGCAGTGTGACACCGTGCAGCGAAGCGAGGAACGAAAACATGGTCCGTACTGCCTCTTAATTTGTGTCAGTCCGATTTGAACAGGAACTTACATCGTAACATAAATTTTAAAAAAATATTGAGTGGCAGAAAAAATTGTAAAGAGCTTTGTTTATGTAAAAATTGATTACTTTTATTGAGGCATACGGTTACCCCCAATAAGAGGATTGAAATTCGGTGGCGTCCGCTTCTTTTTCAAGTCATAAAAAAGAAAATTCCAACCATCCGTGGAATGTTATACAGCGCTTTTGATCTTGCTTTTCATATATCTTGGCGTGCACATGTCTAGTGAAGAGACTGCGCACGTGTATGTTTAACTCGAAGATGCTTGTTGGAAGTTTTCCCGAGGGTACCCGTTTTCTCTCGGATAGTATTGATTGTTTTGGTAGCGCAGTTTTGTGCAACAGCGACAATCAAACAAAACAACCCATGTTAACTTAGGCGGGCGGCTTGTCTCATAGATATTAAAACCTCTGCATCGATCATGCGCGCTTTGCTTCTAGTGCATGGCCCGGCACCGCCAACGTTCGAGATTTCATCTTTAGCTCACTGAGATTCAATGTTTGGCGGGATAGCACCATCTTCGTTTCCGTGAGTCATACGATGGTAGCAGGACCGTGGAAATGATTTTATCATTGCCATATCGTGTTCGTTCCGAAAGACATGAGCGCGAAACTGGCCCCCTTTAGTGCCGTTTTGGGATGACCTTTGGATGAAAACCCACCCGCTATCCAGGAAAGAGTCAGTTGTGATACGGAACAGAAAAATCAGATCCACAAAGCCCAAAGTGGCGACAAAGTGCCAATATTAGCACTTTGGCATCTCATATCGGGTTGTCCCTGGCAAAGAAGGGCGTATTTCAAATCTACCGAGTCGTGGGACTCCGGCCAAGGCATAGCCCTCTACTGAAAGCAAATACGTTGGCCGCACTTGCATTATTTGCAATCTGCGTTTTGATTGATGGCGCGCGCAAGGCTTCTTAGGCCAATTAACCTCCCCTGTCCGCTCTTCTCAGCACTCTTGGCGTCTAATTTCGTGCACCTGATTATCGAAAGAGAGCATCGCGCCCTAAGGTATCCATGAGTCCGCCTGACATCGAGGTTATTGTTTTCCTAGATACCTGCCGAACATTGACGCGGTTGGAAGAGCAATGTTCTCGGTTGTCGTTGGGAGAGGATTCATCCGGGTCAATTCGTCTCGAGGCAAGGTCAATCGAATGGCACCTAGCTTTGTCTCATAAACCAAGCGCTCAACGCAAATACTGCAAGATAGATTATTGAGGCTCTCCCTCGCAAGTTGTCTCGAGTAACACTCAACGCTTAGCCAAGGCAAGCGCACCATCTTTCGCTTGCGACTTCGGATATTATTTCGGCTGATAGAGGTGACTTTATTTCGTCGTCCGTGTACCGTTCCGACTCGATCCCCAACAGAACGTGGGAATATAGGCGAATGCCCGCATCCACTCTAAATTTCTGCTAGCCAATCAGCCGAAGGTCCAACCAGAACAACACACCAGCCGGGAACCGGCCCAACCAGCGCAGCAAGCAAAGGAGATAACCAGTACACAGCCAAACTAGCGAATTAGTCTGTATGGGTCAGCGTACCCCGGACTACTAGCGAATATATCACTCTAAGGCTTGATTAGAATAGCTAAAAAATGAGAACAGTATAATATTTTCTATTTCCTATTTAACTAAAGCGAACTTCAGTGGCTTATGTAGCAGCTATCGCCGATATTTACAATCTTTACTTCATTTTATCGTAGAGCCATGTGGATTTGCACAAGAATTTTGGTCAGCCTTCTATTCCTAGTAGTCGATCGAAATCGAATCGCCCACAGGAAATTCGCACGCATTATTTATAAAATATGATTCTATTTGGGGGATTATTTACAAAGTATGATTATATTATTATTTGTCTCGATCCTTACCCTGAGGATCGGCTATGTTACGCTACTAGTCTAATATATATATTATTCCTCAGTTGTGTTTGATTATCAGCTAAGATGCGGGATCAGTGCCACGTAGATGGTCCGAAATATCCAATATCCGGGACTGGTTTCTGGATGGCGGTATTTTTGAAATCCATAGTATTCTGATGGACCGTATTACCCCACCAATTCGGCGCTTTAGTATGAGTTAATGATAAGGTGAGAAAAATTAGCAGGGTGCAGAATGCGAGGCCAATATCCAAGCCGGCAGACAAGAGATAGTTATATTTTGCCCACCAGGCGAAATACCTCTTGCGGATGTGATAGTTGAAGACAAAGCCGACAATTCCCCATGCGAAATAATTCAGTGGAGTAGCAGGCAAAGTCGACCCGTTGAAAATTATAGGCCAGCAAACATGGCTGAGGAAACTCTTGGGGAAACGTCGGTTGAGGAAGTAGAATATCACAGGAACGGTGGCACCGACTAGAAAGAACCACATCAACCCGGAATAAAGCTGACCGGGGCCGAACATCCTAGCCGGTCCAATCACGCCCCAGATAATGGAGGCATTGAAGAATATGGAAGCTTGAGGGCAGGTGAATTGATTTGGGGCATCTTTTGTACAGATACCGTCAATGGCGCCGAGGGCCCAGTACATCACTGCAACTTGGAGGATAGCGGTCCAGATGGCTGCTATAACCTGGGCCCAAAACATCGGGCGAGGAGGTACTTTCATGTAGTGACCGAGCTTCAAATCCTCAAGAAAGCCCTGCCCCCGACCGACGGTGATGGTGCTAAACGTCTTGAAGATCATCATAGCAATCGGGCGGCCCGGTAGCATGTAACCAATAATGAGCTCTGAAATAACGTTCAGGCCGATGCCGACACCGGTAGTAGCCAAGATTATACCGGTTGGGATGATACAAACGACAGCTATAATGATGGAAAGGAGGAATGCCCACCATTCAAGGCCGGTGTCCCATGCCAGAACGGACGCGAAAGCCATAGCCAGCATAACAACAAACAAAGTGAGGTACCACCATTCCGGTGAGTCTTTGTATTTTTTCATAAGTTTCATATGAATGTCGTCTTCTTGATTCCTGGCAGCTTTCATGCGATGGATGGTCTCTTTTCCATGGTATAGAACAACATGGGCAATAGCGGCGACAATAGCGGCAAACGAGAGGCCATAACCTAGGGCAAATGTAGTGGACATGAATAGTGGAGAGTATGCTTCGTATTTGCTGACATCGAGGCGATGGCGGTCGTCAAGAATTCTAGAAATGTTGTAATGTTTGCCAGTATTATCAAAGGTTTCGAAACCAGTGATCGGAAGATACGAGGTATACCAACTACCGGTAGCGCCATAGTGCACGGCGGTAGTAACGACGATACCAAAAATAAAGGTACCAAAAACAGTATTCGCGATAGTATGCCATGGGGGTATGAGAGGGGAGCCAAGATAACCCGCAATTTGAGTCCAATCAAAGGTAATCGGAAGAAGTGAAAGGCCATTCTTACCCCCGAATAGTTGATTTATGATCACATTTTTGGGAGCAATGAAGGTGGGAATTGCGAAGATACTTAGAGCTTGGAATAACCATCCAGGGACCCAATACCAGCAAAAACTGCCAATAAGAGCGTACATAAGAAATCTTTGTCGTGAGATTTTCCAGCCGTTTGCTTCAACATCCTTGGGTTGGTCATGTAAAGTGTTAAAAAGGGTGCTCTCTACCAAAGTTCCTGGCCAAATCATGGCAGCTGGCCAGACTAAAAATCGTCGGCACATGCCTGCAAGGCCAAAACCAAGGCATTGGGTGGATAGCGTTAATAGAATGGCAAACCCCCAGCCAAAATCAAACTTGTAACGTGTGATTTGGGCCAAGAAGATGTCTGTGGCATAGGCGACACCTCCACCAACGTTGACCATCGCAAGGATGATAACATGCTCTTTCTTGTTGAACTGTCCGGGCACAAGCGACCATTCGATCCCAAATGTCTTGAACACCCTCTTGGGCATGATCAAATCCCATCCGCGACCCATCGGGTAAGTAATCAGTAGGGCAACGAACGAACCAATACTGATAGACGGTGCACGCATAGAAAACACCGTGTTGAAAGCCGCGACAATAGTTACGAGGAAAAGACCAATAACCCAGGCACGGATGGTATTGCATGGAAGATCTTCATCGTAATTCCTTACGGCAGCTCGCACTTCTTCGTATGGAGAATCATCTTCGACGCTTTCTACAACAACAGCCTGCTCTTTCTCTATGTCGTCGCTTATAGTGTCTGAGTTTCTATATTTTAGTAGTGTTGTGTTCGAATCATTTGATAGTATCGCATCTTGCCTGGAGGTACGCTCTTCAGTAGAGCCAATTACGTCTGTCGTCTGGGGTTTGGTCAAATTTCTGATTTTTCTAATCATGGCGGTGGTGGTATATATTATACTGTTTTTCACGGAGAAATTGCCTTGCTCCGCTAAAAACTAGTTGAGTATTAATAGTCGGTATTGTTGCTTGGATTCATACGAAATAAAATCAAAGGAAAAATAAAAGAAAGAAAATATAGTGTCAACTAGTCCAGCTAGAAAAATGCAGCAAAAGTATGGTTGAAAGATGAAGTTCAAGAAGAGTTTGCCATTACGTGGGAAGAGGCTATTAATGTATCTTGCAATTCTGCGCTAAACGTTAAATTCTCAGGATTCTCCCGTGAGACTGGAATATTCCTCCAGACTTCGGACAGTTTCGCTTCACCATAGCGTCGAAACGATGTAAAACATTGTGCCGAAAGGGGTTGAAACGAACTATGAAGAAGCTTAATTCGATCTAGTTCCGTTTTATGGCATATATGTCGGTTACCATATACGTAAACGGCGCATCTCTTATCGGCAAGACCGACAGCTACTGCCCCAGACCACCCACGTCTATCTTCTCCTCTACATTTCGAAACTATAGTGGCAGAGTTCTCTCTCCCGTAAACTGGTATTTAGCAACCATCTGGTTTCTCTCAATGATACCCAAGAAGCGTAACTAGTGCTAGTTGCTATTCGAAAAAGTTCCATTATCGAACATGCGAATAGGTAAAATTAACTAGCGTCGCTCATTCAACGAAACCCTAGTTCAACTTGACTTACCTCAATAATTCACCTTCATCTAAAATGTTTCAATTTCTAATTGCCAATCCGAATGCTCGTTCTGATGGAGGTACACTTGGAAGGGTGATCCCAGCCCTTCCGCAATTTTTCGAGCAGAAGCAGAAACTTGATTTATTACCAATATTCTTACCCAGTCTATTGATTGCTCTTTTATATACACATATACGTCTATATGTTCACAGTTTTGAGTATTTCGCTATTGGATTCCGCCTCAGCTTCGGGTCCGTCGTTTCTTAACTCCGGCCTCGCGTGACTTCATCTTCACTGGCCACTTGTGGCGGTATTGTGGCTCCGAGTGCTCAAAATGCAACAGACAACACATCTTGAATTTACTCACACTTGACACAGGGCAGCCATGCAAGATAATCGAGAGCTTCAGTATCGCGCGACAGTATCGCGCGACAGAATGACGCTAGTAGCAGTTCCCTTCAATAATGAGATTTACTCCAGCCGTTTACGAGATTCACCAAAGCGTGAACAATGATATTCATTATTTAAGCGCATACTGTCGTAAGTAATAAAGGATTATTTTAGCAAGACAAGTCTAAAGCAAGAAGTGTCAACAAGTTAGCCCGGCGCAGATGTGATTTTTCTGATAACCCGGGCAGATTTATATTAGAATGTGGGAATAGAGCGCTACAAAGAGTTCAGCGTTATCTCATCTCCATTTCGCCTTTCTAAACTGACATATTCTTAAATTCTTGACTTGAACTCTCATTGATATTAGTTCTTAATTTGGTACAGAATCTATCGTCATGGGGTAACATCTTCAAGAGAATCTTCCTGTAGCTTTGATCTTCTTTATTCCATTGCAATGCTTATGGCATATTCTCATCGTCTGCCTCTGCCTCTGCCCCCGCAGATTCCCGTCTCATGTTGCTATTCGTATTGGCAATATGAGCAATACGGTTAACTCTTGGTTCAACGGCCGCTTCTCGTTTCATATAAGTATCTTCCTTATAATTGTTGCTTCCGACATCGTATCCAGCATCACCGTAATACTTGTTGGGTACAGCGGAAGTCTTAGCAGCTGGTGGCGGTGGTGGCGGTGGCGGAGGTGGAGGTGGTGGTGGAGGAGCCGTTGGGGGATATATCACTTGGAAAGGCACACACCCTCCAAACGGTCCATTCTTAGCATAATTCTCACACCGGAGGATGCAAACATTAGAGTATTTCCCGAATTTCGCGCCGCATTTGATGTTTGCGGGGACTTGAACTTTCAGGTTGTAGCGGTTGCCATTGGTGTATGGGTTGGTGGAGTAGGAGGCTTGAGTGCCAGGCGGCTGTGTGAGCACATTAGCCCAGCCGCCGAAACCTTCACCTGTGCCGGATTCATCTATACGGCATCTAGTTTGGTCAAAAGAGTTAGCGTCATTATGATATGTATTAACGTGAAAAGTCTTTCTGTACCTGAAAGGACCAGCACCGTCGTCGTTCACTTGCCAAGATACAATGTTAACCCATCCGCCAGGGGTCGCCTGCGGCATTCTACCTAATGCGAGGATTATATGTTAGCAATATATTTTGATGCGATTCTGCAACTTTGGGGACTTGAGTGGAGATAGTTTGCTATTCTCCCTTGTTCTCTGAGTATATTAAACCTTGAATTTGCCAACCGACCAGCATGAGGAGAAGACTAATTCTAACAACACACGAGGACATAGACAACGTATTGTATAGTGTATATCTAAAGGGATCGGATTTATTTACCTGCTGCAACTTCATTCTGCATCTCCGGTTGAAACTGAATAAGTGCACCCAAATCCAAGGGTCTCATCCAGAAATGCTCATTCCTCAACACACTCATCAGACTTGGATGATTAGCATACGCGGGCGGCGAAATGCTATTCGGATCTTTCGCGTAGTAGTAGTCAAAAACGGATCGAAGAGAAGCGCCACACCCCGTTGCCAAGTAGAGGCGCTTTATATTCTTGTATGGGCTACTGCAGCATGCCGGTACGACTGGGTTACTAAAAACAGCCGTGTCCCACTGGTGTGGGTATTGGTAAGTGCCCTTCGCCCATGGAAGACTGTATGCGTGACCTAATGATCCACCGTGAATCGCATCGGTGTGGTCACCCCATGCATCGACAAAACGAGCATGGGCTGAGACCTGAGTGATGCTCACCAAGAAGGCTACGGTAAAAGAAAGTTTGGAATGCATTATAATGGAGGCCGGGTTTTAAGTTAACGAAAGAATGGTTTGTATAAAAGAGTGTGATGCTTTGGTAGTAAAAGAGCGTTATTAGCGTATCCGCTGCCGGTTACGTCAATGCTAGATCAGTAAACCCGCAATGAATCTAGAGGAAAATATTTCTGATACTCGAGGGTATGACAGACATTTATATACCCCAAATGCCTTCACAGGAAAAGCCTTTAACTTGCATGATGGTTTTTCCGGCTACCGGTGTTCGCAAGTTACAGTACATTTGCTACCTTGACAGCTGCAGCTGGTGTAATTTAAGTTCTTCGCGAAGGGTAGTTACAACCTTTCTTGCTAGATTCAATAGACTGTAAGATGCATATACTAGAAGTTACACCGCGTATTATTTCTATTTTCAAAAGAAATTTTGATCACTCGATGACAAAGATCATGAATCATAATAGTGTGCGGAGTACCGTGTACCAACTTATATTTCAAGTCAGCCTATTTTCTTGGGTGAGGCTTCCTCCTAGCACCGCCATGGGCCTGGGATCTTGTGCACGCGAATATTTCTTTTTGATTTTCTCGGTCTTTGTGCTTAACGAATACCCTTTTAAGCTTTACAGCTAGCTACTAACTCGATCTACCCGACCGTTAGTCGTCAATCAAGCTAGGCGGAACATCATTTGGATTTCATACATACCCTAAAATGCCGAATGATCATGCGAGATTTTAACCTCCTACCGAGGTCAGACTGAGAGAATCAGGAATCGCGTACCGTTAAGCTTCTAGATCACTCTACAGATTCAGTGATTCTCGAGACTCATTCCTTTCCTTCCTTCCTTTACTTCTTCCTTTCATTTGTTTTTATTTTTAAATAATGGTAGAATTGGTTATGCGTAGCTTCATAGCTCCGAGTGCTTATAATAAGAGCAGTTCCTTGTTCCAGCCTCGGCCTTCTTCTCTGAATCTGTAGGGAACGATCACTCAACACATACTCTTTTGTTTCAACAGCGGTTCGCCGATTAAAATGAACACGCGCAGAAAGAGCACTTATCACGAACAGAATGGAAGGGATGACCAGGAAACAGGCAATTGATTTAATCCGTTTACAAGGCTATAAATGCTCTTTTAGAGCTGTTATATTCGCTTATTCAATCGCCCAGAGTCGCCACCATCGAAGGCTCTATGGTCATTCCTGAGGCTGGGGTCAGATAGAGACAGTTGCAGAGACTGGAGGATCGTATATAGGACACACCAGGTGACGAGCACGCCGCATGGAGAATCCCATAAATATTTCAAGTGCGTTTTCCGGTTATACCTTTCGAAAAATGGCAGATGGATATATGAACCGGCATAAGCTTTCAAGCGAATTCATAGAGCGTAGTCAAAAACAGGTTAAGCCGGCAATATTCTTTTCTGCGTTAAAACTGAATTCTTCAGGGATAACCGATCAATCAACTGAGACAGGTTCTCTTGCTACGCCCAGCAAGGTTATGGATAGACGAGCCTCATTTTTCAGGGAGTCTACATCACAGGACTCCTCGCAACGCAAACTAATCGGGCGTGGAGCTGCCAAAATTGAGGGCTGAGACGCGAAAAGCCGACTTGAAAACAAGAAAAAAGCTAATTTCCACTCTCTGACTAGGAGTAGTCGCGCCGACAATGTTTTGAAAGGAAACACAAAGCAAAACTAGAATTGGTGGTTTTGTACAATTGTCAGCCTGGAGCGTATTAAGGCCAGAGCGTTTTAATGGCCCAAAGCTCGAACTCCCCGCCCCTATAGTTTGTCATACACGATTCCCTGCAAAAAGATAAACAAAACAACTGGGCCAGAATAATTCGAGACGAGTCAAGGCAACCACTAGAAAATTCAACAGACTAAATACTAGTAGCTTATGAATGCTCCATTTTCGCTCGCCGCGCTAGTCGGTCATGGCCACGAATGAGTTTGACATTGCCATGATCAATTTCAGTGTATACAATCGTACAGGCATCTAACACCCCGCGGATAGTTACCGCAGCCTCTTCCAACGCGATGTGCGTTGCGCTGGAAAACAGCAGTAGCACACGGAGCATGACAAGGTTCTTAACCGATCTGAGAAAAGCGCAATTGGGCTGGAAATAGAACCCACCATTTGTGTTCGGATTTGTTGATGCCAATTCGGAAAGAGAAACGACATCCGATGTTTCCTTTGCTTTCACAGGATCATTTTGGACTGAGAGCTAGTGCCGCAATATTAAATGGTAGAATTAAAGCGGAAGAGGTTGGATTCACAGCGTAGCGTAGAAAATCCCCATCTAAGATGTATCGCTACTTTGGGATCTTGACTGTTCGAAAATCACTCCTTTAAAGTGTGGCCCAGGAATAGTGCTTTCCGTTTTTGGGGGTAATTTGTGTGGTATTCATATCCGATCTCCAGTACCCAGTTTGCAATGAGAATGCGGCACTAATATAGGCACACCTTTAGACCTGTAGGCGGTTCCATCAATGGAATACAATAATATTCTAGATATAATTCAGTTGGGTGTGTTCAATTGGTCTAACCCATCAATACCGAAATATATAATCTAAATGCGAGCTAACGCGTATGCCACAATCACGGCCCATGAGAGCGCCAAGAAGGGAAGCGCCAAGAGAAAATAAAGGGCTAGAGGAAACGAGATGGTACAACAAAGAAAAGCTTGCTCCTTTGCCGGCTTCTCGCCATGGGCGACTATCAATTCGAGAGAAATGTGCCGCGGCCAGTTGCGACGGAGGTTCAATTTTTTGCTTTTGAAACAGTAATGTTCATCGACAAAAGTCGCCGGTATTTGGCTCTATTGCCGAGCTGCTAGCGTGATCGATCAATACCAAAGAATGCCCCATCTGATTTAAGGTGGTCTACGCGAGAAAATGTTCGAAATTAAGCTTTGCTAGCGTCAAAAATCGATCGAGAGCTTCTGATTGGTTCAAACACGCGAACTTGCGGGGCTGGGCGGGTTGAAGGATTGAAGTCGCACTCAATCAAAGATGGTGAGAAAAATGCCAAGTGGTACTAAAATAAAGGCTTCATCCTACCCAGCCGTATGGGAGGGTCGAAGCGGATATTTCAGCCAAAATCAGATGAGAAAGAAGGAATTCGAGAGGGTGAAATGGAAAAGAGGGTTCGAAAGCGGATAATTATAAGTCCATTGCATTGACGCTTGCCGTTTGTCGAAAACATCATGTTGCGATTGGCAACTGGTAGCAAGTAAAATCGCTTTTCCATTTTTTGTGTAGACAAGTTTCCGATTGACTGCGATCATTCGGCTGGTATTTTGGAACAATAACCGTATGGCGGAGTCGAGGCTACCCGAGAGTATAGAAAACTAAACTATCTCATATTGTTTTGAATTGATATTTTGCTCGTCTAGATGAGCACACAGCTATTATTGTATGTATTATTTTAAACAAAGTCCAATTATCACAAATACCAGCAATAATGTACATTAGCGGATCTTTCGCTCGTACGCCGACAATTTAAGGATCGAGATCTCCCGCCTTTATTCCCACCAATAATTAGCAAATGTTCGCATTCCTACGGATTTCTTTTATTAGGAGGGAAAATGACCTCATTGGAAAGGATTTGGTTTTCACAAACATGCAATTTTAGCAGCACATATGTATGCATGGTTTAGTTTCCAGACTGCCGAGTGTATGCACCGAACGCACAAGGGGGGAAACCAAAAAAGCCTAAACGCCATGACTTGCGAAATGCATTTGCAGTGTTTACTTCTACCAAATTTTGGAGCTTTGGATCCAGCCACAGCGTTATGTCGTATCCTAGTAGTAGAGAAAAGTTCGAAAACTTTCGTCTCCTTTCATCGTTCCAGATTTGGGAACAATTAAAAGCCTACGTTCGTATTTATGAATACCAGCAAATCCCTATTAGCCAGAGTTTCTTGGATTCTAAGCTCAGGGCTTCTCATTCCGGCCGAACAGAAGCTTGTGTCCAAACACCTCATAGATTGCTTAACGAAGGCCACTTTGTTTGTAATTTCAAAATCCCTCCCCAAATTTAACATCTTGGTGCATCACAGCGAAGCGGTATTTTGATATTATTCAAAGGTAAAACATGCTCGGTTGTGGCAAAGAAGTACCATGTAGATAGCGGCATGTCTCGGGGTTATATGAGAATTGCCCCTGGGCCCTGCATTCGCTTTTCGAAGCACGCGCACGTCTCACGACCCTCAAGATGCAATACCATAGATACCCAGATACTCTTTTCTGGAGCGGGAAAGGCTACCCTGCACTACGTTGTCGTTCGGCGTTTCCTTTTACAATCGGAAAGTTGTCGATGGCCCTAACCGCTATAATACCTAGATTTTGTCAGTGTTCTCAAAACTGAAAAGCGCATAGCATTGCAACATCGCCAAGCTAGCCGCGTCCCAACTATCAAAAGAAATCCCACGGTACAATTGAATTTGTTGGCAAAGGAACCTCTCTTTTACTTGCGCCTCCTTTTCTGATATCAGGGTCCGCCAGGTACAACTGCTGTACCTGCTTTAGGTGTTTCCTGGCCCTCCCAGGTACCAAGAGCCCAGCCCTCAGCTGCAAATGATACCCTGATCCAGAGCCGAGATGGCCATATTCATTAGGTGAGTATCTCCCATCTCGGAATATTCCCCGCGGTCATGAGAGTAAATATCCATTGGCACATACGAGTCTACGATCTTTAGAAATGAATGGCTGGCAAAATGGTTGAAAAATCGGAATTCTTAAGATCTATACCCACTAGATCACCGCTCGATCGCGATGAAAACTCTCGGCTTTGATATCAAGCGGTTGGGAGGACGGGACAAAGATTTCATGTTCTTGCCACTAGACGCTATGCTACTAGTCATGAAAGCCGTAGAAAGGTAGTGCTACTTGGGGTTTAAGAGCAAAGCGACAAAACAGCAATGTTTAATCTATAAAAGACAGTATTCCAGTACTCAGCTTCAGGAGATCAATCCTCAGGCACTCCATTCTAACTTTCTCTGAAGTATCAAGGGAAATGGATAGGGCGCAACAGGATTAAAGGTAAGTATATCTCTTTTCAAGGTACAGCGTCGGTAAGTATATCCGCAGAAATTTGATCGGAGATTATATTTGAGTGAGGGGAAATAATTTTTATTTCAAAGGTGGGTATAGAGGTAAGTATAGTACCATTGGAAGAATAAAAGAATCCAGATAGCACCAGACGCCTGGCAGGCAGCCATCGATATCGATCAACAGATCGATTGAAGCCTCAAAATGTTTTTTCGGGGCTTACTTTACTTGACGCTGGCAACTGCTGCCTTCGGTCTTAACTGTAAGAAACCGGCAGCAAGCTGCAAGTCTGTTGCAGCCCAGTATGGGGTCTCATCAAGTTGCTCCCACTACTTCCATACGAAAGGACACACCGTTCCTACTTGTACCTCAACAGTTACAAAGGCGACACCAACTACCACAAAGTACATCAAGAAGGGTAAAAGCACTTGCACTCATTGGAAAACTAAAACCAAAACAAAGACCGTTTCAACGGCTTGCGATACTGTAACCCTGCCAAAGACCGTCACCAAATCAGTTCAGAAGACTACCTGTATTACATCTACAAAGCTCACCACGATCACTACTAGCCACACATTGTGAGTATCTCGGCTCAGTGCCATTTGAATGGGTGACTAACACGTGCTTTCTAGTGTTACCACTAAGACTAAAACTATCACGACCATCAAAACCGTCCACGGCGCGAATCCAGCTAATGCACGTCTGTTGAAACGTGGTAGTTGCTCGACACCAAAACCTTGCTGTAGGTACCCTTTAACTCTCAGGATAAGTTTTGTCAACTGACTCATCTTTTGTATGAACAGCCTGTTTTGCTACAAAAACTCATGTCAAAACAAAGACTCCGAGCGGGCGCAAGACAAAGACAATTTCAATACCTACCAGCACAGTTCAAAAGTACACCACAAAGATAGTAACGAAAACTAAAACGGTGGCAAAAGCAAGAGTTACCAAGTACTCCACGCATACAAGCACCCACACTAGTACACACCGTTCGACCAGTATCCGTACTGTTAAGGTTACCTCTACCAAATCTTTCCATTCGACAACTACAAAGACAGTAACACACACTTCGACGAAGTATGTAGCTGGACAGGCAACTGTCACTTTGACGAGTGTAGAACTGGGATCCGGTGCGCACGCTACTACGATCTTCCCAACTGATAGCAACGGCCAGATTGTAACCACCTCTGGAACCGCCACAATTGTTACATTTGTAACTCTTCCCGTTACAACAATCTTGGCCGTCGGAACTGGTACCGATAAAACCATCTTTCCAACAGATAGTAGTGGACACACCATTGCGGATGGGACTGGCACGATCAGTGTTATTCACTTTGTCGCACAGCAAATCACATCCATAACTAGAGCTGGTTCTAGTGCCTTCACCACCACCGTCTTCCCCACCGACAGCAATGGCCATACTAGAACGGATGTTTCGGCGACAATTACCGTTATCGACTATACGCCCCAGCCGGTTGTCACTGTGACGAGTCTTGCTTCAACCACAGGATTGGAAACACACTTCCCCACGGACTCAAATGGCTCCACGATAACCGATGGCTCTCAGCCCGAGACTGTCGTGACGTTTATAACCCAACCACAAGTCCTAGTAACAAGAGTAGGATCCACTACCGGCGTAACCACATTGCTTCCAACCGATGCGAATGGTTCTATCATTCCAGATGGCACAAAAACTGTCGTCACATTTACAGTCCAGCCTACTACCACTGCCATCAAGATTGGTTCTAGTGCTTATATGACAACCTTATTCCCGAATCCAACGGATATTTTCGGAACCGTGTCAGTCATTGACTTTGTGACGCAGCCTATCGTTACGATCAACCTTCCCGCAACAGGTACCGCTCCTTCTGGTACAACTATTTTCCCACCAAGTACAAACTCGCTAGGCACTATCTCAGTCATCAATTATGTCACCCGTCCAAGGGCCACTACTACTAAGCTTGGGACGTCAGCGTATACCACCACAGTCTACCCAGCTGATACAACCGACCCTGCTGCCACTATTAGTGTTATTGATTATATCACACAGCCATACACCACAGTTCTTCGAGCCACTAATTCGGAGTTCACAACGACCGTTTACCCAACAGACAGCAGCGGGAAGACCATTACGGATGGAAGTGGCACTATTACGGTCATTGATTATGTCACCTTGCCTGTTATATCGTTGACAAAGACGGATCTCACGGCTCACGTCACCACTATCTTCCCAACCGACCCATCCAATCCATCTGCTACCATTACCGTTATAAATTATGTTCCGCTTGCCGCTACTACGGTGTATGTAACGACTGGATCCGTTCCTGGAACCACTACAAAGTACCCAACAGATGCGGCCGGGCACACAATATCGGATGGCTCAGAATTAGAAACTGTTATTATAACTGTACCCATCGGAAATACCAATACAATCAGCAAATTCCCAGGCGCTACGCAGACTGTGATAACATTGGGACCCACAGGTGGAACCACAAGCATCTTCCCAACAGACAGCGCGGGCAATATCCTTATTGACGGCTCAGGTACGCTGACGGTTGTTATCACGGAGCCTGTGACGACTGTAAGAACGGTCGGACCAACCGCAGGGACGACTACAAAATATCCCACTGATGGCTCCGGAGCTACGATTACAGACGGATCTGGAACTGTGAGTGTCATTATTACTCAACCTATTACTACGATAACTTCGACGGGCAGCTCTGCTTTCACTACGACCAAGTACCCAACAAATGCTGCCGGGTCCACCCTACCGGATGGTACCATTACCGTGATTGACGTGGTGACTCCTGGAACTCAGCCAACGACTATATTGACAAGAGTCGGGCCAAGCCATTTCACAACTATACTGTATCCTACTGACAGCAACGGAAATACTCTTACGGGCCCAACGGCAACCGTCACCGAGATCATATATATTACTCAGCCAGTTGTAACTATCATCACAAACGGCCCGGTCCCAAGGACAACAACGGAGTTACCTACGGGCACCGATGGCTTGCCCATTACCGACGGAAGTGGCACAATCACAGTAGTAATAGTAACGCCCAACGGAAACACCATCACAAAATACCCATCTACTACTACAACTCTCTTGACTACTGGACCTACTGGCGGAACAACCACAGAGCTGCCAACCGGGAGCGACGGCGCCATTCTTACAGATGGGTCAGGTACTGCAACCGTCGTCATCACACAAGCTATTACAACTGTCACACGTGCCGGTCCAAGCTTTTATACTACAACAGTCTTCCCCACTGACGGTTCCGGACATACTCTTACCGACGGCTCAGGAACGATTACCGTTATTGATTTTAGCCCTCAGTCTATTGTCACAATCACCACTGTAGGACCAATCGCTGGAACTACGATTGAATATCCAACCAATTCCGCTGGCTCTACGATAACAGACCCCACCGGTGTTATCAGCGTCATTGTAACCATCCCTCAACCGAGAACAACTGTGACAAGAGTTGGTTCAAGCGTATATACCACAACCGTGTTCCCAACTGACAGCAATGGCAATCCTACTGCTGGCGCATCCGCCACAATCAGCGTTATTGACTTCATCACCCAACCGGTCGTGACGGTCATTCAAGTAGGAAGCAGCGTCTACACTACTACCGTTACCCCAAATCCTACAGATATTTCGGGGACGATCTCTGTTATAGACTTCGTGACGCAGCCGGTCACAACGATCACTAGCCCTACAACCGGTACTCCCACTGCGACAACGATTTTCCCGGCGCCAACTGACACTGCTGGCACTATAACTGTTATTGACTACTTGCCGCAGCCAACTAGCACCATCACTCGTGTTGGATCTAGTACCTATTTAACTACTGTTTTCCCAACTGATTCGGCCGGCAGTCTCATCACTGATTACCATGGGACCGCGACAGTAATCACTTACATCTCTCAACCTGTGGTTACTATCACTACTGGTGGCCCCAAGGCCGGAACTACGACTGAATATCCAACGAACGCTGCGGGGTCAACAATAACGGACGGTTCTGCACCTATCACAGTAGTGATTACAACTCCATTGGCGGGAACTGTGACGAGCATTAAGACAGGACCCGTCGCCGGAACTACGACGGAATATCCAGTCAACGGGGCAGGCTCTACTATCACCGATGGATCGGAGCCCGTTACGGTAGTAATTACTGAACAAATCACAACTATTACCACGACAGGCCCGGCCGCCGGTACTACAACGAAATTCCCAACTGACTCTTCTGGATCAACTATTACGGACGGCTCCGGTGTTATTACTGTGGTGGTTACCAACGTTCCTGGACAACCAGTAACGGAGATAACTACAGGACCTGTGGCCGGTACCACAACAGAATATCCAACTGACAGTAATGGATCCACGATAACTACCGGTCAAATACCTTATACAGTCGTTATTACCCAGGTTGTCGTTACAGTCACAAAGACAGGGCCGGTGGCAGGCACCACGACCCAATATCCGACAGATTCTAACGGCTCTACCCTTCCAAACGGATCAGGAACAATCAGTATCATTGTTACATCTGTTCCCAAGCCTCCAGTCACTCAAATAACACCTGGGCCAGTCGCTGGCACCACAACTGTCTTCCCAACTGACAGTCAAGGATCCACGATCACAGACGGGTCGTCGCCATACACCATTGTTATTACACAGCTTGAAATCACTGTTGTAACTCCTGGACCTGTTGCAGGCACCACCACCAAATACCCCACAGATTCGGCTGGATCCACCTTGACAAATGGATCCGGTACCATTACCGTCGTTATTACAGCGGTCCCTGGCCAACCAATAACTATCGTGACAACTGGTCCTGCCGCTGGCAGAACTACCGAATACCCTGTTAGCGGCGGCTCAACAATTACTGACGGATCAGTGCCATATACCGTTGTGATTACACAGCCCGTCGTAATTGTTACAACCCCCGGCCCAGTCGCCGGCACCACAACAAAATATCCTACAGACGGTGCTGGTTCCACTCTTAACGACGGATCGGGTACCATTAGCATTATTGTCACTAGTGTGCCAAATATCCCTACTGTCACTGTTATCACAACAGGGCCCCAAGCAGGAACAACGACTCAATATCCGATCGATAGCGCAGGTTCTACTATTAATGATGGATCACATCCTGTGACTGTCGTTATCACTGATCCCGTAATAACTGTAACGACTCCTGGGCCAACTGCAGGAACGACTACAATAATTCCAACCGATTCCGCCGGCAATACCCTCCCAGGCGTCATTACGGTAGTTGTCACTTCGCCGATTGGTGCTCACTTAACCACCGTCGTCACGACAGGTCCTGTTGCTGGAACGAGTACAGTTTATCCAACGGATAACCAAGGTTCCACTATCGCCGGTGGAACTACAACTATTGTCATCACAGACCCTGTGACAACTGTGACGACTACTGGGCCCGCTGCTGGTACTACCACAGTAATTCCCACAGATTCGGCTGGAAATACACTTCCCGGAGTTATTACTGTGGTGGTTACCTCGCCGCTTGGTGCTCATCTTACCACCGTCGTCACGACAGGCCCTGTTGCTGGAACATCTACACAGTACCCCACCGATAGCCAAGGCTCCACAATTGTTGGTGGAACTACAACTATCATCATCACGGACCCCGTCGTGACCGTGACGTCTCCTGGGTCTGTTGCAGGAACTACAACCATAATACCTACAGATTCCGCTGGAAATACACTCCCAGGAACAATTACCGTAGTCGTTACTTCACCAGTCGCCCATCTTACTACTCTCGTTACGACCGGTCCCCTCCCTGGAACAACTACCAATTTCCCAACGGATAGTCAAGGCTCCACAATTCCGGATGGAACTACAACCATAGTTGTAACCCAGCAGATAACCACTGTTACAACCACTGGGCCGGTCATTGGAACAACAACTCAGTTCCCAACCGATGGCACAGGATCTACAATCACTGATGGCTCTAGTCCTATTACCGTAATTGTTACGGCGCTTCCTAATCAATCTGTTACTACAACAGAAATAGGGACTTCTGCTTACACTACCACTGTGTTCCCCACGAACAGTAATGGTGCAACACTAACTGTAGGAGGAACCGTTAGCGTGATTGTATTCCAAACTCTGGCTAGAACAACGGTGACTAGCATAGGAACTAGTGCCTTTACAACCACCGAAACTCCCGACCCGACAAACATATCCGGCACTATTAGTATTATTGTATACCAAACGCCAACCCCACTTCCAGATATCAGTTGCAACAATGAGGGTCTCGAATTGTCAATCTACAAGAATCCGTATCCTAATGGTCTCGATGGCAGTGGCACCGACATTTCGGCAATGCCTGGCTGGAATGCCGAGTACTTCTTGACCGCTCCTCCTTTATATAGAAATAGCACCAAGACGCCCTCGTTGCAAGCCGCTGATTCATTTAACCCTTTCGGATATTCCACGACTGACGCTATCTTAGCAATCAGTCTCAGGGGATACATTTATCTTCCGGTCAGCAAAAACTATACCTTTTCGATGGGGTACTGCGATGATGGACTAGACTTGTGGCTGGGTGGGCCTGCAAAGTCTGGCTCCACGCTACAGAACCAGGCGGTCAGCAGTCGTCAGTGGCCAAACACTACCACACCCAACAACTTGACGATGTTTATAGAAGGGGGAACATATCTTCCAATGCGTATGCTGTTTGGTAATGGCCATCTAACTGGACACTTTGCGCTTAGTATCGTAGATTCGGATAATGCCATATATATGCAAGATGGGCAACCGTCTCCTTATGTCGTCAGCAGAGTGTGTAACGCTGCAAATGATGAAGGACTGCCTCCATGGAGCGAGCCCGATTACTGTGAAAATACAGGCCTCCAAGTGGCCATATACGACAACTCGCATCTAACTATTAATCCCTCCAACTATACCGCTTATGATCCGGCTTATTATGCAACTCAGACTCCAGACGGTACCAATACTACAAATATTATTGGTGCAGCAATTCCCGCGACGGACCCGCTAGGCTTCTACCCGAGAACGGCAGGCAAATATACTTTACAATGGAAAGGCTACTTTTACGCACCTTTTACTTCAACATACACCTTTAACTTCACTAATGTTGATGACATTGTTTTCCTCTGGACGGGTAACAAGGCGTACAATACTTGGACCCAAAACAATCGCGACGCTGAGGCACAATTGACCCCTGGGGTGATGAATGGAGCTGTCCAGATTACAAAGACTATTACCGCTGGAACTTACTACCCAATACGGATCCAATGGGCTAATTTTGGTGTCGCCGGGTCAATGTCTCTCAATGTCCACGACTCAAATGGCCTCCAATATGTTCAAGATCTCAAAGCATCCAACTTCCTCGTCACTAAACCTTGTTTTGACTCGCAGGGTCCTGAGTTCCCCGCGTGGGGTGCGGAAGGTGGGTCGAATAGCACAGTATCTCCTCTACCGGACACGACTTGTGGCAATCAAGGCCTCGAGGTCGCCATTTATGATAGTCCTTGGGTGAACCAAGGCAATCCGACAAACGATACTGTCGCTCTCGAGTATTTCGGTACCGCAACACCTTATGGCAACACCACCACGAGTACTTTGGGTATTCAAGACGCTGCGCATCCGGCTGGCTTCACACCTCATCAAACTTTCGTCAATGGTTCAGTGGCATATGGTCTCAACTACCGCGGATGGTTTTATGCTCCTGTCACACAGACGTATTCTTTTTCGCTCAGCAATGTCAACGCTGTCATGGGAGTCTGGTTAGGAGATAACGCGATGTCGACATGGACACAATATAATAGCGACCTGCTGGTTCTACAAGGCACTGGTAGTCAAACTTCTCAGACGAGCATGGTTCTACAGGCTGGTAGCTACACGCCCATCAGACTCGTGATGGCAAGCGAGGGCACCGGGAGCTATACTTTTACCGTGTCTGGCGTAAGCGATGGTAAAACTTATGTTCAATCTGGATCTTCTTCCGCATATCTTATCCACAACGCGGCCTGCAGTAATGGAACCACAGGAACATTCCCGGTACTTGCCAAAGAATTCCCACAACCAGATAAGAGCTGCGGTAATGCGGGATTCCAAGTTGCGGTCTTTGAGAATCCTTACATCTGGAATAATGAAGGTACGGCATTCATCAACTGGGATCCAACAACCTTCAAGACGACACCACCGGTTGATAACGGTACCACGTTACTCGCCGGAGAACTGATCCTCCCTAATACTATGCCCTCCGGTATCACTCACCGTCCTGTTCACAATACCACCTATCAATGGCGTGCGTACTTTTACGCACCGCACACGGATATGTACACCTTTGTGATCTCGATGATTGACGCTTATGCGAACTTTTGGGAAGGTCCTACTGCATACTCTGGCTGGACCGATGCTAACTCCGTTAGCGGTGCCTTCCGTTTGACCTCCGCTGTTCTTTCCCGAAACCTGACTGGTGGACAATACTACCCGATTCGTCTGTTGCTCGGAGATAACGGAGGAACCGGCGATCCAGACAATGGAGCCAACTGGAATTTGAATATTACCGATTCCAACGGATTCCGATATGTTCAGCGTGATCTTCCCTCGGCATATCTAGTCGGACAAGATTGTGAGGGTACTTTACCAGCATTCTTGGATTGGGGTCACGAGACCTAGTTGTCTTTTTACCTTTTAATTTGCCATTATATTTTACCATATCTAGTCCGTCAACGCTTCGTGAGGTTTGGTTCGAAAGCAGGCTAGCCTCACTTTACTCTCTATTTCGACAATTTCTGAGGTATGCGTTTAATATTATTCCTGTATTGAGTGTAATCACGTATTATTAGTTTTTTTTAAACCCTTGGGACTCACTGTCGCATTTGGATATAATCATGTATTAATCTAATCAGCATGTAAGTTAGCTAAGAAGAATTAATATATTAAGCTTTACTTTACTCTGTGCTACTCATGGAAATTTCTGATGATCATTCAAAGCAAATCGTACTCATATGACAACCAATGATGCTTGTAGAAATTCTTACATAATGTTATTGTCGAAATGGAGTGTTTGAGGTATTCGCTCCGAATATCCCGGCTGGTCGCTTGCTCGCTCGGAAGCTAAGCAACTTTAGAATAAGATCGAATGATCGATACCTTACCAGAACCGAACGGAAATTTCGAAACACACCAGCCTAATCCCTACTTCTGCGGACAATTTAATTGATTTCGATAACACAAACCTTTGCGAGAGGGGCACATGTGCCAAAACATCCATGCAGTGTGCCCAAAAGTAGGGATATGGTGTCGCTTCGGCTAACCAAAGACTCCACCTGCTGCACCCCGGTCGGGTCCCGAATGGCCCCACAACACAAGCTTTTTTTTTTCGTGTGTGACAAGGCCAAACGGTAGATGTGCGGCATATGTGTTGCCACACGTACCGCATTGAACGGCCGCGTTTCGGAACGACCCGACGGTTTTGGACGCGAACATTGGAATTTCACCCCTGTAGTTGGAGCTATTCGAAGTTCGAGACCGAACGCGGCTTCATATGTGCGAGCTAACTGGTATATTTTGTAACTGATAAAATAGTAGCTTACAGAATTTAATCATTATGTTGCGTAGGAACTTCAATTTTATGTGGATCGGAGTTCAATGCAGCGATGCGGGGAGCGGCGATGGGGCGCGGGGGGTGGGGGCGGTGCATGTGATGAGATTCCAAACTTGGGGATTCCAAAACAAAGCAGAGAGCGGTCGGGGGGCCGAGACAAGGCACACTCGCTTGATAAATATGCTGTCGGTATCCAAAAAGACATTTGTAAAACCACTCGGTGTTCGTGTTGAGGATGTACCAGGTAGATCTTGAATGATCTTGGATAGTTACAGGCGGAGGATAATAGCTAAATTAATAGGATGATATCTTTACGCAGATGTGTTCGTGGACCGACATGAGGGTGCTTTTCACACGTATCGGTGGATGTGTTGTGGTGGTCATTGGAAGTCGTTGATGGAATCCAACAGCGCAGCGCCAATCCAAGCCTACATACCCTGCGGGCTGGGTTGAAAAAACGACTCAGAAGAATCTATAGTATTGTAGTATTGTAGTATTGTAGTATTGTAGTATTGTATATTGCGTGATATCCTCACCTCATGGATATATAGTTATAAAAGCAGACCGACAGTTGTTTGAGGTAGGTATTTTGGCGGTACGTGGCTGATTTAGGAGTCGGTTTCGCCAATTCGCGCCACCGATTAGGCGTTTAGCGAGTAGGATTGGTGACACGACGACAAGAGCTTATTTTGAATATTTCGCATTTTCCTAGGAATTGGAGCAGAGTGCCTTCAGTCAATGAATGGGGCTCCAGTCAACAAGCTATATAAAAGCCTCATGATATCGCACTATTTCCACAGCTAAAATCATCATCATCTTCTTCTTCTTCTCTACTTTCTCTAGCTGGTCTAGAAAAGTATCGTCCAATTCTAACTTATCATCTTTCTCATATATTTCTTTATAATAATTATTTCAATTTTAATTTTTTTTTAGCTAATATAATATAATTGGAAATCATGCGGCGGGAATCATATATCCTCGCCCTGTATAGTATCTGGGGGGGTGTGGCCTTCGCCAGCCCGCTTGTTCGAGCGGGAGGCAGCGGTCTCTTCGACCTCGCCAGAGCCGATCGCAGCGAGGCTCGGATCGCCGCCTTTTGCGAGGTAAAATTTTACCAAAATCTATAGTCGGATGATATATAATCAGATGATATATATGCTAACCAGCTCCATCCAGGCTAGCTTGCGGCGTCACGCACGAGCGGTGAAAGTCCCACAGCCGCGGAAGCGGCAACAGCAGCCGCAGGGTCAACGACCTCAACAGCAACCGAGGCCTCAGCAGCGACAGCAACGACCAGCAGACAAAGCTCAACCACAACTGCAAACGAGCACCCCAGAGAACCAACGGATGAGTCTCTGGGACCGTATTAAAAAGGTACCCGGAGATCTAGTAAATGGGTTCAAACAAGCGCCCAAAGTAGTATCCAAAGAAAATGTCAAAGCCTTCCAAAAGTCTGCTGGTGACCTTAATAAAGGCGCCAGCGAGGTCCCAGGCGCCGTCGTTAAGGGCGGAAAAGCAGTAGCGAGCGTTGAAAATGGGAAAGCTCTCAAGAAATCCGCTGGAGATTTCAAGAAAGGTGTCATAGCGGCCCCGGCCGCCGTGGTCCAAAGTGCGAAAAAAGTGGGCAGCAAAGAAAATGGCGATGCGATCGAAAGGTCTTGGGAAGATCTCAAGAAGGGAGTCAAGGAGATTCCGCCCGCTATGGCAAAGGGTGGTAAGAATTTGAAGCAGGGACTCGAAGACGCCGGGGTGGCTATTTCGAAAGCGCCCGGTCAATTATCAAAGACTCTTTCGGAAGGTTATGATAGATCTGTAAGTTTATATATTCTACGACCAATCTTTTCCGTCAGTAATAATGCTAACAACTAATTTTTCCCTTGAACCTAGTTACCAGTAAGTTCTTACTTCAAGTCTAAATCAGATTATATAGTATCATACTAATTCACGCTTCTAGCCCGGATCAAATGCTAGGAAAGTTGCCGACTCTGTGGCAGCAAATGTTCCACCTCTGGGTATGGCAAGGAAGGCCAAGCAGGTAGTTGCGGCTGTTTCAGGCGCGCAGAAAGCGAAAAGCGCAGTGAATACAGCAGACAAGGCAGGAGATGCAGCCAAATCAGCGGCAAAAGCAGCAAAGGACGAAAAGGAAGTGAAAGAGGGCTGGAAACACTACAAAAAGGTAACAACGGGCATGTACGATGTTAATAGGAAAGCTGGCCAGTACGGCAGGGACCACACCCCGCCAAGTCAAAAGGCTACAGGTAGTACTCCACCTCGTAAAGGGGCTCCAAGCGGTAGGCAGTAGTTTTGGTACAGGAGTGGCCAACAGAGATCTTTGGAAAACTCATGGCTATGATTGGGTGGAAAGCGAGAGCAAGTTCTAGATGTTTTTAAGAATCTATCTCGTGGCATAGAGTATTTCTTCTCGATCCCTTAGTCTAAGGTACAAATCTTGTAAAAGAATTAAAGGTTTACGAATTGGAATGAAGAACTATATTGATTTTACAATATTTGAGTGTGAAACCAGTTCTGCTAGACATAATGGTGTCTTCAATATTTGCCGTTACAGGTAGCTTTACGGATAGGTTGCGTTTTGTTCCACTGACCCATTCTCAGTACGAGCAAGAACGCTCTTCCGTTATTTCCATTCATTCATGCTGCCACTTGTCTTTTCTTGAACTCACTCAAGTCCATTAATCAATAATGTGAAAATGGCGCACGGCTCTGGACATTACGGATCCATCTGCGACACTTTCGATACTCGCGAGCAGCAAGCATCCCTTGTCATGGCGATAATACACCATACATGGACGGATCGGATTCCACGCACACATCCAAGCTCCATTGTACTAAAAAAATCGGTAGAGACCTTCTTTTTACGGCCAAGAGACGTTAAAACATCAACTAGTCCGGTTTTGTAACCAGAAGCAACCACAGGATCTGAAAAACGTCTAACGTCCAACTCATCGCACACCCAACGCAACCCGATAGATACACACACCGAAGTAATATATCTACATCAGAAAATGCAGGTCTCGGAAATACTAGGGCGAACATGACCGAATTATAGCTTCTCAAAAGAAATGCCACGGCGCTAAAAGCGCCACTCTCGCCATCCTCTCCAGGTAGCCAATGACACCTGCAGATGTGAATGTACGCATTGACTGGTATGCAATCTTGAAATTTGGAAGTTTTAGCCATGCGATTTAGCCCAGCTGTTCCAAGAATTTGGTGTTTTCTAGCGTTGGATGGTGCATCTTTGACTAGCCGTATATATTCGGCTCGGATATCCCAATAAGTTCGCCTCTGCGCTGCCGATTGGCCATTGCCTGATGGTTCGAAATTTAGAGTTTTTATACGACACTAATATCTCGCTAGAAGATTTTAAATGTGTTCTCTTGCTATTGCCTTGACCAGGTGTGGCTGGCTCGTCGAGAAGGTATTTTGCTGGTGGGATGAGATGAATGGTCTGGTTGCCAAGGCAGTGTTCTCCCTGGGCTGCTTTAGTTAGTTAGACTCTTAGACGCAGGATGATTATCATCAAACCGTTAGTTTTTTCTTTTGTTTTCTCACGCGCGAGCCGAAATCCTGCGGTCATTGAGCAAAAAGTATTGCACACCGAAGTCCTTTTATAAACCTTGAGGCTGTTTGAAAAGAACCCCGAACTCGTTATTTTCCTTTTGCAATAGAAGTATTAACAAGGTTCAATGCTCAGTCAATCTCTTTCATTTGGAAAAATTACGTTAAAATAAATCATAGGCTAAGCTAGCCCGAAAAAAATGAACCTAAATGTAACTAGGTTCCTTGGCCAAGGCGCCTCGAAAACTGAAAAGCCGAACTCCGAAGGCATATTCGCAATGCTATACTCGAAACGGCCGCATATACATACATGCGTACACTGAAACATTGTCGTCTACGCCTACAAATGTATGCTTCTTTTGGTCGTTTTCCATCCTTCGCATTAGTAAAACCCAGTCTTGGAGCCATCGAAGAGCGCCCTATGACCTCACTGGGTCTTGCAAAATATCCTCGAAAATGTCGCCGAATCAAGTTACAGGCTCAAGTTTTTAATGCAAGTGTGGCGGCGAGTCGTGCTCAGGCAATATTAAATTGCAAGGCACGGGTTGTTTGTGGGAGAAGTGATGTGGGTCCCGGAGAGCAAATTTTTTTCTCGATATTTTACGCAGAGCAAGGTATTGAATCCATCCCAGCAAACCGATCTTCGTTTGCTCACGGGAGATCTTCAAAATGAACAGATATTTTGAGATCTGTGATGACAACATTCTGACTAGCCGGGTTATGGGGAATGGCCGAGTGGATTCGAGATAGAGTCGATGGAAAATATTAACGAAGGCGATTGCTATGGTGTGAGTTAGGTTTATTCGAGAGATTAGATGACTCTACTCGATAAGCCCCAGGCTTTTTTGGAAAACGGTGGTCGCATAGCCATACTTTCCTCTTACCATGCATGCATGCTTGACTTGGAACTTGACCTGGAACTTGACTTGGAACTTGACTTCGAACAGGTTTACAATCTTTTTGTCCCTCAAATCCACGATTGCCAGGTTTTTCAAGATCCCAAGAAACGTGGCGTTTGTGCTAGCATTATCAGGTATGGTTCATCTCAGTAGTCAAATTGATAACTAAGTAGCAGCGGAAGCTGATAAATCACACGCACGAGAGACATCTAGAATCGATGGTTTGCGCGGCATCCGTCATCCGAATAGTCAATTCCCACTGAAATAGCCTTTTGACTGGGAGCTATGCTTAGCCGTTTTGAAAGTATCGAGAATGTCTGTCGGCGTAGTCGATTTGGAACCCCAAAATAAGTATTTAAGCCTACCCTTCGGCCCTCGACAAGATTTGCTCCTATTAACCCGACAATAATTCGAAGAGAACCTCGCGCCTTTATCAAACAAAGATTTCCATCATAAAATACTCCCAGTATAAAGCGTTGCAAAGTAAGAAGTCCTCTCAATCATCTTGCTTGGTATATAATTAGCGTATATTGACACCTTGCTGCCGTTTTAGAATTCAAAATGAAGCTCTCAACCCTCGCTCTTCTCTTTACTATCTCCGCTGTCACCGCTATACCTACCTCCGAAGAACTCGTGGAAAAGAGATCTCTCGGGTGCGGTCTTACTAAAAGAGCCCAACAGTGCGTCTTCAAGGGAAGATCGGCATGCATGGCGTGCTGGCCTATATGTCGGTGGGATGAGGCAGGCGGCGTGTGTTCCGGAGGTATTTGTTAAATATCCTTACTGAGGTACGTGCCATTTGTTCGACGAAGCTATCATGAGATTAGCTAATGTATAATCTAAAACTTAAGGCCCCTCCACTTGTGGATTGCGGGAGTTTGCATGGGCAGAGAGGTCATCTGAGGATATATAAATTGACTCGTCTGGGATGATATGTTACGGAAAGTCTGAAAACGATGCTCTAGTTGGTAATGAAGATGATCTCGTAGCTGCAGACTGATAATGGGGAAGAGGAGAAAGCTAGTTGTTACCCGGGATTTTAACTTTCACTACTGTCATAAATCAGTTTTTGGTTAATTGGTCATATTATTTTTATTTGTGTATGATCGAAGTATAGTGAATATTCGGTGCGAGTTACACTAGTACGATAGTGCAATTGAATTACAAAGCTCACAAAAAGAGACTCTCAATCAGAGCTATCGACTGGTATGCTTTAATTTATCCCAGCATCAGTCATACAGCATTCCGCACTATGCACATGTAGCGTGATCCTCCTTGCTAGTCTCGCTAGTTACTTTCAACGTCGTGGTTATTACTTCGCATGATGACTACATTAAAGTTCGTGGCAGGCCATCGAGAACGGCCGCCACACGTGGCTAAAACTTAAAGAAGAATAGCCGCCAAAGTTAAAGATAAAGTTTAAAAAGCGGGTTCATGAGCAAGTTTGCTCTTACAATCATTCGATCAAACTGTCAAGCGCTATAACCTCCGATTCCTAGTGACTATCATACCAGCCGACCCTAAGCCTTGTCTCGCAAAGCTAGTCTCGACGCATCAAGCTGAGGGAGCTTCGATCCACCGAAATTGCAAAGGCCTAGCCGTATATTTGCAACATAGAACGACATGGTGCTAACAGAATCCTCTGTTCCACCGGCATTTCCAGCGCTTCAAACCTCGGATACATCGGATTCCGAAGCCGACCATAGTATCCCAAATTCAAACATCTCAAACCGCATTGCGGAATCGAAAGACGACTCTAAACTCTGCGAATGCAAAAGCAAAGACAAGGCTGACAACCACAAGGAGGAACTGGAGTGGGTTGTGCATTTCGATATTAGTTGTACCATTGGTAAGATCTCACTTCGAATACTTGACCAATAATCAAGTTCGAGGTCGGCTGACTCGGCTGTGTACATAGAAGATATCGCTGTCATCGTTCTCATCTTTATAGAGCTCATATGGTTCTTGTTAATCCAGAGGGGCCTCAGGTTAAACAACCTCAAAGTTTTCTCCGCCGCAACGCGGACGTGCCTTTGGTTAGTTATGGTAGCCTATTGTGTGTGTAGGAGTTACGGGGCAGAATTAAGACAGATTATGAGGCGACTGTGGTTAGTTGGGCTCACATTTTGCTTCCTCGCGCTTATTCTTATAGTTAAACATGGAGGGTATCGGGGAATCATTTGCACATTCTCAACAGATTTTTTTGCCTCGCTGTACAATTATCTCGCTGAACCTTTTAGCTTCCGACAAAATCCGGGCCACCAGGATATACGAAAAATTGAATCTATACCTACGAGTTAGGTGCTATTTAAGGAACCGGACTTGGACTTTGGTTGTCGCTCGAATAGCAGTTGTTTACCTCACCCGAAACTTTCACCATATCGTATCTTATTTTTGATTGCAAAAGTTGGAAGCTTGAAGCTCGTTACCCGAGGGCCTTGCCATACCTACTAGTTAAGTTATATTGTCGTGAGATTATGAATACATTCCCCTTCTTATAAACACCCTAGAATCCCAAATATTAACCAAACTGAACGCTACCAAACCTCCGATGGTATTTGCGTAAATAGCCCTAAATTCTTAAGAGAATGGCCAACTATTTTGAAAGTAAACTTTGATATAGTGATACGGGCAATAAATGTCGAAACCCGGTGTGTTTCAGGTTCATGGACAAATAGATCTGCTTAAAACTCCGCTGTAAACGCTATCGTGCGGTAACTGCCATGGGCAAATCTCCCATTCAAGTTTCCTTGATCTTTTTGGTATTAATATCCGATAGCAGAATTGTCTAACCCATTTTTATAATGCTAATGATTCCATAGAATCGAATATGTTGCCCAGAAGACAGCTATCGATAGGATCCACTTGTGTAGCAGGCTTCCAATTGGCTAGAAATTCTTTTATGTATTGGTAGCTCGCCCGCCTATCTTCTGTCGCTTCAAGAGCTATCATATAACAGCCGGGATCTACTGCTAGAAATAATGCTAATGCATCTAAGCGCCCTTGGAAGACGCTTTGTGCGATTGCAGATGTATAATAGGTGCATGGAGCATAAATATCTACTCCTTCCTGCAAGAGATAGGTTAGACTGTTCATGTTTCCTTCAGTTAAAGCGCGCCCCAGTGGTGACACAATTTCGGATCCCCATGTACCCGAACTAAAATAAGACTCAGTAACACTGAAACCTTTTTGAACTAAAACCTTCAAGATTTCCACATTTATACTGGCTGCTTTAGATACCATATTTACGCGGACTTTTGGTGATAAAAGGATTGAATCAATCCTTCTAGAGGCAAGATTGTCGGTTGGAGATGATCCGATACATAGTGTGATAAGAAGATCCATTAAATAGATCTTATGAGACGCCATCGCCAAACACAAAGATTCTAGATACTCATCTTCACACTTAGGTTCGAGTTCTTCGGTTATTTGAGAGAAATTGTATCCTCCAGCCAGCAGTGACTGAAAGATTGGGACGATACTATCGTATAAGGCGGTTTCCGGAAGCCTTTTACATATAATAGTAAAAGCTGCAGAGACTAATGATGGCATGACCGATCGATACCGATGCTCAAGAATCATCGTTTTGGCAGATTGGACATCTCCCCTTTCCAAAACTGAAGCGAACTGTAAGCGATAGTCTTGAATACGCTGGCCCCAGTGTTTTTGTATATTATTAATATCTGCTTGCTGGACCGCTCGGATAAACTCAGTGGTGACAATATTTTCACAGTGGGCATATGATCGTATTCGCTGAACGAGGCTATCGACGTTCGATGTTTTAGAGAGGAGGTAGCAAAACAAGAGGGAGTCTAGCAATGAGAACGCCACATCAATCGCTTTTATCGGAAATGAGATCGTAACCGAGACAGTTTTGTTCGGTAATTGTGCCTTCCCGATATACTCTGCGAGTTCGTCCGACAAATCCCTGTCGATGTTGGCACCAGCGTTGATTAGAACGTCGAGAAGTTCGATTTTCGTATTCTTCAGGAACAAGTTATTGTCTTTTGAGTAGGTCCAGGCCTTCCATACACTAAATTGCCAGAATTCAGTATCGTTAGGCTGGGCACCAAATGCCAGAAATCGTTCCAATACGTATGGTAAATGTAATCGTGGCGGCGCTTCTGTAAAGCTAAACGGATTTGGTTCGAAAAGCCAAATCGGGGTTATATCTAGTATTGGAATGGCATTGATCACGGATGTGAAACGTTCCTCAATCAAACTGGGAGCTTTATATATTAGAGTCTCGATTATATAATCCGTGAGATCGGGCTGTACACAGGCCATGCATACAACGAGCTGGAGCTCTACTATGAACAATGGATGATGCTTTAAATGAAACATCCACCTTTCGCGTACAAGATAGGCACTTTGCTTGATCAACTGCCCAAAGTATTCTTTGTTCAAAATTCGTAGTATATCACTCGGAGTACGATACTCGGATATGACTGTAGGAACTAAGTGCTGTCCTATGAAATTAAGTAAAACCAGAACGATGTCCTTTTGAAATAGAGCTATTGCTCTTAAAAGCAGTGGTGGCAACCACCCTTTAAATCCAAGATCGAGTAATATTTTCAATTGGTCCGCGTCATTTGTGAATAAGGGCCTGTTCTCCGTTGACCAACCGGAATATATGAAGCCCGCGTCTTCAATAAAAGAAACAGGCACCAATTCCGGTTTCCAAACTTGTATGAAAGGAAGCATGTCGCCCCGGTAAAATTTGCAAGCATGTAGCAGCCAGACAGCGTGGACCGGTGATAATAATGGACACTCCGTCTCTTGAATGTGCCTTACGACTCTTGTTACTGACGTTATTCTTTTTTGAAGGGGAGTTTCATCTAGGGCTTCCCGGAGAATGTCGTATGGGTTTATCATAATATTTGGGTGCGATTCTTGGATTGCTTGCAGCATCTCATGGTCCCCACGTAGAAGAAACGTTGTCCAAAGAAGCTCACAAGTTGCTAATATGGAAACAGAGGTGTCCGAAAGCAGTTCTGAGAGTTGTTTCCGAGCTCTCATTTCATTGACTTTATCCAAAAGTTGGTCAATCTCTTCTGAGTATTCGTCTATCAGATTGTTTGAGAGTTGATAAATAATGCATCGCAACAACGCAAAATGAGGCTGCCGCGGCAGTGTGCTAATTGAAAACTGCGTATCGGCTTGGTGAGCCAGATGTCGGGTTGCCCATTGGTTCAACGATCGACTAGCTTGCCAAATAGGTAGACTGTAAACTGTTGAAAGTGGGATATGTCGTTTAGTGACTAGCAAGAAGTGTATTTCTTCAGCTGGTGGCGTGCGGATTTGAACAAAAGGCTGTATAGCGAGAACGGCATCTGCGACCTTGGTGCTCTCCTCTGTATCAACCATCTAATCAGTACTCCATTGTCATTTCTATCTAAAGGAGCACAGTTGATCAGGTAGCGAGAGGGTTACCGGTTGGGATCATCATCTCGGTGAAGGTGATGTTACGTGTAATCCATTTCTTTATCCTCTTTGCTGGAATGTCTGCCACACCGTTGAGCATAACCTCAGATGAAGATTTTCCCAGTTTCTCGCGCTCAATGATTTTCTTATATATACCACGGTATTCCCGGTGATTTAGGCGTTGTCTACAACCCCATTTATTGAGTCGGTCCCGGTATTGGCATTTACTGTCGTTAAATCATTGTCAGCACAAGTTCTTATTAGATGAACACGAGTTACAAGCAAGGGAACTCTATGAGAGAAGTTAAAAAGAAGCCTAAAGTACTGACGTCGCGTTTAAGTTATAAGCTTTGTTAATCTCGTCGCGCACTTCGTCTAGTTTTAATAGACGTACGGAAAATAAATATTCTGTCTCTCTTCTAATCTGAGGGTCGTCAAGTTTATCACAACGCGGTGCCCTTTTTCGGGCTTTTGTGGACACAAGCCCACTGGATGACATGTTGAAGTGGGAGTGAAAAACGAGCCTCGGATACAACGCTTTTCTGTTCGTCCGGTGCTGGAACAAAGGACAGTAGGGTTCCGCAGGCTGATGTTACAGAGTTGCGAAAGATAAGAGAGAATTTGATAGAGGATAGCTCTAGAAAACGTTGTGTGTGTCTTTCAACTTCGGCTCAGTGTATGCTTTGAAGGCTCCTGAAGCAGTAATCGAGCTCAAGAGAGGTTGACCGCGACCATTTTATAATTAAGAAACTCACAGCGGCTACGAGGGGAAACCGCATCGTCTGTTCCCGATCTTGTTTTTAGCACCAATAAAGGAGGGTGACTTTGTATTTCGATTGGTTGATTTCGTCTCTCGTTAGGGGTTGGAGCGAATCCTGCCTGCCAACAAGCTGCATCATGCGTCTACAAAGAGGATGCATGGGTGCGAGCGTTTGCAATATGTTCAGCCTCATTGTGTGGCGTCAATGACGAACGTGAGATCTCTATCGAATTTTTGATCGCGAAGCAGGCAAGGCTTTCTCTGCCAATTTGCAAGGGCGAGTATTTCTTAGGAATGCGGTCTCTTTTCAAAGCGTTTGTTCAATGTCGCAGAATTGTCGATTCGAAGGCTGTCCGAGGCGTCGCGTCAACTCCGAAGGCTCGCTTCGCTTGTCGGTAACTACAGGTTACGGTTCCTGGGCACCTCTCTTTCCAATGCCGAGGCCGTCTCTCGTGCTGCAAGACCGCTAGAGCTTCGCAACACACGAACTGGAAACCATACCTGCGTTGGCTTGAAAAATGATATCGCCAGTGTTCTGTGCTGGGCTGGGGACAAGACCGGTTTTGTCAAGGAGAATCTGACTTGTCGCGGAGAGCTACGTATAAATATGAGTCTTGATTAGATTGAGAGGTGTTTGTATATAGCTAGGACTAGGGCAAATCTGTATGAGAATAGCAATGACCAACGCTAATCCTACGATCTTAGTCTCGCGGTGAGATGAGCTCAGTTGTCAGGTAACTTTTAGCGAGTGAACTTGACCGTCCTAGCTACGCAAGTTTCGAAGCTCAAGGTCCAGCATTTCACTTCAAACACTTTCAGTGAGAGAGATAAGTAAGAGACTTCATTCAACCGCAGCCTTGAGTAATATTACGCTGCTTCTTGACCGTATCGGAAAGGTAAGTGATATACGCTGTGCGCGTCTGCTGACCTAATATAGCAGGCAATTGGTGTTGCGTGTGAGTTTGGCAATGTCCAATATAAAGGTTGAGTAAGGATTCTGATGACAATAATCGTATCCCCGCTTTTCAACCACTAATCTTCGGATTTGAAATTTTTGATATGGAAGATAATGTTAGTTTTTTATCAATATATCTTTTTGCTAGCTTCCAAATTTCGGCAACGCGCTTTATAAACATCAAATCTGAAGTTACATTTGTTAATGTGTGATAAAAAAAATCCGGCAAGTAATCTTCCCGAGCTTCAGCTCCTGATCTTACAAGCTTGTGGCATATCTCCTTTACTACTGGAAAGATATCTCTTATTGTTGATAAATCTATATATTTGATGTTGAGCTTCTTGATCTCTGCTATGTATTGATATTCCACCACAGTAGTTGATACCTAGCTAAGAGTTAGGTGGCACTCAAGGAGATGTCCATAAAATCTATAAGTCTACGCTTGTATGCAAGTCTGTTGCCAAACTTCACCAAGCATCCGTATACAATTCAGTCTTGTCCCCATATTTCGCCGGTATAACCCATTCTTGACTCCCACGAACTATTAGTTCGTTAAATTTTATCAAAGCGATTTTTTAGGCATCTAAGTATGTATTATTAGGCATTCACACGCGTGTATTCGATCAAAATGATTCGGGCGATTAGCGAAACCCTAAAAATAAGTCATAGCTTATTAAAGTTTATGAGTGGGTTTTTGAGTGAAAGGACAGCGTTGTTGTAACTCCCAATTTTCTCTGCAACCACTGACATTATCCCCCGCATCGCGACGTTTCTATAAGGTTAGCTGTGTACTCAAAGCGTACGAGACCATGGTATTTTCCAAATCCGATACTTCACTCACGGGACAAGAGCCCGTAAGAGCAACTATACCGAACTCTGGGACAGACCAAAGCATATTCAGCCTTTCGGGCAAGATCGGAGATTTAGACAAAAACTCGAGCACTTGCGCTTGTTTATCCAAAGACAAGGCTAAGGGAGAGGTTGAAAAGAAACTGGATTGTGGGTCCAAGAAATACGTATTGGAGATCCGTCGTACTTTTGCGATACGTAAGTTTACGCTAGTGTTCAAAGCAGCGAGGCTCTAGAACCAAACCTCAAATCTGCTAACCAGCTGGAACGTCAAAATATAAAGATGATATAGTGACTATCATAATACCCAGTATACAACTTACCTGGGTTCTATTTTTCTGGAGAGGTCTTGTTTTCAACAACTTCAAAGCTTTACCAACCGCGACTTGGGCTTGTTTATGGTTATTCGGTTTTGCTTGCTCCATAACGGTGAGCCGGGGGGCTGAACTACGCCCAGTGATGGCAAATTTGACTCGAAATGGGCTCATATACTATTTCATCTCCCTCTTCCTTGTATTGTTGCATGTGGGGAATCATGAATACTCAACTTTCAAGCAAGATTTCGTGATCCCTATCTTGGATTCCCTAACCGATCTTTTGAGCCTATCAGAAATGAGTCGAAAGCAGCTTCTATCTTTCTTTTAAAGCCAAGGAGAATGTCGTGTACATAACCGTTGGTATAGCCGCTTATTTTGCAGTATCACGGCCTTATTTTGACTTGTCTCGCAAGCCAGACTTCAAACTTTGTGTCGTATCCCGTATCGTAAATAAGAAATAAAATAGAATAAAATCTTTGTGTGCAAAACGGGTTAAACAACAGCTGGGGCGTGCCAGTTTCTCTGCAACGATAGGGTTGATACTCGAATATGGGCGCCGCTTCAGCATTTGGATTGGCTCGTTGCAGTTTGGCTGGGCGCGTGGGCCATCTCTGGCTTCTTATTCTCCCACCGTTCCAGCTTTAGATCCAGCTCCATTTCTTCTTCATTCTTCCTCCTCTTCATCGGCCTCACATTTTTAACCGTTGCCAGCCTCATCTTTATCTTCGTCTTCGTCTGTCTCCGTCTTCTTCTCGTCATGACCAGCAGCATCAACATCGCCTTCACTATTTGCGTCGTATTCAGCCTTGCTTCCGGTATTCTCATCCTAGTTTTCTTGTGCTCGCCTGCAAAATTGGGTTCCATGGTTCTTCTTCGTTATACCGGCCGCTTTCGTCCTCGCAATAGGCGCCCTAGATATATTGACACAAGGGAGCTTCCGTCCACACCTTAAAACTGCGAAGCATTGCATATACCTCATCGTCTTCATCGGACTTGTTTGTTGGGTGTGCGACAACTATGAAGTCACCAAACTGATACCATGGCTCGTGGAAACAGCGTCCAAAAAACTTGATCTGGACCGTCCCGCCTTCATCACAACAGCCGACCCACCAAATGGACTTATCACTCGGCAGACCTCACCCATACGCCGACAGCACGATAGTGGGTTTCTATCATCTCTGCAAAAAATGTGTTGTCCTTGACTCGTGTGGCTGGTGTATGAGCAGTCTGCTCGCGAGCCACATACGTGCGCTGATTATCAACGTTCTCGGTTTGCGATTTATTTTAGGTCGGGTTTGGATGCTGCGCAGCGGCCGCCTAGTAAAAGAATAGAACGGTGCATATTGTAGACTGGCAGAGTTCATTTTCATGAGATGCGTTGTATAAGAAACTGCTGTTGTAATTTCGAACGCGCTGCCTTCAAATGCACGCACTTGGCGGTGCTTTGTGTAACACGAATCAAACCCTCCTCGTTCCACTCAAGTGCCGAGTCATGGGCCAATTTAGGTGTGGGCGAATGATATGATCGCACAGCAAAAGATAAACGAGAGCCAGAGTGGGCTTCGCACTTCGGCAGTTGAACTGAAACATAATGTTTCTTGGCGCGGCTCTATCCTCAGGCAAAAACTGGGGGAAGGAAGCTGTCCTGGGGTCCGCAAATTGGATTTCGCTGCCTGATACGATTTTCACGTCGGATTTTCATAGGCTCGCTGGGTTTGGGAAAGAGCTTGGGTTTGTGAGATTGACAGGGGTGCACGTGGGCCGTTGGAAGAGCCAAAGAAATCAGCCGCTCAAAATTTCTGATAAATTCATAGCTGAATGGCGATGTTGTGAGCAATTGGAATACATAGATGCATGTATATGCACGATTGAGGAGAAGAATATAATAGCGTATAGACGCTTCTGTTAAACATGTTGTGGAGAAGAAGCTATTTAAAACTAGGTGATACCTTTCTGTCCCACGGGAACTTGCATGATTGGTTGGGTACACCAGCGGTCGGCAAATATGAGGCTTTGAAATTAGAAACCGGGATCCCCTGTACACCTGCAAGACCAAACGGTTTCTGTTGTTGGAGAAATCTGTGCCTTAGACATAGGAGGGTGACAAATATTGGCAGGACATGGGCACGGCGCCTTGGGATACCAATTTAGCGTGCAAAAAATCACGGCCACCGCAGCTCACTCGGCCGTCTGAATTGATAAGCATGATTCGTTCACCCATGATCCTAGGATAGCACCAGGCCTGAAACTGAGACCTGGAAGCTTAATTCCTGGCGGTTCTTAAACTGTGGCACCCGCTAATGGGAAATTCGAGATTTTTCATGTTTCTCTTTCTAAGTTTTTGCAATTTTACACTAGTCATTTGCATCTCGGTATCGATAACCTTGACCAGAATAAAAAAACGAAAGAGCGACATCCAACTATTCGAAGCGACATACACCAAGTATGGGTGCTAGGATGATCCTATAATCTAATCCATATAGCATGCTCATACAGTTTTGAACAAACTTCTACGATTTGATAATATCCTCCCAATCGTGTCTTTCTCAGGGGCTTTCATTTACATAAGCCTCAAGTGCTACCAAGATGTCGACAAGTTCAAATTCCCCGTATACTCTCGATCCGATCAAGAACTTCTGCGCGATCAGTGGGCAATCCAGTTAGTCAACGCACCATCGTATAGAATCAATATATCAAATGATACTGACATAGCATCCAACTGTATAGCACTTGTCCTCGACAACACCCTCTATGTCACGACCGGTTACGCGCCAGTAATAGACAACGGCACAGTCCGGATAGCATCAAGCCCGTGGATCCGCGCCATAGATCTCTCCCGTTCCTTCTCCCTGAACAACACTGCATCTGTGACCACCATCCTCCCACCTTCCATCGTACCTGTTGACATACCCGACGTCCAAGGAGCTTCATTCTGGTACGACCCCGGCTCAAAATCGGTAATATATGCGCAAGGCAATCCGACAGTCGAAGGCGGTGTCATCCGCGATTCGTCCCAGGTATCGTTCGGAACGAACGGGAAGACCTGGATAGGACAGTTTCAAGAACAATCTAAAACCTTCAAGCCATGGCAGGAGGAAGACACACCATTTCCAGGACAAGCAGGCTTGACGTCCTCCTTGCGTCGCTTTTTCGATCCCGTGGGGAGGAAGGGGTATATTTATGGTGGAACAGTGCAGACCGGTGACGCCGATACAACAGGACAGAGAAATCAACTATTAACGTACGACGCTGTTGCACAGTCATGGAGTAATAAATCCACGCCATATGGCGCGTTTGATGATGTCGGCGCAGCGATACCATATCGTACCGCTGCCGGAAAGCTATTGGGATTGGTCTTCGGCGGGAATCTAAACGGGACCCCGTTGAGTATGACTACGATATTCATCCATGATACCGAAACAGATACGTGGTACCGTCAAGATACAGGGACGGATGAAAACAACGCACCGATAGCGCGGGGACATTTTTGTGCGACATCGATACAGGCACCTGATAATAGCAGCACGCAGATATTGATCCACGGCGGGTTCGGGGCGACGCAGAAGAGTGATATCTGGGCTCTTTCACTTCCGTCATTTACATGGACAGAGTTGGAAGCTTCTTCGCCGGATTTCCTTCCAGGACCCGGTTTGAGATTGCAGCCGAGTTGTAATATTATTAATAATAGGATATTATCAATATTTGGAGGGAGGAATTTGGTTGATGGGGATACCGGGCATTGCGATACAAACCAAAATGCGCTGTTCATGTACGATTTGAACAGGAGGAACTGGACATTGCGATATGATGCGACAGACACGAATCAGTATAAGGTGCCGAAGGAGGTATATCAGGCCATCGGCGGAAAGTATGTCTTGAATGCAATCTATCTATTCATTTGGATTTGTGACATATTTGAATGACGCTAACATGGACTGTTCACTTGTAGCTCCTCAGGATACGCAACAATGACAGCCCCCAAGGGCGGTTTCGCAACCCCGACGTTAGCAGAACTATTCTCCCTCACAACGCCAACAGAGGTCAGCCCCTCGACAACCTCGCCAATCGTACCGCCAGACACGAGTCCGAAAAAATCAAATACTGGTGCGATAGCCGGCGGAGTGGTAGGTGGTGTTCTAGCGCTAATTCTCGCCGCCGTCCTCTTCTGGTTCCTCCGACGGAGGCGGCAGAGATCCGTACCACCAGAGTTACCACTAGCAGAAGGATATCCACCGCTACCGCCTACACATCACGGTCATACCGTGGAAGCACCGGGTCCAAATGGAGGTATTATAATGGAAGTTGATGGGTTCCCGACTCGGCCAAAGTATAGCGAGTTACCGAACGGGGAGCATGAAGTAAAACCCCCAGAATCGAATATGCCAAATATGGTTGTAGCAGAGCTACCTGCCGAGAATCATCATCCGGGACCGAGATTATATAACTAATTTTCTTGACGATACCTATTCTGTTCTTTCGATCGCTTCAGTTCATGTCTGGATGGACATGGGAAACTCATTTTTAGATCTACGATATGTATATAATATTACTTGCACAAGATACCCTTCGACGCCGTTCTATTTCCTATATACGCATGCTCAATCAATGCAACCAATGTCAAATTCAAAAATCCCAATCCAACGCCCTGTAATGCCTATTAACCACCGTGAAACAGCATGATTCAAACAAAACCAATACCAAAGAACATGATATGATGTAAGAATACCTACAGCCTCCTCAACCTCTCCAGCTCTGCCTCGATCCACCCTTTCTTCTTGACCCATACTTCAACCCCACCATTCACAACCTCCCAAATTCGCAACCAGCCTCCCAACTCTTCATCATCCCACAGATCCCCCGCAAATCTTGCATCATACTTTGCCATCCTTGTCTCATAAATACCCCTCAGCCCCCAATATCTATCCACGCCCCCGCTTCTCCCATCTAATTCACCGATCCACATTGTCCACTCTGAGTTTTGGGGTCGCAGTTCGGACGGATACACCGGAGTCAACGCTGTCGGAACGGTATATATGTCTCGAAAGTTTAGAACACAGGTTACCGTAAACGTCGCGGGGTCGACCAATACCGATCCAATGTTCAATGAATTATGAAATAAGGTTAACGCAGAATACTGGTCAGGAACCGCGGGTAGCAGGCCTAACAGCCCCGCCAGCCGCCGTTTTACGCTTCTAATCTCCTTGTGCCGTCCGTTTCCCCCATTCATCGCCAGCGATGACCCCTCTGCGGCTTGAAAAACTTGCAGACATAGATCTGCTAGATCTGTAATCGGTGCTAAAGACTCCGGATCATTCCCAACATCTTCATCCGCACCAAGGAACGGACCAAGTAGGAAACTCTGTTTCGGTTTTTTCGCCTCCGATTTGAAGAAGATATTCCCGATTCGGTCGATGTTAAGTCCTGCCGCATTCGAAGCTTTCATAATCTGACATTGGACTCTCGCCAAGCCGTCTAGTAGCGTCGCACACTTTTTCCGATCCTTCAGAGCGCCGTTAGTGCCGCCTTCTAATGAAGCTACCGAGCGGCCTTTGAGTGATCTGACGACGAGGAAGGGTACTTTTGCTGCATTTGAGGGGTCGAGGTTGTGGTACGCTATTTCTGGTGTTGGTATTGCAGGACAGTTTCGGCGAATGAATGATATTGTAGCTATCTCGGAGAGCATTTTTGTCGGTTCTGAGGGGTTTGTGGCAGATAATGGGATGAGAATTTGATAAGGTAGCGACGGGTTTACGATTGAGAAGAGTTTGTAATGTGGGAGAGTATCTACATAACTTCAATTAGCAATCGGCTCTTCCTAAACGACTTAGGAGGTGAACTTACCGTTCAAGATTAGTCTCTCGGATCCTCGCAAGGGAACACCCATCTCTTTGACTACTTCTAATAATCCGTTGACGTTGAATCTAACCGGCGGTACCACTGATTTCGTATGTTGAGCGTATTCCCTATCTATTTCCTCCCATGATTGTCCTCCCTTCCCGCTTACAACTTCAGGCCGTGGGTCTTCGACCCCATCCGACGCCAGCGGCATCCCGGTATCCCCAGGATGGACTTCCAAAGATGTATAAAACTGCTCGTGATGTAGCTGTTCGTTCGCAAGATCGGTGTCTCGTCTCACCGGTGGCGTCCTCGTTCGCTCGACAGGCAAAGGTGGATCATCTGCAATTCGGAATTTCGGTGTGATTCGTCCGTCCGATTCTTCGTCGGATTCGTCAAGGGTACTCGGTGGCACGATATTATTCTGCCATCTAAATACCTCCGTTCGACCGTTGGCATTGCCGTTTCCATTCCCGTTACCGTTGCCGTGAACGTAAGCGTGGGCGTGTCCGTTTGCAGCCACATTGTGGTGATTATTCACAAGGTACCGCCCGCCCACTTCCTCTCGATTATAATCCTGTAGGAACTCGCCATTTTCACGATCGCTTATATTATCCCCATCGTCATCTTCGCCATCGTCGTAACCATCTCCATCCTGGTTTTCGAGGGATAGGATTTCGGAATCTTTAAAGTCGTCGGAATCGTCACGGAGTTCTGGTTGTTGCTGGGCGCGAGAGTGGGTTGTGCTCCGCGAGGGGACACGCGTGGATGCTAGAGGGATATGAGATGCATTGTTGGTCGTGGTAAATTGTGACTGTTTGATTGGTGACTCTGGACGGCCGGCTGCGACTGCCGTCTGTCGCGATGTAGCCCGTCTGTTGATGAAGTTTTGGAGGGAAGTCATGATCATTATTTTGCCGTCAGGGTTGTCGAGGTCGCATGTTGTCGCTGTTGAGCCGAAAAGGCTGAAAAGGGCGTTTCGCCAGGACGACGTGTTGTCCTCGTGTAACAATAACACGGGTCACGTGAATTAACCATCATCGTCAAACAAGCGATCCAACACGTGCAACACAAAGCCGGCTAAAAACAGACCCTGGTCGTCCGGCTTTAAAGATTCTTTTTTTCAAACCGACGGAAATGAAAATACGACTGGTTGGCGCAACGGTAGCGCGTTCGACTCCAGACAGTTCTTAATTTGGCTGTTAGCAATCGAAAGGCTAGGCGTTCAAATCGCCTACTGGTCATCCTTCCGCTTCCTTTTTGCAGAATTTTTGGCTAAAGTGGTAATCCTTTTTGTGCTGCACCAGTTGTGTGTACTAGTCTACTCCGTCGCATCACTGCGGATTTATTTGCGTTAAGTGTTTCCTAAACAACGTTAGTGTGGGGATGAGTTCTTAAATCTCTACGAGACTAGCCGTTGATGGGAAACATTGGTCCGGTGTGTGGGATCAGAGGAACTTGGAGTCTGAAAAATGAGTCAATGTTACCATACTTTTACAATTGTAGTACAGACCGGTATTACGTCTATGATAAAAAGTCGGGGATAGTAGCTTTTTTTTTTGGGGGGGGGAATATTTCGATGCTTTCTGGCATAGAAAATTAAATTTACTTTTTACTTTCGCGAGGATTTAATTCCGCAACCAAGTTGGACTAAAAAGGCAAGAGAAAATTAACACTCTACATTGTGTTGGTGGCCTAAATATCTATCATCGTTGATGTTCCTGTGTACTCTTGCCAGCCCGACAGTTGTCTCCGAGAAGCTAGAGCTCTTAGTACTCGGTTTACTATGGATACTTATCATCGAGTGCGAAAGGGTCATACAAAGAATCCTATACTGTCCGAACAGGAAAGCACTCGCAGACACATGTGCATATAAGCGCTAATCTTTTGCGATGCTGAGATGCTGATCATTAAATCCAGCGAGGTTGCACCAGTGTCATACCCCAGCGCTATTCATATCTAGATCGCACAAATTCACTGGGTTTTCTCTTTTTTTTAAACCGTCCATTAAATTACTTGATCATTAACCCCTCTAATAATAGAATTACAATTAAACTCCAATTAATGGTCCGTTGCACTCATTGTGCAGCCCTGCATTTGCTACGACATTCCATAGAGTGGTGTCGAACCGCTGGCCCTTCCAGCCACCACCTGCCAGCGAACCGACCGCACAAGCACTGTAGATTGATTCCGCCACGTCTGCAATCTCAGCACATGGAACAGTTATGGTCGAACCGGACTAGAGATTTAGTATAAAATTAGTATCTATCCTTTAATCTGATGACGCAGGTATCATAGATCGAGTATTGTAACTTACATCGCTGCAAAGATATAGGGCGATTCCCTGTCCGCAGAACATTGTGGAACAGCTATGAGGAGCGACACCGCAGCCGATCTTTCCCCATTCACTGCGGAACTTGGCTACGTCAGAAAGAAAGACGGAGGAGTTTGGTACCGGGTTGCCAGCGACTTGGCCACAGATCGGTCCACCTTTGAGCCAACGAGGGTTCAAAGATAGAGACTTGTCATCGACTGGAGCGGCAGAGACAGCAGACGCTAAGACAGCGAATGCGGTGGAAATAGTACTGAACTTCATTTTGAAGGTGGAAAAAAGTAGATTGGAGAACAAAAGATACAATTAACAGATCTTGTAGTGCTATCGCGGTTGATTAGGCTGGGCTGTGAAGATGCTCTTGACTAAGTCAACTCGACAAGCATGAAAGCCCTCTTTATATAATTTCCCAAAATTGAGAGCATTAAGGGCTTCGAATCCTATGTAGAGAGCCTGCTATCCTCACAGCAATTCATTTCGAGGCCCTCCGATTTCAAACAAAATTCTTCCGGCCTCCGATGCCCCCTTCACGATATCACCGGGCAAAGCTGTAACTAGCCCGAAGAATTAATATCTGTCATATACATGCACATGCACGCCTTCCGATTGTCGTGCCAGCACCGTATGATATCTCTGAGTTGCAAGTCCGAGTTTTCGTGAATCCAGCTTGGACTTTCCAGGTTGATATCAGCTGTGCCCCTTCAACACGCTGTTTAGCCCCCTTATGAACAAGCATTTTATAAAAGCTAAGCTACTTCGCCGAGCTCCGATTTACGACTTGGACCACTCGGTTGTATATATCTGACGCACGCTGATGACTCCTTCAGCAGGTTTTAATTTTCAGGCAATCAAATACCATGTCAAAATCTTACCGCTCGGAAGTTGATAGCGGCTCAATGGGCAATATTTGTGCGATGTAGGATGCTTTTCGCGGGCTTTGTTTGATTTTGGTAGGTGCCATGTTCGCGGGCCTCATTCAAATATCCGGTGTCTTACCTAGTTTAGCGGCTTAGATTTGATTGATTTTGATTCGCTGGGGGTGCTCATTGAACCTTCTAATTGGCCTGCGGTAACTTCCGGGCAGGACCAAAGGGCACAGTTTCAGAGCAGCATGAATCGAACGCCGGGTGGGCTTGAAATTTCGGCCCGCTAGGTTGCAGGAATAGAGATTTCAGAATATGATTTTCGTGTTGCAAGGTATAGAATAGCTTCGGGACTAGGTAGAGGATATATCCGGGTATTATGAAAGCCGACGAGATCGATCCTAAATTACCATCGACTTCTGCAGATAGATCCTAGATCAAATGAAGGCCGAACGTAGTCTTTTGTAAGCAGAGAGATAATATCTGCTCAAAAAAACTCTCAGTCCTTCAGTGCTACCAGCTTTATAGTGTCGCTAAGCAAGGAGAGGCGTATTTGCATCCTGGAACAAGCATGTATATGCTCAATTATTCTCGCAGCCTGCGGCCTTAATCTCGATGGCACCCATGTACGTATTTTGGACATCTCCATGGCCTAAACTTTCATTAATTCAAGCTAGATGTACATGCGAACTCCGTATCCCTAACACGAATAGAGATACATGTGATCCGCATGCACTACCTATTAGCTCACCAGGATGAACATCCTAATCCTGATAGTCTCTCTACAATACCTCCTTTTCCTTACTTCTTCAACAGGGTACATCCTGACCTTCACACTCAAACCCGCAAATATCGCTGAAGACTTGGATCTCACTCTATCATCATCCACCGACAACAGCCTTGATAGTCTTGAACAAATATTCGAAATCCCTAGGCCAGACTCGGTACTATATAATCCAAGAGATCCAGAAATCGAACCAACAATAGATCTCGGCGAAACCCCATCTCCATTAAGCGGCCTCAGCGGAATCGCAGGAAGAATCTTGACCCCTCCCAAAACATTCCATCCTCCTATTGCGGACTACTCGGGTCGCTTGGTTAACAGCCGACGGCTATCCCAAATCCTCGCCGATGCGTCCGGCGCAGAGCTCTTACGCGGTGCGAGTCAGCAATCACGGGTGTCTCAAGAACCGGAACCAACATTAGATCTAGTGCCATCCGAAAAAGTTAGCGAACCGATTGTTATTGGTCGTAATATCCCTCCGAATTCAAATGGACGATGTTTCGAATTCAACGCACCAGAAATCGGATTATTACTCCATTCTATGAGCTTCTCTAATTTCGCAGACGAAGATGACGTTCCCGTTGGCATTAAGATATTCTCGCAACCGGAATGCACAACGAATAGGGGTTTCATAGGTTACAAAGACCTCGAAATCGACAAGAATCGAGAATACAATGAGGTAGATTTGAGCAGATTAGAGGAACCTGTGTCTGATGTATTCAGTGCGATGCCAGTGTATGAAAGTCCATACGGGGGTATTACAGATTTACTTACGAATGAGGAGGTGGTGAGGGACATAGGATCTCGACCCGCAGCTCCGAACGTTTTGAATACACCGAAGAGAGTTGATATCGGGTCTGATGAGAGCTTGTTGGTTGATCCCGAAAAACCAAACTATTGGACGGATTTCGATGTACCGTGGAGAGGATTGGAAGAGATTGGTTCTGTCGAAGAAGAAGAGAAAACGACGACCCCCGGCCCACTTGCAAGAAACCAAGGTGGTGGAAATGGAATGTATTTCAACCCTCTCTTGCAGGCCGGTAAGAAGACACTGGGCACCCAGAGCCTTAATGGGTCACCCAGGAATCTGAAGTTTCAATTCGCGGATAGCGACAAAGATTCCGGATTTGATCCAATAAGGCCATCGGATTGGACTTTTAATATGGGTCAGCGAGACGACACTCCTCCCGATGCTTATTTAGCTTCTCTGGATATTTTCAATACGGATGAGAACCTGGGTGGCGACAGTGCGACGTTCCTAGACGAGTCGGTGTATGGGCCACCTCCTTTATGGCAGATAAACCAGCAGCCTGAACTTGCAGATCTAGAATCTTGGCAGTATCCCTATAATCGCGGGAAGGCTTCATCAGAGGACAAGGGTATCTAGGGAATAGGCACTTAAGTTGACGTATCCATAGTTGAGCTTGTCCGGCTATTTAGCTATATTTCTCTTTAAAGTCGCTAACAATACTTTGCTACTTCTAAAATTTAGTTGTTTCGGTTTGGATCTAAAAGTAAATACGCGTACTTCTCAAGCGTATAAATGATACCCTTGTATCGGTCTGTTGGTTGTACAATATGGATTTTCAAATATGTGTCACGAATGGATTTGCTTCCTCGAAGGGACCTATTTGAACAGTTTTAGCACCAAATAGCCTAGATTCATATGTGTACATTCAATATGATACGTAGATTCAGAGTTTTTTTTTCGATATAAGGAGTACGAGACACAGTGGCAAACCAAGAAGTTCTTGACACGGAAGGTACATCTCTCTGACTCCGATCTTTTGCAATTAGCAGATAAGACCCGCCTAACATGTGAGGAAAAATGTTGCGAGAAGTTAATTTACAAGTAGACCGATTGTGTAAATCTAAGATCTCATATATATCAAGCAGTATACTACAAGCCTCGGGGTAATTTGAGTATCGAAGGCGAAAGAAAGAAAATCGCATTCACAGGTGCCGTATTAATTGTAGAAGTTCTTGAACTAAGGTAGAGTCGATTCTGGTGAAAAGTATCCAGAACCGGCATATCAGCCTTGCGAAGTCAAAGTATTAGTTGTGATTACGTAATGCACCACCACCACCACCACCACTCCAATTCTAAGCCACTTTCTGAAAGCGATACACTATCCTCTCTTTTAGAGTGGTTGAGATGCTATTTTCACTCAAAATTTATCTTTCAAGATCCCAGTAACCTAGCGTTGTGGTTTCGTTTGTCGGAACAACGTTATGATACTTTAAAAACAACGGCCGTCGGTGATACTAGTCCCCGATATCTAATAGCTTGGCGCCGCGTCGATAGTGGTACGTACTAACACCACGAATTCGTGATCTCTGTACGTCTCTTCAAAATCAGGAATCCACAACGGTCTGACATAATCCCCGACGTCCGCCCCACTTGGTTGGGTGAGCCCCTGCCGCATGTTCGCTGCTTACGGTGGGCCCAAGAAATCTCGCCAATCAGACGAGAACAATTTCACAAACAAATTCGAATAAAACGTCCCTGTTCAAAAGTTCTCGACCATTTTAATCGATCTTTTTGAAATTATTTCAGTATAGCGAGATTTTTTGCTGCATGATTGGTGAATAAAGTCTTGGAGAGCGTTGGCGTCGGGGAAACAATATCTCGAATCGGTAATATATTAGCGCGAGGCTCAACACCCCTGGGGCTGAAGAACACACAACCCACAGCTAGATTTCCCGATTCATAGTGTCAAAATGGGGCATATGCTAGGTTTAGGTTCACAAAAAGAGTGGAACTGTTGGCGGTTCGGTATTTCGGTATATATTTTTTGTGGATCTTATGGGTTTCAATTTTGCCTTGGAATATTTAATGGTGGGAACACCCCGACCTAGCTTGACCCTCTTATTTTCTTCTTGACCAAGTTTTTATCTACCATTTATATTTGAGTGCTTTCATTATAGTCGCACATTTGTGGAGGTCTATCGATATATTCAGATATTGAGTTCTAGGATCTCAATAGCCATCAGCCTCAAATCAATATAGTTATATACCACCGGCAAAGCGTCTGCCCCGAATAACCGATACATTAAATTACAAACCCCTCCCCTAAAAGAGCAGATTCAGCCCCCAAGGACAGAAGATAAGATGCTCTCTTCAATTTCGAATACCGTTCACGATATGGTGGTCAAAATTGCCGTCCGACAACACCATTCCGACTTGGAGCGATTCAATAAAGAACGTTCTACAATGTCGTCCAACTCGAACGAGAAAGGCCATCAGGAAGATGATGCCGCTACATTAGTCTCAAGCAGACCCTCAACATCCACGTTGGAAAAGCCAACCAACTAAACCTGTCACATCCTTTAAATTATATAACCTCGTCTATGGTCTATGCAACGATTGAGGAGGAAGGGAACACGTTGGGGATATTTGGTTGCGGCGTAGGAGTTTGAGGAATATTTATTTTCATTTCTATTGATAAGCGTATTGTTGGAATATATAAGATAATCTTGTTGTTTCTAATTGGAAACCCTCTTCCTATCACTTCGTTCCATCGTCTGTGACACCAACATTGCGATTAGCTCATCATACGTCCACCCTTCTTGTTCTGCTAAAATTGGTACATGGGAGTTATCTGGCCGTAGCCCCGGGATGGAATTAATCTAGTACTGTTAATACCTATAGTTTGTACTGGTCTAAGATTATTTCGATTATCACTTACCTCGAGCACCTGAGGTCGAGCTCCAACTCCTCGTCCTACGGACCGTATATCAATCCGTCCCAAATCACGACAATCGAGCACCTGAAACGTTTCCAAGCCAATCCGAGCGGCTTCTCTCACCTCGTCACTATCTTCATGCGTAACATTGACAATTTGGAACCAAACTGCTGTTGCAACGCTTTTGACCTTGTAGGTAGCAAAGTCTATATTGTCCTCTTCCGAATCAGCCTTGGAGGGTAATCGCAGAAACTCCAGCACGCCCAAAACTTTAGCTTGATTTCCGTTTCCAATTATCGCGACGGTGAATTCCCGTCCGTCTGCGAAGGTTTCAACCATGAGGTCTTGCCGTGGGAAGCGAATTCGCATGTCCGTTACCTTCTGAACCAGATCACCGAAGGATGTGAGCTTGTTTTTATGGTTGATACCGTTTGATCCGCCCTCACAAGTAGGTTTTATGAACAGTGGTTTTTCTTTGAATACTTCCAGGCCGGATTTTGAAAGCCATTTTTGGAGATTTTCAGGACTCGCTGCTTCGCGATGTGGAATGAGGAAGAATGGCAATGTCGGAATATTATGATGCTGGAGTATCATCTTTTCGCCATAGCCTTAGTACACCACCTAATAAAACCGATTAAAATACGCATACCTTTGTCTTCGCTTTATCAGCAGCCACAGCTAGACAAGCCGCGTCCGAGAAGGTATACGGTATCTGATACGCGTCCAAAAGCGCGGGCACCTGAACTTCTTTCGCATTGCCGAATACGCCCTCGCTGATAGTGAACACCATATCCCAGTGGTCGCCTTCACCTTGTACTAACCTCCTCGCGAGGTTTCGGACATGGCCGACATCGATGACCTCGTGGCCTAATCTTTGTAGGCTCTGCGTTACGCTTTCTATGAAGACGGTGGAGGAGTACGCCGATGCTTCCTCCTCTGTGCATCCTCGGGCAATTTGGTCGGCCTTTGAATCATATACAAAAGCAATTCTGAGGTGTTTTGTATCCATTGCGATATCACTTTGCGCAAAACGTGTAGGCCGGGCGGAATGTTCTGGGTTTTGTGTCCCTTAAATGAGGCTCTTTGGTGGTCATGTGTTGACGTCAGCATGCAGCATGCATTCAACTAGATCAGGAATGGAAGCATTTGAAATAGAGATATGTCGATATTGATAGGGGTCGGACGGAGATTCTTAGAAAACCATGTGGTTTTCGCCCATTGGCCGAGAAGTGATCCTTCATTTCAGTTTACAGTATTTTAAATCCTTAAATTCCTAGATTTCTTTTTGAACGGTATATCAACAATACTTGATCTACAGTGCCTCATGAATGTCCGAACATACTTCAATCTTTGATCTTCGCGGGCTTACCCGGTGTGCCGAGACTCGTTTCTACCCAGCGGTATCTGTCTCTCCTGTATCTCGAACAAATCCCGAATATCTCCGCTTCGGTGTCTAGAATGTGGTAGCGCCAGCGCCAAAAACTTTTGAATATCTCGACCTCGCCTATCGATCGAGAGATTGTGGCGCCTAAATGCAGGTACCCAATTGGGCTCGAAAGCTCGAAAGCCATCCAGTCGGAGGCATTCTCGGGTCCTGTAAAGGGTGTCTGGCACCCCTCACTGCAACAAAAACAACACTGATGTAAAGACTATTCGTACCAATGCAGAGCTTTCTAAGTGAACCTATGCCAATCATCCCTAAATAATCTATGATCCGATGGTAGAGAGTCTCGCAGAGTTTGTATACTCATATTAAATCCCATATGGTGAAGTTTCATGCATAACGAAAAGCAAAATAACATGCACCCAATAACCCAAACCCAGCTTGCTTCCAAGGTACTCCCGCTTCCATATTGATACCAAAAAATTCATGATCCAATCAGAAACTCCTCCTCATGCATCGTGAGCAACGTCCGGAAGCTCCAACCCTTCCAAGAGTTCAAAACTCCCATCTGATAAACTCAAACTCTCGACACTCCCCGACAGATCTACTGGCCTCAGCGTAGCATTCACGCAACTCCAAGGTACCTCCCCGTCGCCAGCTGAGATGTACCGCGAAAGAGAATAATCCGTGCCGCTGTTGTTATCATCTGATGATTCCAAGTATCGATGGAGGTGGTTCACGCTATCGTATTGAGTTGAGGGGGGACAGAAACACTGAGCAGATCGCGTCTGCAAGAACATTAGATTACTGGTCAATCAAAGCCTCGAGGTGGTTCGAGTTGTTGATTCGGTTGATATACTTACCGGATGGCCGCACGAGATACATTGGAGATTTGGGGTTCCAGTGTTGGTACCTGAAGCAACGAGGTTCTGAGAAGTTGTATTAGGGTTGATCCTGGGAGCCGACTCGACGCCATCTGTGATAGGTGTATTATCGGCCGCCACGATGGGCAAATTAACCGGGTTTTGTCCGATGGATACGAGTGGAAATGATAGAGAAAGAGGAGGAGAGCTATCCGAAGAATTTGTAAAGGAACCGATTTGATTATTGTTCTGAGCTGACATGATGTATGGGTTGTAAAAGGTTTGAAAGATTAAAGCTCGCTATAGTTTAAAAGCTTTCTAACAAAGAGAAGGCAAAGGTGTCTCGTATAAAATGTCCTGTCTTCAATATATTACGATTACGATTCAGGATTTATGATTGGGGCTCGAGCATTATATACACAGATACTATTGAGGCTAACGAGGAGTGCAAAGGCATATATCGGACGGGGCATACTTGCGCTATCCCACGCTAGAAATAATCAAGAAAATAATTATGATACGATTCGGACGCCATCTAAACGTCTACCCTGGCAACCTAAACTGGGTTCGCCCTGTGTTGGATTCTCGGTCTAGACTTGAATAATTACGCTGCAGGATCCTGGGAACACGAACAAATATTCAAATATTAATTGAGGAGGAACCAAGAATTCTGGAAAATGTAAGGTCAAAAATAAGTGGTGGTCGCGAACCAATTAGCGTGGGGACCGTATACCGGAAATGGAAAACCCAGCTGGGATGATGTTTACAAAATGGTGTCGAGGTGGCGCACGTGAAATGCAAATGTTGGATTTGATGGTCCGGAGCCGATGAGGGGTTTGTGTAACAACGTGGAAGGGCCTTGAAACACTCACTCAAGAGGGTTTAATTTTTACAAAGGGCGTGGGGTTTGATCGGTGGACAGGAACCAGGATTGATCTTCGCGATCGAAGGTGGACAGGAGAACCTTGCCATCTGGCATTTGCATGCGCGGAATATGTCCCGGTGCACCAGAGGGATGTTGCGCATGCTTATGCAATATGAAAGGCATCTTTTAACGGATCCAAACCCGGACCCACTCAAACAAGAATTTACTCCTTTGGGGGTTCATTTATGCATCAAAGAGTGTCTCATTGATCGATGATCGGGCGAGGCCAGGGATGGAGAAAATAGCGTAACAGCCGAATCCGCGATGCAAGCCATCTTGGACAGCAGGTGGTTGAGTCCAGGCGCCGCATGGAAAACCGTTAGTTTGATTACCATCATTCCTCTCATAAAGATGCCGATTTGGAGGACGGCTCCGAAGATCTAGCGGCCATAAGTGCAATTGGCTTCGGTTTGCCAGCCTCACACCCGATTGAAAGAAGAATGTAGCCTTGTTCACGGCATAAAAATCCGTGGCAAGTGGGTTCAAATTGCTTGGAATACCTTAGTCGACGGTGTAGCTCGAACGGACCAATTGGTAGCCTCCTTGCTTCCCCGTCGGCGGTTCGAATTCGATGGGCTGAAGCTCCACACTAACATCGGGCCATATTGACACGTTAACGACGGTAAGACACCCGCTTCCGAGTGCTTTTTGAACAATATGTCTTTGAATTAGTGTGGGGGTAAGGCCTGTCGTGCTAGTTGGTGAGGAGATCGTGCGCGAATTTGCTAATATCGTGGTTGTGAGGATTCCAACAACATGAATCGACAACCACCAAAGGTTCGAGTAATTCCATCCGATGCCGAAAAACAAGCCCCCTCTTTTGCCAAATTCATGCGGGCATTGTCGATGCGTCATTAGGCAAGTTTGCTTTATCGCTTCGTTAGCCTCGGGGTTTGGGGATTGTTGGTTCCATGTGGCACAGTAAAGAGGTACTCAATTATATATGAGTACAGCACGGACGGGTTTGTCCCCTTAATATAATCCAACAACCGGTCTAAATAAGCCTTTTCTTGAATTTAAATGCCACTTCACCATGTCTCACTACTGGAAAGATTCCGAATTTATGCAAATCCAAACAAGCCGCTACATACATCACTTTGTTGTGAAGTTGGAAAGATGGGGTATATCGATTACGGAATATTGAGCACTAAATGTTCGCATTCACTATTCAGGCTTCGTCCGATAATGAAAGGGATGCCGCTAGAGCTTTCTCATTAGATAATAGTCAGCTCCTCTACACAGTACCGTCTTCAGGCAACTTTGCGCTAATTTTAGCATCAGGCTTAAACCCATTCAACGGACGGAAGAGTAACGCATTCAATGGCCTCGTTTGCCTCGATGCAACGCTTTGGTATTCAAGAGAAAAAAAGAGCCGTCAAATAAATGAGTCTTTGTTATCAATCTATAGTGAATATTTTGATCGCCTCAAACGCCAAGTATACTACTTAAGAGATAGCCATAAAAATTCGTGACCAGGTGCGGCTCCACACCACTCGATGGTCAACTTTCACCGTTCTGATCGTACACGAGACCAAAGGACCAGCAATCGCCTGGTCACTCGATAAGTTCGTCTAGTATACCCACCGGTAACTAGCGTACCTTCCAGCAGTCTCGCTTTTTCTGATGATCTTTACAACCATGCCCCTCTTCAATCCAAAATATTTTGCAACTGGATCTGCCTGTTGGATTCTCGGCAGCTGTGTCTCCTTCAACCGATATCTCTCCAACAATTTTCTCTTATCCTCCCTGCTCATCAAGACGTGCTGGGGCACCAATTCGTGCCTTGTAATGTTAACCAACAGATCTTGCTCCTGGAAGCATTCGATGACCGAGGGCTGCACGGTAGGTATGATCTTGAGTGCCGACGGGGTTAAGGTGGACATTGAGATGAAGATGCCAGTGTGAAAGTTGTGCTCCACAATATGGTGCGCAAACACACGCATCTGTTTAATACCGATCGAGGTATCCGGGGAGAATTCGATCCAGACTGTCCCGCAGGAACCAGGGATAACTTGTCCAGTTTGGGAGTCTGTGTTTCGGTCAATCATCGATTGGGACGGTTTGGCGGAGAAGGTCATCCTCTTGCGTCTAATGACAGAAAGCTCAGGGTTAGTACTATAGTTGACATGGAAGGAGGCTGGTAGGCATACTGAGGACGACCATCCGAGTCGCAGTATTTGACCTTGAAGTCATCAAGGGTGATGTTGATTTCCTCTTCAGTAAGATCGTATCCCTAGGCGCCAGTCTTCAGCATCAAGTCATGAGATTGAGAGGGCATTAGCTACAACTAACCCTGTCGGCCACCATCTCGTGAGCTGTCCGCCATGCGCGGTAAAGGCGCGAAACTTCTCGGGCGTCAGCGTCAGACATGGTCGACAAGATCCTCCAATGGAGTACACCGAGGTATCGTAAGTATCAGTATCAACTGCGATCTTGGGATTCTGTATACAACGGGGACGCGACGGAGGATATTGAAGCCGACGTGGGTGTCGTCGATGGCGGTAGAAGATGGCGATGAGATTAAATATAAAATTCAAGTTGAGCTGCTTGACAAAGAAGAAAACGCGGGAATCCTGCAACACATTGTCAAACAGCTTCGAAGCCATGTGATATCTAGCAAACAGCTTTGCGGTAATGTGACTTTTAACCTCCCGTTTGACGCGGAGCAACACGGTCAACACATTCTCCCCAACACCACCAAGTTTTTGCAACTTTGGCAGCGGAAAAAATAAAAAAAAGGATTGAAGCTACAACGTGTCGTCTCCTTTCCCTCACCGGCCGCCACTTGTACCTTTTATATATCCCAATTCCTTTCTCTTATCCTGGGAAGGCCGCTTTTGATTTGCTTCCTATCCATATCCTTTTGTCGGAGAACCCCCTACCTGATATCACAATGACCGAAGTCGCCGCCGAACGAAAAGTCAAGCCCGAGAAGCCAGATGAGGCACAGTTCCAGACGGAGCTCTCCAAGCTCCAGAAAGAGCATGAAGGTTTGATGAAGCAGCTGGTATGCGCCTATCCCGAACTCGCGATTCCCTAAAACTCTCGAGATATCGGCTTGCGACTTGTGTTACACACCAATTGAGGCGTTGGTATCGCCGCTCAGTCGCAGACGCCACGGTCGTCTCTGCTTGCCGTCTCGAGCGACACACATAACTTCTAAAGCTACGTTTGGATTTAAGCTAACCAAAACCGCTATATAAACAGAATGAAGTCAAAGGCAAGCTTGACCTCAGCAAGCCTGCTGGCGCCAATGGTCCTCAGACCCCCGCTCAGCAACGACAAGCCTCTCTGCGCAAAGAACTTGGCGAAATCCGGGCCACCCAATCGACGAAAAAATCTTCTAGACAAACCCTATTGGACCGTCAGAAGACTCTCAATGACTCCATAAACACAAAAATTGCCAACCAACGCGCCGCTCGTGCCAAAGTCCCCTTCAAATCCGTCGAGGAAATCGAACAGGAGGTCGCTAGACTCGAGAAGCAAGTCGATGCCGGAACGCTCAAGCTCGTAGAAGAGCGCCGAACTCTCGACCAGATCTCCAATCTCAACAAGCAGAAGAAATCTTTCGCAGGATTCGACTCGTCGCAAGCCGAAATCGACAAGGATAAAGCCTCTCTCGCTGATATTAAGAAGCAACTCGACGATCCAGAGGCTAAGGCTCTCTCCGACCGGTTTACCGAAATCACAAAAGAGCTTGACACGATCAAGGCCGAACAAGACGGTGTTTTCCAAAACCTCAACTCGCTCCGTGACGAACGCACAAAGTACCAAAAGGAACAGCAGGAGAAATTCCAAGAAATCAAGACTCTAAAGGACAACTACTACACTGCCAAGAACGCGTACAGGGATTATGAACAGGAAGCGTGGAAAGTCCGGAAAGAAAAGCAGAGAGCCGAGCGAGAAGCTTACGAGAAGGAAAAGAAGATGAAGGTTGCCAACCAGCTCCTCGAGGATGCTAGCTTCAAGGCCTTCACAAGCGAAATTCACACCTGTGAAAATCTCATCGCTTTCTTTGATCCAGATAGCGCCACCAAGAAGACCGACGGTCCTGTCAGCCAGTTCAAAGCTTCTGTCGGTAGAACGGTCACCGAGGAACCAAAGGGTATGAAAGTCCTAAAGAAGGACGAGGAAGACTACTTTGTGGGTGGAAACAGCAAGAAGAAGGGTGGCAAGAAGAACAAGGTTGCGGGTGGAGAAACAGCCGCACCAGCCAAATTCTCGCTATCGATCGGTATTCTGGAAGAGTTGGCCAAGGTTGACGTACCGGCACCTGTTGGACCTGAAGAAGTGCCCGCCCTCATCGAAAAACTCAAGGAAAAGGTTGTCTACTATAAAGAGAACCAAGAAAAGGTTACAAAAGAGGTATGTAGTCTCAACTCCAAACACTCTAGCGAATTTAGTACTAACAGAGTGTGCAGAACATCACCAAAGCAAAGGCTAGAATCGAGGAGCTCGAAAAGGCTGACCGCCTTGAAGACGCACTTGATGATCTCTCTATCGAAAATAAGGCGTAGTAAAAACTGCTATCAACATAAAATACCCTACTACAATCCTACCTTCACGACCTTATTTTCGAGTTTAGATTTTTGACATAATTCTACGGCGGCTTTGTGCTCATGAAGGAGGAAAGGGCTTCGTAACGAAAAGTTATGTTTTAACTCACGACATTCAGTGTGGGATGACCAAAATGACCACTACATTTTCTTTGGACTTTGTAATTCGTGTATAATTCATTTCATTGCTCTTTGAGACTAATTTTATTACGGTTTACGTTTGATATACGAATTTTCACGTTCCTCATGGCTACCTCTCTCATTTGTTCTCTAGGCATGGACTCTTTGTTTCTTTAACTCCTAATTGTATTTCTATGTAAATGACAAGTGAAAAATAGACAACTCGCTTGGTATCATCAACTGTTTCTGAGATAGAGTGACTCCGATACCCGTCAACAGGTACTTACGCTTTTAAGTTCGGGCATATTTCATATCGCCCCCATAGTTTGAAACTTATTTTCTCTTCGGAATAAAATGTATCATTAATGCATTATTCTATTATTCAATCAAACTTATTAAACGTATATATACAAAAGTGTATCATCTATAGTTACAATATCACAGTCTGTGTCTAGATATTAAATTTAAGAATGAATACCCAGCATCTTGTTATAGAAAGTCTTGGGTGCACGAGCAAGCGCAATCTCAAGGGCGGGTCCGTACTGACTCTCGTCCATCTCGAAAATAGACTTGATAACCGTCGCTGGTAGGCTTGCGATTTTGACCAACATAGCATCAGGAACCGCTTTACTCGTACGGAGTTCGTTTACAATCTCAGTTTTTACGACTTCCGGTGAGAGATCTTGGCGTTCGTTTTGTTTAGCCGCTGTTGCGGGACCGCTAGGCTGTGCAGTTGGCTTTGTGCCGCTGGGAACAGGTTGGGCTGAGTTTGGGTGAGCCGGGGCGGAGTGTGCACCGGTAGATGGGCGGACTGGAGTTGGGTGAACTGCAGCTGGGTGAGCAGGGGTGGGACGAGGGACGGTTGGGCTGACTTGAGAATGGTTGACAGCTTGTCGTCTTTCCATGGGTGCTTGGCTCCCGCCTTCTGCTGGTGGAGCTTGGGCGACTTGACCCTCTGCTGGGGCTTCTGCTGGTTGGCCCTCAGCAGGAGTTTGACCCTCGGCGGGAGCTTGACCCTCAGCAGGAGGAGTCTCGCCTTCAGCAGGAGTTGTCTCGCCACCTTCGGAACCTGTCGCTGGTTCCTCGGTGCCATCGGTACTTCCGCTCCCATTTGTACCATCGGTACTTCCGGTGTCATCAGTACTGCCACTATCTTCTGTACTCTCCTCCTTATTCCCAAAAATACTATGAATTTGATTGACCAGAAATTTGGTACCATCGTGCTGTGCGGCATCGAGTACTTCCTTCTTCATCTCCCCACCTCTCGTCGTGACCTCCTTTTTGACCTCCTTGAAAACCGTGTTTCTAAATGCGACGAATTTTCCTTTCGTTCTGCGACTGAAGAATGGCTTTGAGTTTGATTTTCGATTTCGCTGGCCTCCTCTTTGCCTTTGAGGTTGTCCCTTTGGTTTAGGTCTCTTGGGCTGTAGCTTTCGCTGTGCCCTGGCACTGAGATCGTTAACGTGGATCGGTGATCCACCGAGGGTGTCTGAGCGGAGCACGAGGGTGGAATCGCTGTTCGTGGGCATGGTTGGGATGGCAGTGGCTGCGGCTGCGAAGAGGAGGATGTAAGTGGATACCTTCATTTTTGGATTTAATTTACAACGATGGATTGAAAATGATAGATTTTAATTGTAATGAGAGTATATGAAAATGCACCCGATTGAAATTTCACGGCGATAATTCGACTGCAAAGAGTGGCTGATGTTGTTGGATATAAAAAGATTGGACTTTGAGGAACCTGCCTCAAATTGAAATTGTTGTGAAAATTGTTAGTAACGGACCGGCCACGATGTAATGATTCGATGTAGAACGGGGGAAAAAAGAATAAGGAAACAGACAAGGAAAGAAATATTATATATCCATCGACCGATGAGCTCTATTACGTTACATTCGACCAAAATATTCGGTTTTCAGGTTCGTGCGTGTCTGTTTCTTGCGTGTGTCGAGGTATCCGGGTGCCGAACCACGAATAAACGTACCGAAGAATCAAGGTTTAAAAGCTAGACCAACCTTAAAACAATGGACAAACTCGGTTCGTGCTGTATGAAAACCAGCTAATAGTTGAGCTTCACATAATGTAACCTGATATTCCATGACTCGTATATTAATCTTTACTAGTGCGAGACCACCGATGTTAATATTCCGATTCTCTGCTGTTTGGAAAAACATGGCTATTCCTTGGTCGTGTTGCCCAGCTGACCAGGGGTTGGAGTGGTCTGGTTTGCGTGGTATCAAATGGCCACCCCAGTGTTTTCAGGGTCCACTAAGATTGGGAATAATGAGACTACGCCAGAAGCGGGATCGGGGATACTGTATTCGGTAAACTAGTGCGCTAGCGTGATGGAATCCGAAACGGGCACAATTCGGATGAATCTTGGGAGCGGAGAAAATCCCCTTGCGGAAGGGTTTTAGATACTGAAAAAACTCTAATTCATAGCTTAAGAAAACTCGTGTCGAATTGAATCAAGTTTTATTCTTGAATTCTAGATTGGTTCATCCGGTGGGCTTTCTCACGGTGGCTGTAGTTTGACGCGTCGTGGCGCGGCGTATTTTGCCTCCAATTACGTTTCGCCTCTCGGACCTGGCAACATAGCTACACATTATTTTCGAGATAAGCCTCGAGGTACCTTATACTGAGATTTATTACATCCCGTAGGCATAAAACTTCATTCTTCCGATCTTTTAATCTCGTTAGCGAGTGATCAATGTACAAGGAATAGAGATACGGTCTCCAATGCATATATCGTAGTATATCTTCGAACTCTAGTTACTCTGTAATCCTAAACATTAGAAATTGATAGCTAGTATGGAATTGCTAGATGATAAATACACTAATTTTTCGAGAGGCTAGCGGCCATATATCGTGCGATAATTTGAATTTAGTTGAGCTGGTTCTCCTTGGTCTCGCAGTGAGCTAGACTTGTTCTTCTTGTAAACTAGAGCTACCCACGGCTTCGAGTATCTCGTGAATATGTGTTGCTCGTGTTGCATTATGAGAGTGTCTTGGCGTTTTTTTAGCGGGCGAGTCGAAGCAAAAAAAAAAAAAAAAAATCTGCGAAACCAAAAAGTCTTCTCGACGCACTCGTTCAACCTCATCTCTCAACATCCCACCTCCCACAACCTTTTCATCACCCGCTCTCTCTCGCCCATTGGAAGAGCCCAGTTCGACGATAGTACCCCTATCCGTCATCTAAAAGTATCTTCATCGATACTTACCAGTTTTTCCAGTTCAATTTGGGCTCTACTTGTCAAAAAACTGGACCCCCACTACGTCGCTAGCAAACTTTGCAGCGAACTATAGCACCCCACCGCAGCGATGATTTCTTCAATCCGAGCAATCGCTCCCAGGCGATTGGCCTCGACAGCTGCTATCGCACGCTCTTTAGCGAGATTCACAAGCGTTCGGCAGGTCGGACAGCCCATTACTCCCCTCGTTATTCGAAATGCACAGCCAACATACCGTACATTCGTTACAACCACCCTGCTCCGACAGCAGGCTGCCGAGCAAGCAAGTGAATCTGGAGCAGCACCCGCACCTCCAGTTAACTCGGGGCTTCCGACTAAATTCGCCCAATTACGGGAACTAGGTGTCCACGAGTCTATTGTTAGTGTAATTACCAACAAAATGCAGTACGAAGACATGACAGAGGTTCAATCCAAAACCATTCCTGTCTGTATGACGGGAATTGATGTGTAAGTTGATATAAAAACTGGCTTTAAGTAATCGTGGGATAGCACTAACTTTGGTTCTATTTTATAGTATTGCTCGAGCGAAGACCGGTACAGGCAAAACCCTAGCTTTCCTTATACCCACTGTCAACCGACTCGTCGCTGCCGGCGTCAAAACCACCAATTCAAAGCCTAGATGGAACGAGGGCCACAAATCCAACGCTGATCCTCGGATTCTTATCATTTCGCCAACCCGTGAGCTCGCGGAACAGATCGCAAGGGATGCCATCAATCTAACTCGAGATACTGGTCTTCAAGTCGCTTGCATGGTCGGTGGTACCGGAAAGGCTTGGTCTATCAGAGATTTCCACTCACGTGGTTGCAACATCCTCATCGGTACCCCAGGTCGCCTCAAGGATGTTTTGAGTGACCCGAACACTGGTGTAAACGCAGAAAAAATCGAAACTCTGATTTTTGATGAGGCTGATTCCCTCATGGATATGGGTTTCGAGAAAGATATCGAAGCTATCAAATCTTACCTCCCGAAGGAGAAACAGACTCTCATGTTTTCGGCCACAATGCCGGACAAGGTCCGCGAGCTTATCGGAGGAACCATGCGTCGTGGATTCAAGTACATCAATACAATCGACCCCAAGTCGGCCGAGACCCACACAAAAGTACCCCAGCACATGATTTCTGTCGGTAACTTTGAGAACACGTTCACAACCCTCTTCGAGCTTATGGATCGTGAGAACCGTATAGCACAGGACAAGGGTGTTCCCTTCAAAGCCATGGTATTTTTCAACACTGCCCGTGCAGCCGAATGGGCTGCCATGATGTTCCGTCGGGTTCGCCTCCCGGGACGTGAATCGCACCCCTTGTACCCACTCGACTTGATCCAAATCCACTCCCGCCTCTCACAACCCCGTCGCACAGAAGCCGCCGATCACTTCCGCAATTCCGAAAGCGCTGTACTCTTCTCCTCTGACGTTACCGCTCGTGGTATGGATTTCCCTAACGTCACTCACGTCATCCAAGTCGGTGCGCCGAACAATAGAGAGCAATACATCCATCGTATCGGACGTACCGCTCGTGGCAAGAACATTGAGTCTGGAAACAGCGTAGGATACCTTATCCTCAGCGACCTGGATTCGAAGATCGTTCTCAAGGAATTAAGAGGCATCAACCTTCTTACCGGCACCAATAAAGATCTTGTCACCCCGGAAGCCGATCTGACTAATCTGGATTCCCTGGACGAGAGAGCAGGAGAGTATGCTCGAGCTATCGCCAACGCGAGTAGTAGAATCGACGGCGGCACAAAACTGTATCAAGCCCTGATTGGCGCTTACATGTCCCGAGGAGCCGACGTGCAGGATCTTCTCGAAGGGTTGTTCCGTATGACAAAGTACAACCTTGGGTGGGAGAATCCACCCAGCCTTGGCAGAACTTTTGGGATGAAGCTCGGGTTTGGGGCGAATTACGACTGGGCTTTGAGAAAGGGATACCTCACCTCGACTCCGGAATCTGAGGAGACTGGCCGAGCCGGTGGGTCGAGTTTTTCCACAAGAAGGATGGGAATGAACCAGAGTGGGCCCTATAACGGACCGAGAGAGACCAGCTATGGACGAACCGGACCACCCAGACAGGGTGGTTACAACAGTAACCGACAAGGTGGAGGTTATGGTGGTAACAGACAAGGAGGCGGCTACGCCAATAACAGACAAGGAGGAAGCTATGGAAATAACAGACAGGGAGGAGGTTATGGAAACAACAGACAGGGAGGAAGTGGAGGCTACGGAAACAATAGACAGGGTGGCGGAAGACCCTACGAACAGAGAGAAAGACGGGAACCATCAGTGTAGAGCAACCCTCTCATCAACTTGAAACTCACCCAAAAGCTTTTTTAAACTGTACATATTAATACCATACCCTGGCCGACCGACGGGCGGACACGACGGGAACACAAACCAACGAGAAGAAGGGACACGACTGACTGACTTGCTGCATCAACAAAAGAAGACACAATATGGGATTTCTTTGCACTCTTGGGGTTTTTTAATCGGGAGTCGTTACATGTGTCGTTTCTATTTTTAACCATTTTATTCCATGTATTATATAGATTGGTTCCTTTCATGTATTTCTTTGCTTTTGTCGGGAAGATTATGCATTTTTGCTGGGTTTACTGTGCATAGTATATAATGACGATTCCACTTTATAAAATAAGAAGCAATTAACTCCGAGGACTTTTTTAAGAATAGCTTTGGCTATTGCTAGTTCATTTAGACATTAAAGTTGCATGACTGATTGATAGATATAACCACTAAATCTCCCTCCTTTCTGGCGACAGTTTTCTCTTCATGTCAAGCTAAAATCGCCATAATGTGTTGACATAAAATTTTCAACTTCCAACTCAGTCACCGCTCTCTCGACATGTCTTCATCCACGATGTCATAATCTCCTTGAATCTAAGCATACTGACTGCTTCACACGTCACAAAATGGAGTAACAAACCTCTTCTATATAAAAGCCAACAGCAATCGCCATGTCAACCTTCCTTCCCTTCCTCTACCCCGCGATCCCCCGCCGCACTCTCCACCGCCTCCTCACCCGTCTCTCTCCAACCCACCCCATCTGTATCTCCCACCAAACAAGACGCCATAAATCCTCACTGACCCCCGCCGAGGCCCGCCACCTCCTCGACACCGAATTACCATCCCTAACAACCCCACCACCCCCACCAACCCACATCACAACCGACCACCGCACCCCGCCGTTCCTCGACACCCTAACACTGACACTAACCTCCGGCTCCGGTGGTAACGGCTGTGTATCCTTCTTACGTGAGAAGTTCGTATCCCACGGCCCCCCTAATGGAGGCGACGGCGGGGATGGCGGGGATGTATATATCACTGTTGACGAGCAGATTATGAGTTTACACAAACTCAGTCGGTTGCGGATTGTCAAAGCTGGAAAGGGCAACCATGGACTCGGGGGTGGGAGGAACGGGAAGAGAGGGGAGGATGTTCTTGTAAAAGTTCCACGGGGGACGGTAGTTCGAGTTCTCGAACGAGGGATCGATGGACAACAACACCATATGAACCAAGATTACGATCAAGACGATGAAGAGTTTTACGAATACGACGAGCAAAATGTTGAAGAAGAGGGAGAAGAGTTTATTTTGAAAGAAGCACACGATGGAAGAACTGATGCCGATCCTGCGGAGATATTGAAGAAGAAGAGGAGGAAAAAGAGAACACCTAGGAGATTCGCGAGGAGTAATGTCGACGATCCTAATAGCGAGTATATACATTACCCGCTAAGTTTAGCCAACAATCTTGATTCGCCGCACTGGCCGCCGAAGAAACCGGTGAGGAGGGATGCGATCCAGCCTGATGTTTTCAAGCTCGACTTCTCGGAGGATAGTACTAGTGCGAATGAAGGTAGTGGTGGCGGGATGGATGAGAGGTATGATCCTGGATATGCTGGGGGTGTTAGAGGACGGAAGAGGAGGGCTATGGAACCTATTCTGTTATTGAAGGGTGGTGCGGGGGGATACGGTAACCCGAATTTTATAACAAAGGAGGTTAGAAGACCGATGTGGGCTACCAAAGGCGCGAGAGGTTCGACGATGAAGATTCAATTAGAGCTGAAATTATTGGCAGATGTGGGGTTGGTGGGACGGCCGAATGTGGGGAAGAGTAGCTTGTTGAGGTGTATTACCGGCAGCAGAGCGCAAGTTGGTAACTGGGCTTTCACGACGCTGAGGCCGAATATGGGCACTGTTGTTTTGGATGGGGGATTGGGTACTGGTGATATGTTGGCCGGGTTGACGGATGAAGAGGCTGGGAGGGAGAGATTCACTGTTGCGGATATCCCAGGGCTGGTGAAGGATGCTGGGGAGAATAAAGGACTAGGGTGGGATTTCTTGAGACATGTGGAACGGGCTAGAGGGTTGGTTTTTGTTGTGGATTTGGGGTTCGATCCTGTTAGACAAGTGGAAGGGTTATGGCGGGATATCGAGGAGTATGAAAAGATGAGAGAAGTAGAGAGAAGACAAGCAGCGGAGGAAGAGCAAAGACTCAGAGAAGAGGAAAGATTGAAACGAGAAGAAGATGAAGAAGTGGGGGTTTTTGTTAGTTTGGTTGAAGAAGCTGAGTTGAATAAGTTGGTGGTAGAAAAGGGTATTATTGAAAAGCCGTGGATGGTGGTAGGGAATAAAGCCGATCTCGAAGGTGCCGAAAAGCGGTTCATACAGTTGAGAGAATATCTCGACGGACTGGAAAGGGAAGGGAAGGTGAATCGGCCGATAGGGTGCATTGCGGTCAGCGCTCTCAAAGCCGGAAGATGGGCGGAGGGGGAGTACGAAAAGGAGTCTCAAGTCTGGCGAGGTGTCATACAGTGGTTCAGAAGTCTTGTAAATTAATATAACCAGCTCATAAATTGTATTGTAATTAGATTGTAAGTTAAGGAGATTCATATATTCTAGAATCTTGAGCAAATTGAATCTAAAGTCAACTAATAGATACTTTGGGTGTTCCAAGTAAACCAATAAGTTATAGCTAAGTGACAACTACATAATCATAGGTGTACACTAAACTAGCTGGATATGTAATATATGCTATTCTTGTTGCTTGTGGTTTTGTAGATGTTTTTCTCGTGATTGTGTTCGTAATTGCTTTTGTGTTATTTTTCTTATGGAAGAATGTTAGCTCTCCGATGTTTAACTGCGAATGGAATTACATCACGGTACTTACTTGTCGGACCGGCGGCATTAGTCGGACTAACAAACATGGTCTTACTGCTAGTGCTTGTGCTGGTAGTGGTAGTAGTGGTGGAGGTACTGGTACTGGTACTACTGGTGCTGCTACTGGTACTACTCGTCTTACTAGTACTTGTAGAACTCGAAGTAGAAGTGGAAGTAGAAGCCACGGTCGAAAATGCGCTGCTAGGATAATCCCCAGCTAGATCTGCCTCAAAATCTACCGCCATAAAGTACACATCACTCGATAAATTAATACTATCAGGATACATATACAACGCATACGTATCCCCATCCGCATCCTCGGAAGTTGGACTGATGGTAGTATAAAACGACCATACTTGCCCCTCATGCAATAACTGCACCTGGCTGGTCGTTTCATTCCAGAACCATTCTAGCGTCCAATCATCCTCTGTTAACCCAACCGGAGAACCATACTTCACCGCGCGTATGACGGTGAGAACTGTAGGGTCTTCGTCGGGGAAGGTGGCCACAACTGAGGAGTCATAAGTGACATAGAGTATCTGATTTGCATTGTTGGCGTTCTGGAGTGTGCCGTTCGAAGTTGCGGAGCTAGTGAGCGAGAGGGGTAGGAGGGGGTATTGCCCGTATGCTGCTAGGAGTAGTTGAGAAGTTGTGGGATCGAGTTCGAGGTAGAGTTGGTCGTATACGCCAGTGCCTTGTAGGACAAATGCGGTATTTTCGTCGCCGTCGAAGTCACCAGCGGTGATACTTGGATTTGGGGCGCTGGATACTGATATTACAATTGTTCCCGTAGTCGAAGTTGGGGTCGTGGGGGTTGTAGATGTGGTGGATGCCGTGGACGTGGTAGAAGGGGTGGGAATGGTAGAAATTATTGTAGTGGAGATAGTGGAGAGTAGGCTGGTGGAGGAAGAACTGGAAACTGAGGATAGAGCTGCCCATGTAACTTGGTTACACAGTGGAATAATAGTTGAAGTTACAGTTGAAGGATTGGCAACTATCGAGAAGATAGTCGTCGTGGTTGTGTTTTCGAATTGCGAAAATACCATCGGAAGCACTGGGAGCAAAACTCCAAGATAGCTTGGAATATCCCGAGCAGGTATCATTTTAACTTCGTCCTTTCTAAAGCTCACTACTAGGTTAGGGCTGTATATTTTTATAATCTTGGAGTTGAAAGGTGTATCAAAAATATTCAAAATGACAAAGCGATACACTGAATAGATCGAGCATCCTCAAAGAGACCACCGTTATCCACAAATATATAGCTATAGTTGTGGATATCAGATCTAGATATTTCATTCTCATTTCTATTTCAGGATAAAAATCTTCTCATATAGATAGAAAAAGTTCGCGTGTACGAGTTTGATGAGCAACTCCTGCTGCCGAATTTCCACATTAGAATGACTTACGTGCGATCTGCATAGGCGCCAAATTTGGAAAGAAACGTTGGATTTTGTGAGTTGAAGCTGTACGCTTTTCACTATATCCACATTGTACTAAGAATAACTATTAATAGGAAGAGTTCGAAAGGTGAAAAGTTTCTAAATATATCGTAACCTAATATTTTGCGGAAAAAAGCTTTGTATCGTTGCTAAATAGAGGTTTGTATAACCTCCGGCGCACTTTCAGTAGGAGCTGGTTCCATTGGCTCTACGGGCAGTGCAGTTGGCTGGTGGATCATTCGAGCCACCGGTACCCCAGCCATGAATCTTTCAAAGTCTTGGTTTATTCTCACTCGACCTGGTCCTAGTTGTTCTGCTTGTATTTCATCCCAGATACGTTCTCGTTCTTGCCTATCAAATTGATCTCTCAGCTGCTGCTGGCTCCTTGGATCTCTTTCATATAGGATTTGTCCTCCAAGGGGCCTATATGCTGGGCGTTTTATTCCGAATGATCCCACGGGTTGCGATATTCCAGGAGCCCCCGGGCGATCTGACTGAGCGAACACTTCTTGTGACAGTTGTCGTTGCCTCTGTAGTATTCTGTCGAGCATTTCTTGATGGCGCCTCTCGGTTTCCCCATAAAACTTGAGTTCTTCTACCTTTTCCATCTCTTCCTCTTCCTCCTCCTGCTCCTCCTCCTCCTCCTCCTCCTCCTCCTCCTCCTCCTCCTCCTCTTCTTCTTCCTCCTCCTCCTCCTCGTCTTCATTGTCGATTATTCTCGCTCCATTTCTCTCCGCAAACCACATTTCGCCACGGAAGGTATCTAGCCTCGCATCCATAGCCCGCCTCTTCGCTGGATCAGAGAGTTGGTTATCCGTAGTGATTTTTTCAAGATCGTCATATAAGCGGTCAACTGCCGGGTTCCCCTTATATCTTGCGTACCATTCCTGCTTCCATTCTTCTGTTTTCTCGTTTTCTCTTTCTCCGGCTTCCAACTCTGGGTCGATATAAAATCCTGCACGTCTCAGTTGGTCCGCCGTGTATCTATGTCTTAATAGCCTTGGAATCGCCCAATATTTACCCGGTATAATCGATGGTTTTCCGTAAAGATCTTCTCCGGGGTTTATCTCTTCAAACTCGTATTCAGAGATCGCCTGTCCTGAATATTCATTCCTCAGTCTGCGGTTTCTACGATCCGCTATTTTATTGAGAGTCTCCATCCACAATTCCGGATCTTGAGCCTCAAGGTTATATCTATCCACTCCCGTTCTGAGGTCATCACGCGGCAGGCGTAACTCTTCTCTCAGATCAAGGTCGATGCTTGGGTTTGGAACGTCAGGGTCGAACTTGAGATGATCAAATCTATCCTCCGGCTCTTCTAGCACTTTTACACGCAAGTCCCATTTATATTCTTCGTCCGAGTCCACTTTAGTTCCTTGTAAATCGTACGAATCATCCGAGATACTAGCAAGGTTTTCATCGGAGTCTGCCATAGAGGAGCCGGCCGGTCTTCTACCTGGACCTCCCCAGCCGTAATCTGCGTCTTCAATCTCAACGGCCCGATTCAGCTTGAACCAACTCCCGCTTTTTCGCTTAACCATAGCATCACCGGGTCCGGATAGCTCCCAAGTCTGCAACACATCGTCCCATTCTGGATCTGACGGCGAGACTGCTTTGAAGTGTGTAAAATAGTGAATCTCTGGACGTATCAACTGCTGCGTGTCACGTTCTTGGTAGTATCGAACTATCATACGGGCGCTCGTGCAGGGTGTCTCCGGGATCGAGTTATTGTAAAATGCTATGGCACGGGGCGGTGTTTCCTGGTTGACGTTTGTACCAGTGAATGTGGAGCGCACTACTATCCACTGGATGTAAGTACTTGGGGTTTGGGGTATGACATTGCAGGCGTAGGGGTTCGGATATTCGACAAAGTCTGGGAGATTTTGGGGCCCGATAAGGTATTCTTGGAATGCTAGTTCGAATATCGCAAATGCGAGATGTGACAGAACTACTAGAAGGCAGAGAGACGACGGAATCGACGGCATCGCCATTTTCTATATTTCATCTCTCGTGTCTCTAAGGTTGATGTATCGTGTCGGTTGGATGGCAACGACACATGGTGGTGATTTTGTGGCTCGAAATCGCTCTTATAATTTCGCACTGCAATCGATAAAATTATACGAGTTATTTACACTTTTCGCAACGAATGAGCTACTTTCGCCGTTGGTAGGCCAGGAAGACACAATTTGTGTAACGTGGAGAAAGGAATGCAGCGCAAATATTCTCTAGCCACGCATAGAACATCTCTCGCGTTGCAACTAGCTTAGTTGATAGGAACAACGCTCTTTCTATCCGGCGCTATAACAGCCAATTGCATTAATTGCCGACAGATGAAGCAATGCCAGCTAAGTTCAATTACAAGAATTGCCGTGAATAAAAAAATTTTTTTATGTACTATTTCGGAGTTCTCGCGTGGGTGGCTGAGGGGTGGGCTTAACACAATATCCAAACGCCGACCAATGGGGTGTGCATTAAACGCGATGGAAAACGCGGGAGTACTCAATCGAGCTAGGGAATCCGATGCATTCGCTGGGCTCCTGCATGAAAAAAGCAACTAGTGCCTTCGCGTAACAGGTAGACTAACTCCAAGGCTGAGCTACTTCGATCGTAGAAAAGGAGAGGCCTTCGCTATAAATTTATAGATTTAATGTCGCAAAAGTGGTCTTGCGGATTTTAACTTGCAATGAGGTGGCGACCTTTAACGGAAAAATGGCGAAACCACTGTTCCGAAATGCGACCAACTCGTTCTTAGACTCTTTATCAAACGAAGAGAGAGTTCATTTTGATAAAATACAAAGACCAGAAGATATCATTAATCACATCAAGACTATCAATGCTCCAGGATTTACTGGAGACCGATCCCGCCGCACGCTAGCCAGAATCACAAAGTTTATTGAAAGGGCCAAGCCTTACTTCAGCATCGTGGATATTGCAATTCAATCAGACCCCACTGTTGCATCTTTAGTATGGAGTGGCATCAGATTGGTTACGCAGGTAGTTGATATCATTCCTCCGCTTGAGTAGCCATGAGACTGACTATGCTTCTGACGTTACCAGCTCGCTGTCAACTTTTGCTCTTTTTTCGATAAATTAACTGACATGATCGAGAAAATCGGAAAGAGACTTCCAATTTACGAGCAATATATTGGAATTTTTGAGAATAAAATGCCACCGACGCTTGAGTTTTCGCTATGTGAAGTCTATAAAGATCTTCTTTTGTTCTTTTACGAGTGCATCAAGCTTTTTTCGAAACGGCGGAGCAGTAAGAACCTTCCTTTACATCCAGGACTTGAATTACTTTAAGCTAATAAGAAAAGGACTCCTGAAACCTCTACGACCGTTCATGGATCTCATGTGGGTGCCATTTGAGAACAGATTTAGTGATCTACTCGATCGGATCCAGGAACACCATGAAATAATCAAAGAAGAAGTGCACGCCGCCAATCTGGTTCTCGAAGATGCGGAAAGAGAGAGACAAAGAGTGGAGCGCGAGAAACAAAGGCTGGCTAGGCGCAAGATTGATGAAGTTTACAGTTTAACGGAGTCTGAAAAGGCCGCTCGAATACGCAAAGCGAAATCAAAAGTAGGTTGCATCCACTTGTTCGAATTTCTTGAGCCCTAATATTTGTTTTAGGTGCTTAAGAGATGTCTGAAATGGATATCACCAAAAGAGTTCATGGGTACATACGAAAAGGCATTGGATTCACGCCTTGAGGGTACAGCGGAATGGATCTTCCAGAATCAGAAATATCAACTGTGGGAGAACTATAAGAGTTCTAATATTCTATGGATCAACGGTAGGAATCTCTACCAAATTGCTATCTCAAGCGCTCATTTTGGAATTCAGGGTCCCCTGGACGTGGCAAAACAATTTTAGCTGGATCTATTGTCGAGAAAATGCAACAAACAATCGAAATTAGCGGATCGAAGAATAACGCGCTCGCCTACTTCTTCTTCCAAAAAAATCGTAAAGATCAGACAAGCCGAGATGACGCCTACCGCGCGATGATCGCCCAAATCCTTGATCAACATTCCCAAGATGAGAATGTAGTAGACAAGATATCTTTTGTTATGGAGGAGAAACGGACAGGCCAACTCGCTGCTTCTCAAAGACAGCTACTCGAGATCTTACAGCTCTTAAAAGAGGGTTTCCATACTACGACGTTCGTATTGGATGGTATTGACGAATGCTCTGATGGTGGAGACTTTGTGGTAGAGATGATCCGTCTCGCCGATTCACCGAGCGTTAGGCTGCTTTTCCTGAGCCGTCCAAATGTCCGAGAATTATACGAGGACTCCGACAGATATCTAACGTTGGCCTTTGAAGCTGATAGCGTCATAAAAGACATAGGAGCTTATCTAGAGATTCACATTTCAGATATGCAGGCGAAAGGAATGTTGCCTGCAACTCTAGACTACCAAGACATCTATCAAAGACTGCTCAGCGGAGCTGACGGCATGTTTCTTTGGGCTCATCTTATGGTCACATTCTTGCAGTCAAAAGCTTTGACACCGTGGCAGCGTCATCAAACGATTATGTCAGTCAATTTTCCGGAAGGGCTTGAAACAATGTACGATCGTATCTTGTCCCTTCTCAGAGCAGGAAATAGTGCGGAACGCCATATTGCGAAACGGGTTGTTTCTTGGCTCCTAAATTGGAAAGACAACCTCACTATGACTACTGCAGAGATGAGAGTTGCGCTAAAACTAGCAGTCCAGGGGGTCCAGGGTCCTGGCGACGAGATCTCTGATGATGCTGTTATAGTCTCTTGCGCTGGACTCGTCGAGAAGTTTCGCAACATCCATGAAAATATTATCATATTTCGTCTAATTCATCTTTCTCTAGCCGAGTACTTGGAAAAGTTGGCTGGAGAACCGGGAGAGCACCAGTGGCTTTTCGATATCGATGACATTGATCAAGAGCTTGCTCTTGTATGTCTCTCTTATTTGACATATTGCGTCCCTGCAGGCCCTCTTTCCGGCGAAGTTGGTCGCAGGCCAGACAGACCTGGTGTTCAAAATTGTTTTCCATTCATCAAATATGCAGCAATGAATTGGACACGGTACTTATGGCAATTTTGTGGTACAGACACTCGCACCTTGAGCACTGTCACGATGAAACAGGTTTCCACATCTGTGTCGAGCTTATTTTCAGCACTGGAGAAATTCATTACCCAAAAAGCTATAGTTATGGCGTGGATTGAAAGTTACTATCTTTTTCACGACTACCCCATATTTCATGAGGTATTACGATACCTCGAGGTCGCCAGCTCAGAGTTTTTCAACAACACTGGGTTTGTTGCTGATAACGATGCTGTTGTTATTTTTGAAAAGCTTAGACAGCTCGCTAAAGATTTAAGAGATTTGGACACCAATTGGAGGACAGTTCTCATTAACGACCCTTACACGATCTGGGTCGATGTTACCGCTTTCGCAAAATCAGACTTTTGGCTCCAAACCAATGCCACCAAGGTTGAAGAGTTTGATGCCTACGCCAGAGCAGGTACAAAGGAGAGCATAGAGACCAATAATGTTCACAGAGATGATCATGAACACTCTGAGACTCCATTTGCTGCGACGGATTCAGTCAGTCAAGATGGTTCTACCTTAGGAATACTCACTGTTCATTACCCACTGTAAGTCTCTAGTTTGAATCACCTTACTCTTCGTATGCGCTATTACGCATAGCATGCATCATGAAATATCCTAACGGCTCGTAGTGCTTTCAGAAAGTTGCTTGATCGCCCGGCACCAATCACGTTTGGGGAGTTATATAAATACTCATCAGGGTGGAAGGCTCGATTTGAGACTTGGGATCTACTTCAAGCCCCCTCTCGAAAAGCTAGCCAGATCTGGCTAGATCTAGAGCAGGAGGAGGTTTGGATCCAATTGTGCCAAACACTTAGAAGAGAGGAAACATCACAAGAGAGGGAATGGAAAGTCCAATTCCCACTCGCTGTTAGTGCAAGTCTGGACATAATAGCGGTCTTACGAACAGTTTATCGCTTGAAAACTATTAACAGCAGTCCCACATCTAACCACGTCAGCTCCGTTAAGCTCCCTGTCGAAAACCTGCCGCGGACACTCCAAACTTGGTGTACCTACGAATCTTCGAAAGGCTACGAAGCAATGACTATCAACTCCGAGGAACATTTTTCAGAGTACACTGTGGTATTTAGTCACTGCCCATCAACTATCGCATACACTGAATTCGAGCGAACCACCAAGAAAAGGACCCTCGCTATATTCGAGATTCTTTGGCAAGAGAACGACGTTGGCGCCAGGCTCATAAGGAGTAAAACCTTCCTAGGTGGCCCTGGGGTAGAAGGGAATTCCAACTGGAGATTCCGGATTGACAAATTAGAGACAGTTTTAAGAGAAAATCCTGCAAATTGGTCTGGTATGGCGTCTCGAGGAAACTTGCCAGTAGGCAAATCTCTCATCGCATTTCACCCCTGGAAGAGCCTTATTGCGTATTCAACTTTTTTCGGAGTTAGCGTATGGGATTACACGACAGATGGTACGTATATATCACCACTATCGCGCTTCAGACCTATGTTAACGGAGCATTTAAAGCCTCGGAAGATATTTATAGCGAGATGTCTGAGCATCAAAGCTCGCACTTAAAGTTCTCTGAATGCGGCGCATTTATTACCCTCTTAGATCACCGACAGCTAAACAGTTTCAGCCCAATTATCATAATCCCGCTCAAAGGAAGAGCAACTATCGAAAAGAGCAAGCTCAAGATGATAACTTCGTCCAGTGCAACTAGCAAATCAAATTTTGATATTCAAACAATGACACGCAAAAGGAAGCTAGTGAACCGCATTAATGATGGCGCAGATATCGATCGCATGGATATCCAACATCGAAATTGCTCGAAAAAAATGATGATGGACCCTGCTGGTATTCAATTTTCTAATACGAAGAACCGCACAACTGCTGAATGGCTCTCTTATGATAATAATAATAATACCATCGATCTCCGGCAGATAGATAAGAAGGGTGAGTGCATGCGTCGAAGCCTGTGCTCGATTCCGAAAACGGACAAATATAAAGATAGGATAGTAACCATGGCTGGGCGTTCTGTGGGAGGAGAAGGAGGAAGCAATCATGTTGACTATGTCAACCTTGTTTTACAGAAACTGCCTCAAAGTTCGCATACACTAAGTGGGCAGCCGTACAATTTACCGATAGTTGTCCGGCGAGCCCAGGGGACTTTCCAGACCGAAAGACCATCGGTAAACAAGATTACAGGGTCTACAAAGAGTAGAGAAGGTTCTGTGTGGAATTATCTCCAAACAACCACCAATACTATTGAGGCTGGGAGTGCAAAACTTCTTACTGCTGACGGGTTCAAATATCCCGAGGAGGTAGCTGCTATTCCCAATCAATGGGATATAACTACTTACCAAAGGAGGAATGGAGTTGATATACGGGACCGAAATTTTCCATCCAACTACCAGTGCCGATAGGTTTAGGGCGGGGAGTGAGGTGGAAAAAATGATACCAGCGGAATCGAACGAGGTTTTCTTAACTGTATCCAGCTTGCTGACTAATCTTCACTGGGCCATGATCTAAATATAACACGACAACACAAAATATTTGCACCCAGATCAACCGGCTTTCAGCCACCGTAACAGACTTATGCCGAGGCCAAACTTTACGTATATAAAATATATATAGATATACATATATTCATTGTTTTTTGAATTGAAGTTATTATGGCGTAGGTGAGGGTGTCGGAGCTAGGCAATTATAGGTCTAATTCGACTTCCTCCTGTCCGTCGGGCATGTTCCACGTGAGACCTAAATAGTAGAGCAGCTCGCAAGCCTACAGTGTAACAATCGCTTCTCTTTTACTTCCAAATCCGTACTTATTCAAAGACAGGTGCTACTACGTATATCTGATGCGCAAATGATATTATTTTGTTCTACAAAAGTGGATGGACTTAGTACGACTGTAGCAAAAACCTATAAACAATACTCTTCGTGAGCTTACTATTCGCTAATTATCCCTATTTAGGCGATCTAAAGTCCGTCTATTACTCTTTACTCGTCCAAGTGGCCTATGTTCAGTATAAATGCAAAATACTTTGTGTTATATTAAAGTATGTATCTAGCTATGGAGTTTGATATTTTAAAACCGATGCTGCCGTCAAAGCTTAGTAGGAGTTTTGCCGAGATCATCCTTATCCCATCCTGATAATGTAAATATTTGTAGTCAGGCATCGAAATATTATCACCAGATTATGAATATTTCGCATGAGTTTGCCTCAAATTAGCCATAAGTGTGAGTACGCGTGGGATCCACTTGTTGCGGAAGCCTTCGGGAGGGTACTTGCATTTTAATTTCTGCCGAATACGACGTGTAAAATCGAGTCAATGCTCCAAGGGTCTTAAATTGAACTTGCGAAAACAAACGCGATCTCGGAGCACCAGTTCTGGAGCTCATCCCGGCCGGAAAACATGAATTTTACCATCCGGGTGGATTTTTCCGTTGCAAGGATAGATTTGAGACCAAATTTTGAAACGAAGCGACTTCTCCACCTTGTCAATAATTCTTTTGAAATTGCTCTAATTCGATCGTAGAGCTAGAGGCATGTTTTATTGTGCACTCTAAAACACCCAAACAGTGTGTGATATTAGGGTCATAGAGTAGTCGCACCATTGATGATGATCCGAAACTCCATTGGCCCTTTTTTTACCAGACCAATGACCCAAGAGTTCAAAGACTATAATAAAAGAGCTATAACGATTGTATGGACGAAACTCACGCATATTTTGATACATATTATTGCTTTTTCGGTCAGCCAATAGGCTTAAGATCCTGAACTCGGGGGGGAAGGAATGCCGAAGATTCGTTAGAAAGAGCTTAAAGTGTAGATTGCTTCCTTGTATACTGGTCTGTCAATCCCGCCAACGTATTAGAATACAAATCAACCAAAGTTTTTATCTGTAGTTCCACATATATTAATATCTAATATAGATCCACTTGTTGCGGCGGAGGCCACAGACAAGCTCGATACGGTGATATTCATTCCTCCAAACCGTGGATTGGCTCGATATATTATTGTGTCAATAAATCTGACAGTAGCTGTTTCAATCCGGTAAAAGACAGGAATTTTCTTAGGTCAAATTTTGTCGAGGTTCGCTGAATACCAAGCTTTCGGCAAGATGTGGTGCATTAGTCAAGATGGCACCCTCTCGTCCAAAGTCTTATTATCTCTCCGATGAAAAGCATTCATGCTAATTACGCCGTAAATTCCGCACTCTCTGTCGAAAAGCTACCCAGATTGATTTTTTTGTTCATGTTAGCGAAAATATTGGCTCTTTCCGCGTACACCGCGTAAATTTCCCAGCTGGCAGATAGATGCAACCCTAGTCGCGCGGGCCTCAAAGTCAATGCATCTTACGAGGATGCCTCCCAATCAATGAGCTGTCAAGCCATGCAACAAGGCCCGACATATGTTTCAACGGCCCGATATTATCCGTACTAGATCTTCCCGGATTTCCGCATTTAAGATATGGCTGTGAATTTTGAACATTAAAGGATCTTGTTGTGTTTGTCTGGCGAGACTTGAGTTGGTGGAAGCATTTCTAGGCGACCGATTGGCCACTTGGGCAATTTTCCATCTGTCCCAGCCAATCCCCTGCGATTATCTAGACAAGAAGCGCTCTAAACCTCTTATCAAACAAAAAAAAGGAAAACTCGCAGTAAGGCCCGCGTTTTGCATTCTAAATTTTGTATTATGCCAAGATGCAGGGAATCTCTTTACTTGCATGATTGCGGATATCCGGTCCACTTGAATTGCATGTATCTAGCGACGCCATTGTCTATTAGGCCCATAAAATTTCTAGTAATAGAAATCATGTAGCTAAAGTTTGTTGGTTTTTTCCGCAGTTGCTCTTTGGAGATTGAAATTACGAATCCAGTATCCATTTCAGAAGCGTAGATGAAACTATCAGATAAATATTTGTTCGTTTCGAATTAAATACAGGCTGAAGCGATATCTCGTCAATCTTATGATTTCGTCGAATGCTAAACGATCGGATTTGGGACTAAAAGGCCTTGGCTATGTAACGTCGCTTGAATAATCTGGCTTTCCCAAGTCCCTGTGATGTGTATCCGGATAATCCGAGAGAAATAAATAGACGCTGCGCCGCTTAAACGCAGAAGCTGCAAGCTATAAGATTAGATTAACTGCAGCACTGGTAGCTACTTCGAGGGCCCGAAGCTAATGTCGAAAGTCACATCTCCATATAAAAATAACTTTGCTTGATTTCTGTCACGAAATGAAACAAATTAAGGCAGCATACGTTGGCACCGACACCAGCAAACTATAGCCGGCGTAGCATGTAACTTTGGGGAAGAAGAAGAGCTATTTCGCGATACAAAGGTAGAGCTGCGACAACCGACATATGAGCTAAGCAGAGAGCCAAATACGTCCCGATCCACGTCTCCGGATAATCATTCCCTGACGTATAGTCATAGAGAATTTACAATTCACGGAATGGACATTGAAGCTAGCTTGACTCAGTATTGCCATTTTAATTCGTCTCCCTGTATTATATTAGACAACTTTCGGCAAAAGCAAATATGAGAACTCCAAGCTGACTTTCTCAACCTATGATCTTCATGGGTCATCGCTGCGAGTATTAGCTCTTTTATACAAAACAGTGGAGTTGCAGGCCTGCTGAGGGAGCTTTGTAAGCTTGTAGGAGCGTGAGATCCCAGGATGAGTTGAAGCATAGATTCTTTCTCTATATCGGCACATCATACGCGGGATTCACTTAATAAGATAAGAGCATGAGCTCTATAAATACCGCCGTATCCCCCTCTCGATGTTAATCAAATTCTCTATAAAATCATCCAACCAAGCTTCTAAACGCACAAGAACCTCCTAGCTCCAACGAAGCCTATTTCTTTAGATTTTAAGAATTTGATTATCATTCTTTTCAGAAGATCTATACACAATGAAGTTCTCTACCACTGCCGTAGTTTTGAGCGTACTCGCAATCTTCGCTCCTGCCTCGTCCACTCCAACCCCTCAAGACGCCCTCCCAACTCCCGTTCCTGTACATGATGTCGACACTTCGAAGCTCGAGCGCAGGGTACGAACCATTATTATGTTGTCTTGGGTTAATCCGAACTGAATGCCGTAACGGCTGCTAATTAAGAACTCTTGATACTACTAGGGAATCTCATCAATTGAGAAACGATATTTCAAAGGCAACCCAGTTTGTGGTGCTTCGGTCGGCGGATCTAATGGCTATTATCTCTCGATTCAGAGTGCCTACATTGGCCTTGAGCTACAGCCAGCGAGTGACACTGTCTCGGCACCAGCGGGGACTTGCGTCTCCCTCAACTGCAATCACAGTCCGACGGTTGCGAGTAGTTACGGCGGTGTCTGGTTCTGCAACGATGTGTGTAGTACCTCCTTCTAACTACTCACTGTGAAAAACAACAGAATAAGTTCTATTGCTAATGGATGAAACTACTAGCTTTCGACATCTCTCTCTTGGTCAGCAAATGGAGTTGGCCAAGCCGCTCAACATATTGCCGAGAGCTGTGGCGGAGATGTCTTTTACAAGGGGGTTTGGACAAATACGGCCGGATTTCAAGTTTACGTTGGGGCTTGTTAAAGCATAAATTTACCAGTCTACCCGGTATTCGCGGAGAATTAAGCGTTTTCAGTATGGAAAACAGTTTGGTTGCCGGACTATTTTATGATTCATACATTCTTTGCCACAATTATTGCGCATTTATCTTAGATCTATCGCCTTCCGTGATAAATACTTTCGTTATGAGAGCACCCTATCAACTTAGAGATCTGAAAATATATAGTTTTCTAAAATGAAGTTTATGGGTCAATTGCAATAGAATGTGATGTATAAAGGATATGCCTGAGATAAATTTAATCATTGAATGCTCATATAAGATGGTTTTCTCAGTGTAAAAATGTATCTCCATGGTTAGGAGCGGGAGCCGATAACTATGTTACCATAACACAGATGTTACAATCCTCATGAGTTCAAGACACTGTCTAGCTACCGGCAGCGAAGTTTGTGTCTGACAGCCGGTAGATGTATATTAGACTCAATATAACCTCAATATTACTCGCTTTTTGTGTCACCTCGTAGCTCTATTTCTCTATAACATTATCGGGAGAACCTTCGTGTAATCTGGATTTTAGTCAATTAAATTTGTAGCTATATTTTAGGCAGAGACTACAAAATTCATCAGTGGTAAGATGCCTACTATCAATTTCGCTTCATGTTTATATAAAACTCTGAATAGTATGCGCCGGTGATGATATCGCGAACATGCTTCTACATTAGACGATCATTGAGTTGCCAGCTGTTGACATAGTCATTTATGGAAGCATATGTCAATGTGCCTCTGTGAACTTCCAACAGCACCCTCTTGATATCTTCCACGTTTGGTTTCTCATCGCGTTCAATCCACGCGTTGCAGCCTCCGCCGAATATCATTTCTATGCTCTCTATCCGCTTGCAAGCTCGAATCAAACGGATCAAATCATCGTGTGCCGAGTCGATATCACAAAAGTAAAGCGCCCTCAAGGATTCACATTTGAAACCGGTGTCAAGGAACCGGCGAAAATCTTTAAGATATCCGCCGAGAAATGCACAGTTCAGTATTTTGATGTGAGGGAGGAGCAAAAATGGGACGATGTGCTCGGAATTCCAGCCGCCTTCTGAAGTCGAGTCTGATCTAGCATATGATGTCAAGCTTACTAAACCCGGTGGGAAGGTCTCGAGTATCACACTCGCGTCGGTGATATGTTGCTTCGATTCATCGCCAACGAGACTATTGAGATAGAATTCCAACGCGGCTTCCTCTCTGAGCCAGGTACCGTCCCCACCGGATTTTTCCAGGTCTTCAAGACTTGAAGGTGCGGAATCGCACATATCCAGCCGTTTGAGATTAGGCAATAGGCATAAAAGAGGTATTAGTAGCGCATCCCTTGCTTGTCCGTGTATGATAAAGTCCATGTATCGTTGAAAATTGTATTTCTCGGCCATAGCGAACAGCTGCTTGAAGTCATCCTCGGTCCAGTCGTATTTTATCATTGGGACTGCTCTCTCTTCGTACCAACTTATGCTTAGAGCGCTGAAGCTGTGCCCGAGGGATGGATATCGGAGGAGTTGTTTGAGGAGAAAGTATTGTTTGTTACTAGCGCTTTGGAAATTTAGGCGTCCCCGGTATATATGCGTACGGGCGACATTGGATAGAAACTTGCAGGTCAGGCCCACATTTACCAAGTCCTTTCTGAGAAGGGACTTGTCGGCGAAGATTTTATGTATGAGTTCGGTGGGAATGGAATCCAAAGAAGGTGCCATTTCGCGGTCGCGAAACCGTGTTACTCTAAGAGCTGAATTGGAAGTGGGTCAATCGCTCATTTAAACGCTGAAATTCCATGTTGAAGAAGACTTGGATTTTAAAAGTCCCAACATCCGTGAACCGAAGTAGGGCAAGATTGAGTTTAAAGCTATTCTGAATTCATTTTAGCCGGAAAGGCATTAAAAGTTGAAACATGGATTACAATATAGTAGAACCAGAAGCGCAATCAATTTGTCATTGCGCAGATGAGATTCGCGAGGCTTATCCAACGCGAACAGGCTGCAATAACCCGGAATCATCATAGCTCTCATATTTGTTAGCCATAAACACTCAATATTTGTCGGCCGAGGTTTCGTATCGCCCGTGAAGCTTCCCGCTACTAGGACTAGAATATTTATGCTGGCTTCACTTCCTTCTAAAAAGACTGCTTTTTCGACAGCTCTGGTGTTGTATTACCGGGGTTCTTCATGTGCTTGGACGGTGTAGGTACCGAGCATTCGGTCCTGGGAAATCAGGAGCTAACCGCATCCCGAAACACATTGGTATAATTGCCCTTTTGACCACGAAGCCCTTTGAATTGGACAAAATGTCAACGAAACGTATTTTCATGTTGCCCTCCATTTTTGATAGTCAAGCGGCTGGTGTTTTATGAGATACCCCGAGAACGATCGGAACCGTGACGTGGAGACTTTCGTTAGACCACAGTTCAAGTTCGAGTCGTTTGCGCTTTCTACTAAATGCAGAAGGACATCTACCTCCCATTGATTCCTTCTCCATCTCGCGTGAAGGAAGCTTTCGTCCTGGATATAAATACTTCTAATGCGCCCCTCGAGAACCCGGTTTACCTGTAAATACAATTGACTTGGTATCTAGAAGCCCTAAATATCTAGCCACCGGGGCACAATCCCCCTCGACTATTCAAACACAATGCCTTGCGCCGGCCCCGCGATCCCGACTTACATATATCCGACCTTCCCACCCCATGCGTGCGACGAAATGAAACAACTCATGATAAACGGCTTCAGTGAGGCTCAAGCGGGCGATTACCTTGGCATATTCGGGCCGCCCATCGACTGGGAGAGGTTCAGACTGCAAGTGGATTGCTCGGAACGGAATTGGTGGTTTTATCACCGAAGCATGGAGCAATCAGATTTAGCGAGAGCGTATTCACGGGTGGGCGGTCGTCAGAGCGGCCGCCGCAGGCATCCACGGGAGAGGTGCATTATCAGCTAGAGCCTCGAATACACCCATGACCGTAGTTAATTTTGATGCGCGACACTCAGATAACCACATTTGGCCTTTGAAACGTTTCAATTTCTTCTGTTAAATCTTGTCTCGAGGACAAGCGCGTCAAAGCTGCCGGCTTCGCGTTGTCGATTTATATCTTGACTCGCCTAAACACCCGACCAATAACCCCCGAAACAGAAATAGAGCGTATACCGAAAGCATCTTAAGACCTTAAGACGCTTCTAGGAAGTAGATATCAAAATATCTACGCGTGGCGCCTTTACCGTTAGAAGTATCTGGCAAGCCTATTTCCCAGGCCCAATAACAGGCATCCGGTTCACGAAATAAATCTTATATTATAAGCCTCAAGGACTCGAAATATTCACATTTACACGACATGCCCTGCGCAGCCCCCGCAATTCCAGATAAGCTCCCAGTTTGTTTTCGGGATCCACTTCTCACGGACGCCCACAAATACCTAATGCGTCGTGGTCTTTCCGCGTATATCGCTGTGTTCGTGGCGGAAAATCTAGACAAAGAGTTTTGGGATAGCGTTTTCTTGGTCCATGCTATCACTCATGAAGCGCGGTTCAAAGCCAGACACAAAGAGGGCCCGCGTGACCCACGCACGAGACGAATGTTAAACCTGATAGATGTGCTGGGTTAGGAGAAGGCTACAAAATTGAGGAACAAAATAAGTTATTACGAAGAGAGACGTTTTCTGTTAAACAGGCGCCGCGGCGGGCTACGATGCGAGAAAGAGGAGAGGGCGGTTCATCATATCTTAATAGAAACTCAGCCAACAAGTTGGGAGTTGTTTTAGATACCCTTTTCACCTTATTTCAGATCTCACATGGCCTACCACGATCTTACTAGTCTTTGGGTCAGACACATAGCATAATGTGCCCTCTTTGGCATCGATTTCATATTTAATTATAATCGCAAATACCACAATCTTAGATTGGCCTTAATGATTTTATACTAGTATCTCTCGCGCGCACGTGCAATAAATGAGAGATCTCTTTAGCACTAAGCAAACTTCGATACATAAGGCATTGTATGTTCCAATCGCTTACGTAGTTCGACCACTATATCTAATAAACGGTGCTTTACTTGACACGACGGAACATCGTAGCACTACAAAAAGGCACACATAGCACGCTTCATGCGTTTAAACGTTTAGAGGTGCCATAAAACAGTTCCATCGTTCCCAACTCAGCCTCAAACTCAATTCTTCCACCCTCTAATTAATCTCCTTCCTCTCTCTCCCCATCTAGTATCGAGATTATCAAACTTTCATCTCTATTCGAATCATCATATCTTCAAACAGCCAACAGCGAAAATTCAAGCTATCTCCAAAGAGATAATTCCAATCGACCCTTCTCCAATTTCTCTCGAAAGACCACAGCTTCAAAACTCACCACCTTATATCAGCCAGCTACATATTCAAAGTGATTAACGGCTTGTAAAGATGGCTAACATCGCTTCTATGCCATACGATGTGGTCCATGAGATCACCAAACTTCTCCATGACCCCGATGATCTCCTCGCCTTGCGAATGACATGCCATGCTCTGAGCGAGAAAGCCAAAGAGCGTCATCTGACCTTGATGTATCAAACTAGAACGATTTATCCTGTTCTATTCAGCTATCAGAATCTAGTCAAGATATCAAGACATCCTTCTGGGGTCAACAGCAGAGTTAAACACATCCAATTCTCCATGTCAACCCCTTGCGGACAGATAATCCAGTCGAGACCACAATGGGAGAGCTCTAATGCAAGCAGTCAAGCGGACGGTTCTCTAGAAATCATCACCACAGTTGCAAAGTTTGCAAAAGAACATGGGGAAAGCGATCCTCGCACTACTAAGCGACTTGGTTATTACAATCTCTTAACCAGTGCCTTTGCCAACCTGCCAAACCTCGAGACCATCGGCTTCAGCAAACCTAAGCGTCTCACGAGAAGCGAATTCAACTTATTCCATCCTACCCTCCGCTTCGGACCAGGTACTAGGATTCCAAAAGTGCCCTTCGATGTCGGAGCACTCGGAATCGCAGGATACTCGGGCGGAAACAAGTCGATCTGGAAGATGATCATGTTTGCTTGCCATGCTTCTGGTATGACCAGCCTTCGAACCATCCAGGATCCTCAAACTCTATGTTCCATAGAAACATCTTGGTTTGAATCGTGTCCGATGACATATTTGGCACCATCTCCACCCAACTTCCCATTGTCCACCCTGCAATTGAAAATATACTTCAACACAGATCTCCACAGACGCGGCGGCTGGTGCAAAGATAGATCTGGCTGGGGTAGGGAGCAAAGGGAATCCGATGTGGACTCCGTCGATGGTCACGATCCTGAGCTTCGCCATTCTCCCGCATGGAGTATAAATCTATGTCGATGGTTTGGGCACTTTGCTGGATTTCTTACGGAGCTAAAATTGACAGACTTTAACACAGCAACAAGATATAAAATTGATACCTTGTTCCCCGTGAGCTGCATGTTCCCTATGCTAAAGAAATTAATTATAAATACAATCCCACTAGCCTTCGAAAACTTCAAAGCATTCCTACCCCAAACTGGAAAGAATTTGAGAGAACTTGAGATCATTGAATCTGGGATCTGTCTTGAGCAGCATGAGTGGTTTGAGATCTTCAAAATAATCAGAGATGAGTGTCCTCAAGTCCAAGTTTTCAAATTCTTGCTAGATAACGACAAAGGTACGAATTTTGGGAACCTAAAACTGGAAGAAAACGGCCACCCACCACTCTATTTACTACCGAATATTGAAGTCATTGGTCTCTGGGGATCCGGGTACTCAAAGTACAAAATCAAATTTGGATCATACGAAAGTACAGAAGAGGAGTGGGTTATTGGCTTCAAAGATATCGGCAAGGAACTTGGCGCCCTTGGGGGTGAACTCTTTTGGCATTCCATAACTGAAGGACTTTGGCGTAACAACCGAATTTTAGATGGACTCATAAAGAATTGGCGCCAAATACGTGTCCGAAACTCCGAATGGAAGGTGTCGGAGGATCTTGAATCTTGGGATTAAACTGCGGAAAGGGACTATGTTCACAATAATGGTTGTAATAGAAGAGAGAGCGAGAAGGGGAATACTTCGCAAGATAAACTACATGTCAAATAACGTTCCTATCGCATTTATGAGACATCGGTTACTTGTTGATGCTTTACGGGTTTGGGTCGAGAAACTTGAAAGTCCAAAGCCTCGAAGAAGAATTGTCTGTATCATCAAGATTTCAAATATACGATGAAAAAAATCAAATAACTTCCAAGGCCCCAGGAGTTTCAAAACTTGCTTTTCTCTTAATAACTATAAGTGTCTTTCATTTATGAGTAATTACACCTTAACCAATATATATAACCTTTACTCCTTCACACCTCTACGGCCGGTCTAATATATACATCCCCGGGATATCGAATTAAAAGTACAAGGCCAAAAACCAAGCGAACGGGACTGCAGCAGCAGCGACAGCGAATCGGTTATTCGAAGCGGCGTTCGGACTCGTGCTAGCAGTAGCACCGGTCGAACTAGTGCTAACCGGGCTCGAACCTCCACTAGTAGGTGTAGGCTGCGATCCAGACCGTGTACTCGGGGGAGTCGAAGTGGCAGCACCAGCGCTGGACTGCATATTCGCAATGGGAACCAATGGATCCACGCAACGTGCCTTCTTGACATTTCCCTCGGTATTATACGGCCAGCTCGCATTCTGATAGAGTAAGAACGCATCCTTATCCAACGAACAGCAGGATATACCCTCCGGATCTTTGATACCCTCGCCGATGAAACCAGCTGAGGTTCCATCGACCAATGGACACGAAGCGTCACCCTCTACAGCGGGTGTGCCCGAGGTGTCAAAATTGAATTTGGAGAAGAATTCGGTGTATTGTGTATCGTTGCATGTATAATCCAGTGTTGTTCCGTGGACAACGGTGCAGCAGTAGTTTTTATACCCGACCCAGTCGCCGCAGAGGCCTCCGACGCATTGGCCGGTGCCGCAGACTTGGTTTGAGGTAGAAGTCGGGCAGCTAGAGTCGCCGCAGTCGGATGGTTGTTTGACGTAGAAGATGTATCGATCGCCGTAGCCGCGAGTCGCGGCGGCAGCGACGATAAGGGATCCAAAGATTGTCAATTTGAGCATTTTGAATGAAAGGGGTGGAATTCTGAGATCGAGATGTGGGAATTTGAGCGAAATTAGGGATCTGTGTCAAAAAATCAAAAGAGTGAAAAATGATCTATGGATTTGATGGACTAAAATTAATAATATTATAAATGGCCCTGTCCGCGACTCAGTAGTACTACTGGACTCGAAAAAGTGGGTTCACACGCATATTTATGCCTTCTCGAGGTTGCTATGAAGCCATACTCATTCGTCAAAATTGCAAACGTCGTCCTTTCTCTTGCACGCTACTCATGTCCAAAGGCAGTTGAAACAATGATATTTCAGCCGCAGCTTGGCCATAATCCATCGAAATCTCCAAAACCATTCATCAGACCGTTCATTGGTTTAAATTACCGACTCGGCGGCAGACGCTAATTTCTCTAGTCCGTTTTGATCGACAAATATTGAAGATAGTGGCGAATGTGGTGTTTGCCGAGCAAAAGCCACTTTGATGCGATCGATTTCGATCCTTCGCCAAGGGCTAGGCGCGGTTGGCAGGTAGCTGGTGCGATGTATCTCGTCAAGTTCATCCCTGTCTAGGCGCCAAGAAAAGGCTTGCATGCTTGATCAGTCTAGACTTGATAGGTGTCGATAATTTCCGTTCAGCTCCCCGTTTCTACATCCAGATCTTATCATTTGAACGGATGGTTTTATTGGAGGATGGGTGGTAAGATTGTGACAAAATGGCATCGCATTGTACAATTGTGCTTAGCTTGCGCGCGCACACCGGAATCGTTATATACGAGATGAAAGTCCATATTTATCGCTATGATAAATTCCAAGCTCAGGGACAACCTGTGCTACTCTGTTCCAGTCGAGATTGAAGTTTTTCGTGTCCAAGTCTCATGGGAAAACCTGGCTGTGCGGCATTTCCAAGTTACGTAGAGGTTGAGGAACTTATATTACTACTCCATATTAAGCATCTAGTTTTCCTACTTTAGAAGGCTATCCTTGTCATATTTCCCAAAATGGCACCAGCTTGTGAAACATCGCGATGATGGGCAGATCGTGGGGCGAATTCTTAGGCATTCTGATGGGCCGTATCGACGATATCCAGGACATATGATCCAAAGGAGGAGCGAACACGGCGGACTAGCACACGCAATCACCTTGTCAACCTCAAACTGACACAGCACCGTTGGTATATTACGCGATAACAGTCTTATTTCTCAAATTCCCAAACACTTGAAATGCATATTTGAATTAATTGCGCACGAGGCACTCGAGAATAGTCTAAATGAGCTCAAAGTCCATGTCTTCCGGTTTCGCCTAGTTTATTCAGCTCAGGCTATCGATTTTCATGATGCGAGAACCCATAGGAGTGAGAGAGTAACACCGGGACTTTCAGCACTCGTTGATCTTGCTTATCCTTTCCACCACACTATCCCAGCTATTCCAAAAACCATATTAGCATAATCCAGACATAACATCTCTTCGTTACTTGGTACCTACTCTTCGATGATAATCGGCTTTCCCATCAATCTTTCGAAAGTTTGATCGCTTAGTGGCAGCTGAGGGCGAAAGCCTTCCAACCCATACCCCATGTGTTTTCACGGTTGCAACAATCTGTCCGCTGACCGATTTCGTGACTACATTCGTCCACAGTTCCGTAACGGTATATGTAGCCGATTGCCGCTCCTTATCGTCAAAAAAGATCTCAGCGAATGAAATCGCCACTGGTTGATCGCTCGCTCCCAGGTTGATGATAATAACGATTCCGTCGGTACTCTTGGTGTTCCTTTGCTGCCAAACTTGAATGTTGTCCTTCAAATAGGTACGAGTTGCGATACTCCAAGCTCCCTGGCTGAGATCAATGATATTTTTGTTGGTTAAAATACCGAGGGTTGTGGCGGTTTGCTTTGTGACATCGTGACCCATTATTAATGGCGATTTGATGGCAGCCCACAAAGTAAAATGGGTTCTTTGTTCGTCTGGACTATTAAAATTTGATATCAGCGATTGGGTACCTGAGTATTCAAGCTATAGATTCTGTACCTACGTGAGGTTGCTAAAGCCGACGACCATCATATCAAGGTCGTTCCAGCCACCCGGGCTACCCTTACTGGCAATTCCTGCAGCTTTATTTAAGATATTAATCACCTAAAATTCAGACAAAAGTTCTAAAAGTCAGTTAAAAGCTTGGTTTTATGATTTGTGAAAGACTTACCGAGCAACCGTATCCTGTCGCTCCAGTGGTTGGGCAGCCGTCGAATGGTGTATTAAAATTAGGACCGATATCTAGTCAAAATATTAGAACGGTGCGACGGCGAGGGAAGATTTTTGAATAGTAACACATACCGCCACTCATCCTCCACGAATTTCCGATCGGTGCAGCCCCTTCATTCACCGAAATTAGAAAATAGTCCTGATTTATCATTAAGCGGCGATAATTTCGAACATACAATTCCCTACGAGAGATATCAGCATTTATATAACAGATTTATGTCTTGAAGAATGTACTCACAAACATCGGCAACACCCCAGTTGCACATACTGTAGAGTATAGGACGGCCAGTCTTTGCCAAAGCATTTCTCATAGCCGTATATCGATTAATGTTTCCCTGTTGATCCCCTTGACCTCCATCGTTACAATTATCGTATTTCACTAAGCCAAACGCAAATCAACAGCTCAATTAGTAAATAGAACGGGCAATGCTCCTCGATTTCACCTACGGTAGTCAATTCCCCAAGACGCCCATAAATTAGCATCTTGCTGCTCTCTGCCAAGGCTCGCAGGATATCCTGCGCATGTTGCTGTACCCGCGCTGCTATAGATTCCTATTTTGAGTCCCAGGCCATGAACTTGGTCCGCTAACCACTTGATGCCGTTGGGAAATCGCGCTGGGTCGGCGACGAGATTTCCACTCTTGTCTCTTCCAGATTTCACCGACCAACAGTCGTCAATAATACTAATCGATTGACGGATATGGGTTAGCCGATAAGGTTTCAATGACCGCGGGCCGGAGCTAGACTCACACATATTCATATCCCGATTTGCTTAAGCCGGATTCCTTGATAGTCCTCGCGGCCGATAGAATTGTTGTTTGATTGATATTACAACCGAAAGTGTTCCAAGTGTTCCAACTAAATCCGCGAGGCCGTAGTCAGTAGCGTATAGCGAAGATGAAGAGATAAGAAATTGAAAAAGAAGGCACATACCCCATCTGAGGCGTCACGGCAAGACCATTGTTTAATGATGCCACACTGCTGATTAGCGTCAGTGCACTAAAACTTATAACTGCGTGCCGCATGATTTTTAGTCTTCCTTATGTCTGAGTAGATGCTCTACTATCCTTAGTGAAGAGGAACAAGAAAAAATAGAGAGAAACTATTGGAAAATATTTTGTACGGATATGCGGGGAATGAAGATTTTATATTGATTACACTTGACGATAATAGGAAGTCTTGACCTTATGCCTGTAATCGATTATCATCTTCACCTACTCGAATCGGTTCCGGGGGCTGGCTCGATTAACGAGGAGCAGTGCAAGGGTCAGCACCAACCTCAAGGGCTTCCGGGTCGGCAAACTGCCAAGACTTGGGAATTGAAAATCCGGGGCATATATAATGCATATTCGTCTCGGTATCGCGATACCAAGCTCCAGGCTATGAGGTGGGATACGTAGTTCCAATTTTGAATGAGAATGAGTATGCCAGCAAAGCGACAAAAGGTATCTGGAGGTGTCGCTTGCCGTTCAGAAATCGGCAACAACACAAAGAGTCGCCATGCATACGCGCTTGAGTATGAGTGCATGAGAGCGTCAACGCGACGAGGCTGCGATCGTCGGCACGATAGTCAGCTTAATCTTTCGAAGCCTCATTCCGAACCATATGTAAATACTTCATAAGAGCGAAAGCTATTCTCTCCACTATTTTCTGTCTATTCTACGAGTTTAGCCGCGCGATCGATCCATCATGGCTACCGCTTTTAAAATCGTGCAATCTAATCCCAGCGGCCCTGGTCGCAAGTATGTCCAACTCAAGGATGCTGAAGTGCATAAAGCCTTCATCGTTGAGAAACACCAGGCGGGTTTCCGGCAACAACAAATCGTAGATGCGCTTCAAGCGGAGAGGGGAGTTACATTAGAGTAAGGAAGCCCTACATTCTTGGGACCTTTATCGTAAGGCGAAAGATTTCAAGGAAAGACCGTTACTAACGTTAGAATAAACACAATAATACTGCACAGAACTCACCGTCTCAAGCGCTTTCTTGATAAATGGGGCTTGTCTTGTGAAGCACTTACTAAGAAGCGGAAACTTCATATCCAGCAATGTATCCGTACGAGAATCAACGATGATAAGATTCGGCACTCTGTCAGATTTAAACGCTCGAAAAGGCAGTTGAACCAAGATGAGATTGCATATATAATGGGGTTAAGTCCGAAGCAATTCAAAAGTATGTATGCTGCTGTAATAGTATGATCTTGAATTTACTTGTCTTCTCTAAGATATTACATACGGTATGCCAGTCGAATTAATCAGTGTGTCATTGCGACAATTTGAATACCAGATATCAAGCCAAGTCCCGGTGGCATCATCATTGAAACACCAACTCCAGCAACGCAAGAAAACGAAGACCTAGAGAGTTCTCCGACTATCACCAAAGACAATTTGATGAACATTGACGAATTTGAAACCGAAGATACGGCGCTAGAAACCGAGATAGGTGCAGGAGTATTGGCCGACGAATACCCTATGGAGCCCATGCTAGAGGGATCTTTCCAAAAAGAAAAGAGATTTGTGCACAGGAATCAGGATACGCCAAATTATAGGTAAGAAGATTCAAAAGATACTCGCCTAGAGCCTCTATGGTGTGGATTCAATTGACGATACCCGTACGAGACAGATTAGCTTCCTCATCCAAAGAGGAGTCAGATACGATCGATGTGTTGGAGAAAGTGTATCAAGTTCAAGCACCACGGCAAGGCGAAGCTGATGATACCACTGAACTGTGCGATATTATAGCTCGTGGTTTAGCGGCCCTTCCTCTCGACGAGATGAAGAGCAGGGTATCGCGTCAGTGGATCAAGATAGTCACTCTGCATCCCAAAGGGACGATGAGGCGCCGCCATTACGAGATCATGCAAGCTCTGACTTGAACGAACCCGACGACTCAAGCTCTGAGTCCAACGAATCTGAGATCATCTCTTGGGGCACGCCATTTAATCGGTATGCCTTGTTTTGTGAAGAGGAATTGCAATACGAATTGTTATTTTGGAAGAAAAAGGCTCAGGAATTTGTGGAAATAGTAGCCAAGGAAGCAGAAAGTAACAATATATCCTTGGAAAAAGCGGAAGAACTAGTCACAGAGCAGATCCAACAGGTTGAATTGAATGATCCTCTTCCGTATCAGGTTTGTATGGTTTTATTGAACGGGAGCACAGCTGATTTTAGCCCTTCGGAACTGGCATTTGGGCCCGAGATATCTGCCTGGATTGAAAACAATTTCTTCTCGATTAGGACAAGATATATGATGTTAGCACCGATGGCACGAAATTCAATGGAATGGATCCTCGACAGTTATTTGGTGCATATACCGAGAATAATTCGGGAGTACGGCGGACGCCACTTCTTCACCGCCTACAGCCTTTATCAAGCAGGTGTACTTTTGGCCGTACTGAGCTATGATTTCGGCCCTGTCGTATGCGCCCTTCAAACTATCGCAATTGAAATCTTCTACGAAATCGGAATGGGAACGCATAGTATCGTAATCGAAATGATCAGGTCGGGCAATGACGCTTTCGTAGATGACGTTAAGCCCAATCCTTCCGTTGACAAGTCTCGAGCAAAAATACAACAGGCATGTCTTCAAAAGTACGGAAAGACCCACCCTCGGACACTATTAGTGTTCTCAGAATTAGCACTTCGGACATTTGTCGTCAATAAGAAAGTCCGAGATGGGAGCCTCATAGCATGCGGAGTGTTTTATACGATTGAAAATTCGCCCCAAACTAGCTTAGAGTACGACCAAATGTTGCTGTACACCAGTCTTAATTTTCTAGCGTTTGTTTTCCAGCGCTGTCGAAAATACAAACTCGCGACAATGGCACTGGAGCGGGCTCTATCCTTAACACACGGAAAACCCACATTTTTCCGCTTGAGTGGGTTAGGGATTGTGTATTCTAAACAAGGGGAATACGCCAAATCGCTTAAAGCACACTTTACAGCACTTCACCAAGCCATGTTATTCAATGGTCTAGAGCACGAGTCAATTGGTGCATATATTGGGTGTATCACAGACGTTATGGATAAACGAGGCCCTATAATATATACAACCCTAGGCTCCTCATTCGAATCGACGTTTAAGATATTGGACGGAATAAAAAAGACTAAAAGCTTGTTCTTCCGTCGGCTTTGGGAGGCCTGGGAGAAGGGTGGTGTTGATCACGACAAGTTACAGTTGGAGTATAGCGATATTTTAGCGCAAAATTTTACTCATCAACAGAGGGCTTCGACTCCAGATCTTCAGAGCTATATGTATTTCCAAGGCTTGGAGGATTGGGTGCACCTTCAGGGGGCGTCTGTGCCGTCCGATGACAGAATTTGGCATTTTGATGATATGGATGAGTGAACTCTATCTGTTCGGCTAAATTTTTTATTCTCGGTTTCTCAATTGCAAAACCTACGATTTAGAATCTGCTAACTGCGCTTGAGTCACTTGTAGAACATTCAATTATTGTCGTGAACTTAGATCTGACAACCAACTTTTGGTACCCAATGGTCCGTAGAAGTAAGGGTTTAGCGACTGAAATGAAGCCTAAAAACTAATCCTGCTAAAATTTCCCGACGAAGTTCGGACGTTGGGATCCTTGGGTTCGCTTGCACCTACCGAGCTACAAATAAGACACATGTCGCAGCTCACACATAAAAGAATGGCATCTGCAAAAGGGCATGCACGCCAGAATATGCAAAATATACCAGTTTCTCAAATTCCACTTTCGCCAATTTTCAGACTGTCTGAGAAGAGCATCTATCAGTAATGGCGCAAAATCAGCCAAAGTCAATCAAATCCCTGCCCGCGAAACTCCACGAGAAAATACTCTCCTTGCTCCCGGTCGCCCTCCAAGCTATCGCGCTGCAAGTCTGCAAAGGATGGAATAACATAATACTACAATCCGAAGTGCTGCGCTACACTCGATACCAAGAAATCGTCAAAGCCCCAAACATACCTCCAAATGTCGGTCTTCACCGGTTTCTGTCTGCCCACGGCATGGAGCTCAGCTGCAAGATCAAATTGGGCAAAATCAGAGGCTTCACGATCAAATACGATAGCATGGAAGATGGGAAGAGATGGATGGAAGATCCAATTGATATTTCAAATAACCCGCTCCTGGACGAGCCGCTGCTCATGAGTACCGAAACGCCGCAGAAGTTCGCGAAACCGCATTATTGGCAAGTGTACGGCTATGTTGAGAAGGATCCGCCGGAGGATCTGAGATCTGGTCTTCCCTTTGCAATTACGATCGCGCTAAGCATAAAGCATCCGTACGAACATATCGGCGTGGAATGTGGGAACGAAGAGTGGGCTAAATATGAGAATTTGAAAAAGTTGACCGTGCGGCAGTTTTTCGGTAAGGTGCAAGAGACGCTCGAGAAACCGGTGAGAGATTGTCCCGCGAGTAAGTTGTCGAAATCTCGGTATGAGATTTGCTTAAAGTACCATAATGATCGTTTGGGACATGGCGTTTGGACCACGCTATATTTTTGGGGCAGTTATGGACAGCGGGTGAATGAGGCTGTGAATCCGTTTTATGATAGTGAGTGAGCAAGCCGGCGGGAGATGTTCATTACTAAATAGAAACATGTATATGCAAACAATTTATAAATTTATAGAATTGTTATATTCCGTTTTCTTATACTAGCTTAGGATAGGCATACCAGTTCCCACTTCTCTAGGACTCTACAACTTCCCTCACGGTAGTCGACGGGTTCGTGCGGGCCCTCAAGGCTTTAGAAAAAAAATCGCCAAAGCCTGTAAGTTCGGTTATGCAGGCATTCCCAGTCTCGATGGATCCTGTTTACATGGGTTTGAGGCTTGCCATTTGCCAAAATTAACCTCGATTGGCTTGAGAAAACATACTAAACTTACATTGAAAACTCCTCAACAACCCGAAATCGCTCATCGCATTCGAATATTCTAAAGTTGTCTGGTACACCTAGTAGGCGTCTACAGATACAACATAAGACTAAAACAGCAAAATTCAAAGGGCGAAATGCCGTGCGCCGCGCCGTTCATCTATACCTCGGACGCCCAATTTAGAATTTCTCGCGGCAATGACCCGTGGGCCAATTCAACAAAGGTTTATGTGCAGAAGTATCTCGATCACGAAGATCTCATGCGGTATGGTATCGGCGCACGGTGGATAACTTTCGTCCCGAGCAGACTACGAAATGTCACGCATCAAATGAAATGGCTGGCAGAACATCCGCGTGTTTTATATCACATCGATCTCGCTGGCTAGTTGCTTGGCTTGGGACCTCAAGAATTTAGAAACTCGAGGTAGTTGGCAGGACCTGCGTTTTGGTCTAGTTAATAACAAACGGTATAAATACCTCATCATGTACTTATCCCCGGGTACCTTCGGAGGATTGGTTCCCTAGCCATCGCGAACAAACAATAATATCAAAGCATATCCCACAACTTTCCTAAAATAAGAATTCAACTCAATTCAATTTCAAAAAAGAATGCCTTGCGCTGGTCCCGCGATTTTAAACTACACCCCGCATTTCCCGGGTAGTACTTATAACCCAGCGCACACGCGAAAGGTCTTGATGGTTCTTCGCTTCCCCGACGCGAACAACGTGGGTCCGAACCTAACACCTTATGGTCAAGTTTCGATCCCGAATTACCTACGAAACGCGACAAGAGAAATGGCTTGGTTATACGAACACTCGCAGGCATCGAATTAGATTCTTAGTTGCCCAACATTCGTCCATACAACTCTGAGACATTGATTAAGTCGTCGGAGGATTCCTAGATCCTTGAATACAGCGCAACGATACGCCCCGCCCGCGGACAAACACTCTACATCCATCATTTGAGTCAGCTTGAATCATAGACTAGACGCATCTATGTAGATAAAAATGCCTTGTGGGGCAACCATTATCTTCAACAATCTCCGTCGCGCTACCGATCCTCAGAATAACGAAAAGTACACCCGGAAAGTATATTTCGTACCCGTTCATCGGCTTCAGCGTAAGCATTTGCGTTTAGCTAGGCTTGCCTGGACACAATCGGGAATCTCCCACGAAACAGCTTGGGTACTCGAACAGATTCGCTTGGAAATCCGGAGCGTTGAGCAACCCTAGTCTAGTAATCTCTCCATCGTGGTCCCAGATTTTGGCTGACACAGAAATTCGATGCCCTGTGCGGGTCCTCTTATATTCAATCGCCTCATTCACTATACCGACCCTGTTACGAGCGAAAAATACAACCTTAAAGTATACTTTGTACACGTCGTCCAAGTTCGCTCTGGAGGTTGGCGTGAAGTTCAACTTCCGTTAGCATACAGCCACGAAGCGACCTGGCTAATTTACCAGGGAAAAGGTCTCCGAGTTCCACAAGTCTGAAAGTTTCAACAAACAAAGCTATTCTGATTTGGGAGTCCATATTCCGTGGTTCCTTCATCCTTTGCGTAAATTAACAAGTGATGCCCTGCGCTGGCCCTCTTATCCCGGATTACCTCTATCACATTACTGATCATCTCACCAACGAAAAATATACCGCAAAATTTCACACTGTACACGTCGCTAGAGTTCGACCTGGGGGCTTCCGCGAATTTTCGTTGCGTTTCGGGTTGGTGGCATTCACCCGTGAGATTCTTTGGCTGGTCGGACAGCGCCAACAAAAAGTTTCCAAATAATAAACTTTCAAAGCCTCCAGAATCGACCTAGCCTAGGCACCACAACGCTAGAAATACTCTAACTTCGCCTGCATCGAATGGTAATACCCTTCACAGGATTATTGGTATTCAAATATTTCTAGTTCCAATTGGTCTCGGGGTTCGGTTTCATTCGGACGGCCATTCTAAATCCACCACATACGTTCAAGAAAGATGCCCTGCGCGGGTCCTCTCATCCCAGCTCGTTTTTTGAAGTGCAAATGCCCGATTACCAACGAAAGATTCACCTTGAAATATTGTACCGCTAAAGCGCAGCCCGAAGGTCAGCTGCAGATATTGATCACCGCAGGACTAGCCACTCGCGAAATAATCTGGCTCCACAATCAATACGTTAAAGAAGCCAATTGATTTTTAAAAAATTTCCCTTATTCGGAACCCTCGCGATGCCTTGCGCGGGTCCTCTCATCCCACACCGATTTTTGAAAGAGGTGTGCCCGAAAACAAACGAAAGGTTCACTTTGAAATATCGCGCCGTTAAATCACTTTCTGGAGATCAGTTTGTGGTTACGGTTAGCCTTCGCAAAGCCACACACGAAGTCACTTGGCTCTTACAAAACCTTTCAGGTTGGGACGAGGTGGTCTTTGAAAATTCTTAATCAAAGTTTTATTATTACTTGCGACAGAGGAATGCAACTAACAAGCAACAACGAATCGTTTGTGTTTTGGGACGTGCAAAATATTAATGCAAATACATGACAGATCATTATCATTATTATACACTCGTTTGGTCATATATTTGAAATCATTTTCTCTTAAATAACCATCTCTCGGCTCACTGTCATGTTTCTTTTCGGTCTCAGTAGGGTGTTAAGGTAGCTTTTGATTCCATTCTATTTCTTCTGTTAAAAGTCTCCCTATGTACAACGTACTCTAAACCACTCTAGAGACAACTAGAGTAGCTGGAGCACCACTGCGATATCCTATATGACATTACTGACTCTTTACATGCTATTTACAAACATTGAGCATAGTAAGGATTCAAAGTCGAGCAAGTAGACCCACTACAAGCCGTAGCCCCAGTCCACCCAATTCCGCCACATTGGCCCCATTTTGTCTGTGTCCCGCCAGTAGGAGGTGTCGTAACCATCGGAGTGGTAGTTTTGCTCGTTGTAGTGGTAGTTTTAGTCGTTGTAGTGGTAGTCTTAGGCCCACCAGTAGTAATAACCGGTGTTATAGTCTTAGTTGTCGTGCTCGTGGTAGACGTCGCAGGCCCGCCGAGTAACCCGAAAAAGCTAAGGACCAGGGTTTCATGATATGGGATACCACCATGATTCAACCCGGCGGCGAGATACCCAACTAGCTGTTTACCATCACCGTATTGATACTCGGTATACCCGTTCTCCGGGTTATTATTAACCGTAGCGCTCAACGAAAGGCTAAGAACGTTACTCCACTGTTTTAATTCTTCCTGGAAGTTTGCGGGAAGGACAAGAGTATCTCCGGACCCGTGCCAGATTTGCAATCTGGTTCGACGGCCGCTGTACCCGCCCGGGATGGTGTTTCTGGCGAAGTTACCCCAATCCTGCGGAGTGTGGATGATTTGACCATTTGCGCAGGATGTATTCGTGTTAGCTGGGTTGGAACCACCAGCGCCAGCCCAACAGCATGCGGGGACACCGCTGAATAGTGCACCGGCTTCGAATACATCAGGGTATGTCGCAGCGAGGTTATCAGTCATCATGGCACCAGATGAGAATCCCATGACGTAGACTCTTGAGGAGTCGCCGTTGTATTTATTCAATGCGTACTGAACCTGCTGGACGAGTCCTTGAGTGTCGCCGCCGCCGTTTCGGGTCAGGCTCTGCGGGGAGTGATTGTCCCAGCAGGCGATACCTTGGGCGGTGGAACTGGAGGGGTAAATTACAATGAAGCCGTATTGGTCTGCGTAAGTTTTGAAATTGGAGGAGGAGTACATTTGTTGACCGTTGCCTCCGCATCCGTGTAACTATACACAGGAGATATATGTTAGTGATATGAATAGTTACCGTGAAAATATGGTATGTACTTGCAGCGATGAGGATGGGTGGCTTAGAAGCGAGCTTGTCAGGAACGTATATGCTCATCTGAATACCAGAGGGGTTTGAACCCCATCCGGAGACGCTCTGCAGAGAGGCGCCATAGACCAAGATAGCCGTGGAGAGCAAGAGTCCCCAAAGATATGAAAGCATGTTGTGCCGTGATGAGATTGAACGACTTTGTAAAAAACCGTGTAGATATTATTTTACGCGGATGTCACGGAAGGCAGAATTCAGCTAGGACATGATCTGTTCGTTTTATATGGCCATTTCTCAGTCTTTAATTTCATTCGAAGATGGGTACGCACTTCGCTCTCCGCGACATCTGGGTCCGAGACTAGGTACGCATATTCGAATATTCGATTTCGTGATTATCCAACTTCAACTGTCGAATCGGGTTAATGGAACTAGAGATTATATTCATCCAAATTGCAAAACGTTCAGCTATCAGATTTCTCGGAACAAACCGCCCGAGGGTTATTCAAACTCGATGAAGATTTTCATCGTATGTTCAGACAAAGTGATATCAGAATTACGAATATTTTACAAATTTAGACAGACTAGACTTCTTTGATCAATAGAATACGAAGAATTAGCTGAAACATAACCGTAACCGTATCGAGTCTGATATAAAACCCGGGGACATTTCCGAACATCCCACGAAATATTTTAAAAATATCCGAAATCAATTCATCACTCGCTTATTATTGAAACTTTTAAGGTACCACAAAGGGGATAAAAGACGACAGGTCTGGGTAGTTCCGCAGGGTAGTTGCCGATTTTGCATTCCGAGAGGAACGGTAAAAATGATAAGCCGGGGTACCATGTCTGTAGACCATGCCGCGATATCGCTAAAACCTTAAAACAGGGCAATTAGAGCCCGGCTGGCCGGTAAGGCGGAGGAATTTGGGAAAGCTTGATGAAGTTGCAGCATTGTGTCTCAGCGAACTGCTCGCTGCAGCGGCCGGGTATTGCGAAATGTCCGTCCATGCCATGTGGACGTGTTTCAATATAGGACGGGCTACTTATAGTGAATTGAAGTAGACGTCAAGGAGTAAAGTCGGTACCGGCCCCTTTAGATTTTGAACTTCATTTTTATCTTAACACCAAGATTCTTATTCGCGTGGAAAATACTCATACGCTAGATCAATTGGGTAATCCCGAGTTATTCTAGACCGATGCAAAGACCGTAAGGCCAAGGATTGATTTTTTGGCTAACCCTGCAAGCTGGCGCTTGTGTCTGCTATACAAGAATGGCTTTATTGACCCCTTCATTCGAATTCTCCCATTTCTCCGCAATGCCCTGATGCTTGACAAGTTATGATCGTTCACAGTTGTAAGGACTTGCGTGTAACATCATGCATCAGCAGCAAAAGTGGCTTAATCAGCGAGACCCCTACCCATCAGAGAGGCTAATATGAAATACCTGTCGTGTCGCCCCCACGAATACGACCACTTCTTCAACAACACAACCACTCCTACCACGAGACCGCAAGAGAAGAGATCCATTAAAAATCGCAAAACTAGATGTCCAATATGCCCTGCGCCAGCCCCCTTCTTCTAAACACCAACTCCTCCATCCCGAATGCCCAAAACTCCCCAGCTTCCCATAAAGTTCTCATGTTGATTCGCTGGGACCATGCTGAACGTCCCGTAAAACTCACGATTGGAGGGTGGGCTGGGTGCGAGGTAGAACGTGAGTACAGAAACGCAACGCACCAGATGCGTTGGTTCAGTCAGCACTCAGTTGGGACATATTCTAGTCGAGGGTGGGTATTAATATAAGTAGAGGATTTTAGTGGAAGAGGAGGGGTTTTCCTATGATGGAAGAGTAGTGGCCTTGCATCCTGCGGAGTATATTAAGTTCGTCGCTCCTTCGTTTCTCATACATCCAATCGATATCCACCATCAGAAACAAACATCAAGCCCGACTTGATACCTTATAAACACGATAACAAAATCCAAACGGCAACAGACGATTTCGTATATACACGTTTCTTGATCAAACATAGGCCTATCAAGATGGTCTGCGCCGCCCCTGCAATGCGAACGAAAACAAAGTTTTCTCCGAGAGAGAGGGAACTCATCGGCTACCTCGAAGAATACCAACCGGAAGTTTACAAAGACATTTTCATCGTAATGCGCCATCCAGTTTTCATGAGAGGCTCTCGTTATATGCTCGCCGATGTAGCATTCACGAATGGGGTCGCGATTACTAGACGACACCGTTCCCTGACGCATGAGATCAAATGGTTGTGGAAACACAATATCTAATAAAACTTTCTGTTCGATATTACAAGGAGAAATAAATCTGTTCCTATTTCTATTAGAATTTTGAGGGATACCAGTATTCGTGGGGTTTGGTTAGCGAGCAGGCTCGCAAGGGTTAGGATATCTGTCTGGTGTTGCGCAGCGGGTTTCTTTGAGAAACACGCTCCAATCGAACAGTCATATCACAACCTAACTACAAAACCCTACTTCACAAGCATTTCAACGGCTGGAAACTAGAATCGATCACTCCTCGGGGCCGGTTGATGTTAAGATGGTCTGCGCTGCCCCCGCGATGCGGACCAGAACTACATTTTCTCCAACGCCGACCAACCCTCTCAGGTACTTCGGAGAACACGAGCCGGAGGTTCACAAAGGCATCTACATCGTGATGCGTTATCCGAACTTCATGAGGTTTTTCCGGAGGGCACTCAACGATGCGGGATTCCCGAATCAGGTTCTCATAGGTAGTCGGGAGAGGTCGCTCACGCATGAGATAGAGTGGTTGTGGAGGCATGATGTGGTAGTGCCGCCCCGTTGACTGCAGAGAGAGAATTGTGATTTCATGGCGTGGAGACGACAAAAAATGACGGAGGGGTATAGTGTATCTGTAGGGTTTGGATGCCCGGACTTTTTATGTATCATATCGATGCTTGTTTGCGCTGAAGATGATGGCATTCCTTGTCAATATTGGAGCATATAAATTCATAAGATGTTGTGTATTTTCAACCGTCGGATATCTCAAGTATTATGGGGACAGGGCTTTAGTATCTTGCGCACGAATAAATCTAGCCTGGATACAAGACCAAATCTGGCGGTTATTAAATAAAAAAACCCCGCTCCACTTCCATTTTTTGCCATGGTCGGATGAACAAAAATCGCTTCAATTAGTGAAAAGTGCTAGCAGAATATCAAAGTCGCTCGCAAAACCATATATGAATAAATAACAATCAAATATCTTCACCACCAGAAAGTTTGTCCTGACCCAACATCCAACATCTTCTCCCTCTGATATTCCCCTTCTCTTCCGCCCACCTCCCAAATGTCATCTCCTCCACCTCTTCACTTCCCTCCTTCTTTGTTTTCTTTTTACTAACCACCAAATCCTTTTTCGGTCTCAAAAATACCGCAACAGAGTACCTCTCCCCGGCACCTTTGGGGATAACAACAGCATGGACAGTCGGTAAGACTGTTTTATCACCGAGAGCCCCCTCTCCATCCAACGGACTCTTCCCATCTACCGCCGTGAAATGGGTCATGAGATCGCCCGCGATAACCAACACCGTGTTTTCAATCGGTGGGGCGGAAAAGATCTTTCCATTGCGGTCCCACACGTACAGCCCGGATGGTTCAGTCGCAGTCATGAGTGTCAACACACCATGGTCGGTATGCGCCTCCATTCTCGGAAGACTCGTGCCGTCTTCCTTCTTCGCGGGGGGCGAAGTACTGCTTTCCCGACTCCTGCTGCTCTTACTACTCGCACCACTACTTTTCGTTGCTACAGATAGCGTTTTCATTTCTTCCACGACTTCCTTATCTTTATTTTCCGAGTCAATGAGAGTCGGAGAGTAGCGTAAATACCGCATGGTACTAAAGCCAGCATCCTTCACAATCTCCTCCGGCACTACTACCCCTTGTCCCTCAGCTTCAGCGGCCGTATTAAACTCTGCGCAAATCCGTTGTAAAAGTGCGATACTCTGTTCGAAATATTCTTTCGTGGCAACTCTAAACTCTTCGTCATCAAGATTTAACTTTGTACCGCTCTCTTCGGGGGAATAATCCCACCATTCCCTCCCGCTACTCTTAGCAGAATTGTAACCCCTCACCGTCGACTTGCGCGGGTGTATCAGCTTCGCTTTGACTTCATCTGACGAAGTGAGGATCTGTTTAGCTTGTGCTAGCGGCGCCGGCGGGAGCGGGTGTCCGACAATGTAGAATGCTGGGAATTGGGTTAGAATTTGCGGGACGAGGTGGAGTTCAGTGTAGTGTAGTATCGGAAGGAGGTCGGAGTCTGTTATAGCGGAGGAGTTTGTGGTATGGGATGAAGATGAAGTGGCAGTTGACGCCGCGTATTCGGAGTCTAAAGCGCGACCTTTCCCCTTTTCTTCTCGGGTAGGCCCTTTACGGCGACGAGATTTGGAGCGCTTGGTTTTATCTTTCGGAGGGGATAATTCGGATGATTCGTGTTTTGGTGGGTTTTTGGGGGTTTTGTTGGCGAAGAGGGTGCGGAGGTGGGAGGTCAGCCAGGCCATTGTTCAGATCGTCGTCTGGTTTATCGTATTTAGTCGCGAGATATCGCGTAAAAGGCCTTTGTTAATGGAATATATCGGGAAGGGGAGGTTTAGAGGCCAATTGGAAATTGAGAAGGGTATGCCGATGGCATCCGCCGGTTGGAAGGAAGATGAAGTGATCCTGCGACACTAATTGCGGCGGTGTGTTGGAGATGACGTTGGGAGGGTAAGATCGACGGTCGATGCGTTGCGTGTGGTATTTTGTAAACTTCGACGGATTTCCCGAAGATGAGATCGAGACTGTAAGTAGTATGTTATTCGTATTCGTAATATTAAAGATTAAAAAGGCTAAAATGCGGGAAAAGTTCAATGAAGAAAGAAAGGAAGAGAAACCGGTCTTATAACAAACCTTCTTACTCTTCTCAGACAGAGCTCCAATCCAATCCGGATCGTCTCGCAATCCCGGGGTCAGCACTCAAACCAGGCCCCACAGTTTTCAGCCTCCTACATTGCCCGCACGTCACTCTTTAAATGGATTTCAAGTTCGATTCGCGGCAGGCAGCCGACTACCTAATAATTAAGCCTTCTTCTTTGCCTGTCACGCCAAAACAGCAAGCGTGGTTGCCAGTTTTAGAGTCATCCGTGGGTTTGGGTACCTGACGGATGGATCGGGAAATGGTTGGCACCCCTGCGCCTCAATGAGACGAACCACATACCCCAGCCAAGAATCCCCGTTCCGTCTACTGCATTCTGAATGATTTGCAATATTTGGGAAAAGAGGCAGGACAGACGCAATATTTTTTTTGGAGGGGGGGAATAAATATTAAGGCTGAGTGACCCCAGAAAAAGTGGCATGTTAGGACGATTTTCAGAGGAGAACTTGGTTTGTGCTACCGGTAATAGCCTGACTAAGGTGGCCTTTGATCTTGGTTGCACAAAAGCTTTTCTTGGGCAACTTCTTGAAGCCTGGGATCCACTCTTTTGGATCGCTTCGCCTCCCACAAAGCTTAAGTAAATGTAGAAGCATTATGAGCGCATCCAAAACCGGGTTTTTGATCGAGTTCGTACTTTTTTGGCTTGGGAAACCTAATCATCTGTGCCTAAGTATTTAAACTGTGTTGCGTGCCGATTTGGGTCGCCTTGGGTCACGATAACGCTTTCGGTCCGAGACTGGATAACGCTTAAGTCGAGTCCTAGGTGCCAACATGAAACTCTAGAGTTCGGGTTAGTGCCTCTGGTTTTTTTACGCGTCATTGTAGCTAACTTTTTGCCCACGTCAATTTTCACAGTTTGAATTTTTATCGAATAAATAACTTTAACGAATGAGATCATGTTTTAACATCGAGAAACGAAGCCCGAGATTAGCAGAAATCAACATTAAATGTATCTTGATGTTTCTGGTCATCACAGTAGACAGAGAAAGATGATATGTCCAGGTTTGAGCTCTCACAACATTCACGCAGACGGAGGATCTGACTATGGCAGATACCGCGAAGCTATAAATGCAAAAATCACAGGTGTTACAGTTTAATAATTCGCAAAAATATGTTTATTTAAATCAAGGTACTAAATATACAATCTGACAGCCTATATACAAGTGATGAACCCACTAAGTCCACGTAGTGTTCTGATAAACACTACCAAGCTGGCAAAGCTGCAAATCAGTCGTAGCTGTAGGCTTTGCAGATTTGATCACCTCCAAGAACTTCTTCGCGTCAGGGACATTCCAACATCCGGTCTTGCTCTTAATGAATGGATTGTCACTTAAACAACCGAGGAAATTAACGTCGTTGCCAGACCTATCCTTTATCACAAGCTTACATCCGGTGAGAATGGGGAAGTCCTTCAATGGCTTCTTGATCGTCATCTCCTTTCCGAGCACAGGTACGCCCTTCTTTGTGTTTTCAAGGATAAAGTATATCTCGTCTTTGGCGGTCTCTGGTTCTGTGAATGTGATTCTTGGTGTAACACCGCCCAAGACTAGACGCTCATAGAACTTCCAGAAAGCATTCTGCTGGGCTTGAATGATTTCAGCTTCATTCCTGATCCTCAGACGTTTTTTCTCTTCCTCAGTTTGCGGTCGCTGGTTCCAGCCCTTTACTCTTTCTCCTTCTTTGTTGATGGATTGCTTAAACTTGATGACTGGCTCCTTTTTCTCTTTCGAATCATTGCCGGTAGCGAGGCCATCCTTGGTAGGATCTTCGATGAAATCATTGATAGTGCGGCACATGTTACCGCCCAATGGCCACATCCAATTCAACCAGTTTGGCTTGAATGTACCGACTGTAGGAATGAGTTCCTTAAGCACACCTTTACCGGTCAGAGCGGCGAATCGGAGTTGTAATCCGAGTTCGGGGCCAAAGTAGAAGCCAAAGTTCTTAGGATCCTTAGCGGAGTCAGGTACTTTTATATCCTTCAGCAGCGCCGGTGCGGCATGCGAGTGACCGAGAAGCCTTCCGTTGCTGTTGGTATCTTGCGCGGTGATACCACCGTCCAAGGTGGGTAGATCTCTCTTGGCCTGTTTCCTCATCTTGGTGTTGTTCTCGCAGAAGCCTTGATTGTGATAACCGGCTGCAACATTGAACTCGAACTTTGGTGCGAGAGCCTCAACGTTACTCTCGAGACCACTACGGAGAACATCAACACCAGCCTTTATACTTGTGACCAAGGCGACACCACCGGTGGCCTTGACATTCGCTGCTTTGAGGTAAGGTACCGCAGCGACTGATGGTCCGTGAAGTGTAGAGGGGTCAAAGGCACCGAGGTTGACAAAGTCCATGTGGAATGCGGTGTTGAGGGTGGCGTTGAATTGGAAACCCCAGGTGAACTCACCGGCAATCTTGATGTTATTGACAATGGAGACACCGATTTCAGGACCCACATTGATCAAACCGAAGATGGTGAGCGGGGTGATTGGTGCCACGATGAGGGGCCACTCGAATTCGAGTGGTTTGGACCTATCGGGGAGTCCAACCATATCCCGAATGTTGAAAGTTTCAGAGTCCATCTTATCCTCTGCTAGTTTGCTCTCGAGTTTGACCCAAGCTTGGATATCTATCGCGGCGTGGAAATTGAGATCCGCACTGATGGAGGCTTCTGTGATCCACCACCAGCTCGTGCGGAAGTGGGCCTCGAGGTCTAGGTGACCGGTGGTATGGCATCCTACGCAATCAATCTTCCACTGATTCTCAACGTCTGCCTTTGCTATAACACCATGCAACGGGTTCCACCATAGGTGTTTGGTCTCCAGATCTTCATTCCAGCCGAGAGGGATCGAAGTTTGAGGATTGAAATCGAGGCGCTTGTTGATACTCTGAGGTTGTGCTTTCTTACCCTTGTCGGTATAAACCTTGATATCCAGATCTCCAATGACATCCCAAGCCATAGGATACGCCTCCAAGGTGGCAACAGTCGACTTCTCCTTCGTTTCTACGCTCTGGATCTGGAGTGGAAGAGCACGCGCAATATCACCCTCCATAATATCAACGATGAGATAGAAGAAGTCTTTTGCGTCAGTGTGAGCAACCTTCCATGCGTTCTCAGCGTAGGTCTTGGCGGCGAGATCAGTGAACTCAAGAGTCACCTTGTAGTCGCTGAGTTTGGAGAGATCTGGTTTCTTGCCCTTGATGAGGTCCTTGAACTCGTCGAATTGGATGATGCGGTGCTTTGTGCGGTCAAGGGCGTAAGGTTCCGCTTTGACGCTGGCGTAAAAATTTTCGAAGGCCGGCTTTTTAACGGGTTTAGCTTTTTTTGGGTCACCACTTGTATCTGCTCTTTTCGCTTTATGGGATTCTATCAAAATCAAATGAATTAGTATCTTTCCGTAAAATCAATTTATTGGAAGATATTTCTAGGAACGGTGAAACTTACTTTTACCCATCTTAAAAACCATCGTGGTATCGTGCTTCAAATCCAACTTTTTATGATCACCGGCTCTCTTTCGAAGATGAGGGGGGTAAATCTGTTCGATAGGCAGCTTACTCATCTCCTGGTGGCCCTCCGGAATATGCCATTCACCAGGTCGTAAAGCTCGCCCCTCTGATCTTCGTGGTGGAGGTGCGGCGGGACTAGCGGACGCTTGGAGCCCCATTACACTGGCCAGCAGCGCTGAGAGAAGAAGTTTGGAGAACATTGCAATCCTAAATGAGGATGTACAAGTTTACCGACGAAGTGAATATATATGAAAAAATGTAAAACCCACCGGGGGAAATAGTGAAAACGAGAATTTGAATGGAATAAAGAAAAGCAGAATAGCCCGGCTAATTGCTTTGAGTGAATGGAAATGCTGAAGAAACTGATGATGAAAAGAATATTCGAAGTTAAGATGGCCATCTTGGGTCCTTTTATATATCATAAAAGCCAGTACAGCATTTCGGCCGCTACTCGCCGTTAGCCGAAGCAAAACTCAATTTTAGTCCAAAAACTAGCGAGTGCAGCTCCCCAATGAAAATTTTCATATCTCCTGTATCACTTCGCGAAGGCGGTGTAACAAAGCTTGCAAAGGCACGGCATTGTCAATATTCGACAATAGCATTGTGACGCCACTGGTATTACCCCATACACCAGCCACACCGCCCCTCCACGGCCGCTATCTACGAAAAAGCACAAGTTTAAAATCCCATTTCGCATGGGAATCCCCATCCTGCATTGTCGGCTGGACGAAAATTCCACTATTCAAAATCCGGGGTTGCTAAATGCCATGCCAAGTCTGAGTCGTGCGCATGTCCGATGTTCAACGGGCAGTGTCTCGTCGGATTTCCTTCCCCGTTGGGCCTGCCCATGGCAATTGAAACGAGCTGTTATCTGGGCAAGCAACAAGGTATTTTGAAAATTTGCCGCGGCTAGATACAAGATCTGAGGATATTGCTTATTTCGACACTCTAGCTAGCTGGATCTCGCTTAGTTGTGGCAGGGAAGCTGACGAAGACGAGCACAACCAAGCGAAATTCTAATTCTAATTACACGTCCTACAAGGGGTTTCGTTCCAGATCAGCCAAGATGACTTCAGATTTGCTGGCTTTTCCCTCTCCTCCTCCCGCTCCTGGAAACAGGAGGAAGAAGGCAAATAGCTTCTGGAAGATGGGATAATATTTCAAAAGGCGAGAAGCGAATATTATAGTATCATGCAGGTGAATGACGCTAAGATGCGGAAGATATTCTCTCGGTTAGCGGGATATATATCCATGTGAATGAGTGTTTATTTTAAAAGTAGAGTAGTGGAGCTCAAAATTCCCAAATCGTAATAGTAGTCCGTGTTTTGCTGGGGTGGCTGGGGTACCCTTCGAGACCAGATTGTTGAAGACGGATCTATATCACCATATTCATTAGGCATGCATAATCTGCATAGAATATTATGTGTGAATAAAATCTAATCCATGGAGGGATTGAAAGTCAGATATCGGTAGCAAAGAATTCGACATATACACCTTTTTCGATTTTCCGCCATTTACAGGCCAAAGTGGTCTCGAAACCAAACCCTCTCGAAGGTAGTTCGGGAGCCAAAGGTATTCCGGATAAAAAGACATTCACATATATCTAGACGTTCATCTCCCCTACGATACTCTAAAATCGATATTTTCTTCTACGTAATCATGAAAAATACGGCGGCCGTACATGGAAAAAATTTGAAAAATTTAGCGTACATCACGGGAGGCATCCAAAACCACTCAGCCACAAGCATATAAATTCGCTGGAGCTAATTCCGACTACACAATGGAAATTAATTTGTTTTTGCTGTTAAATTCATTGGTGCAAATTGCTCGTTTCTGGTGGGCATCTTATGGAATATGCCTATGCGCTATGAAAAACTCAAAGTCGTCAACGCAGTCGCGGCCCCAAAATAAAATCCTTTAACATGGAGTGGTGTAACGAATCTATGAGATCGTGAGGAAGGTTTATCGATATCTTATATGATTCTATAACCCTGGAAAATTTGATACTGAAAAGCCCTGTGTAACAATTCATGAGCCTATTGACTGGCTCTCACTAAAAATACCACAAAAGCAACACTAAATCGCGGCGAAATAGTATAAAAATCTTGCACTGGGAATAAGGTTACACGCAAAAACGTTAAAACTTTGATCGTCGTATGTGAGCGCATTATAAAGCATATTATAAAATCACTTTCAACCAGGCGTAGAAACCCCCTCGCCCATATCCATCCTTGTTTTATAAAAAAAAAAAAAAATTAAGTACAAATTTATTTATCTTTCTCCGACCATCTATCGCAGAATATCCATTCATTGACCCCATGCCTCTTTCAACCCACAATAACACAGGAGTCTACCAACTGCTAAAAAAATATTTCCAAAAAAAAAAAAGAATATAATACAATCCTTAAGAAAAATGCCTCGCACCACCATCACCGGTGAAATCCCTATCGACGAAATCCCGCCTGACCTCCACTACCTCACCCGCCCCGGCGCAAAACTCAAACCCTTCGTCATCCCCTCCCACGCACCAGCCCGCGACACCCGTCCCCTCCCTCCCGGCTGGCACCAACAATACGACCGCTACAAAAACATATGGTACTATGTCGACACTAACTTTCGTCCGTTCACCCCCTTCTGGGACCATCCCTGCGATATGGGTTACGATCCTGTAGTCTACGGTCGCCGTTTCACGCTCGAGCAGGTTATCGCGGCGAGACAGGCGGGGTATAAGCTTTCCGGGGCGGAGATGTGGCGGCATGGAGTTACCGGATTAGAAGGGGAGACTAGACGACGGACCATGAATCCGTATGCTAATACAGGTAATAGTACTAGCAGAAGTAGGAATAGTCATGCGACGTCGACGAGTGCCAGTACTACCACCACCACTACTAGTGGTAGTAATCATAATCACCGCGGTAATGGAGATGATACGGGATCAAGCAGGTGTCGAACGTCTAGAAGACATAGATACTCCTCCTCCAATGCCGGCGAGTCAGAGTCCCATCACAGAACGGCCAGATCTAGAACCAACGTATCAACCTCTTCATCATCAACTCGGAGAAGAAGAAGAAGAATAACGTACACTGACGAAGAACGAGCGAGTGATCAGGGTCATACCGCACCCCGCGCCCTGAGAGCTGATACACCACCCGCTTCTCCTGCACCTCCACCACCATATAGCAGTCCCACCAGCTCGGCTAGAAGACGGTATAGTAGGGATACACCACTAGTGGGGCGGCGAATGGGAGATGGTGAGGATGTACCGCCTGAGGATTACCGTCATAGAGATGTATACGATGAAACACAGGCGCCGTTTCCCGAAGGTGCACCGTTGGATAATGGTTTACCCACCCCGTCAGAATCAGAGCCTGAAAACGAACAACCCGCAGAAAACGTTGGAAAAGAGGAGGTGGAGGTTGTTCCCGAACAATATAAGAGTTACGAATCACCGCGAAGACAGACGTTGCCCCCACCGTTACCCCCTACAACAATGATGGATAAATTCCGTCGTTTCTTCCACATTCGTGTTCCCACGCCTGCGGAGAAAGAATTGAAACGTCGCCTCAAGATCGCACAGAGGGAACAGAGAAGGACGGAGAGTTCGCAGAGAAAGCAAAGACAGTATCAGGAGGGTATACAACAGACCGAAAGGTATATGAACATGATGTCGGAGATGAACCAACGCCAGAAGGAGATAATGGAGGGTAGCGTTCCTGGTAAAATGGGTTTCGACTCGAATTTATTCCAGAAAAAGGTTGGCGAAGGAACGTTGATGAACGAAGGAAATAAAACTGGGAACAGTGGTGAAGCGTCGACCCAAAACCAGCCTACAAATTCAGCAGAGCAACCACCACCCGCACACTCAGGCCAAACACCAATAATACCGAGAAGAGGAAACTATACATCCCGCCCAGCGGAACACCGACCCACACAAACCAGAAATCAATCCGGCCCCTTCGATGACGAACCTCCATCCGAATCATCGATATCAGAAGGGCCAGATCGCCGTCACTCCTTCTTCGCCCGTTTCAGACGAGACCCATCTGCACCGCGTCGGAGACGGAAGAAGAAGATATACCTCAAAACACCACCCTACCTCGGTTCCTACGAAGATCTCCCCTACGGCTACGGCGGTGGTATGTTCACCGACGGTTCCCACGCGAGGGGTGGTCTTCCAATGGGGATACCCCGTCCGGGGTTCTTATGGGAGTGTGAACGAAAGTTCGGGAGCGATTTCATGTTGGAGCAGAAGGAGAAGAAGCGGAAGATGGGATATTTCACTAATATGGGGGTGCCGTACCATATGCCTGAGAAGTATGTTACCCTTATTGGTCCTTGCTCGAAGACGAATGTTAACGCCTATAAAACGATAGTCCGTACGAACGATGGTTGAAGGGGCAGAAGGAAGAAAAGTTGAGACGCGAGTATGAGGATTATTTGGAGGGCGAAGCGGAGCGGTATTATGGTAAAGAGGTAGAAGACGACGGTTTGGGTCCACGACACGGAGACTACGGCCGAACTTTCACCGGAGAGTGGTGATACTAGAATAGTGTGTTAAGAATAACAATTCCAGTGCTAGCTTTGGGTATCATACACTACTCCCATATCGGATCTCCGTCTTCATCAAAATGAGCCCATTGTAAATACCCACACCCGCCCTCCTTTTTCTCATCTTTAGTATCGTCCTCATTTTCTTTCCACTGGTTGCCGACCTGACAACCCCAAAAGTACCATCCCATTTTATCTTTTACCCTCTGCACCGTCTTCAATACACACCCCACCCCGCATTTACATTTCGGGATCTTCTCCGGCAGTAATGATTCTCTGTAACACCTAAACGTAATGTTTATCCTCTTCCCACCTGCTATCGGGTGTGGTTGTATATTATTCGCTGGATGCACTGAATGTTTCCAACTCTCCTGACATTCAGCATGCATTATCAATAATGAATTATGTGGTAAATGAACTGATAATTGTCCTTCGGTTTCCCATTTCCACTCCTTCTCATCTTCTTGTTCGTTATCATCGTCAGGTTCGAACGGTTCGTCATAGGGTTTTAGTACTACCGGTGCCACCCTCCTGAGCCTGAACTCTCGTTCAACGCCAAGACTCACCGATGCGATAACGGTGCGAGGGCCGAGATAGGTTAATTGATCCGAATGCCATCCTACACTCTGTTTCGCGCCGTCGTAGCAGTTCATGAATGCGGATGTGACGTGCCATTTCCCTTCTGGGAGCATGTATTTTAGTTTTTCGGAGTTTGGGTAGACTTCTTTTATGCGGGCGGAGATTTCGTCGTTGACCTGGCGTTCGATGTGGGGGATGATGTCGACCATTGTTGGGGTAAATGTTCTGATCTTAAATACGGATGTTCACGTTTAGAAATCAATAAGAAGAAGAGTATGGGTTGCAGGAAACGTACATCGTCTAGATAGCTGCCGTTATACATGTATCCACCTCTGTGCTTTTTCGCCATTTCTTCATCTTTGACGTAAAATGCGGCAGTGTGAGGACTGCTCACATTTCTCTCAAACAAACGAAATTCGTAACGACCGAACGAGGGTACCTCGGATAAACATTCAGAGAGGAGTTTATTTGCTGTTTCTTGGGAGAGGAAGGAGGGGTGGAGCGTCGCTGGGGCATGGAAAGGGACTTGTGAGGGTGTTGTGAGATGGAGGGTTTTGAATTTGGGGATTGGTGGAAGTGGAAAGGGTATTTTCTTGAGGGTATTGGTGGAATCCGAAGGGGAGAGGTAGGTTGACAGGGAGGATTGAGTTGTTACTACACTTGTGGAGGGCTTTTTGGGGGACGATGTTTGGGAAGCAGCGAGGGTGGAGGCTTCCGCCACAGAGCCATGAGATGTCAGCAGGAGTTCGAGGAGGGTAGAGGGAGATAACGTGGGGTGGAGGGATGATAGCAGGGCTAGTTTGAAGTCTGTGGAGTCTTCCTCTTCCTCTTCGGTATTATCCCGATTTTCTGGAGGCTTTATAACTCCTTCATTAGAACCTTCCGGTGGTGTTTCAATGTCCCTCTCTCTACTAGGAGGACTGTCTTTCCCCGGCGCATATTTCAGCGCTTGTTTCTTCTCGGCTGGATATTCGATCGCAGACTTGCTTTCTGATTTTGGCTTCGACTTTGGAGCAGCAGCGAAAGCCTCGAAAAAGTTGCGCTTCTTGTTCATAGAGGGTCTTTTCGACATGTTGACCTTTGAACTGGGTGTTGTTAAGTCACTATCCTCGGCCTCTAGCGATATAATCGATATAATATATAAAAAGGACTCTCAAATAGCCATTGGATGAATAATAGAGGATCTTGAGGACAGAACAGAGCTGACTAAGGAGGCCAATACCCCCCGGCTAAGCCGAAGCGAAACTTGCAAAGTTATCGTCGCGTTCGTCGCGTCTCCAGAAGCGCATCAACAAACATGCTCACGTGATAATTAATATCACGTGACTCTATTAGATTTCCAAATCGAGGGGAAACCCTGTTCGATGACGTCAATCCCGATGATTCATTCTGAAATAAGAACATTCATTGGCCAATCCATTTCGCATAATCGACGTTTTCGGTTTCGCAGAGGATATTCGGCCGGGACCAACTGAATATAAGACCCACGATATCTCTTGAATCAGAGTAATATCAGCACCTAGAGTATAAGCAATTCGTTTACATTTTATCTTTTAATATTTGTATTTAATTTCAGGCTTCCTTTCGTTCAATCGGTAAGAATTATCAAAATGCCGGACGCTACTACAACTACCACCACGACAAGCACAGCTACAACACCTTCGATCCTATCCACATCTACAAATCATGTTTGCAATTCATGTCAAATTTCCTTCCAAAGCAGTCAGGAACAGCGCTCGCACATGAAAGAGCCTTGGCAGTATGTTCATTCCCTTCATCTCCCTTCAATATAAATCTACCAATATTAATATTTTACAGTATATCCAACCTAAAACGCAAAATCGAATCCCTACCCCCACTGTCACGGGAAGAATTCGAGACCCAATCCCAACCTGAAACCACCGCCTCGCAATCCAAATCAACACGCACACATAAGTCTAAACAACGAAGTAGAAGTCCAAGTAGGACCAGACCCACAATCGCCGAAGCTCATATCTCCTCACCCGAAGATTCAAATGAAGACGAGGATGAAGAAGAAGCGGAGCTCCAATTCGCATCTCCCTTCCAGTGCTTATTCTGCAACCACTATTCTCCTTCCAGGGATGATGGCTTCACCCAAAATCTAGACCACATGACTGCAACTCACAACTTCACCCTCCCGGATATAGAAATGATAGAAGATATCCAATCTCTCATTTCCTATCTCTCTACTGAAGTTAGGATATGGCATGAATGTTTATACTGTGGTGCCACGAAACCTTCCACGGATAGTATCCAATCACACATGCGAGATAAAAATCATTGTGTGTTGAATTTGGATAGGGAACCGGAATTGCTTGATTTCTGGGAGCCATTAGCTTCAGTCGACTCAGAAGAGGAAGAAGGGACAGTGGAGGAACCGGTTAATATCTCCATAACCGAAATGCGTGGTGCTTCCGGACGAGTTATCGGTTCAAAACACCATTCTGCACCATCCGCCAAGAAATCCCGAAAACGAACATCTCCGACAACAGGAGCGCTACCATCTACTACCACTGATAACGAAAACAATGCACAACCGCCAGCGGAATCATCCGTGCTGATACAGGCTGTACCACCCATCGAGCCCCCGCTTCAAACTTCGGGTAGCAGACAACTGGCACGCCGAGAAGAGATGAGTATAGCGGGTTTATCACCGCATCAGCGACAAGCATTGGTATTGGCGGAGAAGAAGGCGAGGAGGAGTGAGGATATCGCTAGAAGGGCGAGGGAGTGGGTGTATGCTAGGGCTGCTAATACGCAGAAGCACGATCAGATTGATGGGACGGGGAAGTGGGGGAAGCAGAATCATAAGTTACAGCCAAGGTAGATTTACTGTATTGGATTTTTAGCTTTTTGCAGTATGTCCCGATGATGGAGAAACCAGCTGAGTATTACGAGAAAATATAATTCAAGAAGTTATTGGGAATACTGTTCAGGACACTTTATCTAAAAATCCAACGATTTGTTTTTTTTTTAGAAAAATAATTTTCCTATGTTCCGTTGCCACTAACAGCATCCGCAGATCTGGCTTGGGAGATAAATCAAACTTGTGCAAGCTCTGACAAGTATATTGAACATATTGCTACTGGCGACTCAAGTGTACCAGGTTCGGCCTTTTGACTTTCCCTCCGTATTCTTAACTACAACGCTATCGCGGTCCTCGCTATAGGAAGCACCAATCACGCCGTAGTTGCCGTAAACATCCCAGAGGGTAATGAAACACGAAGGAAAATCCCACTCTGCGCCCCAAATTCCTGCGCTGGAGTCAAAGTTAACCCGACAAAGACAAACTGCATTTTTCTTACGGTTGACCTTGATACCCGCCCACGCCTTTGCGGTACGATTCTTGCCGTCCATGTGACTAACCTCCACCCCAACGTTTCTCGAGAACTCGTCTCCCTTATTCCAGGCGAAGAAGAGTTTAAGATTATTAGAATGAGTTCTATAAGCGTAGCAATGGCGGAGTTCCACCGTACCCCCCCATTGATCCAGCTCGACGTCCCAGGCGGTCCATTTGTGCAGAGGATAATTGCTAGTTGACAGGTACCATGTCTTCTGAGTCCATTTCTCTTCTTTTTGGCACTTGCCATTATCATCCACATCCCACTGGTACGTTCCGCTGGACGTGTCTTCTGTGGTTATCGTGATATTATCAGTGGTGTAATTAATCGGGCTGATGCCCGTCAACGTGACGTGGGAATTGAAGGAAGCAAAAGAGGTTGTGATTTTCATTTGGGTGACTTCCCCATCTTCGCCTATGTCCGGTTGAAGCACTCTCGCTGCAAAGTCTGCAGTCTCTTTTTTCTTCGTGGACACCCAGAAACGTTTGACTTGAACTGTCTGGTCCGGGTTTGAGCTTGCGACTGAAGATGTGGTGTCCAAAGTATGAAGGTACTCGTTTTCCTTAACCATGCAGTACCACCCTTTGGAGAAGCCGAATCCCAGTTCTTTAGTGGTATTGTTATAGTAGACAATCTTAATGGTGTCAAGTTCCGCGTCCGTGAGCTTGTACGTTTCTGTTCCCTTGACTGCTCTGATAGAGACATCGAGGGGTACTTGCATTTGGCCATTGGCGAACAGAGTATCGCACACCTCGCTTGAATTATTGGTTTTTATGCAAAATTGTTCGATCTCCCAGAGAGGGGCCATGACGAAGTATATATAAATATTTGTATGTTTATAGCACTAGTTAAGTCCTTCAAGGCTTGAGTTCAAACAGTTGCCTTTGGTAAAATGAATTTTTTTATCTTTCGAGAGACATAGGGGGAAAGCTTGAGGGTTACTGGACTTGAATGCAGAGTTGTTTTTGAGTCGGAGGCCGAGCTCTAGAATGGATGGGACGGTGGTTAAATATACAAAAGATTTACCAACTTTTGCATTTGGGGGAGAGTACCTCGATATAAAATTATCGGATTGGCTATTAGCAGCATTCTAACTTTGTATGTAACTGAATGTTCTCGCAGTACATATCGCACTCGGTATCGGGATGATAGTTGGCGCCAACATATGCATACGCCTTTGGCCGATAGTTTTTTCAGCCTTGCAGCGGCGACGAATTTTTTGTAAAATTAACTCACGAAATTATACTTTTCGTCGTTCGTACTGGTGTGCGATAGATTGGTTGATGGGAGTACATGCGTCTTACAAGCTTCGGGCATGCTGTCCGCACGCTGGAGAGTAAACCAGGATCCGAGCCGAAAGCGCAAAGAAGGCCCCCAAGGCTAGTGTTCGACACCACCAATCGATAGCATTGTTGTCTCAACACCAGAAAACGTTGCAAACCTCGGAAAAAAATTCTCATAGCTGTAAGTTGCAGGCAAATTGGCAAGCGGAGGTGAAGCACGTTTGTCGATATGTGGATCTGCCTCTGACTTACTAGAGTACCTAATCGATCCTGTACCGCACATACATAGATAACTATGAGAGCTTACACCGTCGGGGGTAGGCTCGAGTGATCACGTTATAAAGGAAGAGGTTGTCGGTTTTCTAGTATATGATATATTTTTAAATGCGCAAAATATGCATATTTCTGACTTTATAGGCACGTGAGACCATATATAACCTATACTATATTATATTAATGTTTTCAATCTGTGAATAGTGAAAGCCCCGCGTGCCGCTTATAATACCATTTTAGCATCATATCTGCGGGGGGGCAATTTGCAGAGCCTTGGGTCCTGCAGCTGTATACGTAGGTAGACGCCTCTCTCTCCACGCAACGAGGGGCCATCTCTCCAAATTCGCAGTCATTTTTCTCGTTAGTTTGATTGACACTCCCTTTAATATATTTGAACTAAGCAATGTATCTTCGTCATATTTTCATACTTTCGTCAAATTTGAGATACGTAATATAGCTTTATTACCAGCTACCCAGGACCGGCGACAAGGTTTCATTCAACAGATAGGACAACACAGCGAACCGAGTGACCAAGCAACGCCGAGCCAAGGGGAGCGCCATCTCCAAACTGGAGAGCTATGATTATAGCTAGTAGTGGCGTCTCATCTCTTGCAACAGCACAGTGAACTCGGCAACCAAGTGTGAGAACGACCGCAAGGTCCAAAAGAGGCGGCTACAAACGGCAAATATCGCAACATTGGCCGGTCGTGTAACAAGCAATTTCATTGAAAAAGCTCACCATGCCTAGTCTCGGTCCCAGACGCTGTTGGGCCAAACCTTAAACCGAGCAATCCTTCTCAACTCGCCACGATCGCTAGCACGGATCCAAATAAAAGTTCTAGCTTGATATATAATGCTGCGGGCTGTGTCACCTAAGAAGAGAACAAATGTACACTGTCTCACCGTCAAGGATATTTCTTATACCCTTTATAGTATAAAATCAATTCATATTTTGGGAATTAGTTTAATTAAAGGTAGTTAACTTGGCCAAATTTGGCGTGTCGTATTAAAAACAAGGAATCCAAACGTCCTCAGGCTCCTATATGGATGTATGCTGCCCAAATAAGCGGGTTACCTCTGAACTCTTGATCCAGATATTCCAAATCCCGGCTAATCACTTTAGCATTTCTTGGGCCCCTCTCATCGCAGTCTCCATCATGACCAGGCTTTAGACGATCCACAGATTCGTTCACATACCGCCCGTTTCCACACGAGCTCGTGATATCTCGTAAAAGCCTTGTAGCATTATGTACGCCCAATGAAATACTATCGCCGTCCAAAACTCCGGCGACCCCAATTGTTCGATATATCTCTTTGGCTGCATCGACGCAGTACCTGTCGGAGACCTCCCAAAGCGACCCTATTACATTTTGGAATCCGGCTAGTTGACAAGCAGCTGATAAATGTAGGAATTCATCTTCAAGATTTCCCGTGTCATTATTGCTTGTTGAACAAGCTGAGAGATACGCTAGTACAAGAGAGTCTTTGTGGTTGACTTTAATAAAATCCTCAACCGTTAGGGGATCATCCTTCCAATCGGTGGCCATCAGGGCGCTCTTGGAGGGATCTGACAGGTCAGATTTGCCGTGACCGGCAAAGTGAAATATAGAGCATGTGTTTAGGCATTCCATGATGTCGCTTTTGCACGGTTTGTCTAGTGTTATCCTCGGGATATCGGGAGGCAAAATACGGTCTAGTTCAACAACCTCTTCTTTCGCGTATCTAAGATTGGAATGCCCTGGAGTCTCATCCATATGCACTAGAACAGCTTTATGGACTCCAGAGCTGTTCTCAAAACCAGCCCCTCTAGAGGGCACTCCGGAGCCGAGCTTAATGTTCTTCTGCGAGCTTTTACGGGTATACTGGAGTGCTTTGATAGACGTGGCGTAAGAGGATATCACCCTATCAAGCGCTGACTTGGTGGAGCCCGATTGATGGTAGCCTGCAGCATGCAATGGTAACGAACTGAGTTTCCCTGTCGGGATCCACCAAACGCGAGGCAAGTCATTACTATTCTGTGGTGGCGCTAGAAACCCTAACGCTTCTAAGATAGGGCCGACCGCCGCATCCCAGAGCCACTCTAGCATTCTAGATATCTGGAGAGAGGCATCCGAAACCTCGATACCAGCTGAACTAGATGCGGAGCGGATTATTCTCAGACGTTCGACATGTTTTTCGACATCTTTCTTATGTAGGTTTTGCAGCGGTATCGACGAAATAGAGTCCTGTTGGACAATTAATGCGTCACAACGGTGGTCAGCGCTAATGATAATTATAGGCCCCGGCCGTGCAGTCGCCATTAAGTCGTCAGCAAGTGGAGGAAGCAAAAAGTCTCTAAAGCCAGGAAGGTTGCGAATTTCTCCAGTTACTTTAATAAACTCAGCTTCTGTATCGTACCGTTCATTTGACTCCTGTACAGAATCTAGAACGTCTGTGATTATTGGGGTCGGAGGAGCCGAGCCCGCGCCTGGCGGGTCGAGGACATCTCGGAGGCGTTCAAAATTACTCGCTACCTCCGGATACAATCTCCTCAGCTCAGTCAGGTCGGATCGCATCCCAAAACGCAGGCCTGCGATAATACCCCTTCCCATTTCAAGTAACTTGATCGTGTGGTATGCTCCTTTTCCAGCATTAAGAGCGGCAGTGGCCGTAACTCCAACTAAACCGCTGAACTTTTGTAGGAAAGATTGTTGATCTTGTTGGTTCAACTGACGCAAGCTTACCGATGGGAGAATATCGAAAATGGCTATTTCAGTTATACGGCTTCCATGTTCCCAATCCTCCAATCGACCTAATGTGCGGGCGGCCCACTGAGCAGCTTTGATCCGGTCGTGCGGTGGTGAATGGCGCGACTCCACCGCTTCAACAAGAAGGCTAGCAGCCTTTTTGAGGTCATCGGTAATCCCAGTTTGGTTGAATCTGAGAAGAAGACTTTTCGAGATGAGAGTTAGGTTCATAGCCCTCGTTACCATGTTATAACGCGTTGCTGCTATGAGTTGCTCCCCGGTCTTGACAGCCTCACTTAAATCCTCAAAATTACCTACTAAGCAATATTTGGCCTGAAGAAAATGAATTAACTGGAATAAAATGCTTTGCTTCATCAATTCAAATGTAGGTTGTTTGAATATTCCAGACGCCTTGGACCACTCGGACCTCGCTTCTTCCAACTTTTCGATCGCCAGCTCCAGGTTATCGAGGCTACATTCATTACGAGTTGGTTGGAACTGTTTGTAAATTTCTGAGGAAACTAAATAGGCTATCAAACCCCGGAGGGCATGCCTCTCGTCAGTGTCGGGGCTACACGCCAAAATTTCTTCAAACTTCTCCCTCGCCGCCCGGATATCTTCGGCGTTGTTAGACTCCATGGACTTTGCAAGTAGAGCTATGCCTGACATCTTTGTACCGCTTTCAAGATGAGCTGACGCCGCCGCGACTCGCTCTGCAAGCTGAGCCGCCGTCCGTTTGTCATTAGTGTTACCAGATGACAGGGATCTGGAAGCGATATAACGAATATGCCGGCTCAGCTGGGATATGGTGTCCTTATCATCATGCGACGTTGCTGCTAGATTTTTATCGATCCTAGTTAACTTAAGAAGCTTTTGTATATCATCGGAATTTCCAGTTTCCCCATTCCGAGTGTCTAGAGATTCAACAAACAGCTTTGATATCTGATCTATAACTCTGGGGTCATCAGATTCTAATGCTAAACCGTCCGCATCTTCGCCCAGGCTAATTGCGGTGTTCAAGTCATCATCATTGCCGGTTTTCTCGTATCTGAGTTGGAGAGACCAAATCAAGGACATCAGCACTGCTGCTCTGAATGGGTTATGGGAAGGTGCTGCAGCAATAAACTCTTTCCCCGCCTGGATAGCCGTATCCAGATCATCAAGATTGCCAGTTCCTTTATATATAACCGGGATGGAGAGAATTAAACTCCGCAAAACGTCTAGTCTAGATTGATGATTGAAAGGTGCTGCAGCCATAAAGTCTTTCCCAGCCTGAATAATCGTATCCAAATCATCAAGATTGCCAGTTCCCGCATATCTAATTGGGATGGAGAGTAATAGACGGGACAGAACGGCTGGTCTAGATTGATGATTGAAAGGCGCTGTGGCGATAAAATCGTTCCCCAACTGGATAACCGTCTCCAGATCATCAAGGTCGCCATTTCTCTGGTATCTAAGTTCGAGGGCGCGTATCAGATTAGGCAACACGTCTAGTCTCAGTGGATGATTGGAATGTGCTGTGGCGATGTAGTCTTTCATAGCCCGGATAGTTGTGCGTAGATCGCTAGAATTGTCGGTCGCTTGAAATATCTTCCAAGATATCAAGGCTGATCCAACCAACGCGTAAGACTTCCATGGCGAATTAAAAAGCATCATTTTTACCACAGCTTGTTCCGTATCCTTCAAGCCCATCCTCAACAGATCCAAATTGCCTGTCGCATCATACTCTCCCATGCAACGCATAGCGAGTGCAACTTTGAGCAGGAGCTCTGAATCATCAAGTTGCGCCGGTGGGCTCATACGGGACTCCCGCGTGAATTTCATCTTTGATATATCAGATGATATTGACTCTCGGTCGGGGTGACCTAGTGGTGTGATTGTAACCATCTCTTCGGCCCGATGAATAGCTCGGTCAAGATCGAGTTCTGATTGTGTGAGTTGGTATTTTTTTAGTAGTAGGGCTATGAGGTTTCTCAAATAGGTTGCGTAGTCTAGGCTATTGATGCGTGCGTTTGTTGCGTTTACCAAATCATCAGCCCTGTCGACCGCTCCCTGGATATCGCTTAGCGAGCCGGTTCTCAAGAATATAATATAGTAAACGTGGCTGATCAGCTCGATATGTCCGACGTCTGGTCCTTCTAGAGTCAGTTCTAGCCCGCGTACAAGCTCATGTAATTCTTCTGTATCCATGTCGAGAAACTCAAGGCTAGCATCTGGGATAATAAATTCGCCATAATGTCCTAGGGAGGAAAGCGGTTGAGGCAAATAATTTTGGCCACCATCTGGGCCATCAAAGTTTAGAGAGTCAAGTATATTGGAACAAAATGTATCGAAAGTGGTTTGCTCCGTATTTTCGATGTTGGTAGTCTAATTTAAGTTGAGTGGAAAAGACATTAGTACTGACTAATAGGGTTATGTGGTATGGATCGGGCTGCTCATACATCGTTCTGAGTGGGGTCGACTTCTACCAATATTCGCTTTAGCATCCGCAATGTCTCCTGTCTTTCAAGGACCTCTTCTTCGTGTTCAGACACTTTGGTGTCCCATTCTGCGGCAACTCGTTCTCGTTCCTTGATAAGCTCCTCAATCCCCGGTACATTCTCCGCTGCAACTGGTTCTTGTTCTCTAAATAGCTCTTCAATCCTCGACGCGAATTCCGCTTCTTCTGATTGGAGGATTAGGTCGCTATTATGCATCATCCGCTTCAATTCTTCTATCTGTTGGATTACGTGGTATCTCTCTTCCTCTCGGCCACCTAAACTCGAGGATTGGGCTTCCGGCATTGTTATTTCTAATATCTTTTTAAAAATAGTCAACGTTATTTTCGCATGCACTTAAGTTATTTAAGGTTTATTATATCACTCACCTAAAGTCCTCCTGAAAAGAGTGTTCGACGGAGGATAGACTATAATATATAATTCGGGCGGGAGTGAAAAGAAAAGTAGCATGTATCTCACAAGAGGGTTTATCAACGTTCAAAAGATGTCGTGATCTCTATATCTTTGTGTTGAAGAATAAAGCACCCATGGTGGACATTCGCACTTTAAATAATGCACCGAACCCGATCTAAGAGATCGGAAGCGACTTCAGATATTACGTCGCATGCAATAGGAAAATAGTGCGACAGGGCAGTCTTAGTCTGTGTGACCTATTCCAGGACCGAGCCTCGACCCAAGGCGCTTAAGGCAGATTCTGGGACCAGCTGTGTTGCTGTGTAACACAGACTGGCCTGGATCCCTCTTGAAGCTTCATTGGCTCGGGTTGGTCTCGCAGGCTCGGGCATCTGATTTGCTGACGTGTTTGGCGTGCATTTACCCGCACACCGGGCCCCATCAATGGCCATTTCATCGCGTGTCACCCTTTCCGTGGGAAATCCAACCGGGCGACTTGTGAATCCACATAACCTATTAGTTGACCAGAGACGCAAGAAGTCTTTGGAGTTTCACGACGACGAATAGCGTTCCAGAGAAAGAAGGATGCGTTGATGAAGTGTCTTTCCACCACTTAGGGTAGATGCAGGCTTGCGAGGTCAATGTAGGCAGACTTCTAACTGATGAAGGATCGCTAAATCGACTGCAACACCGTCCTACCAACAACTTTGTAGGAGGCGCTACACTCCGTCAAAACCCAATGGTAAATCTCGGGGGGTCATATCCGATAGTTATCGAGGTCGGATACAACCTGACAATCTTCGCCAACATTCTACTGTATTCCAACATGGTTTAGTTTTTGTCAAAAATTAACTTTGACTAAAGGAGCTTAAGATCCAGATTGCTTATTCTGGACCGATTTTGTACTAATGATGAGGTACCTTCTTCTCAGTTCTGTGTGGCTATATACAGTAAATAAATAACAAACTCTATCTATGAGGGTATATTCTATGGTTCGTGGTTTGAATTAAAAATCTAGCTCTCGGCATCCGCCCGACAAATCTCACCAAACTTATGCGCAGGTGTAATGTCCCAAGTCTTCTCAAAATAAGGGATCAAACTGGTATCGACAACTTTAGACTCAATGCCAGTATGGAAGATAATCTGGGCCTTAGCTTCAGCCTCAAGCTTTATTCCTGCTGGTTTCTTCGGATCTGGCGAACAGAATCCTTTCTCATTATACCCCACCGTCATCTTACCGGCTAGTAGAGGCTTAAACCCGATATAAGCACCCACATCAGCCGCCCCTCCGAGCACTTGAACGCCAAAGTTTAGGGCGGGCATAATGTACCCCACGACTTGGCTGACCGATTCAAGATGCTTATCCTTATGAGAGCTGCCGCTTTTGGCAACACCTTCAAAGGTGGGCGTGAAGCCCTCGAGCTTGCAGTTATCTTTATTCATAAAATCTAACTCGGCGGTGGCAGAGTTTGGAAAGCCAGCTTTGAATCCGACGTTGAAGCCGCCACTGATGCCGGTTGAGAACCACATTCCGGGAATGATATCCAATTTCGGACCGAAATCGAGAATGTAAGGAATTCCAACCGGCGCGATAGGCACGCTGACCAATTTTATCTCCTTCGTCTTTTCAAACTGAACGAATCCGTAGACTGAGAGGTCCAACTGCATGCTCAAGTCCTTTGGGTTGACTTTTACACTAAGACTGTTCAGCTTACCCTCCTTTCTGACGGCTTTAGCCGCGAAGTTCAGACCCCCCTTGATATAACAATCCTCACACTTGACGATAAACGTCTCGCTTCCTGCCGCCGGAAAGGGGTCCGAGATTAACGTCAGATTCTTGAGGTTATCACCCGTGTCGAAGCTGACGAACTTATCACCCACCAGATCGGCAAGATTATCGTCGTTGACGTGTTTCAGACCCACCGGGAAATGGGCTCCAACGGAACCGGGACCGTGTTTTGGAAGCAATTTGATGCTTGAAATCGTCTTGAGCGATTCTGCGAACCAATCAACCACATCCTCGCCTATTTGCTTAGCACCCTTGGGATTGTCCATCACCTCTACTACAGCTTTACCTGCCGCGCCGCCCAAGAGATCACCGAAGATGCTTGGGTCGAGTTGACGTTTTTCCATAGGCTTTTCCTTTTGTCCAAATCCGCCTAGCGTCATTTCGTAATTTTGAGCAGTTTCATCCCAGGTAGCTTGCTCTACTTTCAAAGTCGCTGTAGACGAATTTGGATCAGAGGACACAGAGGCGACTTTATACGGCGCACGTTGTAACTCCGGTCCGCATCCCTCATGTTCATGGTGGGTGATGAGAAAAAAATACTTGTCAGAAGCTTTGTTAACCCAACTCCACTCTTTTATCGCACTAGCCATCAGATTCTTGTTTGCAAACTTGAGCGCAATAGTCTTAGGGTCCTTGCAGGTAACGCTCTCCGTCAAGTCGTCGAAATGTTCGAGTAAAATCAATGGATGCTTTGCATCTGGTTTCGTGAGTTTCATGTGGGCGATATATCCTTCGCCTGGGAGACCTGAACTTTTACCATCTATAGGAACGTCATATTAGATTAGTGCTATTGCAATGATTAAACTGAGTGGAAAGATCTATACCTCGAGCTTCAATTACTGCTCTTTTAGTAGCGGCAGATCCCATGAATAAAAGGTCAACCTCATCTCGAAGTTGTAGCCTTTCATGGTCATCTCCCCGTTTTCGTAAGGGAAATAGGACGTCCTCTCGGATAGGGGTTAAGATGTTACCAGGCTCGATAATTGCGCGGCGGCGAAGGTTTGATGCTGGTTGCTTCGCTGAGGAACCTGCGATAGGAGAGGCATAAGTTCCCACGCCTAGGAATCCGACGGACAGGGCTAAAGAAAGAGACTGCCCGAAAAGCATTTTCAACGAGTGTAGTTCCGAAATGTAGTTATAAAGATAGAATCGGCCGGATGTAAATCTACTTGATATTTATATGCAGTTTGGTAAAATATAAGGAGGGGAATCTAAACTGGTAGGCCAGCTAACAGATAGTATGTAACTTCTTAAAAGTTTGGATTTAACGATTGTCTGAATGAATGATATTGTAAGATATTGACGAGATAGAAATGAAATGTAGCATGAGGACGGTGCAGATTAAATACAAAAAATGGGTAAAGATATTATCTGTGAGTTGATCTCGCAGGAAGCTTTGAACGCAATGAAGTCATCGCTGCATCGCAATATTTGTGAAGAGCTCAAACAAACGGTTAATTACCGTACTCTGTTACCATGGTATACCCGGCAACCCTCGTCAACGTGAACACCGGATTTCAGAGTTCCCGCACTAGGTTGAGTGACGGGGATATAACTAATGTTAGCTAGCGGGCCGAAATAAAGTTTTTCTAGATCAATCAGCCACGCTGGGCATGAGTCGTGGTTCATCATAGAACTATTGGAAGCTTGACTAAATACTAAGAGGGACTCCATCGCATCTAACACCACTAACTTCAATAAGGTTAGACTAATCATGGATTATTTCCCAAAACAGAATGTTATATTTACTTAATCGTATTTTCAAGGGAATATTTTGTAGAAAAAATTCCGAATCTAGTAGTTTTGCTCCTTAACCAAGAGTTTAATAAAATTTCAGCGATTCTCAGCTTGTTCGAGACGAATAGTTTATAGAAGGAAGGGGCTGTCACATCCAAGAGCTCGCGTGCCACACATCGGTGGCTAATGCATTTGTATCGCAGTGTGTACTAGCGCGAAAATTGTCTGACAAACGCCTCACACGCCAAGCTGACAAGATGAAACCAACATGAAAAATTTCCGTTTATATTCGGATTTTGGCTGATTGACATAAACTTCGAGTCTCCAAGAGTTCCTATGAGAAATTTTCAGGTATAGAGGAAATCTACCGGAGGATCGGGTACTTAAATCGCATGAAAGATTTATAACTTTTGATTAATATTTTAGCCGTAACTAGATACTAGCAAGAAACAGGAGGATTTACCCTCCACAACATATCAAGGCTTATGTAAATGTCCTCCCGTCGCTACGGCTGCAGCGCCGCCCCCAGAATTTATACTGTTTATCGCCACGGCTAACATAACCGTGGCTCCCAACGCCGCAAAATCTCCTAGCGAAGCAGTCAATCCACTCCAACTCATATTAGTTTTGACAAACGCATCGCTCAGAATATTAGACCCTGCGCTCGTGAGTATAGTCGTATAAAGCCACGTTCTGGCTGGCCATATTGGTAAATTCTTATCTCGTAGCAAGGTAATCATTATGCATAAATGGGAAGCAAAGAGACAAAAGGTCTGTGAAAGGGAAGTGTATAATTGATAAGTAGTATTATTGAAAGCCGATCCAGTGAAAATCCACTAACTGACGAGGCCGTAAATCAAGAAACAAAAGGTATTGCGATCATACAAAAATGCCGTGAGGTTTGAATTGACAGTAACGGCGGGATAAAAGGAGGGCAGAAAGACGGGATCCAATTTCGAATCGGCAAGGTTATGCTCGATTTGATCCATCTGTACAGGGGCTCGGGGGCTTATTTGAAACAGCGTCATTATGATAATTTGAACCTCCTTCACTGTCGTTGTTGTCACCGATTTTAACCATATGATTCTTTCGTCTTCTAACGCCTCCTATATTAGCATCTAGCAGCCCTTTTTTCGCCTAAGATGAAGCCTTTTTCGTCTTCGCTCGGCTATATCTAGCCGAAATGAATGCTTTGACCAACTCTCTAGCAAGTTATCCCACTTCCGTAGCCCATCTTCAATCGCCCTAAGTATTCCTTCCTCTTTATCGAAGTCCACATTTTTATGCAAATTTCGATGCCTTTTTTCAATGATACTTTACTTGTGACATACCAGCTTGAAGATGCTTTGCCACCTAGCGCTTTACGTCGTCAGCACCGATACCTTGTGCGCTCTCAAGAGCAGACACCCATTCCGGCATTTTTTCGTACGAACAATCGATCAGCTCTGCCAAATCTGAATCGACTATTGGAAATAAGATCGACATATTATTTAAAGTTTGGATCACTAGTGCTCCTGGAGTAAATACTATCCTCCTCTCGAGAACTGCTTCCTGTTATTATAAAAATTAATTGTTTCAAAAGTCTATCTGATAAGAGTACCATTCCAATATGTGGGTATTCGGCCGTCTGGTATTGAGTCTACCCAGTGTCGTCCCTCCGCAGGTTTCTCTTTGTCCTGATCCACGGCTGGTCGTCCAAAAGACAAAAGTTTACGCTGCGGTCCTTGACCCTGGATGCGATAAACTCTCCTGTAGGCGTTGATATCTAGATTGGTGAGAACCTGCTCCTTCCGATATTCAATCAAGGTTGGAGCCATAATTGCGTTTCTGTTAGGGATATGATTAAGCCCGAGAACATGACCAAATTCGTGTAAGGAACAATTATGAAAAGTTGGAACGTTCCACCTCACCGATTTGTTTCTGGAGTCATTAAAATCAATGGTCCCAATAGTTCCATTTCTTGTTGGGTCAAAACCACCATAGGCGAGGGTGGTGGTAGAAAACCGTGGGTGACGCGCATTGGCGCCATTAACGGTAATTACAACGTTTGCGCCTTGGGATACTTTCGTAAATCTGAACCCGGTGACCTCCGTCCACTTTCGGAAGGCCCGATCCATCGCGCCTTCCATACTATTTCGGTCCATTCCTTGAATAACACCATCGAGCCTCCATTTGAAGGTGGTACCTGGTCGCCAGGCTATCTGCCCCTCACTGTCTCGCTTTTCCAGTCCTTCAGGAGCGTGATGGGAGTCGTGACCGTCAGACCAACACATCTTGCAATGAGGAGATAAATAAATAATCAAGTAAAATTATGAGAAAAAAAGTTGCTCTTAGAGAAAGAAAATTAAGGAAGACCAGCTTCCTATCGGTGGAAATTAAGATTTTAAAAACGAGAAGCCAGCTTCCCTTAGATTTCGGCGATAAACTACGATAATCTTCTATCTCTACAGGTAAAAATGATGACGTTCTAAGAATCGAGCTGATTTGCTTTCGCTTATTTATATCATCTTAGGAGTCGAAAAATCGCAGACATTAGAATATAGCAACAGACATAAACAGCTGAGAGATATTTGCAAGCTGTAGTGCTTCACGATGCAGGACTCATCTATGAAACGATAACCGTGGATGTATGTGGAATTTCCTGAAACAGGGGCCAGAATCTTTTGTGGCAAGGCTTAGAACTGTTACGTGTATTATGTAGCCTCTATTTCTGTTTCTGTATGAGAAATGCGGACGGGGCTAAGGAACATATAAGTTGACGACAAATTTTGCTGATCAAAAGCGATGAAATACATTATTGGTAAAAGTGAAAAGGAGAGTTCGCCAAGCGAAAGAATCAAACAGTCATCGCGTTGCCTAGCCATGCTGGCCAGGACATTCAAGTTGATTCAACGTATAATTTTTTTAAATAAGTTCTTGTTTATTGGATTTTATTTAAGGCCAATTAAAAAAATTGGAATTCCGTTTTTGTTGGTTTCTATAAACTACTGATTACGGGAAAGGAGTAGAGATTGAAGATGAATGATTGAAAGCTGCGGTAAAAGACATCGATTTACAAGCTTCGAGACAATTGACCGTCAAAGCCGTCCTAGAAAGGCTTGCACTGAAGACAGATGGCTTGCCGGATAAGGTACCGAGTTCATACTGCAGCAATTTTGCCGATTGACCCTTCTTGACACACGAGCGCTTTTGCCAAAGTAAGCGAATAGGTCTGGAAGCTTGGTGTTTACGACGAGAACATTGGTAACGTTAGGAATTATTCTCATTTGGCGAGGAGTTGGGGCGCCTAGGAGCTTCTTGTTGTTTTCATGTCAACACATTTCCTAGGCGCGTTTAGTTAATAGCAGGATTCCACCGCAGCATAAATCTTTTGGTTTCAAACCCAAACACGCAGTGTGGCTATGAAACGCTCAAAAGCCTTTGACATAATTGCAATGTTGGATTCAATTGGCCCCCTAGACGCGAATTTCTCAAGATAGAAACCGCCCTGAATAATGACTTTATAGTTCTCGAGTCAACCTATAGACTTTTAATGATATTACTGAGCTTAATTTCTATCATTTCTTAGGTAACTAATCAATATAGGACGTGCGATAGGAAAAAATTCAAGTCTTCCTTCTCGGCACGACTAGGTACCTAGCTCTAGGTTCTGGTAAAAAAACGTAGATCAAGTTCTAGATTGGGGAGCTAGCGCCAGGCGCCAGGCGAAAGGTGCGAGTTCGAGTTGCCCAACAAGCACCATGAACTAGTTGTGTGGACGATCCGGCCTGTTAAAGTAGAGCTGACACTCTAAACCGTTTAAAACTATTCGCTTTGCTTTCCGATGTCACGTACCGGAGCAGAGCGCCCTTGCGGTCATCCTATTTAGTAGAAGTATTGTAAGTTATTTAGGGAGGCATCGTGCGAAATCCAGCAGCCTCGAAAGAAATTACAGAGTCAAATCGATCAGCCGTTCGCATTCAGATCCTTCTGCATATTCTTACGTTTACATACAGCCCCGTTCCGACACATCCTCGCCACGGCCGAGTTACTCGTGGACGGCTAGGCTCAGGTAACCCTCAAAGAGAAGTATATAGCCCTCCAAGAGAGATAAAATTTTTATTCCCGAACTTGAATGTCTTAAGATGTGTTTATGTTGACATAGCGATAGCTGGCGGTATCGAAACTGGTCCCGCAATAAGCTAGACTCATCGAAACCGTGATTTGACTTGTAAAAAATGATCAACACAAAAATAAATATTATTTCCTCGTGGGAGCACGGCTATCCCGCGTTGCCTACCCATTCACTTTGTCAGGCAATCGCGAAAACACTTGAGCGGTAATCTAGACACCATCAATATCTGAAAATCGGAGCTACAGGATGCCGTAGCAATGTTTATTGGTCTCATTTAAGTGCAAATAGTCAGAACTTTCTTCCCCTTTTTTCTCTCCTTTCTTGCAGGCTTCGCTTGAGGTTCCGTTTTCAGCACCGTGCGGCAATGTATGAATCGAAGTGATCAATAGACTGGACCGGTAGAGATGGGATTGAGGATGCTAGGCTAGTTTTCGACCGTTTCCGCTGAGCGACCTAGGTAGAAATATTAAATTTTTCATGCCTCCCACGTTAACCGATCTCGTTACGCTTGCTTTTCGGGGTGGTTTCGTGCGGTATATTGTCTGCACACCAGAGCAGAGACTTTTCGACACATTGTTGTTGGTCAACTGGTGTCTTTCCGGTCGCAAACCCCTCATTTATCTTTGGCTACGTACGATCCCTGCAGCTCGCGCAGAGCGAGTGTTATCTCGTTATTCTGTCCTCTATTCTCATAAAACTCATTTCTTTCCTATCTTTCCTTTGAAATATCTAGTTCTACGGCTATAGGAATACCAACCCGGATCGAGTTAGTGCCCCTAGCCCCTCGGCGGGGAAACCTGCACTCCGAAAGCAATTAAATATTCTATATCGCCAATACGGGCGAGCTTGAATAGGTGAAAGATGTTGGAGAGCAACAAAAATGCTAGCGGTAAAGAATCCGTATCTAGTGGAGACCAGAGGAGGAAGGAAAATGATTCGGTTCGCCAGATTATATTCACGCATAGCGATTACACGGTGGGGTGGATCTGTGCGCTCTCCAAGGAGCAGACTGCCGCTACAGCAATGCTAGATCATAGACACAACGCTCTCTCAAAGCCGCCAAATGACCCCAACGCATATACCGTAGGATCTATCGGTAAACACAATATAGTTATAGCGTGCTTACCAGAAGGCGAGGTTGGTAATAATTCGGCAGCGAACGTTGTGGCCTGGGTAGCTTCTACGTTTCCATCTATTAAATTTGGTCTCATGGTCGGAATTGGTGGTGGTATCCCACCTAAAGTTAGACTTGGGGATGTGGTGGTTAGTACGCCTGTGGGCAAATATTCCGGTGTAATCCAATGGGATTTTGGTAAAACAGGCGACGGTGGGAAATTCGAGCGAGTGGGATCGCTAAACAATCCACCCACTTCACTCCGAACCGCTATAACGAAACTGAAAACAGCCCATGAGTTAGAAGGTTCCAAGATACCAATATACCTCGACGAACTAAAGCAGAAATACCCAAAATTAGCACCAAGGTATACTTGGTCCGAATCACTTAAGGATCCCTTAGATACACCAGAAAACTCTTCGGGCAGCCTCAGCATCTGGAAGAATATTTTTTTCATCTTCTGGAACGCGGCGTTGTTTATCCTTGGGCATCACTTAAACTTGTGGGCTGGTCTCACGCTTCTGTGGGCAACAAATACTACAAAAACTGCTTCTTCCGGAGCAAGGACGAAGCCTAGAGAACCGCATATACATTACGGCCTAATAGCATCGGGTAACCAGGTAATCAAGGATGCTACTTTCAGGGATAAACTTGACGAGGACCTTGGCGGCCGTGTTCTTTGCGTCGAAATGGAAGCAGCAGGACTCATGAACAACTTCCAATGCATTGTCATCCGGGGGATTTGTGATTACGCTGATGAGCATAAAAATAAAGATTGGCAGGAATACGTGGCGGCGATAGCGGCAGCGTTTGCGAAAGAGCTTCTAGAATATGTTCAGTCTAGCGACGTTGATGGAGAGCGTCCTGTAAAGGATATATTAGGCCCAAGTTAGTTGTCCTTTCATGATTCTATCGAAATCTTGGATTTTCTCGGCCGACCCTCTCTTCAAGAGGCCTCTTTTCGAGATAAGTTTTAGTGAAAGGCGCTAATAAAGTACATATTAGTCCTTACCACCGTATTTAGCATTGACAAGACTATCGAAATAGTGAAGTCAAAGTTAAATACTGCGGAAGATTTGAAGATTCTTAACTGGCTCACACCAGTTAATCAAGGTTCTCAGCATAGCGACTATCTTAGAAGGCGAGAAGTGGGAACAGGTCAATGGCTTTTAAATTCGGCAGAATTTAAGTCATGGGTGTCAACTGATAGGCAAACGCTATTTTGTACAGGAATACCTGGAGCCGGGAAAACGATTCTGACCGCAATCTTAGTTGACGATCTTGAGAACAGATTTCAAGATGATCCGATGATTGGTATCGGTTATATTTACTGCAATTTTCAACAGCAAGATGAACACCAAGCTGAAAATCTTCTCACTAGTTTATTGAAACAGTTAATTCAGGGTCAATCTTCTTTACCGGGTGTTGTGGAAACTCTATACAACAGACACAAAAAGGGGACACGGCCCCAGCTAAATGAAATTATGGAAACTCTCAAATCAGTGGTTAATTTGTATTCGAGAGTATTTATCGTCGTCGATGCACTTGATGAATGTCAGCCATCACATAACTGCCGATGGCGATTCTTGTCGGAAATTTTCAGTCTTCAGGCTAAATATAACGTGAATATCTTTGCGACATCGAGGCATGTTCCAGAAATTCAAGAGAAATTCAATGGGAGCACGCTGTTAGAGGTTCGCGCGAGTACGGATGATGTGCGGCGCTATTTGGATGGCCGTATGCATGAATTGGCAACTTGTGTTAGAAGTAACCCGGAATTGCAAGAAGAAATTAAGACAAAAATCGTTAAAGCAGTTGACGGAATGTAAGAGATTTCTTCATTCCATGATACAAATTGAATGTGCTAACTAAGCGGAAATTTGTTCTAAAATGGATAGGTTCTTACTTGCGCAGCTTCACTTTAGTTCATTACTGAAGGAACGAAGCCGTAAGGCCATCCGAAAAGTACTAGATAAACTCCCCTCTGGATCCGAAGCGTACAGTGAAACATATTCAGCGGCAATGGCGCGCATCGAAGGCCAATTAGAGGCGAAAGACCTTGCCAAGCGCGTGTTATTATGGATTGCTTGTGCAAAGAGACGGCTCACAACGACAGAACTCCAGCACGCACTTGCAGTAGAAGTTGGCGAGAAAGAATTAGATGAGGAGAACATTATCAATATACAAGACTTGGTGTCAATATGTGCCGGACTAGTTATCGTTGACAAAGAAAGCAACATCATCCGGTTGATCCATTATACAACGCAGGAATATTTTGAGCACACACAAAAACATTGGTTTCCCCATGCAGAAACAGAGATCACGAAGGTTTGCGTTACTTATTTGTCATTTCAAGATTTCGGAACTCATGTCTGTTCGTCGACAGAGTTTGAGAAGCGACTGGGATCACATATCCTGTACGACTATGCCACCCAAAACTGGGGGTATCATGCTTACGCGGCTTCAACAGAGGCAAACCTTTTGATTCTCAGCTTTCTTGAGAACAAAGCGAATATTTCGGGTTGTGGTTATGCTATGGCATCTAGATCTATCAGCTCTTATGGACCAAAAAATATGACAGCAGGACATCTTACGGCTTACTTCGGACTAGAAGAAATAACCGCCAGCTTACTTAAAAAAGGATATTACCTGGATGTCAAGGATAGCTTCAAACGAACGCCATTATCATGGGCTGCAGAAAGAGGGCACAAAGGAGTGGTTATATTGCTGCTCTCGCAAGATGGAGTCGATATAGAATCCAAGGATTTCCGAGGGAGAACGCCACTGGCGTTGGCAGTGGCGAGTGGACACGAAGCAGTAGCTAGGCTGTTGTTGGATAAAGGTGCTTACCAAGACTGCAAGAGTCGGGCTAATTGGACGCCGCTGTTCGAAGCGGCTTCTAATGGATATGAGTCATTGACCAAACTGCTACTGGAGAGAGGCGCCGACCCTAACTTCTCTACACCCTCTTTTCCATATGGTTTAACGAACCCGCTAATTCTAGCAGCAAGATCTGGGCATGAGGCAATAGTTAAACTGTTGCTAGATAACGGGGCTAACCCAGAATTCAAGGGTAGTAGAGCGCCGCTGTCATTTGCGGCAGAAAAAGGATATGATGGGATCGTAAAGATGATACTAGAAAAGGGCGGCATCGATGTGGACTCTAAAGATTCCAGGTCCACACAAACGCAAACTCCGCTATGGTATGCAGCAAAAGAGGGCCACGACATGGTGGTGAGACTCTTGCTTGCAACAAACAAAGTTGACCCGGACTTTAAGGACGCTGCATTTAACCGAACACCCCTATCATATGCAGCAGGAAACGGGCATAGCAAAATAGTTAAACAATTACTTGAAAACGGTGGTGTCGACGTAAACTCTAAGGATAGGGATAACAAAACCCCACTATGGTATGCTGCAAAGAATGGACACGAGATAGTAGTTAAACTACTGCTTGCGATGGAGAAAGTCGACCCGGAACCTAAAGATTCCATAGATGAACGAACGCCACTATCATATGCAGCAGAGAACGGACACGAAGACGTGGTGAGGCTTCTGTTTGCAACAGGAAGGGTTGAACTGGACTCTAAAGGTTCTACCTGGGAGTGGACTCCATTATTCTATGCGGCAAAGAAAGGGCACGACGCTGTGGTAAAACTGCTGCTCGCAACAGGAAAAGTTGACCCGAACTTCGAGAACGAATCCGGAAAAACGCCGTTGATGTGTGCAATAGAAAATAGCAATAGGGTTGTGGTCAAACTGTTACTTGCGACAGGTAGAATTGACTTGAACTGTGGAGACGAGCTTGGAAATACGCCACTATCATATGCGGCGAGGGAGGGCAGTAAGGCTATAACAAAACTGCTTCTTGCAACGGGAAAAATCGATATAAACCGCAAAAATAAGAATGGTTATACCTCACTGCAACATGCGGTGTGGTATGGGCGCGAAAGAGTGGTTAGGTTGCTGCTTGAGAGTGGTGCCGAGCCGGATCCTAAGGACTACATGGGACGAACCCCACTATTGCATGTAGTAAAGTCTTACTCAAGGTCAAAGATGCACGCCAAGATTTTCGAGCTATTACTCGCCACAGAGGGCGTTGATCCTGACACGAAAGATAATACTGGGCGAACACCGTTATCGTACGCTGCGGAGGCTGGCCATGAGGTAGCAGTTAAGACTTTGGTGGAAACCGCTAGAGTAGACCTGGACTCCAGGGACAACAGTGGACGGACGCCGCTATCATACGCGGCGAAGGGTTACCATACAGGAGTAATCGAGATTTTGCTGACGCCTACTAAGGTGGATGCGGACGCGAAGGATGACGCTGGACGCCACTGTTGTATGTTATAAAATCCAAAGAATTTTGGGCAAGCGCAGGCACTAAATTAGAATTCGCCACGAACGAAATTGACCCAAACCTACGAGATAACAGCGGACCCACGCTGCTATTGTATGCACTGAGAAAATGGAAAGAAAAAATGACAGCTGTTAGGAACAGCGCATAAGAAGTCCTATACTAAAGCTCTAGATATTGTACTGAACCAAAAGGCTATTACTGGTGCGTTCATTAGTATTTGGCTGGGAATCTAGGGTCGGTTTTACAAAGTCAAAATTATGGATGAATCAAATTAGAAGAATCAATCAATCAATCAATTAATCCACCAGTCAGAGCCTGTCACTTTTATGCCAGCCTGAAGAGTGGTTCTGGTATGATCTTAATCCACAACTATGCCATATCTCCAGTCAGGTACAGGCTAATATTGTAGGGGTCCGAGATACTGTGCCAATGCTATTCCAATTTTTAACACATATAATCTAAAGCATTGCAGGAAATTTAATATATGACAGAAGAATGTGTTGACTCTGTGGTATTAACTTCGCAGCGTAGCGGCATTTCTGGCGTGCATATGCGGCTACCAGCTGCCGGACACGCCTACAACTCGGGCGAGCTCAACCATTGGTGCCCCGCAGGGTATTTGGTAGAGTTTCCCCCTCCGTTTGTCATCGCAGTGTTCAATTAATCAAAGTCTTCGTTCTGGTAGACAATGTCGCGTCGGTGAATAAAATACTTGACTTGCTGCCTATTTAACTTGACGGTTTAAATTTAATATCTACTACCCATTTAAATCCGACAAGACCCAGCCGCAACTAACCCCCCAGCCTGCAGTGCCGTAGCGGCCCGCATTATAAATCGGTTCGTTCAACCCTACCGCTGCAGCCAAAATGGATACCCAGCAATTTATGTTGAAATTAACGTGTTCATGCATGCGAATTCCGCATCGAGTCAGTTACGAAAGAGCAGGATCTAATCTACGAGCAGCCTTGCCTAGTAGCCTGTCAATCCGCGTTATCGGCAGACGCTCGAGAATCAACTCTTAGGGCGATATATTTTAAATATCAGGAGTACCCATGCCTTGGTTCTCGGATGATACCCCTCCATTGCTAAAAGCAATACAAAAGGGTCGACTGTATAGTATCGAGGCTTACATTAGAAAAGGTGGCGTTGACGCGAAAAGTAACATTCGTTACTATGGCATGCCACTTCTCCATCACGTGATCCAGGGTAAGGTTGAATATTGCGAAGCAATAATAAAAATGCTTGTTGCAGCGGATTCCGGATTCCTAGAGGAATTGGATCACAATTCAGATTGCCCAATTCACTATGCTGTCATTTGTCAGAATGAAACCGCGATCATGACTCTACTGGCTTGTGGCGATGACATCGACCGCCCCAGGCCTCGACACAATGTTTCGTGCCCCCTTGGCGTCGGTGAATTTAGAACACTGGGAGGGGAAACGCCATTGCATTATGCGACTTGGTTCACACGTGATACTCTCACTATCAGGTTGTTGATCGATAATGGAGCGAACCTCAGAGTTCGGGACGCCATGGACAGAACGCCATTTTACGTCACCATCGCCAAAGGAGATCCACTTCAAATACGTGCTTATCTCGGATCACCAAGCGACCGGTGGGACCCTAATGAAACGGCATTTGGTGTCTCGCCGCTTTTTGACTTGCTAAGCTATGATTACTTGCGGGGCGGTGAGAAAGAAATCGAATTAGCGAAAGTTATCGAGTTAGCCCGAAGAACGGTCGATATAAACGTAAGGCATCCGGAAGATGGACAATCGGTACTTCACAAAGCGGTTACAGGCCGCTGGGTACACTTCATCATTTCCCTACTCGACCGCGGGGTTGACCCGAACTCTAAGATGACTGACGGCTCCACACCGCTCCACCTAGTTGTGGATAATTTCAAAAAAGGGGACGAACCGATGTTTTCATTCCTCACCGGTTCTGGTGCCGATATTAATGCCAAAGATGCGAGAGGGTGTACACCACTACACAGGGCGGTCCGAAAATCCAACGAGGCAGCTGTGAAGTTGCTACTTGACACTGGCGGCATAGACACTGAAGTAAAGGATGAAAGAGGTGACACCGCCACCTCACTGGCTCTATATTACCAAGATCGGAAAATTATAGATATATTTGAAAAGAAAGAAAAAGAACGAGGATCCGCGAAGCGAGCACGAGAGATTGAAATGACGCAACGAGAAAGAGAACTTGAGCAGCAACGGAAAGATATTGAGCAGCAACTGAAAGATCTTGAACTAGAAAAAATACAAGAGCAACAGAGAGAATCTGATCTAGCAAGGGAACGAGAACAGTCCCGAAATAAGCCCGTTCAAATAAGTGATTTAGAAGACAATAGAGAGCGAGACAGACAGAAAGATCTGGAGCGGCAGAGAGAGCTGGAGCTGAAAGAAAAAGAATTAGAACGCCAACGAAAAGAATTAGAAGAGCGGGGAGAAAAGCTAGAGCAACGTCAAAAGGAATTGGAACATCAAACTGAATTACAACAGCAGAGTGATCTAGAGCGCCAGAAGGAATTAGAACGTCAGAAAGCAGAGCGAGAGAAACAAAGAGGACAGAAACGGAAGGATTCACCAGAATACGAATCAAAGTCGCGTTGGAGAGGAGGAACACAGTCAGTGTAAGTATAGTGCCGACTCCAAAGGCCCAGCATATACCTCGGAGTGGTATCTATCACCCCACCTTATCTTGAGCTAACATAACCCTTAAAAACCCCTAGCAAAACTGCAAAAGATCTTGCAGGAAGCTGGTTCCAGGAAGTAGGACGCTTATCTGATATACTACGACACGAGGGTGAAATGAAGCACGATAGAATCCGGATTGCGATTCTTGATAGTGGGGTCGATCCGGATCACCCACAAATGGAGTGCATCGCAGAATACAAGGATTTTGCCGACCCGTTAAGCAACAAGAGAGTCGACGAACATGATTCACAACATGGATCGGCAGGAGTTTACCTTATACTCGAAGTCGCACCCGAAGCCGAGTTATATGTTGCAAGAGTTTTCAAAGGCTCCGAAGCTGAGGAGGATACACAAGATCTTATAGCTAAGGTAATGACCCCATATCCACTGCGCTGCTTACATAATATAGACTCGTTGTATGTTACTTCGAGAGCCATTTTATCCGTACTAATTGGCTATGTTGAAACAATGTATATAGGCCATCACTCACGCCGTCAAAGAATGGAAAGTTGATATTATTGTCATGGCATGCGGATTCGAGGATGAACACGAAGCGATGAGACGAGCGATCAAAGACGCATGTGCTCGAGATATTTTTGTCTTCGCTGCCGCCTCGAATTTCGGAAACGCGCGGCATATCGCATTCCCCGCAAATATGAAAGGCGATGTTATGTGCATGTTCGCGTGCAACGGCCAGAATAAAGTTTCTAATTTCTTCAATCCAGCGGCAAGAAAGCGGGGTGATAACTTTGCGTTTCTGGGTGAGGATATTAAAGCCTATCCGGGAGATAAAGGCAGGAATGGAACATCATACTCAACTTTTCTGGGTGCCGCAGTTGCGGGTCTTCTCTTAGACTTTGCGCGGCAGGAAGATGTTCAAACGAAGATCCAGAATTACGCTCGCCTGAGGCGAATGGATGGGATGTCTTCTGTCTTTCTGGAAATGGCCGAACATGCAACCGATGGAAACTACAGTTGCGTAGTCCCCTGGGAATTTGTAAGACGGTATGGGGACAAGGACAAAGAAAGAGAACATATTTGCAGGAGGTTGTCAGTCGCCTTAGAAAGAGTAAGCTGATGCGATAACTGTATTTATATATATTCTTTTAGGTGATATTCTACTTGCATTTGGGGAAGGTAATGAGTCTCACGATTAGCGTGTGTTGCTTTTATTGTATTTAAACCTCGTATTCGAGCTATAAGCAGTGGTAGTATCATAGTGGTCATGATCCCCAGTTGAAAACAGAAGTCATAATCTAACGTTCCAGTTCCCTACAATTATCTGTATATAGGACCTGTCATGATGAAGAGGACATTGTTGTCTTATAAACCTAAACGCAACTTGAAGATAACCCCTAGCTAGAGACTAGATTGTTAACTAATTTTTTTTTTTTTTTTTTAACCAGTATTCGGAGTGATCAGGTGGAGGAGGATGATTCGGAATGAAAGAACACCACAACCCTGCTTTTTGCTTTTCTTTTCCATTTTGTGAAGGGCAAGCCAATTTCAAAGGTGTCGCTTAGAATTCCTTTTTCCGCGGTGTGGCTCGAGGCGACTGAGTGGATTGTGGAGACATGACGAGAGAGTGTGTCAGGATTGGTGCGGAGTGCGGAAGGACAGGAATGCGAGAATGTTTACCCTGGTTTTCTACCAAAACAAAAAAAGAAAGCCTTTCGCGGACCCTTTGCCTACGCAACACTCTAGCCAACACGAGAGATATCTCCAAAACCCCAATGAAATCGAGGGTTCGCGAAATCTTTGATACATGTTGCGTCACATTCCTGTGATTTCTTGAAACCCAACCGCTTTCACGAACAACTCTTGTTTTATTGTTTCTCTTGCTATCCTGCCAGTATTTCCCGTGGTTGATTCTATGACTTCTGAATGGTTATTTCAACCATAACGCACTTTTGTTCAGATATGTTTGTGTTGAGACAGGCTGCTACTCCATCTCGGACACCAGCTACTGGTCAGGTTCTGAGATAAATGGTTGAACAACTTTCATGAGTATAAAGCCACTTATGAATTATTCCCTAGGGAAGCCTGACAAGGAGGAACGTGGTATATCCAATAGCAAATCTTTATTAACCTTCAATTGCGCATCCGTAAAATCAAAATGTTAACCGAGACTTAGTCTTTATTTCCCCAAAACCTACTGTGGAATAAGCATCTTTGAACGGAGAGAGAATTAACAAACGTCAATGAAACTGTACCTTATTAACCCCCGCCTGTGCAGTCATCGTGATATTCTCAGCCGCGCTCTTAATTGTCCCGGCTACAAACATAAAGGTAACAGCCACAGCTTCCAAGCCTTTCTCCTCCAAAAGTTTCTGAGCATTAAACCCCCATCTATCCTTCAAATCCTGCTGATCTTGTGCGCCCTCGAAAGCAGCAGAGTAATTAGTTTGCAATTTGATCAAATCTTCGCTTTCAATTGTTACTGTTTGTTTGTCTTTCGGTTCGGCGAGGATGAATATGTATCGATGTGGCCGCTTAGCACTATGATTCTAGTTAATTCTATCTATGCAATGGAGGGTTGGGGAATGGGGTTTACGCACAGGTAGTTTGGAAGCGGGGCGGGGCCGATATATGGTGATATGACGCCATCGTTTGGGATATGAAGTTTTCCGCTGTCATCGACGGATATGTTTGTGGCGAGCCAATGGCGAACTTGGCCGAATTGTTGGTCGTTCTTGGACATTAGGTCCTAGTTTAATACATATCAGCGATATGTACAACACTTTATCATGAGGTATTGATACAGATATATACTGGATCAGTCATAATGAGAACATAGTTACTGTGTCTGCCTTCGGACTGTAGTTTATTATCGAGAATTTAGCAGCTTTCTTAAAAGCAACATCGACGGCGGTGAGATAATTACCAGAGGCTTCAATTGTATTGTAGGTTCCGGCTGTGTTTCCTCTCTACCCAATTCTAACCCCGGCGAGTCCAGAATTGTATCTGGCCATCTGATGATAAGGTCGCTAGATAGTTTAGTGGATTGGGGTAAAACGTCTGGGATTACATCCGAGGTTTCGAGGAACGAAGTGTTGGTTGACATTGTTGTAAGGTAATATGATCAATTGAAATGATGCTCCGAATTTAACGATCGGGAAAGTGATAAGGCGGTTTTTGATGATCTGAAGACTTTAAGAGCAATACGTTGGATTCGGCCACTGGCAACTCTATTTCCGAACCAGATCGATTTTTTTTCACGCTTGAGCAAATGCTAGTTTCATGCTTACATATGCAATCGTTGTGACGTGATACCTCAAGTGCGCCGCGAGCCGCGACAACACAGTTCTGAACGCTTTCATGGCATCAATGCATTTTGAAATCGGCCATCGAGCTCGAAAACTCGGCGGAGAACTGGAAAAGCCTCAATTAAAGGGCCAATTCTTATAAATTAATATTTTCGTTGCATCTAGCTCGAAAATTTTTTATCTATAAATGTTTTATTAGTAAATAGTGTTTCTAACATCGAACCATCGAGAAAGCAACACAGCAGCTTGTTACATTATGCGGATTCACGTGCCCATCAGCCAAATAAAATATAATTTCCGGCATGACATCATGATAGCCCCTAGCGGTTGCCTTCAGCCAGTTTATAAACAAGTGAAATTTCTCGGACATTGATCTCGCAAACGTAGCAACCTCATATCTCTAGCTCGCACAGATACCAATTCAATTGCAAGATCACAATCGCAATCATGCGTCGTACATTGATCTCCACATCCATTCGTCTTTCAAGGACCTCCCGTATTGAATCTCTCAGATACTCCACATCCGCCCCATCCGCCCACAATTCGAACGAACCAAACCGCGATCGCCCCCTCCCACACGAACGATCCGAATCCTCAAAATATGAAGACCCACAAAACGCAGCAGCCCAGGATGCTATGAAACAGAAGCGCCAGACGCAGGAATCAGGAGAGAGCTCTGCGTCAAAGCAGGGAAACCCTGGGGATCGATTGGGGGGAAATGGGTCTAAAGAGGGAACTCAGAAGAATGCGGCTGTCGGATTGCAAGACGAGCGTGGTAAAAGAGGGGGCTGAGTACAAGTTTTGGTGTAAAGATGTATACATTGTAGTGTCTATAATCGTTAGGGGAAAAGATAACTTCCAGGGTTAAAGGTCAATTCTCTTGAGCTGAGTAATATCCATCGGTGGGTTTCGAGGACAAACCCAAAACCTCATACATGGTTAATTTTTCCCCATAATTTTATGAGAAGTAAATTATATTAGAAAAAATGCAACAAAGCTGGTTTTGCAGCTTTGACTGTACAGCAGAGAGATTGGGAATTCATGGATAAGAACTGAAGTTACACAAACAACTCAGTTACCTTGATCAGCTGGAGTTTTTCTCGTGATATGGAGTGTATTCAGATATTCGCTATTGAGTAACATTTATTGTTCAGCCACGATGCCGCAAAAGCCGCCCTTTTGGGAAATTACCGCAACTGAAGAGCCCGCACCAGCCACACCAGCCACAGATGAATATGTGGCGGAGATGACCTCGATCTGTGACATGACCAATAATTCCAAGTCTACAGCAAAATCTCCAACTTGCAACTTGATAGTGCGCCGTAAGGATTTATCAGGAGACCGGTAGTTGTGTGCTCCAATCAGACCGAATGCCTTTTCATGCACCTGGCTTATAAGCTTACTCGAGGCCTGGGACGCCAGGTAGAGCGGGACCAACCAGGTTAGCCGCGGATGTCAAGAAACCATGTGAAGAATGTCCCGTCGCGCCGTCGCATTCTTTGAAACATCCATCTCAACATCCTCCGCCTTCTTGACGACCTCACGAAATATATCAAAACCCTCGCGGCTCGCATTCAACATCTTTCCCAACCGTTAATAAACACAAAGAGTCTAATTCTGCTTCGCATGACTCGCTAGCCACTCTCGGCCACATCCCGTACCCCCGCAAAACCGTCGCGATGTTCTCCTTCCGAACACAGGGCTACAACGGCTACAACCTCAAATACTCACCCTTCCACGACAGTCGTCTCGCCGTCGCTGGGTCAGCCAACTTCGGCTTGGTGGGAAACGGTAGACTGTACATCCTCGGTCTAACAGCCAACGGTATCGTTGCGGAAAAGACGTTTGACACACAAGATGGCCTATTCGATCTCGCGTGGAGTGAGGTGCACGAGAACCAACTCGTTGTAGCGTCGGGAGATGGAAGCATAAAACTGTTCGATGTCGCATTGAATGTACGATCCCCATCGTCTCCGACTTTCTGTTCTCGCTGACGTGATAGGCTGATTAATATTTGAACTTCTTTCGTGATTGGCTGGAGTAGGAATTCCCGATACAGTCGTGGCAGGAACACAAGCGGGAGGTGTTTTCGGTGCATTGGAATTTGGTGGACAAGAACACCTTTGCTAGCAGCTCTTGGGATGGAACTGTCAAAGTTGTATGTGATCATTACCTCGATCCCCACCCTGTATCGAAAGATGAGTACTAATGCTACTTCGAATGGTAGTGGTCCCCGTCAAGCCCAACATCACTCACAACCCTCGCCACAAACAGTTGCACCTACTCTACCGCCTTCTCACCGCATTCTCCAACCTTAATCTCCGCTGTCTCATCGGACTCTCACCTCCGCGTCTTCGATACCCGGTTACCCCCACCCCATGTTGTCCACCAGATAGCGGTTCACACTCCCCCGCCGAATGGGTACCCTGTGGAATTGATAGCTCAAGCGGTGGGAATGGGGAATCCACGGATAGACCAGCCGTCGGAGGTGTTGACACATGATTGGAATAAGTACCGACCGGGGGTTATCGCGACAGCTGGTGTGGATAAGGTTATCAGGACGTTCGATTTGAGAAATCCAAGACAGCCGTTGAGTGTGCTCGGCGGGCATAATTACGCTGTCAGACGGATCGCTGTAAGTGCCTTACCCTAAAAAAAAGGTCTCAATGCGTGGAACTTTGGTGCTTATGATGCTGATTTAATGGAATAGTACTCTCCACATATGCCAGATACACTCCTCTCAGCATCCTACGATATGACATGCAGAGTCTGGAACGACGGATATAGTAACTCACCATCCCTACCTCTCGCCGCGCCCTCACCGAACGATCCGATGCCGTCAGAGACTAATGTAGGAAAATGTATGGGTGTGATGGATCGGCATTCGGAGTTTGTAGTTGGGGTGGATTGGTGTATGTTTGGGGCTGACGGGTGGGCTGGTAGTGTTGGATGGGATGAAATGTTGTATGTTTGGGATGTTAGGAGTGTTATGCGGTAGTATATATCTACATGCGCACACGTAGGATAGAACAATGAAAGAATATGAATGAGACGCAGTATGCGGATTTAGATGAGTGTACTATAAGCGGACATACAAGCAAGCAACATTATATAACAAATATTAAATCACATGGTGGTACAGTGGTATATCTAGAGTAACATACTTAAACATCTATGTGTGGGTAATACAAAGCCAATTCCTTAGCTGTGCGGCCCAATTCCTCGCTTGATTCAATATTGAGAACTGGAAGACCGGCGTGGGCGCCCAGGTTACACCATCGCAAAAAAGCATCCTCTGTATCTTTATAAAGGACCACCTGGAGTGGTAAGAAGTGGTCTGAACGGTTAGAGTTCGATATGAGCCATTCGATACACTTCTTTACAAAAGAAGTCTCCACGCCGCGGTTGAGGTTGTTGAGAAGATACAGTGACCTCAATTTCGGGAACTATAAAGCGTGTCAGCTAACAAACTCGGCATTGAAGAGAGAAATAACATACCTTCGGTGCAGATTCTTTCATCTCAAAGTTTCCAATTGCAATAGCCAAATCCTCTAACACTGGATAACCAGCCAGAACCTCCAAGCTCAAATGTCCATCATCTCCAACTCCGCACTGTACCGGTATCTCTTCCACCGTTTCGTTCACCACCTCTTCCAACTCTCCTAGATTCAAAACATACTCAATCTTCAACTTCTTCAGTGTCTTCTTAAACCTCTCGAAGCACTCTTTTTTAATCAGTGGTCCTTGCCCCGGTTTATTATCTTCAAGACCCAGACCGGATAAAGATCTATCCTCCTTACACCTCACCGCCAACGAACTCAGCCTACACTCTGATGGCAACCCACACAAGATATCGTGAATAACCTCCCTTCCGCCATTCCGAATATCCAGGTTCAAATCCGTCAGATTAGACATGACGGATGTCACCGCCCGAATAAACTGGTTACTCATCTCACAATGCGCGACTCTCAACTTTGTAATCGCATCCACCTTGACCATTTGTGTCGCAAATTCAGAAATCACATCATCCAACCCGAGAAAATACGAAAGGTCCAAGCTTCTTATATTCTCCAATCTACCCCCGCCGCCTTCTTCGGGTGTAAAAGTATACCTTTCCAACATTCTAGGAAGATCATTCGTGGTCGCCGAATCGATGAAATATTTCAACATTGCTTCGTCGCCCGCTAGTTTTAGATGTGTTAAAGTCGAGCGAACAGATTGCAGGAATTTCCAGCTTCGTGCGAAATTACCAAAATTGGCGTCCAGCTCGGTGATAGTGAGAGAGGCGAGGGAGGTGAAGAGTTCGGATTCGCGGGCGGTGTCGAGGGATGTCTGGACCCGTCCGCTGAGGCATGCTTTTGTGGATTTGATGCGATTGCGGAGGTAAGACGGGAGGGATGGGGTTATTGTTAGAGAGTCAGTGCTGTTTGCGCAAACGTGTATTCAGCGATGCATCCCAAAAAACACGCCGAGTGCTGAGCAGTGCTAAGGTCCAGGTATGTTGGAAAAAGTAAAGGAACTTACTAAACTTCCTCAATACTGACGTCCTCCTCTGCAAACTTCATCCAAAATAACATCATTTGCATCTCCATATTCTCGATTTCCTTTTTAGTTATGGTATACTCGTCATCGTCGTCATCGGTTTTCATCCTAATTGTTGCCACCTTTGTATACTTCTTCACCCGTTCCACATTCTTTGGTGTCGTGAGGGAGTCGAGGGAGGGTTGGTGGAACCCCAGTGGATCATCACATGTGTGGAGCGTGATGTGAGAGTAGAGCAAAGGTGTTATCAAATCGTTGAGCCGTTTGGAGGTGAGGATGACAGGGAGAAGGGGAGAGGGATGAGACGTCTAAATTTTGTATTGTTAGACTCGCTATTATGCTGTATTCTTCAAGGAGGGACGTACTGGTAGGAAGTTGAAGATACGAAGGATAAGCTCAGAGGGAAGTGTGGTGAAGAAGTCCATTTTAAATATAAAATTTAGTTTGTAAACCGATCGATAGGACTAGGGAATTATCTAAGGGATTGATTGATATCAATCGCGTAAGTTAGAATATCAATTTGTCTGTGACATTTAAGCGCAAGGCCAAATTTCTCCGGCTTACTATTTGCAAACGTTGGTTCTTTTTGATACTCTATTTTATTCGAATAAAAGAATGCAAGAACATGTACCCAAGGACGGCGCCCTGATACTTATACAGTAAGCGCGGCTCTTCCCCGCCTGCGCGAATGGCCAAAGGTGGAGACCAACGCAATCTGAGAACAAAATACAACAATTCATTTCACTCAAAGTGGACGACTGGCAGACTTGGTATATATGTGTGAATATACACGTCATTTTCAGCTTAAATTCTGTAGGTAGGTTTGAGTTCTTTACCTTTATTACCCAAATCTGCATGATTGGATCCATCTTACCTTTAATTGCACTGTAGGTACATAAATATATTTTATGCCAAGAACTCCCAATCTATATCTCCCATGAAAAGTAATCTCGACCTCACAAACTCCGACATGGAACCCTAACACCAGACCATACATGAAAACAGAATCACTTTGTCGGAAGATAAGCTCCCAGGCCAGCAATTCCGTACTAAATCCTACTTAAAAAACTGATGATCTTATAGGTGTCACAAACTCCGCCACCTCGGGATAGCAACGCTCTAACTCTTCCCATCTCAGCTCTTTACCACTTAAACTTCCCATGGCCTGCAAGGTATCCATCCTTGGAAGTCCAGCGTGGGCGCCAATATTAAACCACAAGAAGTGATTGCCACCTGTATAGATTGCTACCTGGAGCGGTAAAAATATTTTCGAATCAGTATATGGCGATGTGAGCCATCGGAACCATGTTTGTGGGTAATCTCGTTTAGTCCAGGAATCGACACTGTTTAGGAGATAAATGGAGCGAAGATTAGGAAACTGCAGGGTTAGGGCTTGGGTTAGGATTCAAAACTGTGGCTTCAAGCGGCGGTCGTCGTTTATCTTACTCACCACCGGTGCAACCTCTTTGTCTTCAAACTTTTCCAGTGCAATCGCTAAATGTTCCAATAATGGAAACTCGGCAAGCATTTCCAACGTCAGCTCCTCATCCCCGGCATCATCATGCACGGGAACTTTGCGTCGAGGTTTTCGTTTACGAGTCTGTACTGGCATCTCCAGCGTATAGCCCCCGGCGTTACACTCAATCCATAGCCTTTTCAACGTCTCCCGATGCCTCATCACCCCTTTTCTCAAAACTCCTTTCTCCTTGAGAGCAAGGCAGGTTATCCTCAAACTCTTCAATCCGTTACACTTCAACCCATCCAATACATCATCTATAACATTCTTCTCGGTATGACTGATATCAAGATCCAGATCCGTAAGGTTGGGCATCCTTCCAGTCACATGGACCGTAAACTTTTCAGCAGCCTCACACTTCCACATTTTAAAGGCCTGCACATTCTCCCAGTCCAGCAGATTCTCAAATTGTAAGATAAGCTCATCAAGAAAGATAAGATGCTCCATCTCAACTTTTGTAACGCAAGTCAAATTCCCTCCGCTTGACTTATCTGTGAAGGTATCGGGATGCAAGATTGGCGGGCACGTCTCCCCTTCTAAGTATCGTATCCTCCCGTGATCGAAATATCGCTTCTTCATCGACACATCAGCTTTAAATCTGAGATGTGTGAGTGTGTTGTTGACAGACTCTAGAAACTTCCAGCTATATCCTATAGACTTATAGCTAACGTCAATCTTATCGAGAGTGATGGTGGTTAGAGAAGACAAAGGTGAGGACTGGGATTTAGTTAGAGTCTCTATGAAATTGAGGCCAGAGAGTTTGGCGGAAACGTATTTGGTGACGGAGAGTAGGTGGGCTGGCAAGGTGAGGGCTAGTTGGAGCGAACCAACACTTTTTTTGCGCTGGTCAGTTGAACCTCCAACAATTCACACGGCCCAGCCCCTGGTGCCAATCTGTAAACTCACTATACTTCCTGTATCGCTCCCTCAGGAAACTTTTGGCAAAACTTGACCAACCTCCCCCCTATGTCCATCAAATCGGAAGACTGCATGTTAAATTCCTGCAGACCATCCTGATCGATCCACCACTCCGCTGACATGATGGTCAGTATCCTCGTATATTTTGCCAATTTTTCTGTATTCCTGGCAAGACAGAGACTTTCCCACACACGTCGGTTAAAGCCTGGGGGATAGGTGGTAACTGTTAGAGTAATGTGAGAGTAGAGTATCGGTGTTACGATCCGATGCAAATTTTTGCAAGTCAAGATGGGAGCGAGAAACCATGATGGCCTGGATGTCTGTTGGATTTCATTGGCATTAGGACCCGGGTCTCTGAGTCAGGTTGTTCATGGGAAAATCTAAACGTACAGGATAGAAGCTGAAAATTTGGGTGATGATGTCGCTGGGGAGCTTGGTGGTAAAGTCCATCTTAAAATCTCAAGCCTGGTCGAAGTATATAAGTATAAAAAGGTCAATTGCTCCGTTTGCGCCGATTCTGGGTGCTGCTGGATCGAGATAGATATCGATTTGTCGGTTTCGATGCTTTATTAATTTATGTTAATGACACCCGTGAGAACGTGAAATAAGGGACAGAAAATGAAATTTTAAAGTTCATATGATCTGGCAATTCCGTCGTCTACTAGGTAGCATTTATACCCCATTCGTATAAATACGAAGCGTCGGGGAACCGAGGGATCGAATTCAGAAAAGGCCAAGTTCGCTCACTGCGCGAATCAACGGGCGCTAAGCTTGGATTCAACGGAGAGCACAAATGGAGCACAACACATATTTTCAATCAAAATGCAACAATTTATGCGACACTTACTTCAAAGAATGTTCATTCGAATTTCGAACATCTTCTATCCGTATTCAATGTGTTGGTCACTACTGGTGGGACAGTGGTACAGTGCAAGACTGTCCCTAGAGATAACCGAATATCTAAATCTAATATATACCATTAAAACCTTAATTATACTTAATTGGCAGCTAATAATTTAAATTGATGTGCCTATCTTGGTATTGAAATACTGAAAGTTTATCATTTTATTTATAAGAATTCGGCGTCCAGGAATATAGTTGATGTCGCTAGGTGGAGGAACGCGCCTACAACATGCAACACAAGCGAAAGCGATTAGATCTAGCGGGAAAATATCATTGAAGTCGCGCTCGCAACCCCGCTTTCAAAGGAACGCTAGTGTCTTAGACCATACATCGAGAGTGGAAATCTTTCGCAAGGGTAAGAATATTAAGTTACTACTCGACCAAAACCGCGACTTCCCTGTTTTATCTTAAAGCCAAGGTTTGGGGAGTATCTCCGGGCGCTCTATATATAACTATTGGAGCCTCACACACCAATGGATGTGTCGTCGGGACCTCTCCCAATGGAGACACCATCATCCCAATGCTGGGAGAAGGCACAGGAGCTGTTTATCGCAGAAGTCAAAGCGAGTCGCCGATTCTCTGCTGTCGAGGTGAACGCGTTTTTGCACCGAAATTATCAGATCGATAGGGCGATAAATAGCTGTACTGAAATGAAGACAAAAGTTGACAAAGAGTACAGCGGCGGAAGAGGTCGCTTCGCTACAAAGCTGTTGACCGTGTTGCGAACCGTCAAGGACGTTGGAGATGCATTCCTCGAATTCGCACCGGAGAGTGTATCTATCGCCTGGAGCGCGGTTAGCATTTTGATCAAGGTAAAACATGCGCACTTAGTGAAATGAGTTAAAGATGTACACTAACTGCGAATGGTAGGTTGGCACCGATGATTTAGATAAATGCGAAATGATTGCTGGTTGCTGCGAAAACATTGTCACAATAATTCTCAACTGCCGACTTTACGAGAACCGGTTCAATAGCTCCAAATTAAGTGAAACTCCACTTCAAGATATTGAACAGAAGATCATGGATGCTATCCCAAACCTTTTATATCTTATCCTGGATTTTTCTTGGCACACGAACTATCATCTTGACAAAAACAGACTTCTTCGGTCCTTCAAAGAATGCTTCTCGAATACTTTAAAAAATAAAATTGAGAACTTAATCTCGGAATACCAAAAGCTCAGAACCATAGCGCAAGACGTCTTTCAGGAGACAGTCATGCTACAATTATCTTCGATCCAGAACCTAGACAAAAGATTTGATCAACTACAAGCTGACCTATTCCCCAAAATTCAAGATCTGACGCTGAAGCTTGATCAGATCGAAGAAACGATTTCGGCACGCTTTGAAGTTGAGGATGCTAGGGCAGACTTTTCGCAAAGGTGCCAGAGGTTCAAACCCTCGCAAATCCACATGCAAAACTTCTTGTTGATATTCGAGCCTATCCGCAATGAGTACAAAGACATGTCTTCATGGCTATACGCCGACCAGTCATACCGTGATTGGGAGGATTTGGCGAACGACACTGTGAAGCTACTGTGCTTAAAAGGTCCGAGGGGCTTCGGCAAATCCGTTAAAATGACGCACATTATCAAAAGGCAAATGGACATGCATGCGGAGCATGGCGCCGTCACGCTCTTTTTCTATTTCAGAAAGGGAGAGGAAATGACCCAAACCACAACAAAAGCATTTGAGAGTTTACTTTGTCAGCTTTTAGAACATAAATTTTTCAGCAACGACATCGAAATCCTGGGCAAATGTGTCCAAATCCTGACAGAGTCTGAATCTCAAGTGAATACTCCAGAGCTCCTCACAACTCTAATAACGAGATTTGCGACTTTGTTAGACCGGCCTATTTATATAGCCATAGATGGGATAGACGAATGCTTTGACAGACTAGAGGGGAACCTAGGACAGTCATTAAAACAATTGTGCCGGTCTCCCACTAGCACAATCAAAGTTATATGTTCCTCCCGCGATAGCATTGACATCGAATCACTACTCAGCGAGAACTATCTCGAAGTTGCAAGCACTTCAGATTATAAAAATCGAGCTGGATCATCAACGCCACTTCCAACTGATATCAGAATCATCAAGATCGATGATAAGGCTAACTCTGATGATCTCAAGTTATTTTTAACAAATAAAGTCGAGGCCCTGGTGCTACGTCGTGCCGGGGGCAAGAAAGGCAGAAGGTTTCTTCCCGAACTGGAAAAAATCGTTAATATTATTTATAATAAGGCGGTTGGCAATTTTGCATATGCCACCATGGTTGTAGCAAATTTGCAGCAGCCAACAAAGTTAACGTTGGAGAGGAAATTGCTAGAGCTTCCTTCGGAAATTGAAGGGATGTATCAAAGGAGCCTCGAAGCGCTAAAGCCAGATGAACGAGAGTTAGTTGTTTATGCGTTAAAGTGGGTCGTTTGGGGCCTCGACACGGTATCAGTCTTAGAGGTCGTCGAGCACTACAAGGGAATGTATAGCGTGCCGCAGGTTGCATTCTCCAACAATACTTATGATCCATACTCCGACCCCGAAATTCTTGATACAAGATACCATCTCTATAACGCGAGTCGAGACTTCTTTCAATTTAACAACATTGCCGATACTATCAGTGTTCACCTCTCAGTTAAAGAATGGATACAGAGTGAGGCAGAGAAATTTGCCAAGCAAGCACAGGAGAAAAACGAAATGAAGTTAACCAAAGGCGACGATGGTAGATGGGCGTTAACAGTTATTGTTCCAAGTAACATGCAAAAGTGTTTCCGATGCTCAATAAGGCCTAGCTAACTATCTTAACATTCAATAGGCTCAACCGTGCAACATACTCATACTTTAGATGGCCTTATGGATAAACGTGAGGCGCATCTAGCCCTTGCGACTGACACGCGTACGCCCAAGTCCGATTATTTTTAATACAACAAACATTAATGATTATGTTATTTAGTATATGCCCTTAATAACAAAGGCTTCCAAGATCGTTACCGACCATGGAATCCTCCAAAGAGCATTCCATATAATAAGCTGTGGGATAAACCATGGCACAAGGACAAGGACATTCCAGTTAGTGAAAACGAGAGCGGTGAATGCCCCCAGCTCGATCAAAGCGTAAAATCTCTTGAAGAGGTGAAATCGTCGGTACCAGGATCGAACCTCACGTTTTCGCGGCGAAGGTACGAAATCAAACATTGGGGTGAGCACCTGGACTTATTACAGAAAGAATGGAGACCTGAAGAGCGAAAGGGGCCGCAGTGGGATGAGTTCTGGGAACAACTCAAGATCCTGATGGAGCCACGAAACTGGAAGCGATGGGGAAATTTTATATCGTTTCCTACATGGCACCTGGAAGACTGGTCTAGGCCTCACCGATGGCTTTATGAGAGTTTCGACACACCCATCGCGGCAGTGGCTCGGAAAGGCCTTGTGTTTATCCTGGATTATCTCGTGGAACATAACATTGCGACTTTAGAAGACCTGAACGGTGAGGTTGATGGTGTATTTTCCTCACCAATCCATGACGCTTTACAGCACCCAAATATTATCCAAGCCTTTCACAAGTATGGAGCAGATATCAACAGAGAATGTGATGGCGACGGAACACCCTTGAATAGGGCCCTCAACTGTTATCCGATGCGAAGAAACCGCAATGAAGGGAAAGCATACCTAGACGCCGCTAAAGTTTTGATTCGAGCGGGAGCCAGTTTAGAGGCTAGCTACCCATGGCGCAACTGCAGACCGCTTTTGGCGGCGACGAAGACTAGAGACCTTGAATTGTTCTTTCTAATTTTTTCTGAAACCGAAAAGGCGAACCGCAAGATGACGGACAACCGCGGAGATACGGCGATGCATTACCTGTTTTCAGGTGACATGGACTTTGGTCTGTTGAATGAAGTACGAACAGCTGACGAAATTGATGAATATATCCGCGCTGGACGAGAGATTTTTAATTCGTTGCTTCGCACTGGCGCGGATATACAAGCGCAAAATTCCAACGGCGAAACACCACTACATTACGCCGCAGAGCAGGGGGATCTGGATGGCATCAAATGGCTTCTAGACCACGGAGCGGATACGGAGACTCCAGACAAGGACGGAAACACGTGCTTGCATACAATCACAAAGTCTAGCAGTGCTCGCATCGATCCTGTGGAGGTCGCAAGGGCTCTGCTAAACGCCGGTGCGGATTTGATACGGGAAAATAGTCGTGGGGAGACAGCACTCTCAATGGCGATAGAAAATCACGACTTATCCTTAGTTCGCTTTCTCATCCAAAATTACACAGAACTATACCCCTCAAACAACGACCATTTTCTCCAAGAAGATGCTAGCTCGCAAAATTTACTGCACAAATGTGCGGCCCGGAAAGACCAAGGCGTTGAAATTGCAAAGCTTATAGTGGAAGGGTTATCCGACGAGAATATACTACATGCCATAGAAGCTGTAGAGGGAAAGCTCGGATATACACCATTACATGTTGCTTCAGAGTCCCTGCATCCTGAGATGGTGAAATATCTCCTTGATTTGAAAGCTGACGCTATGTCGAAAACATTTAGTGGCCAAACAGCTCTAGATGTCGCAATTGGCATACTTCCTTTTGAGTTAGCACCCAGGGCGAGATTTCAGGAGAAGAAAGATACAGAAGAAATTGAGAAAAGATCTGTGGATTGTTTATCAAGTCTATTAGCAGTGGTTCCTATATCAGAATTCAACTTCCAGCCACTCTCGGATGCCGCAATCCGATCGCATTCCAAAATTTTGTTTGAATTTTCACTTCAGGGAGGTTCAAAAGTTTCAGATCTAGAGATAACGGATGGCGATGGGTGGAATATATATCACACTGCCTTATACTCGGGTGCCACGGATATTCTCCAAGATTGTCTTGCAAATTGGTCTTATAAAACTGTCTACGATTCACTACCGCAGTCAAAAAGGCCGACCCGACTATCCGCAACAAATAGAGGCTCCTGGTGTGAAATGAGTGAGGATGGTCTTGAAACTTGGTTTCGAGGTTAGTGCAGATCACTACTTCAACGCAATGGAGTACCTGAAGTAGAGTTGCTCACCAATCTGCACAGACTGTTCCCCGGATGTTACACAACTCATTCTATCAGATCATCCGATCCCTGCCGAGGTGGAGAGGTACTATTTTGAAGTTACGATACAAAATAGAAACTCAAACAGAGATATGTAAAGAGAAGTTCTCTCCAGTTAACTAGATTTAATCTCTCCCCATTCTCCTGATTTTCAGTTGCGTTTCGTTTTACTTACTCTTTGGACTGCCATTTTAGCACGACATGTGTTGGTCTCCAAACACCGAGAACGAGCGATTATGAGCAACATGTCGGGAAATACCATGGTCTTAGCTTCATGGGTGATACAGGCTACATATCAGAGAACCTTGAGGCTAGACCGAATGATATGTACATATTCTACAATGAGGGGGCATCGAGATCTAAATTCGGTCGCAAATCATCGAGTGATACGGTGGGCTGCGGATTTGATAGAAACACAGGAGATATGTTCTTTACACTCAACGGATTATATTTGGGTGTTGGATGGGCAATACCTAAGTATTCAAAGTACTACCCGGCTGTGTCTATGGGTGATAAAGAGTGTCGGATGCGAATTAACTTTGGCGCCACGCCTTTCGTGTTTGATACTCCCTACGAGAGCATTGAGGTTATGGGAAGATGAAAAAGTTATATATTGATTCTCTGTGATCTATGAACATCCCGAGTTCGTTCAAATTTTATTTCCTACCCGTTGCCAGTATCGAGGCGATATAATTGCTAGTTTTTTGATGCTGCGTAAAAGCAACAACAAATATAATCTATAAACTCTAAAATTTTAAGTTAAGCCTTTGAAATTCTGTTTCATAATGGCTTAAGTGCCAACAAATCGTGGGATAAGAGAATGATGAGTGCTTCCGCAGAGTTCGTTGGGCCCGTGTCGGGGCCAGCAGGGGTCTGCCGTTAGCTTGCAGTAGTGTGCGGCGAAATCGGACAGGCCCACATCAATGATACCACGGTACCAATCGATGATATAATTATCGGAGACTCACCGGAAAGGATCCAAACCAAACGATATAAAACGTCCCTTAGCATTTCTCTGACTCAATCATGCTCCGTCTTTCTTGTCACATCCTTTCCAGGTCCAATATTGTTGCTACCGTACGAGCCACACCGAGGCGTACGTTACACAACCCCCACGCGACTACCCCTGTCCAACAACTCTCTGCAACCAACATCATCACCGCACGCACCATGTCGTCGTCAACCTCAACCGCGGGTCCCGGGAATGTTCACCCCCTCGCCTCGAGTGCATTCAGCACCTCGGGCGAATCGGGGCTCTACGATCGTGCTCGCCCATCATACCCCCCCGAAGCCCTCTCTCACATCTTCACCGCCCTCCACTGCTCCTCAAGCACCAAGAGTAACACAAACGACACTGGTATCAACATTATCGAGCTTGGCGCCGGTACAGGCATATTCTCTCGTCTCCTCCTATCTCCTCCTCAGGATATCCCCAAACCACCATCAATCTCTAAATTTTTAGCGGTAGAACCCGCCGTTGGCATGCGTCAAGGTTTCACCACATCTCTCCAAAAACTGAACATCCCAGTCGGGTCCACCGGTGTAACGGGCACCGAAGTAGTTCAAGTCGTAAACGGGAGTTTCACTGATATTCCCGTACCGGAAGCCTGGGCGGACGCGATAATAATAGCCCAAGCCTTTCATTGGTCTCACCCAAACTACGAATCCACTCTTTCTTCCTTCGCACGTGTCTTACGTCCACACGCACCACTTATCCTACTGTGGAATCTGGAAGACAGATCATTACCGGAGATACACCCTTGGGTACCCAAAATCCGTGATGCATATGAGGCACATGAAGTCGGGACACCACAGTATCGTCACATGTGGTGGAAGAAGATCTTTGAGCTTCCCGAGTTTGAACAATTTTTTGATAAAGAGTATCAGTTTGAGGAGGTGAAGAGGGTGTTGCCGACGACAGTGGATGGCGTGGTTGAGAGGGTTCTGAGTAAGAGCTATATTACAGCTTTGAGTGCGAATGATAAACAAGCGGTGGAAGAAAAAGTTAGGGATGTGGTAGAGAATGAAAAGAAGGTGTGGATCGATGAGGGGAAGGGGGTGTTTGAGTATCCTTATGCTACGGACCTATACGTCATTCGACGGAAGGCTTGATATTCTAGACTTCATACTCAGCCAAGTCATCTAAATCACCAATATAGTTAGAAAGCAGTCTCATTGGTCAGAAAGCCAATATAGAAATCCCTAGTTGACAAAATATTCGTCAGATATTGTCGGGGAGGGTAGAAGTAACACCGGGCCAAGTTCATCTACATTCAAATCATAGGGTTGAAATGTATAAATTGAAGCTTTAAACTATCCTATTCATTAATATCTTATACGCTGAAACATTGAAACCGTACACCGCTACCTAACACCAGCTAATAATAACACAGCACAAAAAATATCCCACAATATAAGATCTTGACAGAAAGACGATTAAAAAATAAAAGCTAGAGTAACGGAATGAAGGGCTAAATAATATGATAAAAGAAATATTCCGTAGTTCAGACCAGATAAGTATCTTCAATTAGGTGCATTAATGAACCCGATAGACCCGATAGACCCCCCAGGCGTTGACAAACCCCCAGACGGTGTAGAAACCATCTCTGGCGACGAATAATAGCACGAGAAAACCGTCTCCCCTTTCTCCTCCTCTATGGCACTAGGAATCTTCAACTTCAACAAAGGATTCCTATCCTTCAACCTCTTCTCCAACTCTTCCATCATCCTCTCCTCTCGCATCTTCTCGTAATACCACACCTTATCGTACGTATCCCTCTCCTCCTCATCCAACATCTCCTCATCAGTCCTCCTATGTCTCGCGAACCTCAGCGGTGTGTGCTTAGATTTAACCTTCCTCACGAACGCAAACCGTCGGGAATGATAGCGACACGATCTAGCGGACCAAAAGTCCAACGCCATCTCACCTAGCTCTTTGGCCCTCACCGCCGCCAAATTCGCTGGTAAAAGGTCTACATTCTTCTTCCATTGCTTCACCTTACTATGTCCCCCGGAACGGATGACGACCATCATATGGTTGCGCACGCGTTTATCCAACACAGAACCGGAGCCGGGGAGAACATGATCGACGAGGCCGACCGCACGCGCATCAAAGGGGCTCAACGGCATCATCGAATTTAACATCTCCTTCGCCTTCACCTCCCCGCATCTACCGAAGTATGAGATAGTGTGATACTCCGAGCCGTATAACCCAATACCACGATATGCAGGGTTAAGCACAACATCGCCACCAGCAATGACAACATCACACGCAGCAGCTAACGCCACACCACCGGCTGCAGCGTTCCCACGGATCGCGCCGAATGTTTGGATTTGTGCGGCGGGGAAGTGGTGGAGGAGATAATATACCACATCGTCGATACGGTTGATGTTTTCCCAAGATTCCTGTGCTGGGTCGTTGGCCGCTTCGATGACGTTCAATGCGATCCCGTTGCTGAAATATGCGCCAGCCATGAGCACCAAAGCGGTGATTGGTTGTCGGGTGTGGGTTGTGAGAATGTGATCGAAAGCGGAGATGAGGTGGGAGCATTGACTCGTGGACATGGCGCCGTTGTAGAAGTCGAAGTAGAGATATGCAATTCTTCCTTCCGCAAAGTTGACGAAGTCGATCCAGATTTCTTGGAATGTGGCGTATGGTGATTTGGAGAAGTCGAGGGGAAGGTCCCATTGTAGACGGGGGAGTTGATCGTTTTTGAGAATTCCAAGCTCGAGGAGACCGGAGACAGCGGGGACTTTTGGCCAAAGCGCGGCATCTTGGGCGCGTTTAGGGCGGCGGATATGTGTTATCCAAACACCACGGTCGTCGCGAGTGGAAATACAGACGGCTTCGTTGCGGATAGCGATGATGGTGCCTGGGTCTGCTGCTGGGAATGCACCGGGATTCGGTCCTTCGGGGCACTCATCGATTATTCCGCCGTAGAGATATAGATTCTGGCCGAATATTTTACTCAGTGAACCGGGCTGTGAGTCGCCACACCTGATCCGACGAGATATCTGTCGAGCATCGTGCTTTTTGACGTCGAAATCCCTCTGCGAAGCTTTGAGGAGAGGTCTACTATTCGTCTTCCCTCCTTGGAATGGCAGCTGCAACTGCACGGATAATTTTTTAAACTCCGCATCAGCCTTCAAACCTGGCGAGACCATACCGTCCGCAGTACCAGCAGCATTTTGGATTCTCTTGATAGCAGTAATACACGCCGATATTGCAGAACGCGACACAGCACCGCGATACAACTCCGCCTTTGTCAACCCCGCCTGATCGATATCGATAGGAAACTGCTCCCAAGCCCAAACCGGCCCCGCGTCAAACTCCTCGATAGCCTGCAAGATCGTAACTCCCCAGTGCGATCTACCCGGCTTGCACTTCCCGTTCAGATTCTCCAGTACCTTCTTCGAATCCCTTTCAGTCCCGTCGTCGCCGATTAATAACCAATCCAACGCGCTCGGTCCAGCGTCGCCTGGAGGACCCGGGTGGATTATCAATGTAAGGTATTTGGTGAATACTTCTCTTGGTACATGAGCTGTGAGGAACGGACAGATGATTAGGTCTGGGTTTGCCAAGTTGGCGGCGGATGTCATCAATTCATCGGAAAGGGCGAATTCGATGGTGATATCATGAGAAGGTGAAAGGGCGAGGTATAGCCGTTGCGACAAAGAATTATGAGCGGTGCATAGGAAAAGGATCTTCATCGTGAAGACGAGTTTCAGCGATTAATTGCAATGCTGCGATCTCGAATGAATGGATGGATGGATGGTGTCGGGATTACGTTGCGAAACGAAACACTCGAGCCCAGACGGTGGCGCTTTGGTGGTGTTTCTTGACGATAAAGGTGGAATGAGAGAAAAAGCTTGGTCCGCCCGCTGGATGGATGAAGAAAGACAGAAAGAAGGAAAAAGTCTTAGCGGGAACGGGATCAGTATTGTTTTATCTTTCACTCTCTCTAGCGTTATCCATTGCGAAGTCTTTTAGTTCAGCTCAAGAAACCCCCCTTTTCTGCAAGTTGACCTTTTTTCATGCACCCAATAGTGGTCTATCGAGGCAAAAAAATCCAACACGAAGCACCTGCATTTGTTTCCCCTTTGGAACCTTTCCTTTTTCTTCGTGGTTGCATGGACGGGATCGCGAGGTTTAAAATCTAGACGTCAGTGGCGTTGTGGTGGGTGGGCCCTTCTCACCAATGCACACCAATCAGAGTGGCCTCAAAATGCAGGGCTGAAAGATCGGGAAGCGGGACAAAAAAGAGGCGAAATTTAATTTGACTAATTGGGTACTCTCCACTTTAAACCCTCGCGAAACGATAGAGAGCGGCATCTTCCAGATCTCGATTGAGGACCCTGACCCCTGTCGTACGCTCGGACGGAAATGGGCTAGTCTTATTCATCTCAACCTTCGCGTTATGATTGGATTCGGATGTTTTTCCAAACACCAGTTGCAGGAGAACAGTGTGTGGGCACATGTCGCCATATGTTTGGATCGTCGTAGTTTAATCTTGAATATCTCGAGAAAGGGGTTCTTGGGATAACTTATTGTCGAGGATGGAAAGGTTTGCCGACAGTATTGATATGCTGATTTAATGGATGAATCTGTATCGAAATGCTGTATGTTGTGAATTTGATTGATTCGCAGTTAGTGTTACCTTAGACAACGAAATGTTCCATATGAGCAGCAGTGACAAGAGAGGCTATCTTGTAAACTATGGTTGGAAACAGTGTACGAGATATAATCGAGGTTTATGATAATATAGTAACAAAAGTGGGACAGGTAGTTCAGCGGTCAGAGCATTTGAAAGGTACTTCGGAGGGAGTAAGGCCGCGCAACCAGCTGTGAGCGAGCACCACACTTTGGTATATCTGACAAGAGGGCATATATTCGAATGGTACCTGACCGACTTTTTTTGTTTTTTGGATACATACGCCGAGGATATCCCGTCCTGTTTGTCTCGTAGCCGATACCGGTTGGTATATAATAGCCAAGCTGGTAGTGATGAATTTGGTTTTAGGTCCAGTTTGTGGCACCCACGTTTTCCTGTCTTACGGAGACATTGCCACGAGGTTATTCGATCAGGTATCGTGGCTAGCTTATAAACTAGTTAGGTACCTTCCCCACGACTGATAGAAGTTAGTGCATTTTTTAGCGTTTTCAGAGTGTCACCAGATGATTCGTTGAAATTGCACGGTTATATAATTTCTTTAGGTTGATAATTGATTCTAACTGAAATTACGAAAACTTTCGGAAATTTAGTAGTTATAAAACCGACACTACTACAAGACAAAAAGAATAGGAATTCAAAAACTCTTAAAGAAAAAAAGATTGCATCAAAACATATAAAGAAAATTATTTTGGTTTGTGTTTTGCATCGTACTCAGCTTGGTGCTTTCGCCTCGCAGCTTCCATAGCCCCCGTAGTAGTATCCCAAGTTCTTGTGCCTTTTGCATTCCCTGGCTCGAATGTTTTGATCAACGTGTGTCTGCCACCATGGGGCGTTCCACCTTTTGTCTTTCCAGTGTTGCTGGGACTAGGGGCAGCGGCTGGTGTCGCGGCTGGGCTTGCCTCTTCCTCTGCAGGCGGTTCTTCAGGAGGCGGAGGGGGTGTTTCTGCAGGAGGAACTTCAGGGACTGCCTCTGGTGGTACGGGTGCCACTGGAGCTTCCGCAGGAGCAGGTTTATTCGCTGCTTCCTGATTCTCTTTGATCGCATTATAAATTCCAATACCGGCTCTTGCCACACCAAGAGCAAGACCTAAGCCCATGCCTACAGCGTTAAGTCCCGGAATGAACGTCATAACTCCAGACGCAAGATCCAATGCTGCCAGCGTCCTATCCGTCCAATTGTCCGCTGTATATAATGCAACACCGGCGCTAACAATACCCACAGCACCTAATACTCCATTCAGCGCCTTCCCTGCCACTGCTTTAGTAATCGTTTTCCACGGCTTAGGACCTCCTCCTAAAACCTCCACCGCGTCAGGAACAATTTTTCCTGCCGCTTTCAATTCCGCATGCATCGCCTCAGCGGCGTTTCGAAATTGATCAACCACATGCTGCTCTCCATCCACCACAAACTTCAACGTGCTTTTATCCACTCCCTTTCCAACGCCCAAGAACTTCTCAGCTCTCTCGCTAACCCACCCCACCTTCTTACCCATGGCTTTGAGGTTGCTTTTACGGGCGTGTTCCTCAACGTTCCCAATCTCCTCAGCAATATTGTTGAACCCGGATCTTATACGCTTCTTCAGGGCGTCATTGATCACCGGTACTCCGTCTTCAGTAGTAACACCGACCCATTTGATTTGCTCCACAAACTTCTCACCAGCAGGCGTCTTTCCCAATACATCCAACCTACTTTGCGTCTTGAATAGCCCAAGCCGATTTTTTACCCCTTTTATCACAACTTCTTTCTCAATAACGTTCCCCCTCGCCGCGTGGTCTGCATAGACTATTTTTTCAGCAGCTCGGCCGCGCGCCCATAATCTGAAACGCTCAGCTATAGTCTCTGATTCCTCCCCACCTGTCGGATCAGAGTAAAGTATAGGGTTGGATAAACAGTATTCATACGGGTTTATTCCGCCTACTGGATCGCAAGCCGTCCATCTTGCCAACCAGGGACAATAATATCGCATCCCATGATACTCCAATCCCGTCTCATCGTCTCTTTCCTTCCCTGTAAAGCGATACCGTTTAGGTAACTCCAGACTGCTATCCATCGCAGAGTACGTCGTACTCCCGTAGGGCGAATATTCCTCGTAACTAAGAATCTTGCCATCTTGGTCGATTTCGACCGTCGAAGAGCCGAGATGGTTGGAAAGTTGATATCGTTGAACTTGTTGCGGTGCTTTATCCGTGTTGTTCAGATCGAGAGTCCGGGTTTCAATGAGCCCTATACGATCGGCGTCATCTACAATATGAACGCTCTCTCGCTCCAGCTGGAGGGTACCATTTTGGGTCACGCGATAGATTTCGAGGAAATCATTGAGGTATATTCGTTCTTGGGTTAGATTTGCATTCCGTTCAATCACTTTACGGATTCTGTTTCCGGAACTGTCGTAGACGTAGTATGCTATCCCACCGCCGCCCAGATCGACCATCTTGGTTTGGTCTAGGAAGTCCCAGAACATGTTTTGAGTACCGGCGCCCCCGCCAAGATGGGGCATTCGAGTCATGTTCCCATGCGCATCGTAAGTGTAATTCTCAGTCATTGACGCGACACTCGTAGAACTCAACCTGTTATTCTTCTTTGCTGGTTCTAGAAGGCTTGATTCGAGGAAATTGAATTGACGTGTCCAGCTATGACCTAAGGAGCCCGGGTCGCTATTACCATGTTGCATGCTTTGCATATTCCCGGAATGATCATAAACGTAGTCTTCGGTATACCTTCCCATAGCCTTTTCATCCCCGGGTTGCGGACCACTCCTGCCCGAGTCGTCCCATCCGTAGGGAATCGGTGATGCGCCATCTTGTCCAAGGTGCTCTCGGCCAGTAGCTCGAATCAACTGATAGAGTGCATCGTAGGTATAATCATTACTTGGATCAACAACTTGGTTTCTGAAATATAGCGTCTGCTGGGCTGTATCTGTGATGTTTGTTTGCGCAAAGTTGGGGTCGTAGGTATATTTCAAATCTTGGAGCATAGCGGTTGATCCACTACTATTTTGACGCGTGGAGAGAGTGCGGAGTAGTGTTCCAATATTATCATATGTGTATGTTGTATTCACGCCGTTGCCATAATCAATGAACTGCCGTAGCCCGCGAGCGTCGTAGTCTACATCATTTATGTATGGAATCCATTTAAGCGAGCCGCCGGAGTCAGTTGCGGCACGAATGTTCCCTTCAATGTTAGTGATACATTCTTGATCGTATGTCATCCGAGTCTTCGAAGGGGAACCGTCCGAGTTTGGTAATGTCACGACTATGATACGGTTGGATGCATCGTAAGTTGCAGCATCCGAGAACTCCTCATTTTGTAGGTTGGTGTCAAGAGCAGAATTTAGAGCGTTTTCATTGAAGAGTGTTGTCGGGTTCATATTCAACGGTATAACGCTTAATAAGCCGGACCAATCGACGGTATTTTTATAATCTTTGTTGAACCGTTTCGAACCGTCTATTAAATTTCCCTTGAAATCATGCTTTGTGTTCACGGTTATACCAGCCTGGTCAGCGCTAAGATACACCTTCCCGAGTAGATTGAGCGCAATAGCGTTCGGATGATGTTCTCCGAAGATATTAAAATTGAATATAGCCTCTTGGTCCGGTCCTCTTGCGAAATCGGTATCGCCCAATATAGCATTGTAAAGCAGCCTTCCTGCTTTATCATACACTGAAGACCGACGGTACCCTCTGTCGTCCCACTGATATAGTGGCTGGTTGAGCGCATTCATAAACCATATCCGTGTACCTGAATCCATGGAGTTTTTAACCATGGCTCGACCAAGCATATCATATGTATAGTTTTCTATAATGCGACCCCGGTTATCGCCGCCGTCAGAGTTGGAGTCTCGGACGATGATACCGTGTCCTTCAATATCAAGCTCCACACGCTGGTATTGTTTCCATTCCGTTCCGTCAAGTTGATGACCGGGACAGACGACTTTATTCCACGAGATTGAGAGGAACGTTCGGCCCAGGGAGTCAGCGTGTACTACACCGGGGGTACCAGCGTGTGCCTTTGCCTTTTCCGCCGCTTGACGATCAAGATCGGTTAATGGCTTGTTGGCGCGTAATTGTAACCAAGTCTGATATCCGGGGTTACTATCGAAATAAGCCGCGGTATACTGACTAACATCTAGATCTGTCCTCGGATCCAACAGGACGGTATCATTCGCGTCCCACGACTCGGACATCCAGGATGAAAATTTGACCTTGGTGAAAGTGTTGTTCACATTGAGAGATGCTACGGCTCGCCCCAGAGGGTCATAGAAAGCTATATTTGATACACCGGCTTTACTCTCGAGCTCGTACGAATGGCGATCAGTGAAAAATGGCTCGTAGTTTGCAACTACCATGCCCTTATTATTGTAGATCTTCCAACCGTTGGAAATCCAACGGGGATCGGTAGGTGTGTCTGTCATAAGTGGTTCACCGGTGTTAGGGTTTACGATAATATGACCATTGGCATCTCGTTGGACGACAGGGCCTGGTTTTGTTTGAGTTTTAGCTTGGATAGCACGGTTAAAGCCATCGGAGTAATCATAACTATGGCGAATCTCGAAATCTTGATTGGGATCCGTTATGTCTGCTGCGTGCTGTTTCATGCGGATAAGCGAATACGCAACAATAGGCTGTGGTGAGGTTGTGTTTTTCGTTCTCTGGTACGCGAACAGGTCGTACATTATTCTTTGCGTGGCACCTTGGAGCACTTGCTTCGCATCGGTCATAGGATCTGCGATATGTTGCAAAATGGTGTTCGGGTCCAGGTCTACGACGAAATTGGTGAGACTGTCTCCAAAGTTCTCGCTAGCCTTACCCATCACCGCGCTTCCAACAACCGAACCGAGAGCGTCACATATTACCGCGCTTCTATTGCCATTCGGATCTGTTATCAAGACTGCATCAAGAATTCGGTAGTCATTTCCGTTTTTCGTAAGGTTTCCGGAACTGTCTCTTTCACCTATCGTCGCGACGTTGCCTTGTGGGTTCAAAGTGCCGACTATGAGCAGACTATACTTGTCATATGTCACTGAACTTTCAGCGCCGAATGTATCCCTTGTCCGAACTGGGCGGTAGAAATTGGCTCGCGCACCGGCTAGTTCTTGGACGGGGTCGTTAGACATGGAATAGAAGCCGTTATTCCCTGGTACCCAATATCCGTTGTATGAGTCTGCGTTTGGGAATAGGCCCGCAATTTTGAGTTGCGAGGTGGACATGAAACCACCCCCGTTCCCATCTTTGCTTAACAGCATGGTATCGGGCGACGCAAAAAGCGGTGTATTATTCCTCTGGTAAGCTGCGTTGAACATGGCTGGCGTGAAAGCGAATGAGAAGCTCTGGCCAGAGATACAGTTGACCTCCATTTGACCAAGAGGTAGTAGATCTGTGAGATCGTCTTTGCGGCATAAAGTTCGAGATAATTTCAAGACGCGTTTCTGTACTTTTGTCAGATCTGGTTGTGCATTGTATTCAATCTCTACGGCGGTGTCCAACAATGAAAAGTTGTTATCGAAAAATTGACTGAACGAATAAGGAGCACCGAGGTCATGACTGATTCCTGTGAGTTCATAACTTTTGATCTCACAGTTTACAGGCAACCTATAGGAATGTGGATACTTCTTACTATCGTCGATTGCGTTCGTCACAGTGTTGATATTATAACTCAGCCATGTTTTCATCTGTGCATCTCGATCCCAATCAGTTGGCAAGGTGCTGTCTGCGACTTGGCGTCCATAAGTAAAAGCGGCCTGACGAAGTGTTTGACCGTATTTGTTAGTTTCTAACAGCATCTGATGTTCGATACGTGGGTCTCCAGTATCTCTCTCGAAATAAAATGTGATTATTTCGCGTTGAGTGAGTGAGAAGACAGCTGCGATGTTGGTACCGCGCGGCTGCTGTCTTGTCAAACTGAAGTTGGCCTCTTCGATGCTTAATGGAATTTTGGCACGAGCAATCAATGCATCTGAAGACCCGGGTGGGGCATCATCAAGGTAGACCTCTGCACGTAGCCGAGTCCCTCTCAAAGTGCGGAAGGCATCATACTCCTCGGATATGTCAATCCCAGAAGGTAGAACGGTATCTGGCAGACTCCAAGATGCGTATTGTGGGTTTTGATAATATTCATGTTCGTACTGTCTCGATACCTTTTCCGAACCAATCGCTATTCCAAGATGAAACCATGTCTTGGTATGCACGGGAGGGAGTGTATGCGCGGCGTCCCAATTTTTCATTTCTGAATCATCTCTTGTAACGGCAGATATTTCTTCAGTGTCCCATTCTTCCACCATTCCAAATCCTCGGAATTCTCGCTCCTGTCCGTCGAAATAGCCATGGTGATACGCGTACCGACTAGTAAATTTGTTTCGACTTATGTAATCGTAGGTGGTAACGGATTCGACGACTTGCACCGGGACCGCTAGTTTGGTTACCCACGGGCTCCCTGCCGCTTTATCTTGAAGGTAAAATTTGGTGGAGGTAGAGTATGTGATTTTTGTTGTTGCTCCCATATTGTTTGATGACTCAAGTAGTAGATGGGGTTTCATACGACCCATCAAGTCAATATAGTACATCGGCTTGCTGGTATCATTCGGGAGAGATGATGAGATTACAAGTGAAGTTGTGCCATTTCCGAATAGATCGACCGCGAGAATCTTTAGCATTGATGATAAGTTTTTCGTCGATTGAAGAATCGTTGGTTCGCTCCAGCTGTTACCAGACTCATTAAAGTACACTCTAGCACCGTCGCGATGCAGATATATCATATCCATGGTACCGGATCCATCAATATCAGCCAAGACTATACGTCGCGGATCGAAATTATTAGATTCATCGAAGACAGGTGAGTTATCCATCAGGATAGGCGCTCCGAATTTGCCATAACCAAAATTTGGCCAATATTTTACTTGACCATTGTTTACCGACACGGCATTGACCAAGCCGTCTCCTGAGAAATCGGCGAAAAAGACATTCCCTAAGATATCGTTTCTAAAATTATCCATGGGATTCTCTGTATTATCTCCCTGGGTCACGATTCGCTCCGGTCGGTCAAATCCTTTAATACCGAGACCTCGGTACCAAAGGGAGTCCCTTGTTGCCACCACATCGTGTAATCCATCGCCCGTAAAATCTTGAAACAACAAATATGGATCTGTTAGGCCGCCTTTGAATGCCTTCTCAAAGGGTTGATACGGTATCCAGTTTTCGGAACCTCCACTACCATAATATCCCATCTGGCCCTCGCCACGGACGATAGAAGTACGTCCGTCCGCGGTGATATCTGAGAAATTTGGCAATTCATCTTTCTTCAGATTCGGTAACAAAGGTACGCTTTCTAGGAAATCAAACATTGGACGTTCAAAAATGGAGCCGTCAGATTCGGTCTTCGTGTTTATTGGCGTGATATTCCGTTTGTAGTACCAAGCTCCCATCTGCATATATAGAATTCCAGGTATACCTTCTCCATAAAGATCTACCCAGAGTGTGTTCTTGGGTGCTAGTCCTGCTGGTGTGTTCTTCAGCGCCTCCGGGTCGAGTTCTTGGACTAGGTCATTGATGGCTGGCTCTGAGTATAGAAATTCAACCTGCGGCATGGATCTTTTGGTGTAGCCACTGCCCTCTTGAGGGTTTCTACGATATCCAGATTGCTCGACGCCTTCGAGAAAGGTGTATACTCGATTTTGTTGTCCTGGAAGGGGCTTCCGATACAGAAATTCGGTTGATTTGACCAAGCAGTTAAGGCCCACCCCTGGCTCATCTTCGAAATGGTGGAACATGAGCACACGCTGACAGAGTCTGGTGGTGCGTACTTCGAATCCGGGTCTGTAATTTGAGAAGGCATCATCTCGATATAGCCACTCCGTGGTCTCAGTTGGAGTCGGTGCGTGCTGGTCGTGTTCGCCGTAGTCGAAAATAACTTCGAAGAGATACCCAGCGTCGTTGAGTAAAGCCTCGGAAGGGAAGATGAATCTCTGCCCATTACTATCGAGAAATGGTTTTGTGTTTCCATATTTGATAGATTTTATATATCGATTAACTTGGCGATGTGGATCATTCGCAAGGCCTCTGCTCTGTTGGTGGTCTAAAGTCACATCTACACCTTGGCCGTTTTCTACCTTGTAGGTAAAAGACATGCCATTACCTTTCCAGTCTCGGCAATCGCTGATCAACCAGGTGTAAACTCTCTCCGGTGCTTCGGAGTCGTAAATTCTAGAGTTTTTGTTTCTGCCGTAGACAGTCAGGCTGTCGCTTGGGGTGAGGACCCGCCAGTGGACATCGGTCGCATCCTGCAAGCTCGTCCATCTCTCTATTCTCTGGAATTCTCCTTCGATACGAGGCTGATATCTGTGAATCACATAACCTGGAGCTGTTGTGGTATCTTCATATCTCAAGCCATTGTCCAACAATACCGGGACGAGATCTTCAACTCCTGACAGAAGAAAGGTATCAGACTCTTCATAATCTCGGTATCGGGGTATTCCTTTGCTTGTCTTTCGCGTTATGGCGTCCATAGATAGCGACCAACCGAAACCGAAAGGTCCATTACCGCTTCCTGAGTCGTAACTCAGAGATAATGCTGGGTTGAAGCCATCTCTGCTTGGACTGGTCGCTATTGGGACTGTCATAGAAGCAGTACCGTTAACTGGATTTGCATGGAATTTCTCTCCGATACCATGAATAGCTCCACCTCCTTTTGGAAGATTTGCACCTGGGAGTGTAGGGCCTTGCTCTTGACCCCATTTATTGCCTGGTCCTCCTTGGTTTGGTCCCGCTGCACCGGCCGCCATGCCCTGCTGCTGTGAGCCATTTTTGGTGCCCTGTTGGGAAGCACCCTGATTATGTTCTTGCCTATTCATATTTCGTGCTTATTCTGTAGCCATGTAAATCGCTAAACAATAGAAACGGCTTGAGAATGTATTAGCCTTAGTGTCTTCATAAATGGACCTTTGAGGGTCCCATCTTACCAGCTTTGCCGAGAAGTAACCGTTCAAGATAGCAATATTTCGTTTCAGTTCCAACAGATGGTATCGCATAAAACCCGGGCCAGTCACGTAATCCAGTCCATCAACGTGATTTGCCAAGAGAATCTGTGGGATTGCGAGAGGTTAACAGCTACGGCAGCTTCTCGTTATTGTCAGCAGTACAATATGCTGTAGCATGTAAACCATGCAAGATGACTGCCGATTTCTAGAATGTTGACCTAGAAGAAGAATATATTTCCCAACATCCACAACCCTCTCTCTGTCGAAATGCTTGCATGCGTTGATTCAGTGTACAAAAGCGCAATAGTTGCAGAGTCATCAAGGCGTCTACGTAGATGATATATGGAAGCTTATCAGTTTGTGTAACGGGTGGCGTTTCGGCGACAAGAATATTATAATAGAACTTGGCCTCAAGTGCAAGTCAGACTCGGAAGCTGCAGGATAGCTGCCTGGCTCTGAGAACGAGAGGCGGCATAGTGCATATCGACGGAGAGAATAGTTCAAATATCTCAGCCGCGTATGTGCTATCGAAACGGAGTCGTCCCCGCGCTCCGCTCGCTCCTCGCTAGCAACGGCGATTGTTGGTGGGCCGTAGTGCCAAGGGTGAGCGAGCTAGTTGATGTGTTGATTCCTTGTGACACCATGGAAAGGATATCCTAGTTCAGCGCAGTGCTCGGACAGCGATGGCCTGACCACATTGATCCCATGCTCCCTGCCGTTCAGGACCTGTCACCGTTGGACTGATCTCGAACGTTCATTCGCCATGGATTGGGTTCGCGAGAACAGCCGGAATTCGCTTGGCGCAGCAATGCGGGGTCTTCCCGCAGGGGGGGTGGGTTCTTGCAGGGTGTTGTCATCGCCTCAGCGATTTGATTTGCGAAGCTTGGCTTCGTTCAACCATGCCCAGCGAACCCGAACGGTGTATTCTATGAGATAATTATCGGCCATTTTAGTCGCCTTAGCCTTCTTGAGCATCGTCGATGCATCGAGGCCGCCTGCCCGATTTACAACGTTGGGTGGGGTGTTCCCTCAGCCGCAGTCTTTCGCTCCCTGATCAACTGACCCTGTCGCTCTTTACAGGATCTATCCCTAGTGCTAAGCTTTGGTTTTTACATTTCCGCTGCTACCCACCGCCCTGATATATCCATGCTAGAGCCAACCCAGAAGATACGAAATGTTTGCCCAAATTGTTGACTTTCTCATGATAACACTTCCAAAGTTTCAACCTCCTAAGTCTGCGGTTCGCTTTGAACATTAATTTAATTAAAATGCATTTTCTAAACTTGCAAAGCCTTGAAACGGGGTCTACAGGCGTTATGACGTCGAGCTTCACTGGCCGGATCACCGTTGGCGCAACGGGTCCTCTTGTCACATTACTCCATTCGTATCTATTATTGCTGAGTCAGATCAAAAAGCCCAGCAGACATGTAGCCCTTGAAAGCACGCCAGCAGCAGAGGTCGCAACCGGAACTTTTGGTCCGTGGACCAGATTGACCGTCCTACAATTCCAGCAAGATCACAAAGATCTACTGAGCAGTCCACCAACGGGAGTGGTAGATCCAGAAACCGCAACTGTAATGCAAACAGTCCTCGTCAATGCGGGCATAAATTTGGACAAACCAGCTACTCGGTTTGTAGCTGGTAGCATCACCTACGCTGATGGGTCGCCTGGCATCAGACTATCCGTTACGCTGTCGGATCAAGATTTGAATCAAGAGAAATCCCTCGCCACAGCAGTTGTCGATCCGGCAGGTTATTTCGCAGCGAAGTACGCAATTGCAGATGCCTTGCGCCCTGAGACGGGCAGATTGCCCACGCTAGTCCCGCGGGTTTTCCGTGGTAAAGAAATCACTCTTTACTCACCGGCCGTTGACGATTTGATCTATAACCCACCAACTTTGACGTTAATCAACATCACGCTAACGGCCCGTGCGCCAACTGCTTTATCGCCTGATACATTTACCCAAGTCTTAAATACGCTCGATCAGGCTTTACCAGCTGCGCCTACTCCGAAAGAAGCCGAAGACCAATCGAGATATTCCTCCAGCTCGCAACCTAGAACTGTGACTTCTGCATCCTTATCCGACCCTAATATAGGGAAACGTATCATTCCGCTTCGAGAAGACTCTAAACAGAAAGATCTAACTTTCCTCTCCCATCTAAACCCCGCTCTCTTAACAACTGCAAATTTGACAAACACTATCCTTGCATACCGTATCTCCGACTATGCTCAAGCAAACCTCAAGTTATCCATACCACCGGAAGCTTTCTATGGGTTGCTGGCTACGGATACCAACCAGAACTCAAGTTTGCAGCATTCAAGCAATATAGGTCAATCAGATGTTTCTCTTGACACCCCACCAGAAACATTGCTATACCAATTTGGCACACTCGATGATAACACTGTAAAGGCCAGTCTTACTCTGGCAATTCAGCAGAATCTAGTACCTAGTACGATTGACTTTCGCGGCATCGCAGCTGCTTGGAAACCACTCCGGGACCAAAGCCAAAAGTTCATCATCAAGCAACCAACGCTCGAAGATCTAATATGGAATCTCATTTCGGATTTTCTGTCGAGTGGTGCAGAGGAAGCAGTTCGCAAAGTTTTAGAAGGCCCAAATATTGAAGGCGACTACTATGGACTTTTAAGTCGGTTGAACGATGCGCTTGCAACGAAACCCGCACAGACCAAAATTCAGGAGGATGGTTCTTCCGTAGATCCAAAGGCCCAGACTAGTGCATCGCAGGTACCCAGACTAGTGCCTGCAGGAGACAATCCGATTTTAGAGTCCAGTGCCATCACGACAATGTTACGAGGCATCCACGGTGGTAAAGCTTTGGCTGGGATGGATGAAGGCACGCTACGAGCTGCGGCTAACGCAGTCTCGGTCGAGATAATGGTCGAAAAAGACCTATCAGATGAGGATAGTGAGGCACAGGCGCAAGCTATCAAAGATATCAAATCTATATCCGAGAAAGAGTTTCCAACAGTGACGTTCGCTTCTAAGCTACGCCAACATGTAGCCACAAATTCTGTGCAGCCAAGATTAGCTAACACGGATCATCCAACGAGCGTGAGGCTCGGTCATCCGTCTTTATCTATTGATGCGAAAGAAGTATCAACCTTCTTGGATACGAACCCTGAATTTGATCTCCAACATGGAAAGTTAAGGCCTTCTTCTTTCACATCGCCTCCGGATGAGTCTACCATGAGAGGTGTGGCAGCAGTTCAGCGCATCTTTAAGATTGCTCCCAGTTTTGATCAAACTGTAGCTCTTTTAGATCATGGCCACCACTCTGCTGCTGATATATCTCGGACAACCCGCTCGCAGTTTGTCAAGAAGATGGCTACCGAAAACTCTCCGTTCACCACAGAGGAAGCCAAAACAGTCTTTGACCGTGCATCTAATGTCCATCTTGCAGCCGCTCTTTTTGCAGGGGATATGAAAACTGCATCCAATGCTTTGATGCCAGCAGGTCTATCCACACCTCTACCTCCGGAGAAACTGGAGTCACTTAACAAAGATTTTCCACAAATTTCTCAGCTGTTTCAATGGGGAGACGTTTGCGCATGTGCTGATTGCATGACTGTCTACAGTCCTTCCGCCTACTTTGTAGATGTTCTTCAGTTTCTCGAAGCTAGAGGAGTCATCGATGCATCATCTGGCCAAAATAATGGCACCACAGCCCGAGATATATTATTGAAGCGGCGGGGTGATCTGGGGGATCTCGACCTCTCCTGCAACAACACAAATACGACCTTGCCTTACATCGACCTTGTGAACGAGCTTCTAGAAGACTTCATCGCGCCAGATGGTTTAAGCCCTGGCTCATTTACTGGAAATTTGACGAAAGGAAAAATATCATCAGATTTGCTTACTTTTCTGCGAGATCAGCTTAAGCTACCGTTTACCGCAAAAGCTATCGTTTCCGACGTCTTAGCGAACAAAACGCGCACCGTCCGAGATGACTCTGTTGTCGTTTCCTTAAGTAATGGTACCAATGCGGTTCGTGTCTTGAGGCAATCTTACCTTGATTCTCAAACGCTAGCCGCGAGTCCTGCATATGTGAACTCCGTATCCTATGACCGGTTGGCTGCTAGCACATATCTCCCTACTCTACCCTTCAACTTACCTCTCGAAGAATGCAGAGCATACCTGGCTCAACTTGGTACTCCACGAGCAAACCTAATGACAGATCTCTTCAACAAATTTAGTCCTATAAACATTGCTTTGGAGAGACTTGTGTTAAGCCCTAATGATAATACCCTCATAACAACGTCCGATCCTACCCATCAAGACAATTACTGGAATACAGGAAGTACTTCGCCAGCTAGTGTACTTCTCAACGTCGCAAAATTTCTCAACGCATCGAGAATCAAATACACCGATCTGCAAGCGATGCTTGACGCAACTCTTTGGCTCAACCCACCAGCGCAGCCTCCTCCGAATTTAGCCACCAAGAGAATCGGTGCGTTATACATCCGGCATCTTGATTCGTCTTGTACTCTAGCGAACAAAAGTATCATTGGTCTCGACAATCCTTCTCTTGATCGATTTCATCGATTTATACGATTCTGGAATGCCCTAAACAGAGCTCCATCTAGTGGATGGGTTGTCAGTAGCCTCGATCGAGTAATCTCTGCGACCGCATTGGGAAACGGTAATTTGGATTCATCTTGCATTGTGAAATCCGTCATAGTTTCATACATTTCGAAGTTGTTGGGCAAGACCTATCCAACTGCAATCGAAGATGTTATGGATTTGGTGGATACCCTTCGTTTAGATACACCTGGGGATGCGGCTTCACCTACTACGTTAATAACTTATACCAGTTTGTTCCTAAATACCATCGCACATGGGCCAATAGATCCTGCATTCCCAATAAACGCGATCGCAACTAATACCACCTTGCAAGTTGGAGATTACGCGGATTATATTTCTCGTTGCCTCGGAGCCACCGCAGTAGATGTTAAGACTGTCATAGCTAGTCTCGCGGCAACACCAGCTAATCGAGTATTAAGCATTCCTACATTGTCCAGGATATATGCAGTGGTCTCTTTGAGCACCCGGATGGCTGTTTCTATACCCGATTATTATACATTCAAGAGACTCAGCGGCATCGATCCCTTGTCATCTCTAGATCAAGTGCCCATCTTTCTGTCGATAATTCAAAAGACCACAGCATTAGGATTAACAGCTTCAGATGTGCAATTTTTAACACAACCAGTCCCAACTCCTCCCTTGACACGAGATATCACTAGCGCTCAAATTACAGCTTTTCTTACCCAGGTGCAAGTGCAATATGCGATTATCCAGGCGGCTAACGTATCCCTTTTCAACGGCGATCTGACAATCGATGAAAATATCGAGTCTGCCATACGATTGATACAACAAATGCCAAATGTGGTTCAAACCGATCTACTGCAGTTTCGCCTAATGTTCAGTGGTAGTATAGATGCCCCTACTGGAAACAATCTGATAACTACGAAATTGGCACCTACAATTGGAGATGCCGCGGGGCCAATTATTCAAGCACAGTTCGATTTTGCTAGCACACCATCCACAGATACAAATTATCTCGCACTCCAAAAGGCTCTCGTTCAGGTTACCTCTGATACTATCACCGCTTATCTTGCTCTTGTTCAACGTAACGACGCTCTCGACGACTTGCTATCTACGCAATATAGCTTAGATTCCAACTTAGTCAAAATTCTAGTAACGAACATATCTGCCTTGCAGTCACTATTAGACCCGAAGCTAGCTTCTGGTACGGTATCAGAGACCGATTTTCCAACACAATTCGACGCTATCAGATTGCTTTACAGACTCGCATTCCTTCTACCTATAATTTCATTATCGAACACTCAAGTAGCCTGGCTCTTGCAACATGCAGCAGCTCTACACTGGACTGACCTCGGATCTCTTCCAACGAAGACTTCGAGCGCAGCGATTTCTTGGGCCGCATGGAGTGACTTTGTGGACTATCTCTCCGCCTTGAAAGCCAACGAATTTCCGGATGTCAAGAACCCATCAGATAAAAATACACCATTCACACTCTTTGGATTCTTTGAGCTTCTTTTGGAGTCTGGTGCTACTGTTGCAGACCTCGCTACATATTTTTGCAAGCTTACTTCGCAAGACCCCGACAGCGTCACCGCTCTAATTAGCAATTTGGGATACGCTCTCAAAGACTTTGTCCACATCGAAACTCTAGAAAAACTCCAATTAGCTGCGAATACCTTACGCAAGGCGAATATGACAGCGAGCGAGGCAATAGCCTTATGCTCAACAGCAGCTATCGGTACTAACCCCGTCGCAACTGCAAGGAATGCGTTGAAGAAACGATACCCGGTAAACACCGACTGGCTGAACGTCCTCAAAGTAATCCAAGATCCATTGAGATTAAGGAAGCGAGACGCTATGGTCGACTTTCTCCTAGCGTATAGCAAACCAAACATCAGTAGTAGCACAGAGATATCAGAAATTCTGTTGATTGATGTTGAGATGGGTACTGAAACATTGACATCCAGAATGATTCAAGCACATCAATCTATCCAGCAATTCGTCCAGAGATTACAGATGGGTCTGGAGCCCTTTAGGATTCTAGCGGATGACTTGGTATGGAATCAATGGTTAGAATATTCGCAATATCGTCTTTGGGAGGCCAATAAGAAAGTTTTCTTATACCCTGAAAACTGGATAGATCCTTCTTTGCGGGATAACAAGTCCGAGCTCTATACTGCTGTTGAAAAGTCGCTTCAACAGCAACCTCTGACCGATTCTAGTGTTGAGCTTGCCGTTGCAGGGTATCTCACAAGTTTGGACGGCATCGCCTACCTTGAAGTCATGTGCTGCTTCCAAGATGTCCCCAGTAACACATTCCATGTATTCGCCAGGACAAAAGGGGGTTCGCCTTATACTTACTACCATCGTACATTGCAACTTGAAACTGTGTGGAGCCCGTGGGAGACGGTCAAAGGTGTAGAGATACCAGGAAACAATGTACACGCTTTTTTGAGAAACAATCGTCTCAACCTAGTCTGGCCGGTGTTTTCTTGGGAGCAAGACCCGTCGCAAGTCAACCAACCGCCTGCATTTCCGGACATCAATAACTCCGCAGGACAAACTCCTGACCCTATTAAACAGCGTCTTGTTATCCAACTAGGCCTCTCGGAGCGTAATCCAGACACGGGAAAGTGGTCAACAGCTGTTACTACAGGAGGAGCAGTTTATTTCCCTGCAAATGGCTATGTCGATATAACAAATATACCGCCTGATTTTCAAGATAGCATTAGTATACATTACTGGGATTTTGGTGGAAATTTGGGTCAGTCGATTCTCATCGTATACGATGTACCAGAAGTCAGGCTTTTGGGTAACCCCTACGCCGCTGTCATTGGAAGTTTCAACATTACGGGGTGCAAAGGGTATCCTGAGCCTCTTAGCGGACCCGGGGAAGGCCAAGAACCGGGCGCCTATTTCTACTATCTTCCATTGCCCGTTTTCCACAATGCCGCTTTCATTGAAGAGCGATGGACCAAAGCTCCCACCTTACAGACCATCTCACAGTCTGATCTGGGTATTCGATCCTTCATCACCAATACAGACTTCAGGTCGATCCTAGGTACAGAATATGGAAAGTTTACGGTGACTTATCCAATGCAGGCCACCTTTGTGGATCGCCTGATACTCTTCTGGCAGATGTATACGAACTCCAAAGTTTCATCATCTGCGAATATTCGGGCCATGGCGGTATCGTTGTATAAGATCTTGAAGGTCCCTACCGGAACTTTCCTACCGTATTTCGTAACCGACTCCTCAACGAGAGGTTATGCAATCACCCCTGGATGGTCGAGTGCGAACAAAGATGATACCAACTTTAGAACCGCCTCTGCTACTTTTGACTGGTTCAGCCGTGCGATCACTTTGGCATTGAAATATATCGACATATATTTCAACAAAGTCGATAAAGACATTAACCAGGTGCGGAAGCTGATCAACGATGACGATGAATATAAATCCCTGAAAAAGGAATTGCTGAGTGTCTATATCGACGCTAGCGACCCAAAGTTACCGAAATTTCGGAACAACGAGGCAACTTTTACTAGCTTCTATCATCCTCTAGTTTGCTATTTACGGTCGCAGTTATACTCTGGAGGGTTATCAAATCTTCTCGCTCGGGCTACGCAGCTAGAAACCACAAGCTTCGATTTTAAAGCGACATACCTTCCGACCGATTACGTACGCCAACCCTTCCCACAAGAAACTCTAGACTTTTCAACGAATGGTCCCTACGCCATCTACAACTGGGAGCTATTCTTCCATCTACCGTTACAACTCGCAACTATGCTTAGTTCAGATCAGCAGTTCGACAAAGCACAAAACTACCTGAACTATATCTTCAACCCCGAGGGTGCCGATATGGAGGACCCAGACACTGGCCCAACCAAAGCCCAAGCACCACAGAAGAGATACTGGCAAACGAAACCTTTCTTCAAAACTCAAATCAGTGATTATGTCGCGGAGAGAATCGACACCATACTCGGTACAGTCGCTAGCGATCCGACCGGTAGCTCTCTCGCGAACGACCTGAAGACACAGATAGAACTATGGAGAACGAATCCATATGCCCCTCATGTGATCGCTAGATTGAGACCGGTTGCATATCAAATCTGTACCGTTACCAAGTACATCCAAAACCTGATGGATTGGGGCGATAACTTGTTCAGACAACTTACTAGAGAAACCATCACCCAGGCCTCAACACTTTATATGACTGTCGACAAATTGCTCGGTGCGAAGCCACAAATTGTAAAGCCTGCCGTCGCAGTTCCACCCAGAACATATAATGAACTCGGAATCAGCATTGATCTCTTGGGAAATGCTCTTCTAACGATTGAGAATTTGCTCCCGGATATGACTACTCTACCTCACGGCGGCTTAGAACTTCCCCAAGCTCCTGCTCCACCTCTGAGTTCCCTATACTTTGGTATTCCACCCAATGATCAGATGCTCGCACTTTGGGATCTTGTTGCGGATAGATTATTCAAAATCAGACACAGCCAAGATATTAACGGTAACTTTATCCAACTCCCTCTGACCTCTCCGCCTATCGATCCTGGTGCGCTTGTAAGAGCTGTCGCAGGTGGGCTCTCATTGGCAAGCATTATTAGCGGACTGAACTCGCCTCTCCCTCCTTACCGCTTCCGATATATATTGGAGAGAGCGCAATCGATGACACGGAATGTAATGGAATTCGGAAACCAGCTACTTGCTGCGCTGGAGAAGCGAGATGCAGAGGCTTTGGCTAGGTTGCGCAACAATAGCGAGCTCACGGTCCTTAACGCAGTCAGAACTGTCAAGAGTGATGCAATCGAACAGAATAAAGCTGCCATCGCTGCACTACAAGCTGCGAAGAAAACAGCTTTAGATAGACAGGTCTATTACCAAGGTCTTCTTCTCTCACCTATAAATATTCTAGAAACAGCATCCATAATCGAGTACTCAAGTGCGATAGACTTGGATAATCAGATGGAAGATGGTCACAAGGCAGCAGCCATTATCAGCTTGGTTCCAAACTTCAGCGTCGGTCTAAACGGTATCGGAGGAAGTCCTGCCGCCACCATTAGCTTTGGAGGAAGCAACATCGCTGCGTCGATAATTGGTTTCATGTCTGCGAAAGCTGCAAATCGAAGCGCTGTGGCGACAAATGCCATGCTCGCAGCTACCTTTGCGCAATATGGGCGCCGCAGCGCAGAATGGATTTTCCAAGCGCAACAAGCCATCGACGATGCCATTCATATCGACGAAGAGATCATCGCCGCGATTGCATCTGGTACGATGCTTCAAGATGACCTTAAGGCTCACGATGTGTCGATAGCCGAATCGGGTAAAGCTCTCGCATTCCTTCAGTCAAAATACACGAATACAGAACTTTACCAGTGGGTTGTTGATCGCATCACTAGTGTGTACTTCAAAGCGTATCAACAAGCGTTCGATATGGCGAAGAAGGCCGAGCAATGTATGGCATATGAGCTAGGCGATTTTTCAAGTGGTCCGATCGTGCAATTTGGATACTGGGATTCGCTCCATAATGGACTCCTCTCAGCGAACGATCTCACTTTCGCATTGGATCGTTTGGACTCAGCGTACACTGCCAAGAATTTCCGTGAACTGGAGATAACTAAATCGGTTTCCCTCGCACAGTTGGATCCGATTGCTCTTCTCAAGCTCCGCACTTCAGGAAGTTGTACGTTTACTATTCCCGAAGCTTTACTCGACCTTGACTTTCCTGGTCACTATTTCCGCCGTATCAAATACATTTCTATCTCCATACCATGTGTTGTCGGCCCCTATACTTCTGTTTCCGCAACTCTACGTCTTCTAGCTAGTAAATATCGAGCTTTGACAACCGGGGCAACACCAGCTGCGTATCCGGAAAATCCAGCAGGCGATACTCGTTTCGTATATAACGTTGTTGCTCCACCTACAATGACAGTATCATCCACAGCTGTCAACGATTCGGGTATATTTGACCTTCGTTTGAACGGTGACGATCCGCGATATTTGCCCTTCGAATATGCTGGCGTCATCGGCACCTATCAGCTTTCTCTGCCTCCTACCCAACAATTCCCATATACTTCTGTTGCCGATGCGATTTTGAACATCTCGTATACTGCCCGCGACGGTGGGAGTGCCCTTCAAGATGCGGCGAAACCCGTCCCGACCTCCGCGTTGGCGACTGTGTTACTGGGATCATCCTTCCCTGTCGATTGGAATGCATTAAAAGCGGGGAGACCCATTTCTCCAAAGCTACTGGGGCCTGCCCAAGTTCCTCCATGGGTGATATCGCAGGGTCGTACTTTACAAGTTCTTGGGGTTACGATTTGTGCCGTCCCCATTGTTGGTCAAAATTTGGACAATGTCAGCATTAAAGTCGGGGCTACCACAGTTACACTGAGTGCTGCCATCGGTGGAATATTTTGGCAAGCGACCGTCGATCCTAGACAAGTAGCGTACAATAGTGCTGTCGCGATCGACTGGAGTAATGCGGATGATAGGTTGAACATTGACGAGATGAGCTTTGTGATTGACCTTAAAGTAGTACCGCCGCAGCCTTAAAACCTTCCTCCTTATCCTTATTCCCACCTTTCCCGCTTTTACTCTTTTACCAGGTCTTGTATGGATTTTCTTGGTCTTGAAGATTTTTGATTGGTTCCATTGCTAGCGGAGACTCCACTAATTGGTTGAATTTATGCGCATTTTGTCAAAATAATATATAATAGCAATCCATGCTGTTGCTGCTATCATTAGGTCTCGTAGGTTATTATTCGGCCCGATAATATCTCAGCCGGTGAATCTGTGTAACATGCCGCATGCAAATGTATTATTGTGTTTGCACAGGGTGTGACAGGAGAAGCGTTGTGTTCACAACGCCTCGCTCAAGCCACTTGTGGCGTTTTGATCCGAGGCCCGTCGGCTGAATTCCTGCTCCCTGCATTTTTTTTTTTTTCAACTCTCGGATGGATCTAACGCGGTCACATTTTGTATTGATCGCGTCTCTCTATTAGTCATCTTTCGAAAGCTCATGGAATTTTTTTGATCGTAGAGCCTTCTTTCTTCGCTGCACGACATGTTTGGAATTTCAAAAATATAAAAATTCAGGCGGGGCAAATGCACATGCTAGCTAAACCAGTGGCGATGAGAGCCCTGGACTGTCTTCTCTTTGTGCTACGGAACCAGTCCTTCGTAGTCATATTGGTGGCAAGAAGGAAACGATTTGCAAACGTTCGCCGAAATCTCTCCGTGATAGGATCTATTTTTTCTTGCTCCTTCGCAAAATGAGGGCCATTGCCCGAGCCATTTCTTAATGATCTGAGACCTTTTAGTTCGGACGACACTTCTAAAGCGGGGCGGGGAAGGTCGGAAGCTGTTTTCTTGACCTTTCACTGGGCCTTTCACGGATCATGGGCGAACAAAGCGGAGCTGGTATGGGTAAGCGGAGCAAATTGCAATCGTTATCAATTGGCACCATGCATTGATTGCTCATTGCATTAAGCGACTCACTCGATTCCAGTTGTTTCATATCTTTCTTGCATGCATGCAGAGGCGAAGAAACAAGGCATTCAAACGATCTCACGAAAATGCAATATTGACAGGATGTTATGGTCAATCACCTGATATCCGATTTATCATATCGGGTCTCTCGGCTGCTGTAAAAGAATTCGAGATTTAAAAATGAGGCCAGCCAGTTGCATTCGTAGTTTTGGCGGCCATTTGTTTGTTTGACGATTATTAATCCGATCTGAAGTTTGGTAGACGACCTTCGGACCAGTTTTGCCGAGAGGATTAATTTAATGTACTAATTTAGCGCTATCATGATCTCCGACTGACAGCTTTAACTAACCTAACATTACCCAAATACGTCTCAATTCGGGAATCTAGCGCTTTGATGTCTCCGTGTGTGCATTCCCAGAATTGACACATGGATGAGCTCTGCAATGCTCGCAACACTACATGACGACCAGGGTCCATCTCGCAAGGCTGTGTGAAGCTGTTCCATGGTGCAGAACCCCAACCTCGCAATATGTGCGAATCTCCATTTATTTGATGGCAAAATTAATATCATATATGATAGAAGACCGGGGATATCATGTTCGTTATCGATAATACCAACTTATCCTTCGAAACACCCCACAATGGAGCCAATCGGATCCGTGGAAACTCAAGGACGAGGTTGCAAAAAGCGGAGGAGTGCAGTGCTTGCTATTAGTATGCCGCGGTCGTCTCCGCATCGTAAACGGGGGTGCAATGCAGTGGTACATTCCTCGTAATATCGCCAGTCGACTAGTCATTGCAAACTAGCATGTTGAGCTATCGGAGGGTCATCTGATAATTTAATTTTCTTCTGGAGAATTGAGCCCGAAATATAAGAGTGTTCGGGTCTTCTCTCGGGACGCCCAAATCCAATCGAGCCACCTTTCTTCTTGTTCCTACTCTGTTCATTTCTTTCCCTTTATTTATTCCCTAGATTTTCTTTTTGTTGAAGCTTCAAACAATTGTAATCATTTGTCCTTCCTCGTATCACGGTCTCGCTCGTAACCCGAGTCAAATTTAGGCTGAATAAAACAACGCACAAAATACAACAGCGATAACCGCCAATTTTTTAGTTGATTTATTTTGAAACATGATATAAGACATTTGCAAAATTGGCCTAAAGATATCTTCATTTTCTCAAATACCATCTCTTACAATCAGGAAGCATCGCAATCTCGGTCTTACGTATACATCCTTTTCAAGGAGATACTACACCCGTTCGGAATTCAGCCCAGCATTTTTACCTTCGTTCCTGTGTGTCGTCGCGAGCTACAACGAGTAGCCAGCTTCTTTGGTTACTAGGACCACGTTTGCAGCTTGCTTTCGTTAACTATATATTACTTTCGCTCAATACCGGAAGTTTGGGCGACAGATTGAATATACTTAACCTGATCAGTATATATTTATTTTGGGTGTTCAAGATAAAAATTTCCGTTTTTCATCGGGTCTGATGGCACCGAGAACGGCTCGGCCGGACTTTCCTGTTCAGCAACTGATTGTCTTATGTAAGTAACTTACCTCCCTGTCGCATTAACATTTATAAGATACTGATTCAGCTGTAGCGATATGCCGTCTTGTCGAACCGATTGCGTTCACCTCTATCGTCCCATATGTCTACTACATGGTCGCTCATTTCCACGTCACATCTAACGATGCTGAGATTGCAATGTGGACCGGCGGCACGATTGCTGCTTTTGCCTGTGCTGAGATGTTGACGGGTATGCTATGGGGTAGACTTTCAGATCGGATAGGACGAAAACCTGTCTTGATATGTGGCCTTACCGGTACAGGGCTTAGTATGCTCTTATTTGGTTTGGCACCCACTATGCCTCTAGCACTTGCGGCCAGGTCCTTTGGGGGTCTTTTGAACGGTAATGTCGGCGTTATCCAAACGACAGTCGCTGAGCTAGTACCGAGGAAAGAGCATCAACGTAAGTTATCTAGTTTTCCTTTCCTTCCCGTTAAACTATATATTCTAGATGATTTTCTAATTCAGAGTATTTATAGCGAGGGCATTTTCTGTTATGCCTTTTGTATGGTCATTGGGGTCTATAATCGGACCATCGTTAGGAGGCATGCTTGCTGAACCGGTCACCCATTATCCTCAATACTTTTCGAAAGACGGCCTTTTTGCCAAATTTCCTTACCTTTTACCAAACCTCGCGTGTGCAATAATATGTGGCCTAGGCGTTCTGAACGGAATCCTTTTCCTCGACGAGACACATCCAAGGCTCATCGACCAGCCCGACCGTGGTCGTGATGTCGGATTCTGGATTCAAGATACACTTGCTGGTTTCTTCCAAAGGGGGTCAAAAGAAGAGACTCTGTCTCCATCCTTTGAGAATGCCGCAGATATCGATGCTACAGAGACATCCCCATTGCTGGCAAGCTCGTCACCTGGATCAAAATCACCCACACCTTCGTCTTCTCGAACCCTCGTCTCGACTTCTCGCGCATCCTCGGTATCCTCTTTAAAGTCTCCGACTGTACCGAAATCTTTCGAAACGACATGGACTCCACAGGTTATTCACAACGTCTTCGCTTATGGCATTATCGCTTTCCACACAATAACCTACGATCAGCTACTATCTGTTTTCCTTCAGTCGCCATCATCATCTACTAAACTCACATCACCGATATTTTTCAATGGCGGCTTTGGTCTCGATACTCAAACTATGGGCTTTCTTTTCTCATATCAAGGCATCTTCTCAACATGCTTTCAATTCCTCGCATTCGCTCCTATTGCTCGCTACTTTGGGGTTCTACGAATGTTCCGGTTCGCTGCTGTAGCTTACCCCTTCGTATACTTCCTTAGCCCCTACATGGCTTTCCTACCACATAACAACGACGCGGTATTGTTCGCGGCGATATACACGGTTTTAACGGCTAAGATTATATGCGGAAACTTGATATACCCGTTAAATAGCATACTTCTAACAAATTCCGCACCTAGCTTGCTGGTATTGGGTACTATTAACGGAGTCGCAGCGAGTTTAGCTAGCTGTATGAGAGCTATCGCGCCGGTATTGATGGGATGGTTGCATAGTAAAGGCGTTCAGGGGGGTTTCTTGGCATTGAGTTGGTGGGTCTCTGGGCTCGTCGCCGCCATCGGTGCTATCCAGGCGTTCTATATTTTTGAGGAAGATGATGAAGATGAAGAGAAGGTACTGGGTGTTAACGGTAGTACTGAGGATGGTGTCATCGCTGTGATCGGGGAGGATGCCGTCAGATGTTTGGAACCAGGAGAGGTTGTGGTGGTCAAGGGGTGTAAGGATGGTACCTTGGTTGGCACAGTCCCGAGCTTGGCGGCTCACAAGTGAGGGCGCACTGGAACTACACCGCTACGTTAGGAAAAAGCCAGGGAATTTGAAATGCAGGGAGATTTTGTAGAAGGAAAACCGGAACCATGAGGGAGTTTGAATGTTCATAGGTTCCTCAGGCATATTGTAGGATTATCATGGTGGAGTTTTTGGAGTCGCTCTCGTTTTAACGTCTCAGAGACGAAATTGGATGCGGGACTTGTTCTTGGCGCGATATATAATATGATTCCATTCTTTAGAATATTCGGCGCTGTCATGATTGTAGAGTGGGAACTTTGATCAGATATTTCGATCCGTCTTGCTCATTTTGGATTACGCGCTATAGGTGCCCAAATCTATAAATCCATCTAGTCACCGCGAATCGCAACCTAGGACATATTTTCGTCCTACAACAAATTTTCCATTTCTCAATTTAGGTACATTTGTGATATTATCTGAAATTTCAATTATGATCAAGTTAACATCCTGCCTTAAAGATCCATGCCTGATAGGCCGCTATTTGTGCTTCGTAATATCGTCATGAATACTCGTCTGCGTCACATGCCTGCCCTGAAGGTGTCCAACGCTTTCCTTGTTTTTGACAAAAGCAACGTACGGAAGGTCTTTGACAAAAAAGGTCCTAGCGATCTCGCTCCTATCGTCAATATCGACTAAGAGGAAGACAGCATCGTTTTGGAATTCGCCTGCCATTTCGTTGATTGATGGAGTCAAGCCCTTGCAGGTACCTGACCACGGAGCATCAAAAAATACCACAACAAGTTTATGCCCGGCAGCATCCAGCTGAGTAGTATAATCTGCGTGAGACGTGACGCGATGTGCCATCGTGAAGAATATAAAAGGAGGAAGAGCGAAAGTCCGTATATATAATATATATATATATTGGGTGCTCCAATTCTAGGAAGAAAACGAGTATCGGGTGATATTTCGGGACAGAGGACCGGAGAAAGGTTGAGATGCTACTAGAAGGTAGGTGAATACTGCGCTGTTTATTTATAGTCAACAAATTGGCATCCGACTGCGATCCACATTACCCCGCACTAGTTCATCTGGATTCTTCCTTGGTTAAAGTGATATGGTGGGCTTATGGTGGCGAAATGATCTCAGAGGTACTGATAGCAAAGAACAGCTAGCTATCAGTTCTCCGGCCTCGTGGGTGTCATATGTCCTGCCCATGTCATTTTGAGAGCACATATTTGGCATGAACATGATGAACTGCGACGTTAATACGCCCTATGTAAAAATATATTGTCTGGCTGCTTAGTACATTACTGGGAAGCTAGCAGCCAACATCATTTCAATGAAGTTAAAATTATTATTCCCGTTATGACAGTCCTTCCTGGAGGAATACCTTTATTTTCGAGAACAGCATATATAGTTCAGGAGGCTGCTAGCAGAAGTAGATTACATAATCACGATCCAAGCCACATCTGGCGGCTGAGGTGCAAAATTTGCCAATGATTCGCAGATATTCGAGGTAGGCATCTTCATGTAGGAGGAGGTCAAGAGTAAATTATTGAGAGGCTGAACAAAATGCACGAAAGAAAGACAAGTTGCGTAGTTTATCAAGTTGATTAATGCACATAGGCGTCCAACGATGTCGTGAAGATCCGTCTTTGCTGATTGGTCTCGCAATGTCGCCAAACTTGGTTGTTGCGTTGGATACATTTCGCGCATTCAGCAAGAAGTACAAACAAAAGTCTTGAGAAAGCAGAGGAAAAAAAACGATTAATTGCCAGGTAGCCGAATAACCAATGGCTAGACTATATGTTCTTGTTAACTGTATGGTGCCGTTTTCATGACCAGAAATTCTATAATTAACTTCTGCCACCGCTACACGAGCCACTTCATGAAACTTGAGCCAATCAGAGGGCTCAAAAAGTTCTCAGCCAACCAGGGCTTGATTGTCTTGCGCTCTGTTGAGGCACAGACGTTATAGGATCCTTCGCAAGGATAAGTTGAGTACACTACGAACAAACTCATTTTGCGGCTCTGGGCATATGGCTTATTATCCATGGCCCTTGGATGACCAATGGCGAGTTGTGTTTTAACGCTCATTGTATCTATCCTGTCTCGCAACCCAGACGCAGTCCTGGTCTCGCGAAAACTATAAATCTACTACCCCGCAGTCTCGTTTACTTGGAGTAAAAGCGTCTTTATCTTAAGTCTTTTTTTAAAAAAAAAATCGGGAATGGTAGTTCCGGTCAAATAGTCATAAGGGTTTCTTTACGGTTCGTAACTATGGAAGTAATGGGCGGCCTTGCGAGTGTTATTGCTATTGTTGAAGTTGCAGGCAAGATTGGCCTACTCTGCGCGAAATATATTAATGGAGTTCGAGGTGCCAAAGATGAGGCTGGAAGGATCATGAAGGAGGCTCAAGTCCTCGGCGACTTACTCAACGAAACTCAGGACATACTCAATGGGCCATTCGGCAATAAACTAAAGGCTTCCCAGGCGCTGAAAGAGGTGCTCTGCGAAAGCAAAAAAGTGCTCGAGAACCTACAGAAGGAACTGGAACAGGGAGTAATGCAGGGCGGGACGTTAAATAAAAAGCCTAACCTCCTGAGAAAGATAACCAAAGTAACAACAAACGAAACTTTAAAATGGCCCTTTAAGAAAAAGGATGTCGAAAAAATCGTCGGGAACCTTAGGGCGCTCCAGACAACTATCAATCTAGCGCTCCAGATCGACAACCTGTCAATAGTTGCCCTGATGACGCTGAGGATGAATCTAGAGAAGCTTACAGTAGCTAGGCAGGCGATGTTTGGGTCGCTAGATGATCAGCACGAGCCACTGTGCCTTCCTCAAACTAGAATAGGGATTCTCGAGGCCATCAGAGGCTGGGTTGCCGGCCCGCGGGACGACTGCATCTTTTGGTTGCGCGGGATGGCCGGGACCGGGAAATCCACCATCGCGCGCACAGTAGCGCAGCATCTTGACAGCAACGGCCAGCTAGCAGCGAGCTTCTTCTTCAAAAGAACCCAAGCGTCCCGTAATAACGCTTCGACATTCTTCCCAACCCTCGCTTACGGCCTTGCGCGGCACATACCTTCGCTGGTGCGGCATACGAGTGCTGCTATTGAGGATAACCCTGACGTCTGCTTGAGGAATTTCAAAGATCAATTCGAAAAGCTCATCTTTGAGCCTCTCTCGCAGTTAGGTCCTACGCCGACCGCGGTTGTGGTAATCGATGCTCTCGACGAGTGTGGCTGTACACAAGGGAATGAAAATGGAAACGAAAACGAGAAGCAGAAGGAAGAGCTCTCGCTCATTCTCGGGTTTCTGAGCCGGCTAAGCAAGTTAACTAATGTAGACGTTCGAATATTTATTACCAGTCGACCAGACTTTACAGTTCTTGCTGGGTTTCAACAGCTTTCGAAAACCAAAGCCTGTTATTACGACCTAGCACTACACGATGTTGGGCGGGAGATAGTCAGACGGGATATACGCGCTTTCATGGAAAACGAATTCGCACGAATACGGAGCCAGAGCTCGAACCACGAAGTAATCCCGGAATACTGGCTAGGAGAAGAAAAAATGCAACGACTTTTGGTGATTGCTGAGCCGTTGTTCATCTCCGCAGCGACCATATGCCGTTTCGTTGATGATGAAGATTTCCACCCAACCCAACAGCTTGATATAATTTTGACAGGATGTTATAAGGTTGTAGGGGTATATCAAATATATGCCACGATCTTTGAGCGGATGCTGGCAGATCTGAGCAAAAAGAATACCAACAGTAGAAATTCTATTATCAAAGAAATCCAGAAAATCATCCGTACAGTTGTCATCCTCGAAGCTCCTCTCTCACGAAGGTCGCTCTCAAAGCTCATCGGGATAGAAGAAACAATGATTAGTATTAGGCTTAAGTGGTTCCATTCTATACTTCGAATTCCGGTCGACCCTAACCTGCCGATAACCACCTTCCACCTTTCGTTCCGAGATTTTCTCCTGGACCCCGAACAAAGAGAGGAAAACCAATTTTCAGTAAATGAAGAAGAGACACACCAGGAGATAGCTATAGAATGTATAGAGCTCCTATCAAAAGGTCTCAAGAAGGACATATGCGGCCTCAAAAACCCCGCAACATTGAGCTCCGACATCGATGACGGTATTGTTCGCAATCATATTTCCGCAGAGGTTGTATATGCATGTAAGTACTGGGTAAAGCATCTGAAAAGGGGTCTACACCGCATTGAAGATGACGGTCCCGTCCATATTTTCCTTCAGGAACATCTGTTGCATTGGCTCGAGGTAACAAGCCTCCTCAAAGAGTCCGCAAACAACATATATTTAATCAAAGATCTGCTGTCATTGCTGTCGGTAAGCTACAACAATCTCCTTTGCCCTATAGATCTCTGCTACCCTGATCTGATAAATCACAATATCCTGTTTCGCTGCGACTTACTTCTGTACTCACCCAACTATGACAATAGAATAATAAAGCGGACAAAGTGTCGAATTTCCTTCAAGACGCCGAAAGGTTTATTAGTTACCACCAAACTATAATAGCACAGGCGCCCTTACAAATATACGCTTCGGCTCTTATTTTTTCGCCAGAGAGCAGTGTCGTTAGAGCCATATTCTCTCACCAGCATTTAGGTTGGGTGCGGAGGGCACCAAATATACAGAAATCCTGGGGCGTATTAATTCATGTAATAGAAACTGGCAGTCCTCCCGATTCTGTAGATTTCTCGCCAGATGGCAAGTTTCTAGCGTCAAGTTCACATAATAAAACTGTCGAGTTATGGGATGCAACCTCTGGAAAGCTGATGCAAACAATCAACAGTGAAGATGATGAGCTGGGCCGGCGGTATAATAAGTTAACTTCTGTGAAATTTTCACCAAATGGTAAACAGCTGGCAACACTGTCTAACGAGAAAGTGGTCAGACTGTGGGATGCAGCATCAGGCATATTGATGCAGACGTTCAAGAATGTTAATCATTCGGGAAAATCTGGTCTCGGGATTCAGGAACCACGCAGTACTCCTATTGCTAGGCCAGAAATCACCACTTTATTCTCACCGGATGGCAAGCAGCTAGTAACAACAACGACTGAGAATGTTGAAGTGTGGGACACGGCCTCTGGGCTACTGACGCAATCCCTCAAGCCCAAGAAACTTTGGGCATTTTCTGCTGTTGTATGGCCCGAAGGCAAGCAGCTAATAGTAGCATCGTATACCGGAAAAACAATTCGGCTGGTGGATGTGGCCTCTGAAACACCACTGCTAGATATCGATGCCTCCGATCCGTCTGCTAAATGTATGTATTTTTCGACATTCTCACTAGACGGCACACTCCTAGTAGCGGCCTGGGAGCGCGTCAATGTTACAATCTACGATACGACTTCAGGAACCTTAGTACAAGTGTTTGATATTTCTCTCGATGCAGAGGATACTGTGGCATTGTCACCTGACACAAAAATATTAGTAACGGCCAAAAGATATCGTTTTGTAGGGCTATGGGATACGGCTTCCGGAACAATGATTCGAACACTTGAAGGGGTATGGGCTAGTGTACGCTCAATGGTATTCTCGCCAGATGGCAAGCGGCTAGCAATGGCAACACCTAACGAAACAATCAGGATATGGGATGCTACATCTAAGGCTTTACAGCCAACATCCGATCACCACAAAAGATTCGTATATTCAATTATACCATTAGCAGACGGTAAAAGGCTAGCAACTTGTTCATTCGACGGGGCGGTAAAGCTTTGGGATATAGCATCTGGGGTGCTAATAAAAACATTTGCGGGCCATAGCGGCACCGTTTATGGATTAAAATTCTCACCAGACGGTAAACAGATGGCATCGTCGTCCCTTGATGAGACGATTTGTTTATGGGATATTATTTCCGGAGCACACAAGAAGCTCAAGGGGACTCATGGGAGGCCAATATCTATAGACTATTCACTAGATGGCAAACACTTGGTATCAACATCTGGTTTTCCTAATAAACCAGCCAGGGAGCACAAAGCATCTGGTGGAACATTCATTTTCTGGGATACAATGTCAGGGGAATCAAAAAACACTATCAAAGGTCACGATGACACTGTGGTATGTGTGCTGTTTTCACCAAACGGGAAACAGTTAGCATCTGGGTCCCGCGACCGTACCATCAAGCTGTGGGACGTGGCATTAAGCGTACTAATTCACACACTACTTGGTCATACTGGTAAAATATCAGACCTAGTATTTTCACCAAATGGCAAACATATAGCATCTGCTTCGGATGATAAAACGTTGAGATTGTGGGACGTAGCCTCGGGAGAGTCAATCCGAATATTTGAAGGTCATTCCGAAGCAGTATCGCTAGTGAGAATCTCGCCAAACGGTACGCAGCTAGCTTCTGCTGCACATGATGGGACAGTCAGGCTATGGGATACAGCTTCCGGGGCACTACTGGAAATATTTGACGGATCTACTAAAATGATATCCTTTTTGAAGGATGGCCTAATACTTGCAACTGAAAGCGGGCACATAAACCTCGAGAGCTTGAATACAGATTCTGTAAGCCCTGAGAGTTTTCAAAAGTCTGTTTATTATCAGCAGGATGACTGGTTGATCTGGAATGGCAAACCATTTCTCTGGTTTCCTAAATATTATCGACCAGACACTTTATACATTCATGACAACTTCATCGCTTTTGGTTGTAATTCTGGGTATTTTGGGATGCTTGAAATTGACAACAGGGATCAGTTTCAGGATTTTCTAGGTTGATTATGAGACTTAGAATGACATTTTCATTAGTTTTAGGGTCGATTTAGGCTTACCAACTTGTTATTCATCTTCAATTTGTATACCCATTGATATCTTTTGTTCGGCCAGGCTATGGAGCACTGGGCCATCTGTTACTGCACGCCGCAGGGTAAAAATTAATTGACGGGTTCTGAGGTAGCGGGGCCTTGGGATGCAACGCACCCTTTACCTTGTCATAGAGCAGTCTGGAAACGAGACCAGGTTCGACTGACATGGTTCGAAATTCACGATAAATCGGGACCATAGTTACTTAGGTATCTTGCAATTTAGAGAAACTATTTTGACTCTAATTTCAAATATCCTAGACTGTAGACAAGCCCGTTATAACCAGTCTCGTTCTTAAGCAAACATGAGCTCCTTGAACTAAACGTGTTATATATTTTTCGCCAAAGTATATCTTCTAATTAGTACTTCCGAAAATTAAACTCATCAATCTCCCTGTCCACTCCTGGCGCTGACTCTTTATACACGAAAATCAGAGCTTCAGCCTTTTCAAACAAATCTTTAACTCCATATATTCTACAAATAATTCGTTTTTGCAATTTTATTGGTGGACACAAATTTCACGCCGTCTAGGCCGCGAACCTAGCCATTAACTGCGAGCTGTGATATCTTGAGAGTGGTATCAGCTGGACTAGCACCACCAGCCTGGCTTTATAAAGTATGTCACTAAACCACCTACGTAACCACAAGCAGGAGAAGTTCCCGACAAGGAATAAATATCAAAGTCACCAGTACACTAAGCACTTCGGATATCCACGCAAGGAGCGAAGATATCTACAATAGAGCCCCAATTTGAAACTGAAGCGATTGAATTATCCTCCCCTATAGCTCCAACGGTGATCGCTTGGGGTGCGGATGCGGGCGAAGCGTTGCTGGCATCCACGCCAGCAGTCCCAGCCGCGACGACAGGGATACTACCACCAATCCACAGAGCCTCCCCATTCAATCTCAGCATGGATCAGCATGAGACGGAAGTCTCGAATTCCTCTTATTAAATATATACTCTTTGCATTTACAGACGCTTGTGAACGGTTTTCTGATAGAGGCTATCTAGAAAATAGAATTCTCTATTCATATTGGGTGTTTCGTTAGTTGCAAGATCTATTCTTTGATTATTGGAGCTCGTAGAGGCACGCTTATGTCCTTGACCCGGACCAACCCCAGACGAGCTTAATTGATCGATCTAAATGCAGATTTGTGGAGGTTCCGCTCGCCGATCAGGAACTGGATTCAGCACCACCTCGCACACACGTACACGGTGCGGCCGGGAGAAATTTTCATCGTAGAGATTTCACCTTCTGCGAACTCGTGCACTCAGCTCATCGACAGCTGGTTGAGGCAGGACCCTGCGTGCACTGAGATCGGCCACTTTTTGACTTTGTGTTGTTTGGTTCTCGTGGCGGGACAGATTTTGGCCGTGCCTCCCTTGAAACGGGCGCCAGAAAGCTTAGCTTACTATTTAAGGCTAGTCCGACCAGATATTGAAACACCTAAGCTCTTTGGAGTATTTTGCTCAAGCTCCTGTCACACAGAGCCATGAGTTACTCTCAGATTGGAAATACGAATTGTCTCTGGGTCACAATCAAGCGTCAGTATTCGACGTAGACGCGTATATGCGTCTACGTATGCGCCAAGAAAATGCTGCGAACAAATTGGAGATCCATGTTACCTCCATATTGAACTATATAAATGGGCCCTCACTAACTAGTGATGCCATCTACCTTGGAATATCAAGCAATCGATTGGCTTAAAATCGCAGCCTTGAAATATTTACAGATTCACAGATATTCCTTCGTTACATACAATCTTCGAGTTTGTTTTTGCATTCACTCTCTACTGCCAACATGAAATCTTTATTCATATTATCTGCTTTCATTTCAGCATTAGTTGTTGCTCTCCCAACAAACGACCTAACCGACGCGCAAGTTTCAAAGCGTGACTTCACTCGCTCCAAGCTCCCCAAAGGTATCGTCGATACGCAAAGCCTAGGATTCGATAAAGTGAGACAGTTCAGTGGTTTCTTGAATGATGATGCAAAAGACAAACATTTATTCTACTGTGAGTAGCCATAAAGCAGACACACAACTAGAATACAAAATTGACCAGCATACTAACTGAATGAAAAGGGTTCTTTGAATCTCGATCAAAGCCTGCCGAAGACCCAATCATCGTCTGGTTCAGCGGTGGTCCTGGCGTCGCGTCGATTATTGAAGCATTTGATTTTGGTCCTGCCGCCCTGGACAAAAACAACAAGCCAAAGCACAAGCCACTCTCATGGAACAACAACGCCAATTTAATGTTCATAGATCAGCCAACGGGTGCAGGCTTCTCTTTTGGCAAGGAGGTTGGTAACTCTGTAGACGCCAGCAAGGACGTCGTATCGCTCCTCTCGGTTTTCTTCAAACAATTCCCTGAATACTCGAAACAACCGGTTCATTTCACCGGTTCGTCTTACGCAGGGCATTTCGTCCCGGTATTCGCAAAAGAAGCACTATCACAGAAGACTATCAATCTCAAGTCTATCTCGATGGGCAACGGAATTATGGACCCTCTTTCACAATACCCCTCATTTATCCCTATGGGATGTGGACAGGGCGGTTATCCCGCCATTTACACACCGGAGAGATGCAAAGAGCTAAAAAATCTCGTATGGCCAGCTTGCGAGAAGGAAATTAAAACTTGTTATGCTAATCCAAAGGATGAAGGCGTTTGCCTAAGTGCGTTTGGAGCATGTGAAATGCCCCTCGTCCAGAACATTGGAATGGAGGAGGGCGTCAATGTATATGATCTTCGCCCGAATCGACCGGAAAAGATATCGGAGTTAGATGAGTCTATCGAGAGGGGTATGGCTTACCTAAATGATCCTGCTATTGCCACCGCAATGGGTGCCGAGGGACATGAGTTCCTACTAGAAGGTACCTTACACCCTGGTTTTAGTCTTGATCACATGGTGTCGGTTTCCCCAGACATTGCCGATATACTCAAACAGATTCCAGTACTCATCTACGCTGGAGACGCTGACTTTATCTGTAACTGGATTGGAAACAAAGCCACCGCAGAAAATATTGAATGGGCGGGGAAATCGAAGTTTAACAAAGCAGAGATGAAGCCGTGGACTGTAAAAGGGAAAGAAGCCGGTCAGATTAAATCCGCTTCGGGGTTGACGTTTCTCAAGGTTTATGATGCCAACCACGCGGTTCCTAGAAGTCAGCCCGAAGTTGCGTACGAGATGATGAACAGTTTCCTAAGTGGCCGGCTGGCATAGTTATTGGATTTTTTGTAACTCCCGGTCACACTAAATATCTGTTTACAAACTGAACGGCGTTAGAATCAAGTATTAGATTAGAGATTACAAATATGTATAATTGATTCATGTTTATTGTACTAGATATTCCCAGTGAATAGATTTAAGTTGATCTTGAGGGTGCCGTCCATTTTCGTGGAGTGCTGAATCACTATTATCAATTAAATTTTACGTTGTTGGTTTTGATGAATTTCGAAACGGCTCGACTAAAATCGACAGAACCTTATTCTTTCTTCTAACTCCTTCCTCATTACTGTTTTCATTAATTCAGCATCAGCAGTGACAAGACATTTTTTTTAAAGGCTTCTTACTCATAAACCTTTCACAAGTTCTTGGATTTTAATAGTTCCGAAAGCACTTCTTCAACCTTCTTCTCTCTCGATATTGCTCTTATATTTTATTTTAGCGACCTTGCCAAAATACTACGTAAAGGATGTGCTTTTAGTTGACTCCGGTATCAAGTCGCTGGATGAGTCTGATTAAAATCATCATTCGACAGCGAAATAGAATAGGAATCGGTTTAACGATCATATTTCCGTTGTACTAACGAGTCTTTTGCTCGCATGGATACTTAATGACATGTTTGGTACCTTTAACCTTGGTCACATTCGTCATTTCAAATCAATCATCCCGCCTGGAAGCAGGAATACACCTTAAATACCATGACCTAATGTTATCATATAAATTCAATTTCATAGAACTAAGTGTTGGTAGATAACAAGATGCTAGCTAAATCAATTACATATTTGCACCAAAATACCCAAATTCCTAAATGGAAGTACACGGCCTCCGAAGAAACACCTCCGCCTTGTTGTTAAAGTCCGTCTCTACCATTTTTGTCTAGAATATTCAAAAACCATGGTTGTCCGGGACGAATGGGTCCTTGGACTTGTCGTCATTGTTGTACCAAGTAACGTTAGGTTGAAATCCAGTTTGTTGTACATAACTACCCGCCTGGTCGTATCTATTATCTTTATCCAGTTCAGCTAGAATCTCAGGCGGGATAATCCTCCGTTCCAACCCAATACAGGGGAACCAAGAACCAGGTGGAGGAACCTGGTATTCTCGAACGACGACATCGCCATTCTTCTTATCCTCTTTCTTCCAGTACACGAAGTGATCGGTCTTATCTTCCTTCAACACTTTGAAACCCTTGAGAGATGCTGGTTCGTAGGACTTGACGTCACTGTTTGAGATCCAACCGGGCGTGTATCCTAGATTTGTAGGCTTCTTGCTCTCCATCTTCTTCATCCGGTATCGTACAACTGGATGGATGTATTCATGTGTAGGATACCATTTCTTAGCTGACTTGTTGACACCTGCGGGTAGGACTTGTGGGGCAGCTGGGGTGAACCCTTCCTGTGGTTGGAATCCGGTTTGTGCGGGAGATTTCACACCATTCGGTGATGGCAGCTGCGGCTGGAATCCGGATGAGCCATCCGGGATATCATCAGGATCATCTTTGCCGGAATCCTCCTTTTCTATCCCGGTGTAGTCGTACTGTCCTGGGGTTCGTGTCTTCCAGCCTCCGGCGCCAGGAACCAAGAAAGCATATGAAGCGCTGTCTTGGAGGTTTCCCTCTCCCCATGCTGGCTTCACCACATCTACGACCTTCTTGCCCTGCTTGACTTGTCTCGTTCCCGGAGTTTGTTCCCCGACCCACTTGTCGATTTCAACCTCGTCCCAGGTGAGGGCATCTCCGACTTGATCCACCATCCAGGCGAGCGCGATGTCGTCAATTGATGTCTCGTCATCGGTTCCAGAGACGGTTCCGCCGCCAACATGTGCATGATAACCTGGGAACCAACACTGGATCAAGTTTGAGCCCCAGCCGTATCTCTTTCCCACCTTCTCAAACCAAAGAGTTGGACTGAAAGTGCCACGATACTCGTCAAGAGCTAGTGCATGGGCAGCCTTTTCGATTCCTAAACATCGGTTTTAGTGTCGTTAGTAAAAAGGTTTTCTGGGACGGTCAAAACCTGGGCGCCCAGCGAGGAGTATCTGTTTACTTACTTCTGTGAAGCTCGGTGTCATGGAACTGGTATCCCTTATTCCAACCTGTCGCTTGAGACAGCATACTCTCGGGCACACCCAAGGCGCCAACGGTATCCCACACACCGACAAATTTGATGGTGATGTTCTTGAGATGCAACCCGGTCTTTCCCCTGCCCTCTGGGTCATTCCACCAAGCGGTATCCTTGAACTCTTTCGCTCCCTTCTCTTTATACGCCGTGTACATTTCGTAGAAGTAGTGCATGGATCCAGGAGGGAGGATACCCGCCGATGCTACGAGACCGGCAAGAGCACGAGCGGTGTATGCTCCTCTAGAGAAGCCGAAGAAGAATAACTCATCTCCGGGGGCGTAGTTGTTGCAAAGGAAGTTGTAGGCGGTGCAGACGTTCTCGTCAAGACTGGCACCAAATGCACCTATATAAACAGTATCATTAGATATCAACACTCAATTAAAAATAGATGCGATCTCTAAATTATCCGATTATTAATGAAAAGGACGTACCTTGAACGCGTTTATCCACCCATGTTAAATTACCCGTACCAACACCACTCTGATAGTAAACTATCTGAGGGACCTTGACAATCTTGGATTGTTGGTTTTGTACCTTTGTGATCCCTAACCCTTCTGTTGCGACGAGTCTACCAATTCTCGCGACATTTGAGGGAAGGTTATCCGCCCCCTTGTCTGCTGCGAACCATGTTCCATCACAGCATACGATCAAGCGTTTGGGGACATCAGTTCTTAGATCATCTTCGTGTACGAATGAGTGGGTGCTAGCAAAGCCGGTGGATTGTGAGTATCTCTCGCGATAACTTTTTTCTTGCTGTGATATCCGTGATTTTGGTGCCATCTTTATCTAGAATTCTGGTTCTAGAATTTGGAAAAAGAGATTTTATGGACCTAAAGAGTACTTTGAATTGATTCGGTTTATGCTTGATGATGACGACCTCGAAACCAGTTGGAATTGACGCTCCCTTCTTCCATATTTATATAGAAGCTCCTGGGCTAGTCCTCGGCCTCCCCCACCTTCTTATCTCGGACGGACCAGTTCAACGACTATTCGAACGCCAAAAAAAGTCGCCAGTCAGGCTAGCTCGGCCTCGCCCAGCTGAAAGTCAGCTACCTCCGAGTCCGAACTACGAGCGGAAAACCCAAGCCAGGGACAGCTAGTTTGATTATCAGTTGCCTTCCACCACTACGGCTGAACTAGAAAAGAATGCAACAAGATTCGGCTCGCGTGCCGCTTTGAGTGTGGCTCTCTCTCGTGGTGCAGGACTCCTGTTTGCGAGCCTGGCAGTAGCGTATTCCTGTGTGCGAGTCCAATAGGCTCAGGACACCGGGTGGAAGCAAAGAAAGCCATGGCGTATGAACTCGGTTGATATGCCGCATCTTTTTCCAAAATTGTGAGATATTCCTGGCCTTGCATTCATTAATCAGCTGCAGTGATATATCTCAGCTCGCTATTGGTTTCCCGAACGGAAATCTCCGGGTCGGTTCATGGGCTGGCTCGCGGCGCGTGGCATGTCTGCCCTGCCGGAGAGGCCCCCTTTTAGGGCAAGTGGGACCGAATCGCGACGAAAGCAGCTGTCATATAGCTGTCCCATATCAAGTTTTTGTGAGCCTTGAGAACAGAGCTCACGTACTTCTATCGTGGACTCTTTTGCATTGACACCGTGAGACGGCTATATTGCACACACACAGACTAGATTAATAGGATGGCTCACCAAGAAGCCAAAGACCAGTGTGCTGTTTGAAATGCCTCACCTGCTCGCCAAGCGGAATGGATCAGCTTGAAAGATAGGCTGGCACACCAAGAAATGTAGCCTCGGGGAACCGAGGGAAAGGCTTTGAGCTCAATTACTATTCGGGACTAGTCTGAAAGTCTGAAATGCAATGGTGGTGGTGATATTGAGACTGGTAGACCGATGATTGATTTAGTACCATCGCCAAAACGACCTCGGCAAAGCAACCCGAAAAACCGGCCTCATACATGTAGACCGAGTACTTAGTCCCGGCTGTGTCTCTTCTACGCCTCCGACTCCATCAATGGCCTTTCAACTGCAAGGCAGTAGGGGCCCCTGGCCCTTCACCCGCATCGTCGATCGCGATCTGTTGTTTTCGTTTTCGTTTCTTGGTCAAGGCAATTGTCGAGACTTGGAGACCAGCGGCCAAGAATAGGCGAGAAACCAAGTTCGTTGATGGGTCTAGAACGCTTGGCTGGGGTCAAAGCACCCCACTAGCTGCATCATCTATCAACATCTTCATGGCAATTGCATGAATTGCCTTTTTGAATATGGTAAATACGAGTAATATCACGGAAACTAAGTATTACAACTGATGTTTGAAACCGGAATGTTCCGGTGTCGATAGCCTTCATATGGCAGTGACGGCTTGGGTTTTTCCAAGTAAAAATAGGATCGAACGTTTTAAACTAGTATATTCATATACACAGTACAATGCCAGAAAGGCAGTCAATGCAAAGCTATAAACACAGAAAAGGAGGCCGGCTGAAGCGAGAGATTCGATAAGAAAAAAGAGAGAACCAAAGGTAAAGGGAAGCAAAAACGCCGCCATATCTACAATAATTCCAACGCCTTCCTACCTTCCATTAATACTAATTAATACCGTGTTAAATCTCGGGGCCGGTCTTATTGAATTGTACTGCGCCTTCAACCGACAATGCTCTTCATGCTCAACCCTTCTAAGAAACCACCTAGGTCCTCCTTTCTAACCTCAACGACACAGGCTTCGAAACTATCAATCCGCACCCTAGCCGACGTCTCATTCGCGACTTCTTGAAAAGCAATCCCGAATCTGTTCCTGCCTAGAACCTTCCTCCCATCCTCATCTTCCTCGTCCGAATCTGAGTCAGAATCAGAATCAGACTCTTCCTCGGACTGTTCCTCTTCCTCATCATCTTCATCATCTTCATTATCTTTAGCTTCCTTCTTCTTCTCCTCTTTCTTCTTTTTCTCCTTCTCTGCCTTCTTTTTATCCTTAGCAGGTTTGTCCGCCACCTTCCTCCCCTCTAAATTCCACCCCTCAACGTTACCAACACCGGTACCAACAATAACGTAACATCCGCGGCTCTCATTTAACGCTGCGACCACAAGCGGTAGCCCCTTCTTCTTCCCGATCCCCTTCTCGAGCTCCTGCTCCCGAATAGCTTCGCCTAGCCATAAGGCTAGCTTCGTTAACGCGGAGGGATGCGTGAATGTAGCCACGTCTGGACCCTCCTTCACAACTGCGAGACGATACGCGCGCAGGGACTTGATTTGGCGTTTCTCGATCAGTGCTGTACCCGTGTTGAGAATAGAGTGATGCAGCGACATTGCCAGCGGTAGTGAAGCTTGTAATGAATCAATACTGTAACCCCTCGTCAGCATCAAGTCTAATAACTGTGTTAATTTGGGAATGGATGGAATACATACTCTTCGATAGCATCGTACGCAGCCTGAAAGTTGGAAATACTCTCCTGTGCCTCTTCATCCTCCAACTTTGTCGCATTCCCCGCCTCATCTTCATCCCCACCAACTGCTGCTTTCCCACCTTTACTACTGCTAGCCCCTGTAAAACCCCATTTCTTCCCTCTCCCTGTTTTACCAACCTCCAGAAGACAACCCACAATAACCGCAACATCTCCTGCGCTCAAACACCCGTTCCATCCCCAACACCGTACCACACCTTCTCTGACGATTTCCTCAAGCCCGTAGCGTGATTTATATGTGTCCAGCTTTTCTCGCAACTCCCGCTTCAGATCAGTGTCCATGTAGACATACTTTTGGTTACACTGCTGTAAACTCATACCCATAGTCGCCAGTAACTTGTGTAACCTCTTCTTCCCATGTTCGCTCCACAAATGTAATTTGGAAGCGAGGTATGGCGAATGCAGCATACTGTCGTACAAACTCCAGTGTCTGATCATTAAAAACCTAAATTCAGGCGAAAGTCTCAAACTATAGTCCTCCGCTGTTGTGGCTCGTGTGAAAAGGCTGCTGTTGGAAGCGGTAGTGCCGCCAGTTAAACTAGGTGGGTTTAACCGACGTACTTCGTCTCGTAAGACGCCCCAGACGCCGATACTCCTCGCTGAGAGCGAGTTGAGGGTTTGGTCTCCGCTGAAGGAGTGCATGTGTCTGCCGTACATTTGCTGTCCTTCCCAACCGATTATGGCAAGCCAGAGGAGGTCATTGTCCTCACGGCCGAGTTCTGAGGCGAGGGAGTATATTAGTGAGGATATTGGTTCGCCGTATGTGCTGCCTGTGGCGTAGTATTCCGTTAAGATTTTGTTGTATTTCCGTCGGAGTTCGAGGAAGTGTTTTCGCTGTGAGCGGAGAGAGGGGGCGGAGGTTGGTGCCGTTGTGGGGGCGGTGAGGGTGTTATTCGAGCCTGCTGTGTCCGCGGTTGTAGCGGTAGGGCCGTGGATGTGCATAAGGTGGGAGTATGCGTGTGGCGAGGAATCCGGAGTACTCTATAATGATCATGTTAGCACCTCCTGTATGAGATGGTGAATGGTGTTCATACCGAGCCAGAGTGTATGCGTTTCCGCCGCCTTCTATCGTCGTCAGAGTATCCTTCTTCGTCTTCCTCATCTTCGTCGTCACTAGAATTTCTCCGTTTCCGACTACGGGTTGACGATGGCGTATCCTCGTTATCAACACCATACCCGTTCCTACGTCTATTCTCCGCAAATTCCTCATCTTCTTCGTCTTCATCATCCTCACTATTCCATTCCTCGATATCTCCAACCTCGTCCTGCATCTCAATCAATTTTTGATAGGCAGTCTGCTCTGGCGCTAGAAAGTCACCGATATCCCCATCGTCCCAGCATACCACTCCTCCTTCCTCAGAAACATACCCATCCTTCCCGACCAACGAGAACCCCTCTCCACCCGGTCCTGCGAATATATTCTGCAGATTCCAAGGCCGGCGGGACTCAATCACCCAACACTCAACACCTCGCTTCAATTCTAAGAATTCAGCAATATCAATCAACCCCCCGACTCCTAGGAGTACCAGAAACCTCAAATCTTCATTGTTTGCAATCAGCTCTTTATTCGCTTTCGCGAGATCTTGGTATCCTGCTATGGGATGTAGTTTGTGCGGGATATAATCTGCCTTGAGAAGGCGGGTGAACATGCGACAAGCGCATAGCGAATCGACGTCTAGGGAGGTTAGGATTAGAACCGAGGGTACCGTAGACGATGACGACCGCTTTAGGCGATTATAGGCCGTACTAAAATGGTGGCGCGGAATATGCATTGGGCTTCAATATCGGTTTTAAGGATGGTATATAGTGGTCGATGGTGATCGCTGCAGTTGGTGCCTGTGGTTGATGGGAAGGAAAGGAGGGTTCACACGCCTTCCTGAAGCTCTAGGGGTTCTATGGATTGTATGGTAGGGTATATGTGTCGTCTAGATGCTAGAAAACGCGTTCAAAGGGCGTGTATACGGTATATTATGCCGGGGTATGTAAACCGGCGACGAGGGGTATATCGATCCCCGTGTAACGCAAGCTCGCTGGAAATAATAGAAACGGCGAAGGGAAAGACAATTATGCTAAAGGATGTATAGACAGAGCGATGCTATGCTGGATGTATAATGCTGTGTGAATAGAAAGCCGGTATTAGGTCCATGAGGGTCGTTGCAGTCGTTACCGTCGAGGCATGCTTGTTTTTGATATTCGATTTCAAGCTGAGGTTGTGCTTTGCTTTGTGTACGCGAAGCTGCCAAACAACAATGCCAAGCCTTTCACGGACAGGGATCGATGATCTGCAACACAACAATCGCCGTTTTTGACGTCGGGCAACACACTCACAGGGGCCAAACAAAATAGGATATCTCAAACCGAAACCAGCTTATTCAGCATGCCGGAAATGTCGCGAATAAATCCAAGTTCCCTATAATTGTGGTAAATAGTGTGGATTTTGAATCTAATATTTAGAGATTTGAGGACGTGAAAATTCGACTAAGTTCGCGATATCAGAATAGGCACATTCGAGTACTGTACATTACAATTTCACTCTGTATTCTCGTCTACAGGGTCCCAAGGCATAGTTTAATAGGAATATCGATTGGAAAATATTCGAGCGAGCAATTTATACATCTAAACGTCAAATCTAGCCGACAAGAAGATGATTGTGCGTGCCAAGCTAGACCCGTGAATGGACCATTTCAACTCTGGCATTTCTATCTATAAATTAAACTTTATACGTATACAGTTGTAATGGCCATTAATGGTCGATAACAGCATCAATAATCCATATCCACCATCTTTCACTTGTCACCCCGAAACATACCCCTGGAGGTGGATAACCTCCGCCATGGATACTTTCTGCCATCTCCTACAAGTTAGCCCGCTAGCTAACTTGTAAGGGTGACAAAATCACTCACCCAAATTAATCAGAAATTCAAATGCCGAACTAGAAAAGTCTCTCATAAGAGTTCCTATAACGACCTGAGATCCAGCTCGCACAAAGACTGATTCATCCTGTGAGACCCCGGTACTGACTTTCTTCGGAGTGATGTTTGTAGTTTTATTGTTCCACGGTATTGGAGGACCACACTCGCCGTCGCTCCGCTTCTGGAGAAGCTTTACTAGGAAGCAATTGTATGCTGAACCACCAGGTGTTGCAGCGATACCTTCGAACTTTTTTGTTAAATCCCGTCAATGGTTTTCTCTTATGCTGGATACATAGTATCAGCCCATGAAAGGAGTACCATGCGGCTTTGGTAAACACATAGGTCGCCCTCGTTTCTCGCTGGGGTGGCCGCAATTGATATTTGCGACAGCTGAATTGTATCGATAAAGCCATAGGTTGAGCCGCCGATAGGTGTCACAACCGATTCTTATCGGTTGATACCCTCCGAAGAGTATTTCGTATCTCTTGTGAAACTGCGGCCGCTTGTTTTAGTCCTATCGTGAATTTAGGCTATTAACCGAGATAGATTTGTGGAAGCCGATTCGATCTGTTCCGAAATTGGCACTGAGCGACCGGACGTCTCTCTCTAACAAAACGTTCCCGAAGGAGCATGAACATAAAGACATCCACACTCTCCGTATGACAACTGCTAAGCAGATCCGCAGACTCCGCAGACAATCCTTTTTCAAACCATTTCGCGAATTTTATATTTTAAAAGCGGCATTCAAATACCCGTGATATCGACACCCAAAATAAACTCGTGTCTCGAGCCACGCGAGTGCACAGTTCAACCATCTTCGATCATTAGTTCGAGAGCAAACACGCCCACGGCTAGGCATCCTGCCTTACTTTGGGTCCACGGACAGATGGCAGGTAGAAATCCGGCGCATGCAGACGTGACATCACCTGCAAAAATTCTAGAACGGTGGATTGATCGCTAATGTTTATTTCTCCTATCAGAGAGAAATATTAGATGCCTAACTAGGCGGAAATAACTTTAGAATGCATAGTGCTAACCTCGGACTGCCAACCCTATATGAGTAAGAGTGACCACCAGTAGCCGATCGGTAAAGAGGTTCTCAGCCTTTTAGCCCAGTTGTTGGGGCGAAATATAAGTTGATAGATTGTTCCGCTTGGCTTGATTGTTCGTTGCATCACAAGCTAGCCATATCTGGTATCTAACAAGGTAGATAACTGGATAGTAAACTTCAGAAGCCGATACCTAAAAACAGTGCCAACCGGCTAGCAGTCGATAGAGCGATCTATGTTCAACTGCGCTGCCCTTTCGACGAGAGCATAGCTTTCGAGTTTTCGAGCCTTGATAAACCTACCGAGTGTATTATCGTCATCCTTGTTCATAACAACAGCATCAACATTTACATGAGTAACGAGACCCTAGCACATGCACCAGCCCAGTCCCTTGATTCGGCTTCAGTTGATCCGTCCGGATAAAAGACCGGCAACGCCATAACAGTTTAGTAACTTTAAATTTAATACGTTGTCCATATAGAAAGGATTTTCAGAGACTGAGGTCGTTTCGCGGCTCAAGGCCGGTTCGTTTTTTTTTATTTCGCAACGGTGGTGGAGGTTTGTTAATAAGGGGAATTTGCAATCGTGATGTTTCTGGCACTTGAAGCAAACCCTTCGGATATTAGTCTTCATAGCGTTGCTGTTGAAAGGAAGCGCATACACGGTGTTTTATTTTTGTGATGTTCCTCAGTAGAAGTACAATAGCAACGAGGCGTGTTGCGGTAGCCTCGAGCATACGAGCGCCGAGCGTCGACTTATAATCGCGGTTTTTTAAATGTGAAGGATAAGACTGTAATGAAGGCAAAACCTGAAGTATTAATATAATGCTAGTCAGAACCTTGGATAAAACGACTTTTTAGTAGTACTCAGGGAAGGAGAGGCTGACGTTTGTGATAAGGCTAGTAGCATACGTTGCAATAGTTTAAGCAAGGAGAAAGATGTAAGAAGAAAGAGATACTTGATTTTCTCGGCTTTGAGGCATGATTTAATATTTGCCTGTTTATATAATATTTGCATCATTTCGATTCCCTCGTATAGTCAAAGGAAACTGAGGGTTGCAGATTATGCATAACTGTCAACATTGTATTCTTTACTTTAGACCCGCTTAATAGAAGCGATCTCTTAACTGGATTTGTTAAATGAAAATTTGAATCATTTCACATGCGATCTCATTTTTCTTCTGTTTTTCTTCTATTGCTACAAGGATTCCGGCCATTCAGCTGACTCAAATATATCTCGAGCCACCGTGTCGAATTTGCACCATTGTGTTGATACTAAAAAATACAACAGGCTGCGCGCTCCAGGAAGCGCAATCATTCTGTGTTAAATTCAGGCTTAAATTACTATGCTTCAGATAGTTTGTAGGACTATCGGAGTTTTGATATTTCGGTCAATGTTTATTACCAGCTAAAAGGAGACTCGGTGTTTTGTGAGCCTAATAGAAATTGATCTCTGTACCACATGGAGATTCTCGTCATGTAACCGGCGATCTAAGATGGCGGTCGCTATACTGCGCAGCTGCTGCGCTGATCAATGAATGCCCATCATCCCATGCTTCCCAAAGATAGCTAAGATGTCCCGTGTATCTACTTGATTAAGAGACTTTAGGCTCATAATGAGCTTATTCACTCCAAACAGACCAGACTAGACTCTCTCTCCCGCAGATATTTTGTTCGCTACCGTACGCATATGAGCTCAATCTATGATTTCACCAAGCATATACCGCCAACAACGTCGATCACCAAACCGCACTATATTTTATGCACCCCGACCTACCCGGCGTCGGGAACCGCCAACTCCAAGCTCCTCACCCAACTCCATCACAAACTCCGAGCTCACCATGCGCAATTCAACTACCAGCTACGAGTCTATCCTACTTATCCCCGATGACTTGGACATCCCCACATCAACACATATCGAGAACCTCGAAGATGCTGACTCCATCTCGGAGTTCATTGATCCGGATACTGGTGTGACACATTACATATACACGTACGACGACATTGACTTGCATTCAGTCACTACGATGGAAGATCACCACTTGGAAGTAATTGAGCAGCAATTAACTGACGAGCCAGCTGAGGAACTTGATAGTACTGTAACCCAGCAAGAAGTAGCGACCCCCGCGACCGAAATATGGCAATTACTAGGAGAGATGGAAGATAGATTCGCAGTTCTTCATCTAATAGACTATTTTGTTATCGGTCTAGCTTTCACGGTCTCCCTCGTAATCACTTTGATTATACGTCCCCATTTGTTGTTGTATTTTGAAACTTCGCGAAGTCCAAGGATTGCCCAAGAAGCAATACCTAATTTGAATATGACACACGGTAGGACATATGTCGGAATGTGTGTCGATAGTGTTGTAGCGGGACCTTGTTGCTTTGATGTCGAGCTATTTAGAGGAGCTAATGTATTACCGAAGCTGAGTGTTTGCTTCAAGCATCTCTTCCGCAGATAGGATTGATGTTCTCTCTGTCATCAGTTATGTACACACTGTTTGTTCTTTGGGGTGTACGCTAGATATTCACAACGAAAATCGCATTCTAAGTCATGTACTTATTGCGTTGCATTGCGTCTTTTATATTGTAAATTTAGGATTTTCGATGTTTATGATAGTCAGACTCATCACGCTTAAAATTACGATTGAAAAGAGATTAAAAAATTTTCAGGCCTTCAATCGCCTCCCCTTCGCATTTATTCACAACCACAACACCGATATTCATGCTGTAAGTACAAGATATAATCAATACATGATTGTCCGAACAGAATCCCCCTAAATCCCTTAACATATAAACTCCTTTCCAAAAATTAATCAAAAACAAATATTAGTCCCACTCATGAGAGTCATTATTAAGTACGTGGTAAATGCATAGAAATCAAAAGACAAGACAAGCTAGAATGATCGCTGGAAATAATTAAAACAGAAAACAGAAAGGATGTATGTGTGTTGAAATCACTTAGAGAGTGATGGTGATACCCCTTCTGAACCTGCGGCCAGCAATACCGTAGATGACTCGCTTCTTCTTCTGGTCAGCACCGTTGGCTTCGTTGTCAGCACCGTTGTTAACAATGTTACCGTTGTTGTTGATACCGTTGTTTCCATTGTTGTTAACGTTATTGTTTCCGTTGTTAACATTGTTGTTTCCATTGTTTCCATTGTTATTTCCAGTGTTGACATTGTTGTTTCCGTTGTTCACATTATTGTTTCCATTGTTGAGAACTGGGATACCATTGACAATAGTAGTGCCAGTGTTACCATTGTTAACATTGTTGTTACCGTTGTTGTTACCATTGTTGACATTGTTGTTACCGTTGTTCACATTGTTGTTACCGTTGTTAATGTTTCCATTGGTATTGGTATTTCCATTGTTAACGTTGTTTCCACCGCCAATAGCACCGTTGTTGGTGTTTCCATTGTTAACATTGTTACCACCGCCGATGGCACCGTTGTTAACGTTGTTGTTACCGTTGTTGTTACCGTTGTTGTTACCATTGTTCACATTGTTGTTACCATTGTTAAAGTTGCTATTGCCATTGTTATTGCCATTGTTGATGTTATTACCGTTGTTACCATTGACGCCATTGTTAACATTGTTGTTGGTATTGGTGTTACCGTTATTGATGTTGTTATTACCATTGTTAACATTATTAACATTGTCAGTGCCGGCGTTGCCATTGTTAACATTACCGTTGTTAACATTGTTATTGTTATTGCCGTTGTTAACATTGTTGTTATTGTTATTCCCATTGTTAACATTATTGTTCCCGTTATTGACATTATTGTTACCATTGTTGTTACCATTGTTGTTACCATTGTTGTTAACATTGTTACCGCCACCGACAGCAGCATTTTGAGCAACCATCTGGACGGGAACGACACCACCGAATGGACCGGGGTTGGCATTGTTCTGGCATCGAACCAAACAGACATTGTTCATGCCGTTCAGGGTACCAGTACATTGTGTGTCAGCTGGCATAACAGCCTCAAGAGGGAGGTCCTGCTTCTGCGTAGCCTTGTTGTTACCACCCTTTCCAGGAATCTGAGTAGTGACCTCCATCTTGACGAAAGAGGCACCGGTACCGGTGGAGTCAACCATACAAATGTATGGACCGGCTCCGTCGGTGTTGACCTGATGCAAGGTCATGCTAACGGTACCACCCGGGGCAACTTGTGCCATCTGGGTACCAGTGAAAGCAGCGAGAGTGTTCTTACCACCAGCGATGGTGGTGCCGAGACCTTTAGCCGAAGCAACAGTTCTTTGGTTAGCGAATCGGGTGGTGTCCTGCTGGAAAGGATTTCTGGTCGTTCCATCTCGGGGGGTGCTGTCGATAACACCGAGAGCTTTGCTGGTGCCAGGACCGGCGGTACCCTTGGCGCTCAGGATGAGACCGTGAGCAGAGATGGATGGAACCATGGCAATCATGGTGACAAAGGCAGAGACGATGATTTGGGAATGCATTTTGAATGATCTTGAAGGTGGTGGTGATTTTGATTTGAAATTGAAAAAGAAGAATAAAAAGTAAGAAAGATTAGTAAGAAAATGTTACTAGGTTAGTATTAAAAATATTTGCACAGCAAACGAATAAAAATGATCGTCAAGACCGTAGTAGAATGCAAAATCAGCCACCAGGGCGAAAAGAGAGAGTGTGTAAGAGAAAGAAACTGAAGAACCGAAGGAGGTAGAGGCTTGTTGTCCGAAGGCTTGCTTGGATGAGGAAGGAAGGGAAAGAAAAAGACGATTGAATGGGGCACCGGCAGGCTTATATAGAGCACTTCCAAGTGGGCCCCCCAAGAATACTAAGACCACCCAAACCTAATAATGGAAAGACTAGCGGTTAGGATTGCTCTCCTATGGCGTAGCTTACTCGGAAACGAAACCTGATCTTGGTTCTGGTCCATAGATTTCTCCGACGATTCTGGAGCAGCTAGCACGCTCTTGGAAATGGCGGCGAAACAAGGAAACAGGTGTGCAAGAGCTGAAATGTACACAAGATAGTATACAAAAGACATCTTCAAAGTGTTTAATGAGGCGTGGATAGATGTTTTCAAACAGAAGTCGTTGTTTCCGATGATGCGGTTCAGATTGAAACATCGTCCGTGGTGCCTGAAGGCTCAGCTATTTCTGAGTGCAGTGGCGGACGATATTGTGTTGAACCCTCGTCTCGAAACATCCCTGACCTGCTATGTGGTTCAACAAGCAGAATCCTTGACATATTGAAATCGATATGTCTCCTCGCCAATCCGGAGACATCTAATCGATTAGAGTTAGTCTAATGTTACCTTACAAAATGTTTTCCGAAACTTACTGCGCCTTTTCCCCAAACAGTTTCAAGGAGCGGAGTCAGTTGAAGCCGCTTAACTCTGGTTGTGTTGGAATTTCCACATCGGGACGTTTCCAGGAAGGGTGTCAACCGAATAGGGTATGGTTCTGTGAGCTCAGGCCCCGAATGGGAAATCCTCAGCCGATACATTTGCATGCTGGCCTTAAGCTTCAGTGTAATATCGTTAAGCTTGTTGTACTGCAGGTACCAAAGTCACGCTTCCACGGCTTGGAGAAACATGATTTGCAGGACGCTGGAATTCCGGAATCTTTCACGCTGCTAGCTATTAGTACCGAAGTTTAAAGCTCTTAGTATCGGTTATCAGCAACAGCTGCATCTCGAACATTTCTCTTTTCAGATTGCCGTTTCTATGAAAGATTTAAAATTATCAAAATTGAAACTATTTTTTCTTAGACCTAGCAATTTATGTTCCCAGAAGACCGCGCTGCTATCCCCATAGTGCCCCGTTTCATTTTTTACAAAAAATAACTTACTATAACCACGTCGATGTATAATGGAAGTCACTAATTTAGAGGCGATTAGAAAAATCTCAGATTCGGATTTAGCAGTTAGTATCGATACATATTAATCACTATCTCTAGGATACGCCTTTAGGGTTCATTTAGGAGCCAAAGTTGTATGCTAACAAAATTGGTCTACTTGAATCAATGTTTAGAACTGAAAACGAAACTTTTTCCAGTTATACCCTACTATTCCACATCGGGCGGGATTCGCCGTGGTCATTCACCTTACTACTTACATGCACACTTAACGAAATTCCTCGTTCAGCACCGGTGGATAATAACACAAATCCAAGCACCCTTCCCTGTCTTTCCTGCTGTTTTCTCTCAGTACCTATTTTCTTCTCTCACTTCTCTCGCATATTTTGTGAGTGCTTTAATTGTTAAAGGAACTTAGAGGTCGCTCGACCGTAGCTATATCATTTTCAAAGATTTTCAATCATTACAATATAATACGTTGGAGCTTATTCTCAACACATTTTCCGCGAGGATAGTGGCGACGAAAATCGGAATGCGGAAATCAAATTCGCAGGCCGATGAATGATTATTTGTGAGTTTCACCTACCTATTTCAGCACCCGCCCTTGTTTTGACATATATCATGCGATATGGCTCCAAACACAGAAACACAGAACCGTCACCTTTTTACAAGTGTTTCGATATATTTCAAACTGTATAAACTATATCCATTACGAAAAAGATAGTATATTTTTACAAGAAGATAAAAGTAACATAGAAACTAATCGCTTGCGGAAATATTCATACGTATCTACAAAATCATGACTATCTACGGAACCAGTAAGGGTTTGGTACGCAAAAGGAATGAAAAATCAGCGAGTTATGCGATTCTAAAATAACAATGCTAATGGCACAATATACGGTTTGTATACCTGATTTTATTTACATTATGACGACTGATCGATAGAATAGTAGTCTAGCTTCTACTATCCCCAAGCACGCAAGATATTGCAACGTAGTGAAACCATGCGTAGACAACGAATAGAGTCGTCGCGCCATTGACGTAGCCGATTCCAACTAACTGTGCTGCGGAGAAAACAGAGAAAAGAACCATAGCACCCAGCTCTCCCAAAATTCGCAGCGGCAATAGACCGATACCACGATATATCCAGAGCCACATCAGAACCGTATTTGCAACGGCGAAAAGACACCCGGCCACACATATGAGAGCGTGTTTGTTCATTTTCCATGCAACTAAGACTGGAAAGCTGAACGTAGCCGATATGGTCACAAACGTTTCCAAAGCAGCCCCCGCGACCTGCACCCATGGAGACACACCTGAATTTTGAAACCCCAATGCCTTCCTTAGCTCCGGTTTCCATGCCCAAGAAAGACCGCAAACTATCAAAAGCAAGGTTGCACGAGTAACTGAAGTTCCTGTTCTCCCCATCCGCTTCTTGAAAGATCCGCTAAAGATTCCACAAGCGTACCCTTGAGCGGGGTCAGGATTACCCCATCGTAGTCGAAGTCGATCATTCCAAGACGGGGGCCAGCCCATATCTCGGTAGTTGTTGTCACAACTGTATGGGATAGAGAAGTGAAGTGCAATCGCGGCGCTCAGTGTAGGGGTTGAGTTGCTAGCCACAGTGATGAAAAAGGATACAATGCAGCTGCACAATGTCTCGAGAAGCCATGGCAGATTCCCAAAGTTATAGATGTTGAAGCCATCCACCTCCCAGTCTTGGTAATCGTTCTCGGGGTGAAGATCAATCGAAACATCAATCCGAGTCCGATTTCCAGGCTTCATGGGGTGTTGATCGAAGGATTCATCGGTGACTGGAAATGATTCAACGGATGGGAATGTGATGCACAAGTTATTCATGAGACCCAGCTCTCCTTTGTTCCATAGCCATAGACATGGAAGCAACGGATTGACTACCCGGTGTCTCTTCGGTGATGCCTGGACTGGCGAAGTACTGGCGGGGGCCGGCGCGCCATTGGTGGGAGCTAGCGTGGCGGCGGAATTCGATCCCATGTTGACTAAAACTGGCTTACTACTAGCAAAACTGGCCAATGGTTTAATAATAACGTTATTGTATGCAAGAATCATAGCTAGTTCCGCCAGAATGACTGAAGTTTTGTCGACCCCAGCATTTGGTGAAACCTCCCCGGGCTTACACGGGGCTTCTGGAAAGAAAATAGTGACATAATGCTCAGACAATTCAGCCAACGGTTCATTCACCGGCCTGGCAGGACCAACTGATATCTGAGAATGGGAACCTTGTGAAGTGTGAGAACCTTTGCCAGTTCCAGCTGCAAATTCCATCTTTTCCGTCCAGTACCTTTGTGCGTTTTCAAAAGCGTTTGCTAAGCGATCGGGAACCATTCTTGCCTGTCGGCAAGTCGAATATTGTTTCATCCCATGCCATCGTCTCATCAAATTCGAAGCGTCTTTGTCTCTCAAACCCTCGAACGAAATTCCTGTTACCCTGTTGAACCCTTCGAAGTTTACATTCATATCCGGATCACTCGACGTTACAGTGACAACGGCTTTTACCTTTGCCGAATCTTCTGCGTTGAAAACCAGTTTTTCTTTGATAGGCACTGTCCTATCAAGCTCCGGTGTGGCAATAATCACTGCATCCCATTCTTCGCGGATCTTGATTGTCGAATTCTCTCCGCACCCAAGGACGAGCATATTAAACCAGCTCCCCATCTTTCCGGAGCCTCGAAGCCCATCTTTCAAACCTGGGATCTTGTGCCACAGCGGAGCAAGGCAAATAGGCTGTAGAACGTCATAGTTGTAATAGCTCATACTATGAAGGGCACAGTAGAGTCCGCCGAAGAGTGTAACGGCACCGTCCGGCCAAGATCCAAGGTCAGATACAGGGTTTTGAGCGGATACTGCGGAGATGAAGATCGCAAAGGCTATGATGGTCATGCATCGGTTGCTTGTGTGCAGACCCCATCTTTTCAGTACTTTGGGTGTAATATTGGGGGGGCTGTAAGCGCGGGCCAGGAATTGGATGGTGTTTATAATCCCATGACTAAAAGACGAATGGTGCTTTAGTTATGCCAGAATGAATTAACTTAATTTTCTGCCGGTGTCTCTGGTGATATTAGTCTTGCTGGTTTGCGGATTTGGAAACGGTTATGTCCGAGGATATCCTTGGCTCCTTTAATGGGTGCCCGGTGCAAATGATCTATATAGTAGCCCATGTGGTAAATTTTCTAACAAAGGTCGGGCAGCGGCCAGGTGGGATTGTTGAGAGTATATAGAACTTAGTATCGCTCACATGCTCGCGAAGTAACACTTCCTGTTGCTGGTTGTATTTTTAATCCTTATTAAATTTAGACAGCAAAAATTAAAAGAGACTATATATATATATGAATGATATACCGTCATGCGAGCGACGAGGTGTAACACGTATGAAGAAACATCGTGTTTGCGATTACATAGTAAAATACGAGTCGGCATCTTCACATTGATTCGAAATCGCAACAGCAACAGCACCTGTATGTTGGTGTTGTTCCGTTCCGCCAGCAAACAAGTTTCCAAAACATCTGCATGGAAGCTCAAAATCTGCATGGAAGTTCAACATCTGCATGGAAGTTCATGCACTGATCTAGCAAGATGCTAACCGCACTCGAACAGCCACTCTGACAATTCAATAGCATTGCCAGCCCATTGTGATGAATAAGTGTGCTGGCAAGTTAGCTGGATATTGCTTAGAGCGATATCTAATTCGTCTTAATTGCCGTGTTCCTATATATATAAAGCATTTGAGACAACAGCGATGACGAGTGTGAAAAGTATAAAAGCATAAAAAAGTTGGGGTATTTTTGTGAAATCGCACCCGTGGATGAAGCGGGGCGTTGACCTCAGGGGTAGTCCGGGGGGATGCCGTTTGCATGTCACAAGCGTCCCCAGACGATAAAGGAACGCCATATCAGGCCCCAAAGTTGCATAATGGGTAACGGGCGGGTTAACCAAATGGGCACTGCGGCCCGACCAGATTTGGTACCAGCTGCCAAGCAGTCGGCACCGAAGCATTGCACAATTGCGCAGAGGCAAACGAGACCAAGCCGGCGCCAGTCTCGACAACCCACCCTATGAGTTGGCTGTATACCAACCGAAACCTTGTGTCGTTTCTGGAAATTTTTATACGCTTGATAGCGGCTCCTCAAAGATATATTGACCAAACCTTACTTCCCGTAAAACGAGCTCGCCAGAGCCGTAGGTTCAGACTGCCCTCGCGAACTAGTATAAGAGGGGAGGTTGTTGCATAGATATGGAATTTCTAGAAAAGAACCGGTCTCGACAATATTTTATCGTTTATTTCAGGACGAGCCTAAAATTTCAATGCACCGGCGACGCACTGCTACTTCATTGTAAACAACATAAACACAGCCGTGTATAAGATATCTTGTATTAGACACTGCGAGTGCTGTTGCTAGCACGACAAATCTGTTTGAACGAAGATACCAAAACATAACTTTATGGAACAATGCCAAATCTAGGCCAGTTCCCAGACAAAAAGCTATTGGTAAAGTATTTTGTGAATGCAACGAAGTCTCTTTAGTCATAGGAATCCGTAATAATTGTATGGAACCTCCAGGATAGGTATCATCATATAGCCCTTTGTATATTGTTTTTATCTTCGATACTCATTGGGTGTAACAAGTTTCCCCCATTAATGTGATTAACATCTCCTTTAAAGCCTCAACGATAATCCGACCGCTAAGTGTAGCTTTTTTAACCAAGTGGTTTTAATATAACTTGCTCTACAAACACAAACCCGATATTTCCAAATAGTTCTACATTTTAAATATGCTAAACAACTAAAATAGTTAAGAAGTCTATTGCAATCGCTCCCTGCTAGTGTAAAAGCCCAAAACTTGGCACTGAAAAGTCGAAAAAAATATACAGAAAAAAAGAAAAAGAGAATTGTAACTAAAAGGAAACTTTATATTACCCCAGTCTGAGCTTCAGTGGACAATACGCCGTTGACTGAGAAACATCATGTGTTCTCCAGTCCTTATAGTTAGTACGGTGGTTTTGACTGGCAGAAACCCGAAGAGCCTCATTCCTTTCTCATGTAGACCTTCGCAAATGTATAGGAAAATGTTGGAATTCTGAAAATCTGGGGTAGCCACAGGACTAAAGCTGGTGATTATGTGGGATGAGAATGCCTAAGCACAGCGCGGGAACTTTATTTCATAATAGTTCATTTGCATCAAGCAGAGTAACACGTGGTTTGTACACACGCGCCTTGCCTTCAACCCAATAAGTTTTCAATCTGCTGAGTGCACCGGCGCACAGACGGTCTTCTATCAATTTTGTAATTTTGCTGTCTTCCATAGCCTCGGCGATTTGGAGGGCGTTCTCGAGGATCTTTGTTTCCCCCAATCTCTTGTGTAGCTGTGACATATGGATCTCAACATATTCTTTGATCCCCGAATAAACCGCGAAGTCTATCAAGTTCTCGGGAGCTGGCATCCCTGGTCTAGTTGCTGAAGAGGGTGAAGGAGTATTATTCGGAGCTCGCTTCGATTTTTTCTGCGTGAACTTAGAGATGGCCATACCAATAGGGAAAAGCACGACTAGATGCTGCTGCAGCCAAACTTCTTCTTTAAAGGCAAACCAATTAAGCAGAAGAAATCTATTCTCATCCAAAAATGGATTCCAGCCTACCGCCGGGTGCCCAATCAACTCTTTGCCGTCCCGTGCATGTAAACTCCAGAAATTCATCGCATAAGATGCGAGAGGTTGTTCTTGGAATTCGCGAAGTTCACGCCCGCTCAACTTGCGATTTAGATGTGAGAAGCTTTGCAGGAAACCAAAGCACGCTCGGGCAAGATTGTAATGGCAATATGGAGCTTCGAAATACCCCTCTGGAAAGACATCGTGGCTACCCTTAGAAAGGGAGCAAAAGTAGCGTTCAAGCGACTTGTGAATAGGATAAACGATGCCTTCATGTATATATACCAAAGAAATGGCAAGGCATCTATCAATGCAATGCCGGATGTATTCCGCGTCTAATAACTCTTGCCTGATCTTGAACCGCGCAGTTTTACTCCAACGTGCATCGTTCAGAGCTTTCACGAGAGCGGGAGTTGCTGCAATAAGTTCTGTTATCTTTAGACCTTTATAGCTGAAGATAATCCAGGTAAGAATGAACATGATAACCTGCTCTTCCGAGGGGTCCAGTCGTGAGAACATTCTCTTATATTTGGAAGCGAGCTCAGAAGGTAAGGTTTTCGTGGCGTTTGAAACTTTCCACCAAGTGATGCATGTTTCTTTCATGCATATTTCACTCAGTGTGCAACCAACCCATAAGAAAGTTCCCTCTGATGCATTTTGCAATTCTTTTCCAAATGTTTCGACTTCTGTCCGATAATCTTTTAGCCGAGCACAAAGTTCTTCAATCCTTTTGGAGATTAATCTGTTCACATCCATCGTGATGTTCCTCGCTACTGGTGCTGAATTTAGATTGATGAGCTCCGGTGAGTCGAAGCCGGGGTCCTCGCGGCTAAGCACAATAATCTTGAATGGCGATAATTTAGTATCTTTTGAGTCACCCAACTCTTTGAGGAATCCCGCTAGAAGCTTTCTAAATTTGTTGTCGCATTCGTCTAGCCCGTCGATGAGAAGAATGGTGTGAGGGCGAGTAGGGTTTTTGGACACAAGACGTATCGAATCATTCAGCAAAGACCTCGAAATTTGCAAAAATACACTTGGTTTAGCTTTAGCTACAACATATATGTAAGTCAATTGCTCTGAGCTCCGGCGCCCACAACTATGCAAAGATTCCAAATTTATGGATTCTTGTCCCTAACGTGTCTGCTCTAGCAACATATTAAAAGGAGGTACCATCTCAATTGAACGACGAATAACTGGAATCGAACAGCTTCTCGAGGATAGTATTACCGCCACTAAAGCTTCAATGGAGAATATTCAGATTTCTCGAACAATCAACCATCAACAACAGGGCAACGAAAATGCTCCGGTATCGAGAGACGATCTTAGCAGGGTTCTTGAAATGCTCTTGAGACCTGAGAATATGGAGAAGTTTGGGGCCATGCTAGCACGGTATCCGCAACCTCAGAGTGACGAGCTATGGCGAATGACTTCACAAGAACTACCCCCTAGATCTTCTAGTGGATCTCCTACCCCATCTATTGGTTCTACGTCAGCCTCTACGGAAACTATCCCTAGACTACACGACAGTGTGCACCTCCCATTCTCTGATTTTACTCAAGAATTTGGCAAAATCGAATGTATGGACTCGGAAGATATGATTTTAGGTTCTCAGGGGGCACAGAGGGGTGGTAGGCAGCGTTTTGATGGTATAATTATTAGAAAATCTAAGCATGTCGTAATTGGAGCCGCTGAAAGCACCCTCGGGTCTTAGGATACTGCAAAGTATGGAAAACGGTGGCTCTTTCTACAAAGACTTTGCCACCTTCTCGTCAATTACTTACTCTTTTTTTTATTGAGACTTCCTGCTGTGCGGCTGGTTACGAGACAATATAGAGTGTTCTGTTTTTATCTTTGAGCGGGATTTTTTTGTGTACGTAATACATATAGAAACTAGAAATCATAATAAAATATTGTAGCATTTAAGATCTGCGGTACCTATGAATGTATAGTGGGCCCACAGGAGCAAGACCTAGAATTGTTTCTTTGTGCTATTTCAGAAATTTCATTCGAAGCTTGCTTGTCCACCTTAAAACAACACGCTCTGAGGTTGCGAATTAATTTGCATTTTTACCATGCGCTAAACCAACATATGATCATGTTTGATTCAGTGGCAAAAGGTTCTCATAAAAATTCATATAGGGGGCGAAAAAGCTTTCTAGTATTCTATTACTTATTTGTACATTATTATTAGCTGCCAAATTACTCTCGTTGCCCATCCCTTACTATCATGCGTCAACTGAATCAATTGCAATATTTTGTTTTTTCTCAGCTTTGATCTGACCATCTGTACCAGGGTTACCAAAATTGTGTATCACGCCACTTTTAAGACAAATTTAAATACCACTTCGAATCTCTAAGAAACATATCCGCCGGCGCCTGCTGGCTAAGGAGTACCGCAGAATATGATCTGAGGTTTAGATTTGCCATATATGGCTAGTCGCCTTCGGCAATCATAATTTTTCACCCCTGACATATATGCATCCGGATGCAGCGGGATCCAGCCGCTTTTGCCTCCCGCCCAGCAAAGCTGCACATATATTGTGCCACGTTGACAGGGAGGTTCAGATCGAGCAGTTTGTAGCTGCATGGCTGGCCTCGTACTTGTGCATCCTGGGGCGGGTGGCGTCCGATTTGGTTGCTCAATTCGAGGACGAATGGGGCCTTCTGCACAGCAGCCGCCCGGAAGCCCCAGGCGATCATGCTTTAACAGGCACCATTTGTCCAATCAGTTCAAAATAGTTGCATATTGACCTTAGCACGAACGGGAAGGAGCCAAGAGGTTGTGAAACATAAATTACCGACCCAATAGCGAAAATACGGGAGCACTGTTTTGTGTAACCTTACAAGGATACATATCTAGGTAATCAGGAATCTAAAAGCATACAGTCTAACCATTTCGTACCGAGATACCCCCGCGTCCTCGTTCGATCTCATGATGTCTTGGCTATTCCTAGTCTGGTAAGTCGCTCTTTCTCGTTTTCAACTAAAATTCAGATGTGCATGTTTCAGCCTGTAGAACCGGAGCTAGTTTATGTCTACTTATAAATTAAATTCAATGCTGGTTGACGCCGGTATGGTTAGTGCATAGCACGGTATCGATCTGTTTACTACTCCGGATTAAAGCTGGTGAAGATTCTTGTAGCAATATTCAGCCCCAAAGCTAGGGTATAAGTAGTATATCCAGAATGCAAGTAATAAACCTACTATGATTTTGAAAATTCCCGTGATTGGTAAGCACTAAAAATGAGATTCAGTTATTACCAATATTTATCCCCAAAACACTTAACTAATAAATTTAACTAACAAATAACTTAACGGTGCTGATCTAGTCCCTTTCAAACCCCGACCATTTAGCCAGGGAAAGAAGGTTAAAGATAAAAAGAACAAAGGGTGAAAATGAAAATAAAATAAAAATAAATTGATTTAACGAAATACATATGTGAGAAAATTTATTAAAATTTCAATCTAAATTCGAGTAACCAGATTCGATTTCGTGCTTGATAAATACACGTATATTCTATAAATTTTACTGAAGGTTACTTGGATAAACTGTCAAGAGGCCACTAGCGCATCTGCCATTACAGCCCTTGCATATGATACCACGTTGACATGGTGATTTCTGGTCTGCTTGACACCGGTTGCAAGCAAGACTGTTCAACAAGTCGTTATAGCATTCCACCATCATCGCCAGGAAAAAACTGGACCCCGGAAGTTCTCGCCCAACTCTAACCAAATCTTCCGGCTCCATGTACCCGTACTGTATCGCCGGCCGAATGCATTCCCTCAGTTCGATCCACTCTGAGATTTGTGCGTGCTCGCTTAATTTTTGAAGCAGAATCAACGGCTGCGGCTCGTCGTAATTCAGTCCGGGTTCTTTATCAACCTGCCGTTTGAGAAACTCGGCGACCTGGGAGAGTAAATCTTTTTTGAGGTCGTGCATTTGAAGATAGTTTGCCGCAGCGTATACCTCTACGACAGAGATTCTATCGTAATTTTCTTCCAAGACTTCGTAAGTGCGACCGTATATCCACGACGCGATCTCGTGAAATGTGTCAGTTTCGATATCCTCAAGTGTTATTTCGCGAGTCTGGCCTTCCTTGTACAGCATTTTGAAGGCGCGTTCAAAATATTGGGATTTAGTGGTTATCCTAGCTAGGTGCATGTCGAAACACAATTTTTCCTCGCCACAGAAGACTTTGACGTCTGTGGTTTTAGAATCATAGTCTGGGCTATAGAAGAGGATCAGTAAGGTAAACTCTTGGAGCTCTGGGTCATTTGCTGTCGCTTGCCTTTCATGGTACCAATGCCAATTTTGTTTTTCTACAACTTCGGTTGTTTCCGCCTCTGCTGAGACTACCTCTGTTGATACCTCTACTTTCGGTATTTCTTCTGTGACTATGATTTCTGTTGCTGCCCCCATCACTGTTATTGATGCGTCCGCTTCCATGATTTAACCTCTGTGCAAGTTATATCTTCGAGTGTGATAGAGCTGATTTAGTGCGGCTTCTAGGTTTCTAGGGTGGTTTCTGCTTGAAAAGATCTGATAGTTGAAGATTTTCGACCTCCCATATCCAAAGGATCCTCTTAGCTTAGAAAGTCACTATGCGTCATCTTTCCGCACAACAAACAACCCCATTCTCCACGTCAATCCCATGCATGTCCGTACGCGTGCCGAGAGTCAGAGGCGCTGTTAATGGATACGAAGGCGTACATTAGGCCCGGCCTTTCCGAAGCCTTAAATGAACACGCCTGAGTCGTCAATATCCTTAATTGCCAACTTTCAGCCGCGTGAGGATCCAACAGCTCTGGGAGGGCGAAATGCGTGGAGAACTGCGGGGAACAATCCTGCGAGTAAGCAACACAAATGAATTGAGATTGCAACACTATAGCTCTGTCCGAGGGAGGAATGTATGAACCCAACTTTTCGTTTCTCACATTGATATTATTATCTCAGGTTTCAGAGTAAAGCTCTGATGCTTGATTTTGAGGCAGAAAGATAAGGCTCGAATAAGCTTCGGTCGTATTTTCGGATAGCCTGAATACTCGCGGTTACTTCTCTTCTCCTGATTTACTATCACATAGGGAAAGAGAAATAAATCTCGACCGAACAGGCCAGGGTAGGCGACAAGAAGCAAGATATTCTCCACAGGACCTCCAGAGCCAGCAAAATTGCTTTGAAGCTACTTATTCATTTCTTAAATTAAAAGGTCCTTGATTTCTCTAGTTACGAAATCCGATCTAGTCTAAAATTAGACTCGAAGTGCTATTGCTGCCAGTTATCATGGCGGACAATTTGTATTTCATTAAAAGAAGTTTTAATTCAGATCAGCATCCGTTATTGTAGTAATAGTTCCACAAGGCTTGCGGCACTTGACACAATTCCTATTATTTCTCGGCACATAGGCAGGCTGACAGGTAGCGCAAAGGAGGCTATCGACAATGCCTTGGTAGAGCTCTACTAAAAGGGCCAAAGCCAGAGGGCTCCCCGGATGGTCTCTCGAAAATGATAATAAACGTTCTTTAGTGATCGGAGTATAAGCAAGACCGATATGGGCGCAGGTTCTCAAATTAACCCACTGAGAGACTTGCGAGTGAGCGCACAACTCCTGCAAAACACTGTAAAACTCATACCCCTTTTCTTTCTTGATAGGCTCATCATCGGCTGTCGCGGCCATTTGCAAGAATTTTGCAAAGTTTTCTAATAATTCTTGTTTGAGCCCGGGCATTTGGAGATAGTCGGCAGCTTTGTAAGCGTTGATGAGGTGTGTGTGTGAGAAAGGCCTCCCAGGGGTCGCAATATCGTAGCCTCCGTCGTACATCCAGTTTGCAATACTTGCAAAGACGTCAGGCTCTATTTCCTGTAACCAGATTTCTCGATTGCGACCTTCCTCAAAGTACTCCCGACAAGCGGCATCAAAATATCGGGATCTTAGCGTTATAATCGCGCGGTGAAGATCAAAGCATTGTTTATCGGGCCCAACGAGAATCTTGACATCCGAAAATCGACCATCTTTGAACAGTCTAAGAAGCGTGTCTGGTTGGTCAGTATTCGTTAACCTTTTCGCCGATGTGGGCGTCAGCGGAGCCGCAAAGACACGCCAGCCACACACAAACACAGCCACACAGAAACATCACGTAGGGAGCAACCAGTCGCAAGCTAGCGGAAGAGACCTACGTGATGAGGGTCGCACGTCTATTATCCGCCTCACTTGTTACCTCTGCCTTTCTCTTACCGAGGGAGTTATTGTCCATCTTGCCGTGTCTTCGAAGGCTAAGAAGGTGAGTGCTAGAGACGTCGAGACGATGTGGAATGCGAATGGACGCGGCTTTGTTTCTTGCTAGGTGTTCAAAATACAACAGTCAACACAAAGATTGTTTGAGTGTGTTTGAGAGTGCGCAGCCAACAGAGGCGTTCAACCCTCTTGTTCTTGGATTCTACAAGATTCGACGTTCACTTGGAACTTCCAATATTGAGACCCAATAGAAATATTTTATCGACCAATGACAGTCCGTGGTACACTGTGTTAAATTGCTCTGCTATTTTAAATGCTCAGCGGACACTAATAACGGCTTAGAGCACAACCGTTTCCTGCACGACTGACATTGCATACCTGTCACATACTCCTTTGTTGTTCGACAGGGCCCGCAAATCTCCGTATCGAGCGCTTCTTGAAAGACCTCGATCAAAACGGCCATGAATAATGTCGTCGCAGGTTCTTCTTTTGCCAGTTTCACAATTTCGCCAGGTAAAATATACCAGCTCTTAACCAGACATCTAACACACGCCCTCAGTGATTCCCACTCGGACATATGTGCATAAACAAACAAATCTCGTGTAAAAACATACGGGTCCAGCTTATCGGCCCCGAAGTGACGTTGGGAGTCTATATAAACCTTCCCCAGCTGTCTCAATATATCGACTTTCATATCCGCTATTTGAAGGTAATCTGCGCCCGCGTAAACCGCTATGACTGTGTCTGCGTCGAAACTCTCACCGAAGAGATCGATTTCACACTCGTACATCCATTTCGCGATGATTTCAAAGATATGCGACTCGATATCGAGTGATATCTCCTTTGTTTTTCCTTCTTGGAAGCATTCTTTGCATGCTGCTGCAAAGTATTTTGATTTTGCGGTGATTATGACGCGGTGCAGATCGAAACACTGCTGCACGCCTTCATTAGCGCCGGCGAATATTTTGATATCAGAGTAGTCCTTGTTGTGGTAAATCGAGCTAGATGTCATTTTTGTGCCCTTTTATTAGCTATATAATTTTTTAGACATTTCAGGTGGTAAATAAAACGCGTTTGCGGAGTACCTTAGGATCGAATTGCCACCGCCAATGTGCTCACTCATGCTCGGAACTTTTGTGGTGGTTGGGCCGTTCATGGCAGCAATTGCGCGCGGAGAGAGCATTCTATCAGAACTGTGCGCATCCATGCTGCAGATTAGCCTCCAACAGTCGAAAAGTCAGCAATTGCTAACTTGGTTTATATACGGGCTAGCCGTAAGGTTAAATCGAGGCTCGAGGCTTCGAGCAGTTCGAAATCCCGCAGGTTAGTGAGCCTCGTGCCTCATTTGAAGGCCTCATATAAATACCACGCACAACGCATTTTGAACAGCATAAATATAAGACTCAATATCTTCCAAAACTACTAGCTCCATGGTAATATACAACTTGCAAATATTCAAACGAAAAGAAATACGAAACGGCAGCTACATATTTACAAATATGAGTTACGTACCGCTTTACACCGTATCTTCAGCCAATCCTATGATGATTGGCTTAGGACCTAGATCTGTACAAACTCTACATCTCCTCTTCCGAGCTTTGAATTTCACAAAGTGCTGACAATCACCGTATATATTCCCATCTAGCAAGTGCTGGAAAGTCTCTACTAACAGCGCCGAAAAGAATACATTTCCAGGTTTCTCCACTAAAAAACCCAAAAGTTGACTTTCGTCTCGACGAAAGTTGGATATCAATGATCTAACACAATCTCGGAGAGCAGCCCAGTCTGACACATTGGAGTAGGCGGAAAGTTCGCGGATGAAGTCGTAAACTTGCTTCTTATTGTATGGCTTACGGTGTGCTCTCCCCAGCGTTCTATTTCCTCTTACAAGAAATGAACAAAATAGTCTAAAGATCTCGTGCCTTAGGGTAGGTATGAGGAGATAATCGGCGGCCTTGTAGATCGCAACGGTAGTTCCGAAATCGAAATGTTGACGAAAGAGGTTCAAAGGATTTTCATATAGCCAAGAGGCAACAATCTCGAAAACCTCGGGCGCGATTTCGTCAAGATGGATCTCCCTAGTTCTACCTTTCACGAAACACTCTTTGCATGCCACCGCAAAGTATTTGGATCTTACGGTGATAACGGCACGGTGTAACTCAAACATTGTAAGAGATTCACCATTCCGGGTGAAAACTTTCACATCAGCAAAATCACGCCGACGGAAGATAATAATATCGCTTAGTATTAGTTATTGGTCCATAAGCGGACGTTTTTGAAGATTTTTATACTTCAAGGTGGTCTCAAGGGGCTCTTCAGCTTTCCGCTTCCTAATAGAGCAAGAAATAACACTATTTTTTCTTCCATTCTTCCCCCTCTAAGTTATCAAAATGCTGTTACAGTAACTCCAGTAGTCACGTGTCTTTAATCGCAGCCGTCTTGAGACCGTCCGAATGATCAAATATTGAAGATAAATTTCACAATATAAAAAACCGCATATTTAATGCCTTGTTTTATCTGCTAGCGAGTGATTGTATTGATTTTGAATACAGAAGAATAGACTTGAGCTCGAGAACTTTGGACAAATAAAACATGTAAATATATATATTCACCCTGAAGAGTTCTATGTACCGTGAATACATGGTTCAAACTAATTAATTACACTAAATCGCTAATTTGATACAAATAGTGCCAAAACAAAACTGTATGGGAACTTGAGATTGTAGAAATTTTATGAATGGGATCCTCAAACTGCAGTATTTGGAATCAAATCGTTGTATTCTTTGTCTTATCGTAGTTGATGTAAACATCACCGCTGGAGCTTGATGAGTTATTTCTTAGAACATAGCTAGAACTGCTAATATTGGCCCGAAGGTGTTATTCGGGCTACTTGTAGATTTCAATGGACTTCAAGCTTTTTCAGCAGTCCTTTTCCCGTTAAGGTGAAAGTCTAGAAAAGGGTCTGAGGTGTGGGTTTCACCTTTCGGTGGGAATAGCGATGAAAGAGGGGTTGAGAGAGGATTGGGAGTATCCGATTTGGCTGGCGTAGGGTGGCATAGCGCGGTGGTGCAAAACAGCGCAGCGAACAAGATATAGGTCTTCATTTTCAAGGACTGTAAAATAGGGTTTTGATGGGTGGAATGAGGGTATTGAAGTATCTTGGTTGATTGAAATTTAAATGAATTTTCTATACCCCTGACGGTTATAGGCCTTCCACGAGCATATTTATATGTATACATTGCACACCGTGTATATATAGACTAGATGACCTAAATTCCAGGAATCCTGTAATAGGCAGTTGATATTCTCTTCGTATACTGACATACTTTCCTAACTCATGTTTAACAGTCGCATATTTTCTTCAAATGTGCTAGCTTATGGCTATAAAGCTTTATTTTATTGTCGCAGAGTGAAAGAATCGCAATTTTGAAAGGTCTCGCTAATTTTTCTATTGGGATTTGATCGTGGCAGACATCTTCCAGTACTCACCCTGAAGCAACTTTCTGGTCTCGGGGACGCTACCTGTGAGCTTGGCAGCTGTCAACCATCGTGTCCTGCCAGATCAGGAATGATGCAATGAACTCCTGGTCACGTGATATTTGAGATAACTCTCGGCTTCCAGCGGAGCCTCAAAACTTCCGCTCCACCTGATAAGAAATGGACTTTGCATTAGGAAATCTGTTTTTGACAAATAAAACTGTTAAGAGATTACATCAGCGCTAGTTCAGATCTACTCTTCATTTTGCCAACTTGAGGTCTGAATGACTCACGTACACGTGTACAAAAAGGTACGGACAGCTCTCCGTTAGATGTCGGCCTCCTGAACGTGTGCCGTGCACTTTAAATACGTCAGCAACCCGCTGAGAGTCTGTTTTATTGGATTTGAGATCGTTGCCAGTTAAGAACGAAAATATGTCGAGTTATACTCTTATTATTCCCTACCTGTCCTTCGAGGACCTCAAGCAGTTTTCGGTCTGCTCCAAAGCTTGGCGGGCAGCGGCTCTTCCCCGACCCTTCCGTAGTATTATTGTATCACCTGACTCTCTCAAAGCATTTCAGGGCGATGCTGAAGAGGCAACTGAGAATGCCCAAAAGGCGTTGCAAGATGTCGTTCCAGGACTTGATATCAGACTTACTAGCGTTCGATCACAAATTACGTGATTGCCAGCTCAATAGCACCTTCACCCGTGATTCAGCTTTCTCTCCGGATATCCTAGGCCTCACGAAGAGGAACAAGAGGCTAAAACATTGGACTTGCTCTGGACAAATAACATTCGCCAAACTTCAGACATATCGTATAGCCAGGGTATTCGAACGTCCTAACCTCTACCTCGACTCTATGCACATCTTCCCCGCCATTACTAGTCTTTCAATTCACATCATAAACTACAAAGACTACGAAAACGTGCCATTTATCCCTATCTTTCACAAACTCTCGCAGTGCTCTTTCTATGAAAATATGAAAGTTCTTTCATTCGGTGAGAGAGTTGTAGATGTTCAACATTTACATAAACACCGAAAGTTGAAGAGGGGCAAGATCGGAAAATACATCGCAAACTCGAAATCCTCAGAGAGTCTTGTATTAGAGAAGAAAAGCCTGTAGCCAGGGGACCACAAAATGATGATTAAATCACTTAGTAGGATACTCAGCTTAGCAGAGCGGCCGGCTTATATCCTGATAATTAAATCTTGATCAAGATAGCTTGTCTCTGACTAGGTGCTCTCCTGGTCTCGCCAAAACTGCGACGGTTCTTTTTCTCAATTTTATCTTCTTTAGTTTAAATAAAACTAACAATGGGTTCCTTTGGAAATATTGCTTTCAGCTTCCGGTGGTATCAATATATCTTGAGAGTTAAATTTAATGGATACTAAGTATAGATCAAACCACTTTGCAGAGCTTAGGAAATTTTGACAACATGATAGACTCTCTCTGAGCGTACCAGATAGACGGAACAGCTTTAGGATCTAATTAAGCGATCCGTCACAGAGTTTCTACGGGCCTTACAACATCCCATCATTATCACTAGTCTTGTATTGACGCTTCATCATCACCTCACTCTCTCAGTCTAAAATCATCAACAAGAAAGACATCATGAATTCCCCATCTCCTGAGATAATCCTCCTCATTGGCAAAGCTAAAACACCGTTCAAAGTCATCCGCGAAACTCTCGCCGCCGAATCCAACTACTTTGCGAACTACTGCGATAAACTGTCCAACGAAGAGAACCCCACCATTACCCTCCCCAATATCTCTGACGATGCATTTGCTGTGATCGTCGAATGGCTATATCTCCGAAAGTATATCCTCCCGAAGAAGGTCGACCACGAGCAATTCTGTGGCATCTACAAATGTGCCGTGGAAACCCAAATGGAATCTCTCAAAGCGGTCATGCTCGAAAAACTCGGTGAGAGGATTATGAAAGAGGAGGACTTTGACAACACCGACGACTTCACTGTCCCTGAGGCATTTGATCTGTTCTATATGATTGCTGGACTTTCAACGATCTCGGACTGGGGTATCCTTCGCAAGCTTGTCGATAAGATTCTTCCGAGCTGGACTAGAGCTGATGGTGAATTGATTCGTCTCGCTACTTCGGAAGAAAACCACAATTTAGCAACAGCGTTGGTATTGGATTGCTTGCAGGAAACGATGTGGGCGAATGCTTGCTCCGATTGTCGATGGAAGTTTCAGAGAGAAACCACGAAGAAATGCAGATGCTGTGGTGGGAGTTTAGAGTATCAGAAAAGAGAAGGTCCTCCTTGAATAAGAAATTCTGTACAATAGCCATGATACTAGATGCTTAAGAAATCATCGCTCTTAAGCACGCTTTGTATTTTCTAGCTATTTTAGATCTATTCTACGGATCCTAATTAGTCTGAGTTACGATTCTAATAGAATTTAATCAACAAAATTTCATCGATCAACCATTAATTCAGTGCTTGGTTCTGAATGAAGGCGATATATGTGTGCCTATGATCTGTAGTATATTTCATCTAATCAGAAATTAACTAATGCGTCCAGTATCTCGCCCGATTATTAATAAGCCAAGAGAATAAGTCGGCTTTATATACCCTAAAGCCCATCAGCACTAGCTTGTCCTCACAATGCCATAGCTATCATACACGACGGACATGTCAAAAATGTTAACCTAGATCATAGACCCAGCTTAAGCGTTGCTAATTGGACATCAGAGTTTCAAAGACCCGCCGTAACTAGGACTCTACTTCTAAAACCTTACTAGCTAGCGTACGTTCTCTGTAGATTTTCTCTACTATAACATTTCCTGTGTATCTGCAACGATAAATCCCAAGAATTTATAGTCCTATTTTCTGTCTTGGATTTAATCTCTGTCTTTTCTTGCTTTTATTCTCACCCTAGCTTCTCAGCAAGAAAATTAATTCATTCCTCCTTAATAATTCAATACCGTCAAATTTTCGATCTTTCAAAAGTCCTAAATTTTTACACCCTCAATCACTACCAAAATGGTCCAAACTCGCAGCCAGGCGGTCCAAGCTGCGATCGCATCCACGATCCCAGGTCCAGGTCCAATATCTCCGATGAAATTCACCACTCCACCACCTCAACCACCACCAGAGACTCCTCGTTCTCAAAAGCTCATCTACAAAGAGGCACATACCCCCCATGGCACCAAGTCTATCATTGCCCAGCGACTTTGGCAGAACTGCTCCCTCGGTACTCCTCCCCACCCACCAGGCGGCGGTGGCAAACGTGACCGCGAGACCAGCAGTCCTTCCGAGATGGTCGCATCAATCAAGAAGCAAGAACCCAAACGAAACCGAACCGCGCCAGATCTTGGTCTCAGTTCTCTACTCGCTCGCGCTGTTAGCAATGATCACCCTCGTGGTCCTCCTCGTGGTGTCAAACCGATGAAAAACCTCCTCCCCGCATTCGGTGAAACGGAGGATCCCACCTATGATGCTCAAATGGACTTTGAAACCGCCCTCTCCTCTCCTACCACCGTAACACACGAAAGTACTCCCCGACACCCTCGCGCCAGCTCGCTCAAGAAAAACCAACAAGACGCCAAAATGTACGAAAAGAACAAGGAGAACTCCTCCGTTGAAGCTAACCTCCTCGCCGTGAAGCTTCAAGGAGATTACCACACTCTCGCCGCTCCAAACGGGAACCTCGATAAGCAACTCATGATCGTCACCAGCAATATCAACCACAGCGTCGGAAGAGCCAATATGGGTGACCTTGCTACCGCGATGGCGAAGATCGAGGGATCTAATATGGAAATTAAAGCTCAACTTTTCCAGATGGTTCTTTGGAGATTTGCTGTCAAGGTTGAAGAAGGGGGATCAGGTTGAATGAAGTAGGAGTGTGGTATTTTGAAGGTGTCAACAACACGGTGGGATTGTTGGAATTTGTAGAACGGGGCTGGATTCGACTCTTTTGGGATTTTTACCCTTTCTGGAAGCGTCTGCAATGTTCTTTTTCCGCCGTTTTCTGATCTGTTATAGGAATATTTTGGAGGGTGATAGTCAAATATAATCGAATCTTCTGTCAGCAAGTGTGAAGCATTTTATGGTGTTTACTTTTTCAAGTTGTTCCCCCTTCTAGGTTTTTCTTTCCGATGTTTTCCTCTGGAATTCGAAGTATCTTTGATTTAACATAGAGTTCGCATCTGCCAAGCAGTCCATTCAATCTCATAGGTACTTACTGTAGGTAACGTAAAGATATTGAAGAATTCTTATTAATCGGATAATGCCAAGCTTGCGTTCATCGAGATTTGAATCTAGCCCGTAATTACCATTAACCCCTGCTATGCCTACCACATTAAATACACCAAAAAAAACTTCAACAATTAATCAAAGCTAAGCCAGTTTCTAACTATAGTCCTAGATAATCATTTTAAATCGTCTCAGATAGCAACAGCCTTGATAGTGATGGCAAACCTCCTCCGACCCTGACGCCATTAGCGTTTGCAATATTCCAGACCAAAGTAATCGTCTGCGTGATATCCGCAGCACATATATAAATGTACCCGTACCCCGTCCCACACACTGCAAAATACTATTATTGTCGATAGAACAGACTAAAATATTCAACAACAGTGCATTCACCAGGTCAAAGAACCACACATAATCTCCATACAAAAAATCGTCATCCTCGGCACAAGCATATGCAGCGGGCGTCCGCTGAATTGAGAGAGTATCCGTTTTGATGATCGTGAAGGATGACGCCACGCCCTTGTTTGCAGTGAAGCAGGCGAAACGGCCGTTTTGGCAGATAGTGATCCATTGGCCGGCGAGACTTGAGTCGGTTACTTAGAGGGCGAATAAGGTTTCGCGCTTTTGCTGGAAATTAAATTCTGATTTCGCGAGAGGTGTGCTTGTTCTGTTCTCGCTAGCTACGACGTGTTCTTCGAAGCCCCCTGGTGGTCAACACACAATTATGATCAAAGAAAAAAACAAACTTTGAATAAAATTTTATCCCATTATATCTAATTCAGAAGTGCCGAGTACATTTCAGTTTTATAGATTTAAATATTTACTTTAAATAGTATTTGTTTCTATTAAAACAATGCAACTGCCCAAGTATATTTAGTAAGCGGTAACCTTAAACACTCGTGATATTGAAAACAAAATAAATACACTAAAACGTTCACAACTCTCTACACCGTTTAAATAGGTAATCAGAAAGCTCAATGCCAGGCTGGGTCCGTTTGCGCACGTTCGCAGTCACCGGACCGAACGAGAGAGGCATGATTTGACAGTTAGCGTCAGTGACAAATGGTCTAGCCTGCGGCCAGCTATCAGGTGCGAGAAAAAGATATCCCGGGTAACTGTCACACATCCAATTATACAAATGGGCGGGGACTGGCCCGTCAGCATAGGTTTGCGAGACATCGATAAGCCAATACGGTTTACCATTCCAACCTCCTCCCGCGTAGAAAACCGGCGCGTAGATGGTAGAGTCATAGCTATTCGGGTCGAACCACCTGGCCAGCCAATCGCTTATGTCGGTCGAGTCCGTGGTGGCGATTTTGTGACATAGAAATAATGGGTACGTCGTACCGCCGGAAGTATAATTAAGGTAAAGCCAAAACCCGGTATTAGAAGGGTTTACTAACACACCCATCACGGTACCGGTCGACCCGTAGCTGACGATTCCGTGGCCGGAGGTGGCGGTGTCGGCTGTGAAGTCCATTATGCTAACGTAATCGTCTGCACCGGCAGTGCCTTCATCGTTTGTATTTGGGGCGTTATAAAATTGGTACCATCCCCAGGCGGTGACGGATACCACGTTGGCGTAAGTGGAGGTCGATGTAAACGTTGAGAATTCAAGTTCCGGTATGGTTTGAATGCCTCCTACGCTGACAACAGCCTCGGCTAAGACGGAAGTTGATTGTAAGATCGTGCTCGATGGCGAAATTGCGGCTTTGGTACAAGCCGATGAGATTGCCGAGGCGGAATACGGTGACAGTTGGTCAGGGATCGGTGGGCCCCTGTAATATGGTGAGGAATCCTCTCTCCGTTTGTAGCTTACAATTGCAGTAGTCGTTACGGTAACGGTTGCAGGATTTGTGAAGACTATTGTTGTAGTTGATGTGCTTGTGGATGTTGGAGGTAGATTTGGGTCGGTTGATGTTGTCGTCCCGGTGTAGACGGTGCTTGTGGACATTGATGATGGGGCAAAATAACCGAGCAGGGTTGTACAGTAGTCTTGCAAGTTGTTCTGTAAAATCACATCATATGCATCCGGTAGGGGCGCAGATGATGAAGACGAGGAAGAAGAGGAAGAAGAAGACAAAGACGACGAAGACGACGACGAAGAAGAAGAAGAAGAGGAGGAAGAAGAAGAGGGCGCAGATGACGATGACAATGACGATGACAATGACAATGACGATGAAGATGATGAAGAGGAAGAGGAAGAGGAAGAGGATGATGAGGAAGAGGAAGAGGAAGAAAATGATGATGATGAAGAAGAAGACAAGGAAGAAGACGAGGAGGAAGACGAGGAGGAAGAAGAAGACAAGGAAGAGGAAGAAGACGAAGGGGAGGTTGTGGTTGCCTTTGAAGAGGTTAGCTGTGAGGCGGGATTGAGTGAAGGGGTGCTAGTTGGGTTTAAAGAGGTATTTGGTGATGAATTGAGAGTTCCAGTCGATGCTGCTGTTGAAAGGAAAGAGCTGAACTGTTCAGGTTGGTTGGAGACCATTCTAACCTGCTGGAGGGAGCTATTCGCAGGAACGGTCACAGAGCCGAGGAGCATGTAAATGTATATTTCATCATCCTGCCGTTCGTATTTCATCCGGCTCCCTCCAAGCCATTGCCCATCGCCATCGTCGAGATCTCGCGCCAGGCGATGGGTAGGTGCAGTTCCATATGCAAAGAAACTCCACACCACGTCTTGATGAGTGAGACCGGGCTGATTAGTGGTTGCGTCCCAAAACCAGCCATTCACATAGTCCGCATCCGTCACATCTTGATTAACACCATAGCGAACCTCGCGGATCAAGCTGACAACATTCTCGCTTTCGCCTGCGAGTGCAAAGTCTTGTGCGATCGTGGTGTTGTATCTCAGGTATACAAGCTGAGATATATCGCCGGCATCCTGGAGGGCCGTATTGTCGAGCTGCAAAGATACCAAGGTTTGATGCCCCAGAGTACCGAGAAGTACTTTATTGTTGCCACCGTTGAATTCGAAGAAGTAATTCTTGTACTGACCCGATCCTTGAAGGACGAACGGGCTAGAGCCTACCGGAGAACTTGATGTGGGAGTTGGCGAGGTCGTACCGTTGGTCGCCGTCGATAGTTCGAGTGCCCCCCACGTAATCTGGTTACACTTTGGCAGTGAAGAAGTATCGCATTGTGCGATATACGTGACAATGCTCTCCTCAAATATCGTCTCGTATACCGTGGTTGAGAGCAGGTCCCTTTGGAGAATTTCGGTCGCAGACACGTGGCTCAACAAACCATAGGCCGCGTACAATCCGTGTATGATACGTAGGGCGCTATTAGGACGCATCATGGTAGGTTATTAGGTTGTATATATTATGCTGTTTCGATTCGACATAGGTCTGGAGTGGATTGAAATGAATTCACGTACAGATAACACCACTCTTTTAAAATATTGGTGCATATACACCGCTGCGGCTGGGCTGGATTGGATATTGTAGCCGGTAGGTTACATCGATGTACATTACAGCTGCGGTGTTTAGTCGCATCTCTGAAAAAACGTTGAGAGCTGGGATCAGATATAACATAATACTTAATTACTGGTGTAGTGATGTGAGCGGGTTTGGGTCGCATCTTGCAAGCACGTGCGTTGTAAAGATACTGGTGGTCGCTGTAAATAACAGCCTCACGAGGCTACTCAATACCAAAATCGGTGAAATTCATGCTCATAAAAAGCCATGTATTTTATCAAGGCCCTCCATAGGATTTAGTTTTGAGACAAGTAGCTTAAATACTATAGTACTAGTCCCCATGGGCGGAAGTTGGGAAAATCCGATCTGGCACTGCGAGACTAATGTATTGTTATCCGTGAAGTATGATAGGAGGCTACCCCTAAACCCTTTTCTAGAAACGGTTTACTTCGTTCTATTCAACGATTCACTCCATTTTAGAAGCAAGCTTGGAGATTCGAATTCAAATTATCGACAATAACTTTTGGGTATTTGTTGCTGGGAGCCTAGGAATACCTCCAGCTTCCAACTCCTTTAGGATTATCTACAATAGTGAAACCACTCCGGGCAGATTCTCCTTCCAATTTTAGAAAGACGTGTAACCTTGTCCGAGCTGAGGGGAAACCCCCCCACCACACTAGTGGACTTAACTTTTTGATAAATTGGGGAAGAGAAACCTTATCCTGAATTCTGGGATTTTGGAACTTAGAGAATGAATACTCTTTTACTGTTCTTGGAACTCGCCACACTACCATAATGCTGCAAAGCTATTCGATCACGTCCTGCTGGATCCAATACCATCCCCTACCCTTGTACTTCGGAATTGTTACACCCTCAGAGCCAAGCGTCTAAGCTTAACATTTTACAATGGTAGCGAAAAGCTAGGCCATCCACAGCTCCACATGAAACTACCAAATGGAGTTTCTCTCCGATATCCAGGTACTCGAATACTCAGCAGAGAAATATCTCCATAGCTTCCACATGGGGTTCTTAAGCATAAAAGGGTCATCAACAACCCTACATGGTAACCTTTTCTCTCATTTTCTGATGTTTCACATCACTATTTTTTGGATGCTAGACATTCTCTTATATTCATATCACAATCTTCTCTTCATTGACTCTCTTTGACAATATATCTTCAAAAGCCAACATGCATTATTTAACCTACATAATTCTCTTCAGTCCCCTCTCAGTTTTGGGATTCAATCTCCTCACCCTCCCCTCGGGCTCTGGCTTCCCCTCCCTGCCAAACACTACCTCCACAACCACGAACCCATCCTGCATCGCCGCCTATAATGCCACAATCTCGTGCTCCCTCCAAATCCTAAATAACACACTCTTCGGCTCCTCCTCCTCCATTTCATCTACTAGCAGTGCAACCCTACCAACGAAATCTCAATTAGACCAGATATGTACCTCCAACTGCCTCGCCTCTCTACGCAACTGGATCCGCGGCGGACCCGGCTGTGAGAGTACCACATTTCTAGAATCCTTCGGTATAGACGTGAACGATTTCCTAAAGAACAATACAACGACAACGGTAGAAGATGTATGGCAGTATTACGTCACTGCAGAGTATTGGTCTAAATGTCTCACCACACTGTACGTTCCCCCAATATATAACAAATCCGCACACACTACCTACACAAATACAATACTAACCGCTGACATAAATATTATTTCCATTGGTATACTATGATATATAAAGCAACCCACAACAAAACCAATCACCCTACTGCCTAATATCAAACCCAACATCCCTAACCCAGCCGATAATATTCAACTCCTCCTCTCCCGCAGCCTTCTGCAATAACACAAGCAACACATGTGACACACAATCCGCGTACCTCTGGGCTCCCGTCAAAGTAATCTACGAAATCTCCTCGCCAAATTCAACAGTGGGTGATAGTGGCGGTGATATAAATGGAGATAATATGCCGATGATTTCGCTGGGAGAGGCGTGTCCTGAGATTGATACCTCACGGTATCCTATCCGCGAATCGCAGGTTACTGCTGCCATGTTGGCGGGGAACGGTACTGCTATTAACGGGACTACCCGGGGGAATAGTACCGGTGGCGGTAAGAAGTCGAATGGCACTGGCGTAGTGGTTGATGTGCTTGGTGTTGTTATGGCGGTGGGAATAGGGATTGTAGGGTACTTCATTCTGTAAATATCGAGTTATAGTCTTTGTGAGCTGTGGTGTTATAACCATTTTGGCTTTTAGATTTTGGTGTGGACGTATCGGGTACTGATAAATTCAAGGTTCCCATGGCGCATGTTAAACTCTTCGTTCCGAATGAGTTCAGGGTAGATTTGGTGAGAGGGTATGGAGTACCGTTTGAGCCCTCTTCTGTCTGTTCTTCAAGAATCGGTGGGAGGGTGTTACACGGCGGCATTTGTATCGACTCGATATATGTATTGTAATAAAGCTGAACTTTACAGTTGCAAAGAACCTGTGATTGAAGCAAGGAGTGTTGATGAGGTGGTCCGATATATATAACTAGCGCAATATAAAGTTCACTACCAGAAACCGCCGCACCCGGAAACATCGCCAGCCTGAACAATACAAACATCGCCCCGTCAAAAATACATCCAAGTAACACTATTTCCGCATGAAAGAAGAATTCACAACTCCACTCCCCGTCCCTTCAGAGCCTTCCTTAGCCTCTCCGCCCTCTCTGCCCTTTCTTTCACCTCCATTTCCCTCCTCTCCTCCACCTTCAAAATCTCCTCCAACTCCCCCTCTTTCCTCCGAATATCGTACTCCCAAAACTCACCCAACCACCTAATCCTTCCTTCCACAACCTCCTCATCCAACCCGAGATATTCAACACCCCGTAATACACCCCCAAACACCCATTTACGCGCCTCATCCCGAAACGGCACGCGATACCACCCACTCCGTGTCAACCCGATCAAACTACTCCCGCTGTCCTGCCGCAGGATATACCCCGTCCTCCTCTTACCATCTTGAGGCTGACCGGTAGGCGGTAACAAGAGTAACGTAACCCCATTCTTCTTGAAAATCTTATCAATACGCCAGTCGATTTCAAATATACGGTAACCGAGGGTATTAACTCCTCCTTTCTTTCCTACTTCATTCTCGGAAGACGGTGCAGCTGTGGTGGTGGTATCAGTAGTATTAGGCGCATGAATGACAAACCGCTCCAAAAATTGACGTAACCTATCCGCGGTGGAAATGTACCCCACAACCCGCTCATCACCCTTCAATACTCCCATATCCCCAAACTCCTCATCCTCTTCATCTTCATCACCAAATATAAACCTTCCAGAAGACACATTCGTAGAGGTGGAAGGTGCATGCCGACCGGAGATCTTATTATACCACGCGCGTATGACAGTTTTGGAAGGGTATATCTCCGCCGTACTGGACGGCGAAAAGCATGTAGCACTTGTATACCGCGCTATAGCCGCATCTATCGGCGTAGTTGGGGTTTGCACGCCGCGATAACTGCTGACATTACTCCCAGGAGAGGAAAGCGACTGGGTCATTTGTATTGCCGTGGTGGCGGTGATATCTTCATTTTCGTCTTCCTCTTCAAGAATCGAGTCCGATGGATTCAAATTTGATTGAAAGCTCATAGTCCTTCTCAATCCCGTTGCTCTACCTCTTTCCTCGCTTTCCGGGGACGGCAAGGTTAGGTTTATATCCGGTAGGCTCGAAGAGCTGGCATTTGTCGTCGTGAGGTTATAAAATGAAGATCCAGTGGGAGAAGACGGGATGAATCTTCCTCCTGTTTTACTGATACTGGTAGTCGTATGGGATGGAGAGGGGGGAATGGTATTCCAAGGTTTATCTTTTTCAAACATTGCATCTTGTATGCTTCTTTCACGGCGAATGTTGACATGGACGGGGTTTGAGATGTCGAATTGGCCGGGTTTGAGAGTGTATTTGGAGGCTGTGGTTTGGGAGTGGTATCTTTGAATGGCGGTTGTGAGGGTTGGAAGTGGGGATGATGGGCGTAATGGAGGATTGTGAGTGTGTTCCAGGGACGATTGGTTTGGAGGACGGCGGCGGGGGGTACGGTGTTGGCGAGAGCCGTGCGTCAGAGGTGTCGGGAGGGGTGGACGAGACATATCTATTCTTTGAGTGGTGTGATATACGTGATATGAGAACGGCGGTGAATTGACCTTGATGCCATAAGAAGTTTAGTATAATCTCACGACTAGGTGGAGGGTTACATGTAAGCCGAATTCAGGGGATGTGTATTTGAGGATGAATTATTAATGATATTATTAAAAGAGACCTTACAGTACATCATTCATATACATATAATTAACTCGTATTAATTGGCATTACATCGCCGACCCTCAACCTAGACAACTAATCCCGCATGACCAGTATATAAACCCCATCGAATAGTATACTCGACGCATATAATACACCTATTTCACCTTCTTCACACCGTTCTCCTCGCTCCCAGTAGAAGCAACAGTAAGCCCCTCCACAATCTCGCTACCAAAAGAATAGGTCATATAAAGCGGCACAATAATCCAGGGGGTATTTGGCAAAATCCAATACCAAAACAACATTGACGGAGAGTTATGCCCGATATGCTTATAATTTCCTAGAATCTCTTGCAAGACTATCCCCCAACATTCTCGATCAGTCAAAGATCCTTCTCGACAAAAAACAAAGAAGAAAGAATAAAGGAGGGAGAAACTTGCAGTAAAGAGCCGTCTTCCAAAATGTAGCCATACTAGCAACCAAACCCCACACGACAGCCTTAGCAGCAGGCGACCCAACCATCCTCGTTTGTCCAAACTTGCCCACCTTCGCTCCAGCAGCACCCGCATAACTTCTGACCAGATAAATATAATACAGATACATAGACGTCTCGAAAAAGTTGAGCGTGCTCTGGGCGGGATTAAACCCCTCGCCGTCTTCGTAGTGCTTGAAGCCGTATACTAGATCCACCTCACAGTAGATTGAGTATGGTTTCCAGAAGATGTGGTATTTACCACCTGGCATGGAATGCGGGCGGAAGAAGACGTATCCGAGATCCCATGTTACCAGGGTGAGGGAGATGGAGAGCCAGAGGAGGAAGAAGGAGGAGGGGGTGTGCGACCAGGTTTTGGCGGCCATTGTTGTCGTTGTCGGTGTTGTTATTGGTGTTTCGGATGTTGGATTGGCGGGATCAGTGGGGGATCACAACGCTGACAGTGGGTTGATTTAGCTGTGAATGGGGACTTTGATTGTTCTATCTGTAGAAAATGCGTTTTTGTGAAGTTGCAATGATGTCGTATGAAGATGTCGCATAGAAAGACGGCGGTCGGATCTCTTTTATATAAAATTTAAACCGTGGGTTTGAGCTACCCCTGCCGTTAATTCCGTGCTCGAGCTTCAATTCATCCCGATACGATGCAATACATCCAACATGCGACAACAGCGCCAGGGTATCGCCGGTCTCGTGCTCTGCGCCCCCCTTCTCCAATCGCCATCAAAGACAACTTCGCAAAAAGCCGCCAGACATCGTTCGACTTTTTCGCCCTTTCGGTGTTTTCAGCACCGGTTCGTCCAATCCGGTTGTGAGAATCAAACAAGGTTCATCCCAACCTTGTCGGTTTCCCCGCTTCCCAAAAAGCTTTTCCCTCTTCCCGGTTTCGGGATGTCGCATGGTGTTGCGCAGCCGGAGCCTGCAGGTTGCTTACATTCTGCAAAGAACCGAACTTCATCTTATCAATTAGGGTATCGTGGGAAGCCACATTGGGTCTTCAGAAAAAGTAATCAAGCTGCGTAAGAGGCATGCTGGATTCGCTTGGCGAAGAGTTGAATCATGCAAGCGAACCCCTCTGTCCGGAAGCTCGCTTTCCCGCGCCTAGAGGTCGGCATAAATGGGTAGCTAGCCGCAGTCAAGCTGACTTGCACCAGGCTTGCGATTGGCGGTTTGAACAGATAAAAGGTTTAAATGTTATAGATCTAGTGAACCGTTGAGATCTGGTCCCGCAATTTTCAATGCACCGCCATATCACAGTGAGGCGAAGCCAAGAATGACGTCATTGCCTTTCGGACTTAAACCACACATTGTTGAAAGACGGGACAATTCAAACAACTACGAAACTAAATTCCATGCATTTCGAGTGGGATTTCGCGAATTTGCGGTATATATTTAACTAGTAAGATTTATATAAAAATCACCGCGATAATTCCCCGTTTTCCACAGGTTCCCTCGCATAGCTATTGCCACTAGAAAGACCTAATACCATCGGAGAGATACGGAGATATATTGAGTTCAGCCTTACAGAAAGGCTTATGATAGTTTAATTGACTATCAAGCGCTGAAAATATCGAGCTCCGAAGTATAGAAATTTATGATATATTGTCAAGATATAGTTACATCCGCAAGTTACCGCGAGGCATTGCGAATTCTAGTCACAGAAATAGTCTCATGCGATGATGTTTTGGGGGTTGTAGACCCCTTTCAGATCTCCGGATATAATTATTTTATTTCGGAGCGTCGGAGCAGTTATTGGCCGGTTATTAACGCTTGTACATATATTCGTATATCGTCCATGACACAAATATGACCCTGCTGTCGCACATAGTTTCATTCTACCTTTAGACAGCTATAATATTGCAGGCCAAGTATCGAAAAAGCCTTAGAGATAATGTTTGGCCATTTTCGCTTCTGGGAAGGTTGGGAGCACACATGTAGACTTGGTTTAAGAGGTTGAATTAATTAAACTTGGCTCGAGAAGAATTAAATTACATGATGTAAGTGCACCAAAGATGTGTGTAACAAAAAATCAGCGCTAAAACTCAGTCGCAGTTTCATTTCCACTATAAAAGATTGCTATGTTCCAACAAAGCATCGATCTTATGAGATCACAAACGGTAGACTATCGCCTGAATCAAAGAGTCGAAATGCAAACAGACACCGTGACGTCGTCTGTCGTTTCTTTTAAACACGGAAACCAGCAACCCCAGGATGAGTAGGGTTCTTAGCAGCTATATTGGCGTACTTGAGACTATCGGCGGTAACTTTAGCCCCAAATTTGGCAACATTGGCAGTGACTTTGATCGGGTTGGTCGGGTCTGCCATGGTGTTATCGAACACTTCTCCGGAATCTTTCGCGACGCGGTGACCGAGGGTGCCACCTTCCCTGAAAAATCCGCGGTTGCCGTTGAATGGTGGGGTCGTGGTTCCCTTTAGTTAATCACGTTAGTTTTTTCACTGGTAAGCTTTTGGGGCCTATGTTATAGTTGCAAGCTTACCTTAAAGGTGGTGCGGTCGACTCCAACTTGTCGGATATCGATAGCTGGTGCAGCAATGCACATCTGAGAGAGGATAGCAACAGAGAGGATGATTTGCTTGAGGCTGAACATTTTGAAAGATGGTTTGAAAGTGAGAGTAAAGCTAAGCTTTTTAATTGAGCGAGTGTATATAATGAGAGGTAAAGAGTGGTAGTGTTTGCGAGTGATACTCGATGTGGATATTGTTGGTATGAATGAATGATGTTGCAAAAAAATAGATCTGTCAGGCATATCTGGCCAGCTTATATAGATTTTTGGAAGTTATATTTTTCTCGTGATCCGACCGAGTGAAGTCATTATTTCTGATAGGAACATTCTTCGGGGACATTTCGCATTGAGATCTCGGGTAGGAGATATCAAGGTCGGTGCGGTGGTATGTGCCCCTGGTTGAGAGGTATCGTCGGAATGCGGCTCACTCACCCGACAAAAAGAGAAAGTCTACGCCAGAGAGAGCGCACAACAAGGGGAGACAAGATCTAGCTGAGTGGATCATAGGAATTCCTTTATTGAAAATTAGGAATATCTTTTGAATAAAATTCTTTTCTTATGATCTTTCGGATCAAAAATCCAATTCGTACATTGATTGGCTACAATTTGGTGAGGGTCCTAATTTCGAAATGCAACAAGGTCAACTCACACGAATGAAGTGGCGACTGTTCTTGTCCATCGTATGCATTCTTAATAGTTTGACCATGGTATCGGTCGATTCAAATATGAGCGGTTGAATTGCCTTGAAATAAATATTTTAGTAGTTACATTTTGTATACAATCTGTCCTGATAAATCCCAAAGAACGCCGTGAAACCCAAATATACCCCTTGCGAAGAAAAATCAAAAACCAAAAAAATATTCTATTATAATAACATGGCGACTTCTACTAAAACTATCTTGATGCCCCAGGTGCCTGGTTATTTTGCTCTAACTGGGCGAAAAATGCCGCAGCAGCGCCATTAGGCATTCTCCTTCTCGGCGCAGGGCCCGTGGGTGCTGGGGAAGACGAACGCGAAACAGGAGCTGGAGCTGGGGCTGGGGCTGGAGTGGGTCGCCAGGTAACCCGCGCAGCTTGGATCCTTGTTCTAGGCTCTATGGTAGAATACTTGTGAAAGTCTGGGCGATCGGTCCTCTTCGGGTTGGTCTCTATTATGCCGACGAAACAGATTTTTTTGCTGGGTGCATCCGATCGTCGGATGCGAAGTCTGAAGGGTGTATTTGTATCCATTTCTCTATTTGCCAGGCTGACTTTTGCTCTTGCCGCGATGGCGTCAAGGAAAGATTTGATGGTGACCGTTCTGTCAATGTTGAAGTCAAGCTCGCATAGTGGGATTAGAGAATCCGTGTGGTCGAGGCTGAATTTTACGAGAAAAACTGCTTTGCGATCGTTTCTATATTCAAATCAGGTTAGCTATTGATCGCATTATCTAATATTTGGTGTTTTTGAGATGTGTTACTTACTCAGTGCCGTTAACCAATTCGAAAGCTGGCTCGTTGATGAAACCATACTCTGAGATGTCTACCCAAGGTGACTGTTCTCCTGCCATGTGTGCGGATAGATACTGAATCACGCTCCCAGATTGCACGCGGCAACCAAGAGCGATACCCCGCTGTCCTAGAAGACTGTGCAACTTCCATTCATCTGTAGCCTGCACATATCTCGCATCTCTCGTCTGTTTACAGTAAAATACTAATTTTCTCCAGTACTTGCACACTTGACTGGCATTCAACTGATCTTTGAGGGTAGGCAAGTCTGCTAGAATTTGCATTTGAATCTCTGCTGGAAGAGGAAGAGGCGATGTCGCGGCGAGGATGCTTTCAGAGTATAATGCCGCTGCAAGGCTGCTGCCGGGGCTATCCAACAGCTTGTCTTTGAGGGCATACAGACATTCGATGATTTCTGTCTGAGTTGTGGCTGGTATGGCGCTATTCCCAAGGTGTTCTCTGACAGTTGGTACATTTGATAATATCCTGGCTTGAATCTCGATAGGGAGGGAAGTGAGGATCGAAGTAACCAATTCGCCGTTGGTCTTGCAGCTGGCAACTTGTTCGCTTAATATCTTGGCTTTCTCCAAGACTTCCTCTTGGACTTCAGGCGTTATCGAGCCAGCGGCGAAATATTCTTTAACAACCGGTAGACTAGATAAAATCTTGACTTGTGTGCTCGATGGGAGATTCTTTAGGACGCAGCTGATGGCGTCTAAACTGGTCGTGCAGTTTGCGAGTTGGTCTGTAAAGTTCGGTAGTTCCGAGAGAACTTCCTTTTGAACATCGGGCGGTAGCATGCCCAATACTTTCATTATAGTATCTGACTTTGCGTTTAGTGTTTCATTACGGCTTAGGACGTTGGAGAGGATGCCCATTTGCGCGTTGGCCGGGAGAGCTCGGAAGACTGCGGCTGTAGCGTTGAAGCTAGTAGCGGACCAGCCGCTGAAGAATGAGGCAGGGGACGCGGTAGCCATCATCATCGTATTAGATATACTTTTCGTTTGTTGGTTTGATAAATTAATATATTTGTGGGTATTCGGTATTTGTTAGTTGCTGTGGAAGTGTAAATTAAATTTTTTCTATGTTTTATAAAAGAAAGGATGTGTAGAATTTCAGGATTGCTAATAAACTATTAAATAAGGACAGTGTGCTCTGAGGATAAATATCCGACGTGGCCAACGGGTATTTTATATTTTTCTTCTGGGCCCCCGTAGACGTAAGGCTCAACGTCTACGATTGGTTATCGATCGACCCGGGGCGAGGACTAGAACCTCTAATGCAGGGTTAGCTCAAAACCGTAGCAGGCCAAAACGTAGAAGCCTCGAACTGCTCAGCCCGTCGAAAGAAGCCCGACCCGCATATCGGGCTAGCCGATTTTTAACCCGATGGGACGGCTAGTGTGTTGGGCCAACGTCCGCAAAACGATGGTTGAAGCGAAAGTGAGTGGCATTGCAGCAGCGCTAAGCTTCGAAGAAACTGGACGCGGAGTCATGGGCACAAAGAAAGTAGAGGTATAATTGAATTTTGGGAAGTGGAAAACGGGAAACTCTTTGAAATCAAACTTTGTCGACTCCATGGTGGATCACTAACATCGATATACTAAATCTTACTCGCCAGCGAAGCGAAGACTCTTAGCTTTTGCTGATTTTTTAAAGGTATCCAATGTGGAGCAGACCCTGAGGAAACGGCGCCCGTAGGTTCTCAATACATAGCCATATGACCATAAACCGTGTTCTCGTTCAAGAAGTTCAATCCACATGGCTATATCCAAAAGGTTGATTATTGCCTGACTCTTTCGCTGGGGAGACCGAAAACACCGTCAACTTTGTTTTATGTTTCGTCACTGTAAAGCGAACTACCACCACGTCTTGGCGTATGATACACATCATGAACCATTAAACGTCGAAGTTTCCCAACGAAATGTGTTAACCCGCGACCCGTATGGCCGATAATAGTTCGCTTGTTCATGCAAGAAACTTTGGATTCAAACAAACTTACCGTAAAAAGAATATTTCAAAAAGAACAATAGTGCTAATATCACCCCGTGAAACTGATAATGCCGCTGAAGAACGGTGAATTTCTGCCAATAAACAGTCGACCATACCCCGGAAATGCCAAGGCGCCGTGAATTCATTCTGGAAGCTCGCGGATCCGATCAGCCAAAAAAGGGTCCTTCGAAGCGGCTCGTTTCCAAATCTGAATTTAAGTGTGTCGTTCACGGCCGTCGATTTCTCAGCCTTAGCTTGTTCAGATTTCGGACGGGGAATATCAAGCCGATCGATGGAATTTTGCCTTACGGTCAGGGTCTCCCCCATTAACAGGAATGTGGACCGAAGAGATGAGTGATTGATTCTAGAATTTCTCACTCTCTCATGTTTTCTAATGGTATTGCTCGATTAAAGTGTACTCCTGGGTTCAAGACAACCTCCTTGGGTGCGATTGAGGTCCTGAGCAGCCGTTGGAGTCGGAATTCCCCGACGGTCCCTCGCAGGTTTGGGTTTCCTGATCTTCGGTTCGACAAGCACTCTCCCGCGTTACACAGGGGGGCTTGTGAGGGATGATCCTTGAAGTTTGGTGAAGCTAGCCAATCGCATGCTTGCGGTGGTGCAGGGTCCTGGGTGGAGAGGAAAACCTGGAGGCCCTAAATGAGGTGACAGCTGCGACGCGACGGAATGCAAGTGTCTCTGGTTAAGAGAGGAGGGAAGTATAAGCGTGAAGTCATACATACTGATTTGCGGAATCTTTCTGAATGTCAGGAGTGCTGAAACACTTTGATCCTTTTCAGCGACGTTTATTCTGCAGAAACGGGGCAACCTCGCCTCCAACACATTTCGCTGTTGCGATTTGAAGAGACCAATGGAGGTTATAGAATCAAGACTTGCTGGAAGGGAAAGAGATATGGAGAGTTAATAGAGACGAGAGAGACTAAGAAAGTCCGTTTCGTATTGGCTATGAACGACATTCTAAAGTGAAATATCTAGCATACAAAGAAGGTATGAGGGCTCTTCGAGATCGCGAAAGAGTCAAATCGAAAGTAAGTCTAGTCTATGATAGCCTAGTCTAAACCAACTAGATGGTCTTTTTTGTATCGCAAAAGTGATAACGCACCTCGACAAAAACAGAAAGAAGATATGCATGAGCGAAAAAAAAGAGACATAAGAATGAAATGTGATCGTGAATGTCATAAAGAAAATAGAGAAAGCAGACAACGATCATAAGAAACCCGATCGAGGGTCAAAGGGCATTGACTCCTTTTGCGACGAACGGAATCAAATAAATTTGTTGAGTTTAGATATGGGTTGGTGGTTCGGAAGGCTTAGTCTTGTTCTTATCGGCAGTCTTGACGTTCGCACGGAATGAAGCAGCAGAACCAGTATTACCACGAGGGGAGAACTCGCACCAAAGTTGGTAGGTGAGACTAATGATTAATGTTAGCAGCGATTCATTAAAAAGAGACAAGAAAAGGATGTTGCTTACTCAGGACAGCCTTCAACCCAGGCACATCCGAATTCCTTAGTATTAGCCCAAACAAGCTGGGTAAAGTGCTTGGTGTCTTATTAAACGAAAAAAACGTCAGATTTTTCGTACTATGGACAAGAATAAGATCTTAAATACTTACTTGGGTTGGTGATTGCTGGGTTGACAAAGTCATAGTTGGCGTTCTCTCCATACAAACTACAAAGCAAGTGAGAAAGAATTTCATGATACATATCAAATTAATCAAAGAAGATTATACTTACTACCAAATGTACCAAGCTGGATTGTTCACGGAGGTAGAACCAGCGATATTCTCGCCATATGGGCCTCCAGACTCATGGAATCGACACTTACGAGCCTGTTTGAGAGCGCAGTTGGCGATAGTTTGATTCCAGACGAGAGGAGAGACCTGATGAACGGAGCGGTACTCATTGACAATATTTGAAACGGGGGTTCGGATGAGGTAACTAGTGTATGCCGTGGGAGCAGCGCGTTTCTTAACAACGTGGTTAGTTCCTTCCTTGGAGGCCCCGGTGTAGACCTCCGCGGAATTTCCGCCATCGGTGCCAAAGTCATAGTGGCCAAAGACGCTCGTTGCCAAAAAGACGGCCGCCAAAACAAGTTTCATCATACACTTCATGGTGATAAGGTATGGCGGTGTAAAAGTTTGTTTGAAATACTTTCCTGGTTTTTGTTCGGTTTCGTTGCAATTGGTATTTTCAGATCGATTGTAGGTGCGGAAGAGGAGAGGAGAGGAGGAGTCAATAGAGTTACGAGACCGTGATTTTGTACCCGTCCGCATTGCCTTCGAATCACTTACTAGAGAAATACTCTTGTTCGATGCTTACCTCATCGACAAGACTACAGCAAGAGAAGCAGTACTATAGCCAAGCTACGAGTGAACTTAGACGTGTCCCAGGATCGAATTCTGTCCATAGTTAGGGGAGGACCTTACGAGATACCGCCCTACCCTTACTCTACTATCGTGCCCTCCTACAGCTTCATAACAGTAAGGACAACTGTCAGAATCATCGTATTATCGTCCCCGCCGGTGAAGCATCAATACATGGCTAGCCATAGCCATATTAGGGTCCTACGATTGTCGCGGGTTTGCTTTGGATTGTGTATTATCTACAATTTTTGGGAAAATAGACAGTACCTTAGTTCTGCTAGCTATCAATTACAGTGTCATCACAAGAACTACCTCTCCTCATCCTCTTTCCCTACTCTCCTGCCTCAATATTCTAAACCATCCTTATGTCTATATCTATCCACATAGTATTCTACGGGACTTAAAATTCATCGACCGGGGGGATACCTTCTCCTACTTCCTCTCAAAGATGTGTGAAGATTACAGGAGCTTGAAGGCCAGCGTCGCGGCTTCTCATATTATCTTGCTATGGTGAGTATCGTTGCATAGCTACATCAGTCCTTACATCTTCATCTGTTAACAACCCGGCCAAGACTATCAATAAGAACTATATGGCCATAAATGACCACCATCATCCTTGCCCTCGAGCGGTGTGCTATATGACAGATAGTGAGTTTCCGATACTTTTCGCGCTCTGACTCTCTACAATATCTGTCAGCTAACCGATCTCTGAATAGTGACAGGATATTCGAGACGGGAAAGGGATGTGAGATCATAATCTATGGTTCTTGTAATAAGTCGAGAGTTCACGCAAAGGGGGGTTGCACATTTCAACCCCAATGCATTCCGCCATCGGCTATGGCTGAGGTACTACCACGTATCTTATATGCATATTATACAGTTTAGTCATATTCCGTAGGTTCTCTCGATGAGTCGCTTCCCCCTATGCGATTCAGTAATCGAACTCATTTCTCTGGTTATTCGGTTAGTTGAACTACCAAGTTAAGTTTTCTCAAAGCCGTCGCCTGGAGGCTACAAGTTCCCCACCATGGGGAACAAAGTCTCCTCAAGGCGATCACAGACATATGGTTGCCCTGGCACGCGGTAAGTACCTAATGCTCTTTCTAATCATGGTAATCAATATAGATACTAATCAACTAAGATACGTTTGTTAGGTTATTAGCCAACTGAGTGGATGGCTTTGAGTCCATGAAGGTGTTCCACGGCTCATGACCATTCTCATATTTGAGAACGAGATCGAGGGCTTCGAACAACCAGGACTGGCTCGAGATGCAAAAGCCGCCTCCGACTGCTGGGAAACCCTTGTTCAAAAGCCATTACCAGCTCTATTTACTGGCGCTTGTCCCATGCATATACACAGCTTTCTGTGGCTTTCGGTATTGTGTTGTCGATTGACGCCAGCCACAAAAACGAACGCGTCCTCAGTTGTCCGACCCTGAGATTGTAGCCAAGGCAGCCGGCAGCTTATGAGACCGCACGTGCCCTGGAAATATTCCAATACAGTGCGCACTCCTGGATGCGACCGAAACAAATGTAACTCGAATTGACATTTTGATCGTTGCACAAACGCCAAAGAGCCCATTTCAGTGCCGGCGTTGGCACCTTGACAAGGGGGTATAAGTAGAATGGGTTAGGGGAAGCCGGAACTAAAAATACTCGAAAAGAATTGGAATTTGTGATCACTACAAAAATCATTCAAGGGCTGCGTATATAACGATTAGTAGAAGCTGGGAAATCTTCTGAGAGTATAGAATCGCTTCCAAGATTCTGCGAGAAGTTGCGAAGATTTTACAAAATCTTTCAGAAGTTTCAAAAACCTAAAAGATTACGTACGTACGGTCAAAGTAGAAGTGGCTAGAATTTATGGGGAATTTTGAAAATTTCTCAATGTTCAGCATAAATTGGAGTCACTGGTCGACTCTCTCGATTAATGATGATACTACTTTTGCGACAGCGCTCGCAAAAGCTCGGAGAATCTAGAAAAAACTTGAACAATCGTGGGAATTTGAAGATATTACTGAATTGAGTTTAGAGTAGCTCCAACTTGGTACCCAATTTTGGGGTTACACGGGGGCTAATGAGACTACGTAGTGAGAGAAAGCAATGGCAGTCAGATGGCACCGTATTTCGGCCCCAGACTCATATCAACTCGCTCTTTGGAGCCGTGATATGCTCCTCAAGTCATATCTCGGCGTTAGCCGATAAAAAAAAAGTTCTTCTGCTCGATATTGCTCGTATCTTATCATTCCGAAACGATCTTGTTCAGCCCTACTTCTTCCGTCGGAATATTAGCACTCAGCTATTAAGCGAAGTGCGAACCACAACAATAGTATCCACTGCGACCGTCACCCGTATACCAATTTACATCCAAGTCGAGGACTCTTCGGTCGCGAACCAGTATATCTACCCTTATAGTGAATCAATTGTCATACCTCCGTACACAACCTTCAGTTCCACGCCGTGGCTGTGGTACCACAATCCCGAGACGGGAAAGATAGAGCTCCCGAACACCGAATCTGTATGGGCAGCCCTCCCGCCGTTCCTCGATTTTATTGGGGTATCGGAAATATAGGTTGCAGATCCCCCCAAAATAGCTCAAGGCTTTGCTCCTTTGACGTTCAGTTTCGACGGATACAATATCATTTCTAGGAATGATACGGTGTTTGGAAATCTAGTCGGTTTTTTGGAAGTTGGAGTGAGTACGTCGGCTGTGACTGATTATGATGAGGGCAAACTGAGTTTGTATTGCATGATGATTGATTTGAGTTTGATAAATCGCATATTAGAATACTTAATGGTAGTGTTAACGAAATTCAGATCTTTGGTCAATCGAATTGGCCAATAAGGTTAAAGCTCTACTACACAAGATACGAGCGATGTTTTTTAAAATTACGATATCTCTAAAAATAGTCTTTTCAAGATATATGAAATAGAGTCTTTAAAAATAGTCTTTCAAGATATATGAAATAGAGTCTTTGGTTTTGGCAATCTAAAAGTTCAAACTAAGTGAGATTGAGCCTTATAAAGAAAATTTATCGGACCGCTGGCAGTCTTGGGGACGTAACACTACGAGCCCGCCATTCGGGCTGGCGGCGTGTTCTAAATCAATATCCAACAGTAGCTCATGATAAGATCAATATTTGAATCAAGTAATATGGCAAGAAAAGGGGCTCTAATCAAAGATTCGACACCCAAGCTAAAAGCTTGTGCGCCTGAATTCGAGAGAGCATATATATAGTGGCTACGGACATACTAGGACACAAAAGTGAAGCCATATTCGTCGTAGGTACCCTGTTATACTTCTATGGTGTCGAACTGCTGCAGATATATTTATTCAGTTCCTAAATTTCTATAACACTCCATCTCCGACTACTGTCCCTCCTTTTGAACTTGAGTCTAGCATAAATTGCAAGTATTGACGCAACAAGTATTGCAGGTTGCGACCTGATTGGCGATGAATTGGCAAACTTCTGGAGTGGCACAAGGAATGCCTCCGTTCAGGTGGTATCTAGAATAGCATGCCTGAGAGCAGTATGAGTATCCGGTGCTGCCAACTGGACATCCTCGCTTCTCAAGGTTATTGTTTTCTGTGGCGTAGAAAGGCAAAGTTGTTAGCCGAGGGCTGGACTTAAAGGCGAAGATATAAAAGTTGAAAGTTAATTTGGGAAGTACTAACCTAATGGGGCTGCAAGGGGGGTTGCAATGACGGAGGCGACAAGAGCCAAAGTGACGAATAGACCCTTCATTTTACTATAAGGTATATTTAAACTGTACTAGTTCAGTTTAAGGTTTGTTGGGCTAGGAGTGTATTGGATAGCGTTTTGATAGCGGCTTTTGATCAAGGATAGGGACATAAAGAAAAACCAAGACCACGTTGGAAATCTGTAGGACATTTTATATTTACGTTTTTGACACAAGGAAGCTTCTTAGATATCCAAGCATACTTAAGGTATGCAAGCTTTTCGTTTGTGGGGAAGCTTCGTATCAAGGAACCCACACTGGTTCTCGCCCTCTGCGGCAGTATAGCCGTCGGAACAACTGGGTGGGATTCCGGGGGCGTGTTGGAGCTGCCCCACTGGCTGCTAGCTTGGCGCTTTCAAGAGAGCTTCTAAAGGCCACGGCTAAAACCTCGATGTGGTGTAAATTTTCTTTGATAGATAATCTTTTCAGAGCTAACTAAATCGAAAATATCAGTAAGGTGATTGTTATTCAGTATATTAACTAACTCGTGTCAATATAGACTTCAAAATTACTGCTAAATTGTGAAACTGTCAGGCTATTGCCGGAGAAGTATTGACAGGCTTTTCCGGCCAATTTAGCGCGCCAAGAGACTCTCTACCCGAATAGAGTCTCCACTTTATGCACAAGCAAACTGGCCCAACTCTCTACCCCATATTTGACCTCCGACACCATCTATGTGATACATATAACTAGTTATGTATTTTTCTAGCCATCGCTAGAGAGTCTGCATATCCGATTTTTATCCGGACGCTCATGATCTTGCTATTATCAGACGATGTTAGAAGTATCAGCTGGCGTACTGCGCGGTGGGGTGCTCGCAACGCCACCAGTGGGGAAGCTTGGAGACTTCCCGAAATACCGTTAGAAGTACGTAATTTCGTAGCGCATTTGAGTACTATATATTTCGCCGCAGTGTCTAAGCTCGTACGTATCTGAGCTAACCATTTAAGATCCGTCTAGGGGAAAACCGAACCTATGATGTCGGCGAATAAAAACTTTCTTTGCAACCGAGGTATTGTGTATCATTTAGCGAGTGTGTCATGCAGGTAGCCCTGCAACTAATTTTTACCGCATAAATATAAATTAATGGCTCGTTAAATCGGAGTAATTGCCGGGGCATGCCACCCTGGGCTGTCCAGCTCTGATATACGGATATTTCCATATCTGTCATGAACCTTATTTCCGACTGCGAGAGAAGGGTGGCATTTTCACTGCGAGAGAGTAACATATCACAAATCCTAAGGACTATTGCTAAAGGAAATTAACAAGGAAGAACACCCAGCTCGGAAAAACAAGCTTCATTACGTATACACTGATGCGGGCCCACTAACCAGAATAAATGATTCTAGGGACAGTCATATCCGGGATTTATAGTAAATCTGCCTCCTGGGAATTGCAGCACTTCACGCGCCAGCTTTTGAATTCTGGGTAAATTTCCTCGTATTCTCAGCATTACTTGCTCGTAGCTAAATTATCAGCTCGTTATAGTTTTGCTTCTATAGACTGGGTTTAGACCGTGAGATGGAAAATATCCGTTTCGTAGATCAACCGGTTCGCCGCGTTTATCTCGGACTTGTATATGTGTCTCGCTTCAATTTTGTTTCACTTGATCCCACCTTCTCCAGCAGAGGTGGGGGGCTTTTCGAACTCGTCAATGAATGACTCGGGCGAATATCTGCCCTGTTAATTACTTCTAATCTTCGCTGGCGCGATGAACCATGGACCGGTTTCGAATGCATTTCGGCTGTTCCGAAGTGTATTACGTTGCCTGGATCCATGGGACTGTTTTGTTGCGTATAACATTCCGAGCTTCGATATATCCCTGTGACATCCACGTTGACAACAGACTTGATGACCCACATTATTTGACTCAATGCTTATTCTCAGCTCTAGTGGCAATCTTGCATTGGTTCATCACCTAGGTACTCTCGTTTGACTAGTAAATAAATATATCTCCCGCATTACCGCAGATATTTATATGGCGTTAAGGCGCTCGAGTGACCGCAACAGCCGTAGGTCTATGTCATGTGGTCGATTTCTCCACCCCCCTAGGCGTAGTCACCCTCAGGACCTTTTCTCATCATAGCCAGTCTTCATCTTTTATGAATCAGAGTTTTAAACATCGGTTAGAAATTGAAGCTTTCATGAGAGTATTGGCCGCCATGGTAACTATAGTATCAAATTATTCGATTCATCAGAAATTGGGATCCTACATGGTGGCCGAATTCGACGCCAGCTCAGACGTTGCAGCTCGTAGTCCTAGTTGCCCCGTACTGTGCGCTCGGATATCAGTGAGCTCTAGATCTAGTATCTGGCCATACAGTTGCAGTTACCACAGCAATACAGTCATAAACATACAGATTTGTCCCTCGCGCTAAGGGTGAAACCCTATAAGCGTTATATGAGCTAGCCATCAGCAGGCAATCTTTACGTGAGCTAGAGTGTAAATAAACAGGATGTCTTCTAGGGAGGCACTCCAAATTTGCTCTTCTGCATTCTTCTCACGACTACTTACATTCCCTCTAAAATATATATGCAACGATCCACTATTGAAGTGTTACCAGTTTTAAACGACCCATCCTCGCGTGGAAAGCCAGCGCTATATGCGAATTTCAAGTTCAAACAGTTATTTATCCCCGCAACGTTGCGACAGTCGTCAAACTTACCTAGCTTTCCCATAGTTGTTATTACCAACAAGAAAGTCGATTTTCAGATACAGGTACTCATATGTCTATCTATCTCAGTGCTTTAGTATCAAGCTTTTGACTAGAATTATTAATTGATAGGACACGGCTCACATTCGCGATCCTCTCAAGTGTGGCAGGTGTGATAGGGTCCCCGTAAGAGAGGATTAAGTCCTGCAAAATCGAAAACAGAAGCCCCTCCGGCTCTTGGGTCATAATAATAAACCTCAATGACACCTTAGAATACGATCGACTCCAGTAGCAGTCCTATGGAGCGTTGGGAGCAACCTGGGGGCCCTCACGGTGAAAAAACTAACGAAAGTAATAAAAGTTTAACTTAAGACGAGATTATCAAAGGTGTGGGTGGAGGTAGTAGCGGCCGGCATTCAAAATCGTATTCGAGGCAGTGAGGCCGAAGCTAAATCGTTCTGTGAATAGAAGGGTGTCAACGGTTTCGAGGTTATAACTAGGGGCAAAAACACGGGACGATTTCGGTCTCGGCCTTCATAAAAGTGGAATATCAATGAGTGTTTATATATAGACTCCTTTAGCTCGAAGGTTTTCATTCCAGCAAACCCTAATTTTCTCATGAGATAAACAAACACTAATGTGGCAACAAAAAGAGCAAGTCTTCCACAAAACCAACCAACAATCCATCTCGTCTGCTGCATACTCCTCACTATCGTACTCTTATTCTCGGCTGCCAGCAAAAGGGTCTCCAATGAGACGGTAGTGTATCAGATGACACAATGGAGCAATCGCAGTCTCAAAAACTGAAATCTACAGCCTTAAAATCTCCATTCGAACCAGTATCCTCTCGACACCCTAAGCTGTATATACAGTGGATGGGTATGATACGAGACAAGACGGAGATCACCTGGAAGGAAAAAACAGTTTTAAAAGCACTCTTGTCGAATACAACTAACGAAAAGCTGTTTTACGGTCTTTCTAAATTGCCGGTCGAACATCTTAGACAACTCTCCAAACTTGCGTTAACTGCTATCAATAACCTCAAGAACACGCGCGGTAGACCATCCACAAATCCCAACACACCGGAAAAATCTCAAAACAAGAGCCCCGCCCCAAAGGTTGCTGAAGATACTGTTATGGGAGATGCACCCCAGACTGGGTCATCTGGTCAACAAAAATCAGGACCTACTTCGCTCAGTGCTGGAATAGTTCGATCAGAAGGAGCTACTGTATCTTACTCTGGTATGTTCAGTTTCTATATTTTCTGAAGTATATATATCGTCAGGGATTGGACGGAGCCGATTCCAAAAGTCCTTCGCACAAATATTTGTTATTATTGCGTTGTTTGAAGAACCAGCTAGGAATTAGCGATTTCTTCGCAATTTCTTCATGTGTATATGAACCTGAGATTTCGACTCGGATTATCTCAGGTCACTAGTATGGAGTGGTCCGGCTATTACCAACCAATACCATGATCGGCGCCATTATCAGCACTCGTGCTAGTCCTGGTACCAATTCTTGTGCTAATAGTACGGTTGATCGCAGTTGCGCCATTGCTGTACCGGCGCTAGTCCTAAGTATGGCATGAGTTAACATGGCACTGTTTATGACACATGTTGCAAGTAACTGGTGGTATCATCTCGATCTCGAGATATCTGTTGGTTTTGCATTGCGATACATAAAATAGTCTTGCGCAGAAATCCCCAGTTATACACAAAGATTACACAATTTTCTGCAAGCAATCTAGCAACACTTGTCTCCAAACTTTCTCAAGTTCATTGTGCTCACTTTCGTATACTATGACCCTCCAATATAACGTTGTTTAATAAAAGCTACTTATACTAATATTCTATTAGATATCTTTACCGTGTTGCAAATAGACAATGATCTCCCCAATCCCCCCCTCAAAAAACCGGTCCGAAGCGACAAGATGGGAAAGCTGAGTACAGAGAGAGACTATCTGTGTCTTTTTACACTCATGACTTTAGGATCGTCAGAAATGAAGCACATTTTTCCTTTCAGTTCTCTCAGTATCGGAGATAAAACCAAGGCTTTAACATGGCAATTTTTCACCTTGTTTCTAAGTGCAGAAAATAGAGCAGATATTGTCAAAAACGTTTACACTGCGGCTGATAAGTTGAATACGCCAAAGAACGGACTTACTCTAGATCTTATGTCTCACCTCCGGTTCGGCAAAGGATGGATTGCATATTTACCCATCCGAAAACATTCGATTGGGGATAGAGGAGATTTTATGCTCGACGTTCAATATACATGCTACTGCTCGCCCTATAGTCTGGTATGTACAACGACTTTGGCCCCTCAGGAACCAGAAGAGCAAGTAATCTTCGAAGAAGGAACACGCGTGATCATTCTAGGGATGCGAGGTCGCTCGTGAGCGGAGACGTGCTCCGAATCTCAACACCCGATCCCGAGAGGCTTCCGTTGCCGTCTCATACATTACTGTTTTGGCATAAGTTCTTCTGGGGCGTGGTTGCGGATTGTGGGCTCGACATCCCCGACAAATGAGTTCCAGAATATGAAGCCAGCACGCCGAAGTCCTTACCTGGTGATGGACGACGGAACTTGAGATGATGAATAGGACCTATACGATTTGAGGGTCGATGAGGAAGACACGGTAGATAGCCACATCCGGCTTTGGTGGAGACTTATATGAAGGGTCAATGTAGCTAAGAAGACCGATGATGTTAAGGTCATGATTGCGGAAATGGAGAGATTGCTCGAGCGTTATTCACAGGCACAATTTATTATTTAGGATGATAAAATTGATGTAAGTTAAAGGATTTGGGTATCAATATTGACTTGAAGCTCTGCTCGTTCAAAAATAGAAACCTAAACCTTCGAATCGCAGCCGTGCCTATATTTCAACCATTGTATCCCGGAACAACGATCAGAGAGTTGCCTTCTGAGTTAGCTGACGAAACTCTAATTCAAGTTCTTTCTTGCCTTCAGAAATAAAATGACTTAAATGCATAACACTGCGGTGCATATTATTTTGACGGAGACACTTGAATGGTGATCATCCGTGATAATTTGAAATTTGAAGTCTATTATTCATACGAATGACTGGTTCCCAGCGCATTTTTTTTGGTTGAATATTTTAATTTTCAACCACGAGACAGCTACTACTCATATATGTACACCGGTATATCCTCCGACGAATATTCCTCGTCGTCGATCGTGCTGCAGTTCATTGTTCCTTTCCTTCCTACTCCCTCTATCAGAAGTTCCATTTTGGTTATCTCCAAACAAATAATTTCTCTAAGCGTTGAATGATATAACATCGCACTCCGGGGTACCGTCCGGCATTTTGGGACAGATACCGCACAGAGCTGCGCCGGCGCCGACGTAGTTGTTATATCCAGAATTGAAAGTTCCTTCATTTGCTCGAGTTCCAAATTGACACCCTGCTTGTTGGCATCGTACCAACACTGCATCTATATAATTTGGAGGACAAATGTAGCGTAAAATAGCGTAAGGTCCCAGCTCCACAGCCACACTAGCTTCGATGCATAGAGCAACCGCAACTACAAACTTGAGACGCATTTTTTTTTTTAGAAGCGATTTCTTTAGCCTTTGAGGAAGGGCTTATATTACACCCGCGACTTTGTTTAGAAGTAGTTCGAACAGAGGTGATATTTTGCTATGAATAGCTGGTAGGAAGTGGGCTTTTAGAGGTTTAGGAGATAACCGTGAGATGTTTATCGCAAGTTAGACCGCAGACAGAATCAAACAATTGGGGTCATGGGGGAAATGTAGATATATATACTTTAGGTATAGAAGACCATGCCAATATAGCTTCATTAAAATTGTTTATTTTTACCCATTAAGACATTCCATCCGCAAGAACTATACAGGTTTATAGGCATGTGCATATGAGTATCTTGATTCCTTGTGAGGGCATTGCAGCCCTACCAAAGTGTCCAGATTCGAATCTAGGGATAGTGGAAGTCTGTGACCCTCACCTTTTAAGCACCGGAACTCATTTTAGCTTTGCCAATATATTAACAGTCTTTACAACCTGAAGGATTATAATAACTTATCTGAAGAAACGAATGTATATGCCATAAGAACAACCGAAACGCAGACACTGGGAAAGATCAAAGAACGCTAAACCGACTTTTGCAATTGCGCATGCAAATTAGGAGATTGTGATGTAGAAAGCCGTTCCGTCTCGGTCTCACCATGCGAGCAGAGCACTCAACACAAAAATTCCAACATGGTCACAAGTGAGTTAGGAGCTATATATACCTGGTCTCGAGACCAAAATCTACCCTTCTCCAATGTCTTTCTTCCTTTTTCACTTTATAGATATTCCTTGCCCCTCAATCATCCCATATCATCATTTTTCCTTCCATTTATCAACTTGTACCGAGAAGTCTTCTTGAAAAAATGTTGCTATATAAATTAATGGGTACAGCTTTCTGGTGTGCAGGAGCCAGTATGGCGGTCGGCGATTCCTTCAACACCCTGGGCGCAATCATCATAAACTACAACTGTATTTCTAGTCCCAACTTAGGAGCACAGATAAAATTATGTCAACAAGCGGGATGTCAAGCTGTTGTGAGAAATAGCAACATAGGCAGGTTCCCCGATAACACCCATCGTGAGGTGTTATGCAGTGCTTGCCCTCAAATGCCCGCTGATGTAGGGGGGCCCATACCTTGCCACAAATGGTCATACAATAGCTAGCGAGTGAGTGCGCCTGCCACAATCCTGTCGAATCCAGCGATTCCATGATAGTTGAACTGAATATATCTCCTATCTATTCCAAGCATTCGTTGACCTAATCACTTCTCTATTTCTCACAGGCCAAAATGTAATCAGCCCAGTCTAAGGGCTAACATTATCAAGGATATACGCGACTGTGGGCTTCGAGATCTTCCATACTATCCAAAAGTTATCCCGAAAGTAAAGGAGAGCATTACAGCAAATACATCTATACAAGTCACCATCGCGGTACGGTTTGCATATCATCATGTAGTTATAGTTTGTTTTCCCATTTTTTAATAAAGGGCTCGAATTTGATCTTAGTCATTCGGACCTTAAAAGAAAATCTGGTCCCAAATATTACGTTGGGGAATTCGTTGCGGTTATCCCAAGTCGAGGAAGTTGAATATTGCTAGTCACGCGGTTGTAATTTACCTTTAAGCCAGAACCTATCACCCGAATCTAGTGTAAATATCGCAACGATTAAATGGCACTTCTTTGCGATTATGCTAGACGCGATCGTTATACTTCTCGAGTCCACTTGACCAAAGTGAGATAAAAAACGACTCAGCCGTTGCACACTGATGACAAATAAACTAACGAGGCCAGCCGAAGAGATTATTTAACACGAGACATATTTTTGACAATCTGATCGGCCAGAATGATAGTACAACATTTTGGCCGAATATCTATGCCCTGACTAAAATGAAGGGACTAAATAATCCGCGGGAGGTACTAGCGGTTTTAGCCGATTCACCATCGACCTCGCTGGTGATCATAGAAGTCTATTTTTCATCCATTTTGGACAAAAGTTTCAAGCCCCCACTTAAGAGATAAAGTATTAACTGTTCGCAAGTGCTACCTTCCATTCATAAGCTACCCGAAGATATTGGCCTTCCTTTCAGTCCTCGCATACAGTGGAAATAAATACAGAACCCCTAGACCACCTGCAGGAACTGAAATCAATTCAGAATCAGTTCAGAAAACATGCGTCAGGAACGCACATAACCCTGACTCAATCAAGAATTCGGCTACAACCAATACTGGTTGCCCCAGCCTATAGCGTCTACTCGGTTGCCGGGAACCTGTGGTACTGCCAACTAAACGCTCTAACTGCCCTTGTAATTCAAACAAACATCGGCTAGCTTAGCTTCGACGTGGAGCTAACCGCAACTTGCGGTTCGAGACGTTATTTGATACCTAGCCAAGGCCCGAAGATGCATGCCTTGTAGATCAGGATAGCAGTTCCCCATTTTCCGTTATTCTACTTACGAAAATCTCTACTTTACAATACGTCGGTATGTAATAAATCAAATTTAGCCCAGAGGTCAGAATAGAACGGTAGAAAACCGCAACACAAAAGAGTATATTCCAATACAGGAATTCAAAAAATATACCCAGAAAAATTTCGATAGGGGTGTTTATTTGCATCACCAGCGGCCCTATCCCACCATACAAGAGATTTTCTATTTGTTTTTCTATCTCTGACGGGAGGGCAAATATTGGTAGGTTCCCACAGCTCCGATCGGCGCGTTCCAGTTGGGTCCGGTGAGTCTGGCTTATTGTAAGACCAGACCAGGCCCGGTTGGGTTCGGCTGGGCTGGCCTGTGTTGTGTTGTAGCTGTGACTTTTATGTCTTGAGATGCGGCCTTCGCATCGAGCGTTTGGTTTACGAGGCCAAATCGTTTTCTCTTGGTCAAGCTGCGGCGACATCTCTAACTATAGAGGGTAGCGCTGGGTCCCACACGTAAAAGGAATTGGCAAATTGATTTGGTGAGTGCATTTTTCCTTCACATTGGAGAATGTATATATATATACACATATATAATATATTCAGAATTTGACGCGGAATTTATTGCAAGCGAACTATATTTATATAGTGCTTGTTGTGATGATAGTGTGGAGGTACGACTATACTGAGAGATACATAACGTTCTTTAGAAACAAAATCTACTCTCCTGACTACTAACATCCCCATGTCGCTCGAAATTTTCTGCAATCATATTTTCTAAAGACATCTGACGCATAAAGACTAGAAACCGACAAAACACGCAAAGACTAGCCGTCGCGTGCGGTAATTCAATCCTGGTACAAACCTCGGGAATGTCAAAAAATAAGGACAATTTATATATAATTGCCATTTTTCCATCTCGGTAAGCCCTCGTTTCGAGAATTGGATTGTCGCAAGTGTGCCAAGACTACTAAGCGTCGGATAACGCCTCCATTTTTTCAAAGATCACTAGGATGTCTCCGAAATTTGTCGACAATATCGAAACCGTAATAATTCTATTAGTATTCGCAACACATTCCATAAAGACATTCTCAAGTTACGCTTAACATTTCCACTTGGACTGGACTTCCAAATTCAAAATTTACACTCCAAAACGCCTAGCCTAACGAAAAACTTTCTAGCGGGATAAGGCCCGACCCTTTATCATCCCCGAAGCCTATACATACTCCTATTCTAATATAACCCTCAAATTTTAATTTTTACTATCATTACTACCAAAGAAAACCGCTGTACGAAAGCGTATTTTGTATCCAATCAATCTTAAAAAATATCTTCACAGTCATCATATCTAGACTTCAATCTGTTCACAGTTTCAAAAATGCACTTCACTAAACTCCAGACAACTCTTTATGCCGGCGTTTTGTGTGCTGGAACTTGCGCTGCTGTTGGTACAAAAGGGACGGGCGTTATATTATTTGTTTGTGGAAAATTGGTTATATGGATGCTGTATTGACAAAATACCAACAAAAAGGTACTCACAAGGACAAAAAATGGTAAGAAATCAGTAGCAATTAGTATACACTGGCTACCCGTATTGACAGGTAGAGACTGAATCATGTTCGATGTTGTATTTTAAAACTCAGTGAATTAATCCTGGCCGTTGCTGTTACTGAGAAGGTTGAATTTCCAGTCTCGAGGCTATGAATTTCCATCGAAATAATATTGATAGTCTCTTTGAAAAAAAAAAACAACATTATAAATAGCACTTGTACTCAGGTGTTCATACATCCAGAATGCAAATCGCCAATATTGGAACCGCTGTCTCTCTTTATATTCCGAGAACTGGACCTAGGTGAAGTGGCACAAATATTGCCACGTACATGCGTCGACTGCTACAGCAGAGACTTTGGAACTTTGATTTGGAATTTGTTGACTCTTCTCCCGAGTCCCGAAAAGATACAAGACACACCCCATAGCACTAAAACTCTCACGTATTACACGTCGTCGAAGTCCTCATTGAATGACCAAGATTTCTCGCTTCAAAAACTTATATTGTTCGAAAATATATTGAAATACAACCTCCACCTAAAACCAAACACGAAAAATTAATTTTTATAATAATTATTCAACTCTATTAGGTTTCTCTTTTACGTAATGATTACATCTATACTCAAAGCGGCTATAATACAAAGAAACAAACTGGTGGAAATATTATACAGCTCGCCGATCATAGAATCTGTCTCACGGCGTAATGTTGTCAAAAACATGGATAGCCCGGATGATAAACCGACTAAACTGGGAACTGCTTGGATCGACGACAGGAGGAGGAGGAGTGTCATCCTCAACCTGATTGGACCCACCGGTTGACCCCCAAAAGTTCACACCTGGTCGCTCGCAGCTAAAAGCGATATTCCAATATCCATCGAAACATTCATTCCAGCTGAAGTCCGCCCAAGCTGGCCCCTCGTACCACCACCCCACGGACCTCGGCTCATCCTCTCGAGTGCGATAGGGTAGAGCGTCCTGGCTGGTGTTCTCGATAAAGCCCTCCCTTTCGGTCCAAAATTGTACCTTGTTGCCTTCTACTTCCTGTCCAACGTACCTGACTACCCCGAACGTAGGATCAGCTACTAGGTTAAAATCCCACATTTGCATCATATCTGCTTGATTCCTGGATAGGGGTTGGATAGTAACACCCGCGACTCGGTTGTTGAGAATGTTGTCGAGGTTGTTGCATTGGTCTGTTAGACCGGCTTGAAGCTCGGAGAACGGGAGCTCCTTCTTTTCGTCCATAGGATCGCAGTCGATCTTGTTGGGCTTGTCGTTTCTGTTTGCGAGACGTTTGGCTCGGGCTTTGGTGTATTCGAGATACTTGTTTTGGGCGTATTTTTGTCGTTCGGCGGTCACGTTTGCGGGAACTTCGTAGAGTAAAGGACGCGGTTTAACCCCAGGCGGCATGGCTTTGGGGGCTCCAGAGCCCGGATTATATTTCGCGGGAGGTCCGTGATATTTAGACGGATGGCCACGATACTTGAGCTTGGAAGGGGTCGGGCTACCGTTGGTAGTAATGGCCAGATATGCTGTTAATACAGCCATGATAGAACGTGTGAACTTCATTTTAGAATAGAGTAATTTATAAATATAAGCTTCTTTGAATTAGAATATTAAAAGATAGAAAGAGTTTCGATGAAAAGAATGAATTGTTTGTGAACTGAAAGATGTAAACTGATGAGTATTGACGAAGACATGAAAGATTAGGCAGAGCATACAACGCTTTTATATATAGAAATTTCTTCCAACAGTACGCCGTTGTGATGTAGCTATGCAGTCAGATCTCTAGCACTGTGCATTTGAAATTCTCACGATCATACATTACAAGACTTTTGCCTTCTGCTTTGAAAGCATTGTTAGATTTTAGCTCATTTTCACACCGAAATTATGCAATCACGGTCCCTATAGCGGATAAGCTAATCATCAGATCTAGCAAGCGCTATCTTCAAAGTAATTTAGTGACTGTATTTGTAAAAAGGATGATGAGTGAACATGTTTCAACACCTTTGTCGCTGCAGGTACCAATCTTGGCGCTCGTGGCTTTGCGCCCAACAAAACGGAGGCTGACCGCTTGGCGGACTTATAAGCGATTAGCGGGCCCGAAACGTGTAGACAAAGGCTGATTGCGTCTCCTGTCTGTAAGGGAGGTCTTAATGCTGTCAGAGTTTGAATATCAAAAAGAAATCAGGAGCCTGGTTTGGTCGTTTTGGGGATGCAGCTTATGAAATTCGATCCATTCGGTTTGATATCGATTTTCGGGCCCACATTGTAACTTAAAACTTATTATTAGATTTTGAGGTCTTCAAGATTTCTCGAATTAAGTGCGGAATGCACTAGAATGCAGCCGGGCTCTCATAATCGTCATTGCAAGCATTAAAATATAAATTCAGCTAGAAATAGGAACCGTCGGTGTTGTTGCCAGCGAGTGCGGTGTATTGTGGGGCTCCGACAGTCTTAGTTGGATTCATGATGTCAACAGCTGGCTGTGGATATCCAGTTACGTACAACAGAACAGTCGCCCCAAATACACTTCGCACCGTTTCACACGTATGCGACCAAGATACATCGCGGTCAATATACTGCAGTAATTGTGAAGAGAGAGATAATCTATTTTTAATGTCGGATCTGGAAGAATCGAAAGGATGGCATGTGAAGAGACATTGTTATGTGCACCTTCTCTCAAGTATTTCCTCTTTTGTTCTCGGTTGGCTTAGCTCCGAAACCCGCCGGCTTTACCGATCTCGGTAACAGCTTTACCCGTTTCGTCCGCCTTGTTTGGAAGCCATTCCGTGCTAGGATTTCTCAGCTTTGAGAATTCCACAAACACAACGCATATGAAAAGAATCCTGTAGAGATCCTGCAGAGATCCTTGTCTGGTACGTACCCGTCGACAGAGATCCTACGGCCGTCCGCCACCAAAACGGTTCGCCTTGCAACGTCTTCAGGTGATTAGCCTCGTTTAGGTATAGTATAGTAGTACAGCTATCGACATCGATATAAATACAGAGTAAATTTTCTGTCTAAAGTTTCCTTTGACTTGAACAGTAAGCTACTGGATTGAGTTCTATCTTCTACTTGATATCCAAGAGTCTCCCCAAGTATATACCATCAATTATTTCGAGCTAGCTAGTAGTACAACTCTATTATCTACTTTAGCCCGGCCCTACCATTCATTGTCCAATAAAACTTGTTAAGAATCAGAACTTGCCGACAACAAAACCAAGACCCATCGTCTTCCTGATCGGACAACACCTTCAAATCAATTTTACGATACAACACTACCCTTAAAATGTAAGATCTCATATCTATTTTTAATATAGATGAATATTTTACTAATGATTCAAACTTATAAAGGACACCATACGAAGTTGAAAATCGCAGCGGCAAAGCCATGGATATTGATATCGGAGGCAAAGTACGACATGTACCACACAATACCCGCTACTACTGGTACGCTAGTGCGAAATTCGAGCAACTCTACATTTACCCAAACGGTCCCAGTAAGCCTATCGGCCAAGTGATCGTTCCTGGGCGCTACGCTATCAGAAAGCGCAAGAATGGTGGTGGTTACTATATCGAGTAATCTGGGTTATAGGGGATGAATCGCTTGTTTCAGGAGTTTTTTAGGGGAGAATACATGTACCGTAGCGGAGCATCAAACAATAATGGCGTAATATGGGTATCGAATTACAAAGGTCTAATATTTGAATAAGTTTCACGAAGTTTCTGTGATTAGAACAGTGCTTTCCACAAATTTCCCACATATGATTAAAGAAGTCCCTCGCATTCGCTGCTCTAAGACTTCGGTAGTCATTATAGGTTATCATTCCTTGCGAGGACCGCCGAGACCAATGAACAAAAACTTTTCCCAAAAAAAGAGATTGGTCAGGGTATGATCCGAACACATGCCCTCAGGCCAGACACACCAGTGTATGGCCGCCGCCCGCAGCCCAGCCGGGAGTCCACCCCCCGGCCGACGACAGCCGGCGCTATGTATCATCCTTCAAGTGCTCTAACCACTGAGCTACCTGACCCTTTTCTTTGCTAGTATGTTAGTTGAAATCACCGGATATATATTGCAAAATAGTATGAGATGGTATAGTGCGGAGATAGAGGTATACACATCTCATTCAAGTATCTATTGCTATCCCCGTTCAACCAGACGTAGCTAGGAGACAATTATATCCGAGAAAGCATATATCCCGTCACTCTATGAGTCCCATTTACCAGTTAGTCCTACAATCGAAGTATAGCGATTTCAAACCATGTTTGTCTGTAGAGACCGTTATATTGAACCATCGACCAATATACTAGAAAAGAATACCATACAGTCTATCAAGGCAAAGGTCCAACATATATAGCCATCGGTACCGATTGTACTGCGTTGCAAGGAGGGTTTGCCGAGACTACGCTGCTTGCACGCGCTTAATTCAGTAGACTCCCGTTCTCAACCCTTTCCCTTCCCCGTTCGGTCGCTTCCTTTAAGCCTACTAATATAAACATCTCTCACCTTCTTTCTCCCGTCGTCAAAGTTTTTCATTATATAAGCTCCGATACAACCCTCAACCGTATCTAAAAATATATCTACGCTGTCGAAAAACTTCTTCTTCTTTCTTCATTCTTATCAAATACCGTAACAAATTCCTACTCGACAATGAATCCCGAATCATCAACTGGACCGCATCGCCGTCGGCAAGGAAGAGTCGAGTCACGTCGTGGAAAACACAGATTTTCCGTCCTCAACATTCGTTGCGGAGAATCCATACAGATCCCAGAAGCACAAATGTCCTTCAATTGTAATGATGACGTAACCTGTCTAGAGATCAGGTATGGTAGTGATACGACCAATCGACGAGCCGTCATCTTGCTTGGAGCTCTAGTTCGTCAGCTAGACACAAACGGTCAGTACACGAATATCAAAGAAATCACTCATGCCTAACAAAATATCTTACGTGCTACAGGAACCATCGGGGTGACCCCACGAGGCGTTGCGCACCATAAACTTCAAGAATACCGCGATACTATCAGCCACTCAACTCTCACCTATGAGCATGAGAACCTATCAGAACTGCCCTTCAAGGTGTCTTCTATCTATTCGCTCTATCATGAATGGGTTATAACGCTGAAATCTCCGATAACCCTATTTTATCTTAAACTTCACACTGATAAAGGAGGATGGGTCTGTCGGCTTATGAGACAGTATTTATACTCACCTCCGCCAGTTGAAGACACAGTTACTTTTGAGGAACCACAAATCACCAGCGGTCCAGTTCAACTGTTTAGGTTGGACCTCCCCGAAAGAAAGTTGGGTGAGGAAGAGATGGCAACATTCCGAGACTGGTGCTTAATGACAAAGGAAGACACGCAAGGTTTAATCGTTCCCGTTCCCCGACACGTAATAGGGTAGTAGAATGATAATAACCTCTAAGACCAAGGGACCTCTCTCACGAGGGACCTTGCCATCGAGGAAAATCAGGCTCAGTCGCTACCTCAGACTGAATTGCGGGAAGGTGACTGACAAGGCTTTTGCCAAAAGAATTTGAATTTCCTATCCTCTAAGACCCTTGAAGCTCTTATCGATAGCAATATAATATCGAATTTGAGGTCTTTAAATTTATAGCGTAAAGAAAGCAGCGAACGAGTGCCGCTTTCTGGTTATTGTTGAATAGTTTTTATCAACGAAAGTTTTTAGGGATTATTTTGAGAACCAGGTGCGACGTGCCACATGCGGTGATCTATACATGTGGAGATCGGTTTCAGTCGTATACAAGATATGACGTTACCTTAAAATACTCCTATTTATCACATTTTCTTCTATTCCCCTCTGGCGCCTTAGTTCTGGGTCACGTACACCTACATAGACCTCCTTATCTTCGCCCAACCTTTTAGTTGCAAATTAAATCCAGGAATTCTTACATACCCAAGATTCTCCCTCCTTGGTACTCCTAATTACACAGCTCCCATTAGCACTTTATATCATCGGGGCCACAATAAAGCTGCAATTAATCCTGCGAAAAAATACATCCTGTCTTCAAATAAATAGCGATATCACTATTATTCTGCACTTTAGCCATGAATTTCGAATCATCAACCGGACTGTGTCGCCCCGAAGATAACTTTCTAGTAGCTGGAACGAGGATAGCTCCCATCTCGGATGTAGAATTCGCAAACCTTCCACAACTTCCCGAAGTTCAGCTGTACGCTATTACCGATAACAGTCAATTTAAAGATATATTCCCTCATCTAGAAATTCGATACGGTGACGATGCAACCGGGAAACGAGCTTTGAGATTATATAACGCATTCATTCGCCAATTGGACAACAATGACGATCGTGGTCAGTACTTTAAAGATGCGAGATAGTTTAAGATATATTCCAAGATAACAGCTAACACTTTGTTGGTGTGTAGGTAAAATCGGGGTAACGCCAAAATCAATAACCCATCATCGAGTTTCCCACATCACCCTCGAGAATCGCGATTTTGAGAAATACGAAGAGGAACCCATTTCTGAATCGCCGATCGGTATCCTTGATATAAAAGAACTGCTCTGCGAATGGGAAATAACGACAAGCCAAGAGAGTGTTGTTCAACTGAAATTTCTTGGCGACGAGAGTAACGGATGGACGTTCAGGCTTTTTCGTGAATACGCTTTCCACCCACCACCAGTTGGAGATTTCTTCTTAGATTTTGAATATCCGCTGGTAACTGATGGATCGCTTCGTTTATTCAGATTGATCTCGTCGGGAGAGACGTTATGTGGGGATGACATGGGGAAATTTCGGGATTGGTGTTTAATGACAAATGAGAACAGTGTTGGATGGAAGATTCCGGTCCCAAATGAGTATATTAATTCGCATACTGTATTAGAAGAGGAACTTGAGATGGCTAAAGAGCTATGGCCTGCATTTTGGATGGACCATCCAGAGGAGGGCGGGCCTCCCGATCGCTCCGAATCGTGAGGTGTTAGAACTTGAACTTGAAAGGTGTATGCTCTTGTGTTAGCTTTGGTATAATTGAATCGATGCGAGTCGGGGCTACCATGAGTTGACAATATCGTTCTAAAGTATGCAATATCGAAGACGTAAAGCATAATCCTCGGTCTTTTATATAAGATGGCTTTCGGTTATGGAATATCATCAACAAAGGCTTTTTGCGACCAGGTAGAGGAAGAAGTTATGTCGCGAGTGTGAAGGGCCTATAATGAAATAGGATATAAAAACACAACTAAGACCGTAGCCTTAACTTGAGACTAGTGTATTTGCAAAAGGATTTTCAATTAGTAAGTGGTCGAAATAGCAAAATCGATGCCTAAAAAGACCCCTATAACTCCTATGGTATCAACTTTACCCTTTTAATTTTGTAATGCAGCTAGGTTTTGGCGAAATATCTACTAAAAATTTGATACATATATTTACTATTTTCAAATATTCTGGAATTAACACGTGGACGAGTTCGATGTAATTCTATACAGGGTCCCCATAAACGAAAATCAAGCTTGTCCAATGAATAATGTTTCATCCGATAACAGGTTTTCATCGTGATAGAGAATTTTTATCTCAATAAAGAGTTTAGCTGCAATAGAAAGGTAATTGTCACCATAAAGGGTTTCCGTCCTAATTGAAGGTTTTTTCCTAGCAGAGGCCCCCCATCCCTGACGTAGTAAGCCTTTTATTGGACGGAACTGTTTTTTTCCTCGATGAATAGCCGTGATGAATAATCGAAACCTCGGCAGGCATATATATCCAAATATATATGAATATAAATTGGTAAGTCTAACTATTAGGTCTGTATGGAATCCTTATAGGATTTACAACTTGCTTATACAGGTATATATGTGCATCCTGTAGAACCTCCGATTCTCGAACAGATTTGCCTACACGAAGTGGCTGTGTAACAAGATGAGCAACTAGATGTACAGCTAGACCACCAACTATAAGCGGTGCTAGACCACCCAACAGAACCAGCAGAACAACTAGACCACCAGCTATAAGCAGAGCTGGACCATCCAACAGAACCGGTGGAGCAACTGGACCACCAGCTATAAGCGGTGCTAGACCAATTTGTAGCCTCCGCAGAGTAGGCAGTAACTCGACTAGCTTCGGACGCGGAGCCAATAGAGTAAGCGGAAGCTAGACTAGCCGCGGAGGTATAAGAAGCATAATAAGCAGAAGCTCGACTAGCCTCAGAAGCAGCGCTGCTAGAATAAATAGAAGCTTGACTGGCTTCGGAAGTATAAGAGGCGGCATAGGCAGAAGCCTGGCTAGCTTCAGAAACGGAACCGATAGAGCAAGACGAAGCCCGACCAGCTTCGGAAGCGGAACCGAGAGAATAAGTGGTTGCAGCACTCGAATAACTAGTTGCTACATTCCGGCAAGGGTTGGTTGTGTGCGAGGATAGATCGCAACAAGCTGGAATAGGGGCTGTGAGGCATCGACACCCGGGATTTGGGAGACCTAAGATATCTTCGGATCAGCACTAAGAATCTGACGAAAGCCTAATTGGAGTTTAACATACCGCCGGGTTGACAAGTTTGCGCAGAGGCAAAAGATAATATAGCTACTAGAGCATTTAATGAAATAACAATATTTGGGAATAACATGGCTTTTGAAGAGACTAAATATTGGGTTTTGGGAATAGAAATGATTCGCCTTGGTTTTGAGTTTTGGTGCGGAGTTGTTAATGACTGCGGTAGATGTTCCACCGGTAGATGTTCGACGTCTTATATATAGCTTATAATTTTTCGACTTGCGGTGACTTCTAAAGCGGAATATAGCGATGCTATGGTAACTAGACTAAGGTAACGAACCTAGATTCTCCCAGCACAACAATCTCTCAGCGGAATTTGGTAGATATCGCTTTGGGGACAGAACCCTTCACTTGAACAATCGGAACCTATCCTTCCCGCGCCACCAAAGGTCATCAGCTCGTATTTCTTGTAGGTGGAGATTTTACGGAAGGCCGATAGCAGAGTTTATCCATCCATCCAAGTTACCGGGATAGATAAGCAGATTCAGCTTAGAATGGGCCTCCACCTCCGTATCTCATCGCAGTATTGTGCAACGAAATTGTGGACTACACATCCTGTCATGACGTCAGTTGCAAATTAAATTTCCTTGTGCTTCCGTAATTTTTAGGGTAACATCTTCAATCATATCGATGGCGATATATATATCAACAGTCGTTTTGGAGGATTGTGTTGCAGTCTCAGCTCGGGTAATCCGGTAAACCTTGTACGATGGTCGCAGTCGGAAGGGCCTTGTATGTGCCGCATGAGCTAAATTCGCAGTCGGAAGGGCCTTGTATGTGCCGCATGAGCTAAATTCGCAGTCGGAAGGGCTTGCATGGGCCATGAGACACCAAAACATAAACGAGGCCCTGGCTGATGGTATGTCACTCTTATTTGCTACCTTAACGTCATGCACATGTTCCGAATAGAGACGGATATTTACTGTCCAATAACATCGAGTATCGAGACGGCTAGAGGCCACGAGATATGACTTTTATGCACATTTAACCCCTGGTAGTCGGGCACGGCACGTACCGCTGCTGCGTTATCGCAAGTCCACAGTAATGGCCTCATCGCCCTTCATCCGCGGAGAGTATTCGGCGATGCTTGTCACGCGGGAATTGTCTTTACAGTCGATTAAAACGCCTGCCGGAAGAGACAAAGCTGAGTGATTGGGTTGGAGCTGAAATTGCGCTAAAAATTGAATTTTCTTTTTAGAGACAATCTGAAGAACCAGCGATTACTGATAGTGTTCAACAAATAACCGAGTCGTGCATATCGTACCATAGTGAATTTATGGTCTTGGTATGCTCTCAAAGTTCAATGCCGTTTGTATTTAAAGTATTTATATGACGCAGAAATACCAAGTGAACTTAGTATTAATTCAAACTCAAACCAATTCTACCAACATACGAGAAAGGTATTTTACTTTAAAATATTGAAACCAAAATGAAGCTTCTCAAAACTCCTTCCACAATTCATGTCCTGTTTATTTCCTCCCTACTAGCCTTGGGTATGGCTCAAGGCAACGATGATCGTAAGTAAAGAATCTGACAAGTGAAAGTTACTTTCTATCTTTTATGCTTCATGGATTTATTATTTAAAGAGTCTAAGTCTTACTGACCTTGGGATACGTTTAGCCCAGGTTCCTCTCAATAATGGCCCAAGCAACGACCCGACAGGAGTACCATTGAGCACCTCTTTGCCTGGCGTTGATGCCGCGGTGGTTACATCGTGTGCTTCTCAAGCCGCCCAGCAATATACGACGGAACTACATCTACAATGTCCTTCGGGGGTCCCATGTGCATGGAATTGCACGAAAGAAATTGTCCAACAGCCCAAGTATATAACTAAAACTGTAACTGAGATAACGACCATTGTTAAAGTAAGTTGGCTAGCCGATCTTCGGTTAATCTTCAAAACGTTTCCATACTTACACCTTATGCATAGCCGGTTGTTATTACTACAACTTTGACTACCACCGAATGGTCAACAGTATATGCAGCAAGTTGCACAAGCTATAACGAGATTATCATCAATAGCAAGGATATCGAGATTACAACCACAGTATATATCACTAGCGAAGTCTCATCTACAACATATGTTACGGAATACGCCAAGGTTATCGCGACTATGACCGCGCTTTGCGATCCGGTCAACCAAGGATCCCCAGATAACCAAGGTCAACCTCAGGTGAACCCTACAAGCAGCCAAACAGTGGTTCGCTATGATATTTCTCCCACAAAAGCTGCAGAGGTCGCGTTCTCGGGACTGGTTCCGGTACCTGCAGTCGAGCCTGAACCAATATGGGGCAGTAAATCGAAAGAAAGACCAGAGTGTGAGACTCACAATCTCTTCGGATATCAAATGCTATTTAGTGGGGACGGAAATGTAAGTCATAAGAGAATATCGAGCAAGGTGTGTGTGGCTAAATACTAACAATACCTTATCGTATTGAACAGACTACCGATGTCCCTATTTCCGAATATCAAGGTAACACGTTATTGGGATACTCGTTGGGTTTCCCCAACAACATATGGTCATTCACCACCATTCCTCACGAGCTTTACAACTCAAATCGCACCGTTATGAAGTTTTCTAGCGGATCTCATCCTTCGATAAACAACATTAGAACGGAACCAAATGCGGCTGCATGGCTCTACTCCCTGACGATAATCCCTGTTGATATTAAAAAATATACGGAAGGATCCACGCTAAGCTTACAGCTCGGGCAAATCGGTGATAGCGGAAACAAAGTTTTTGAACTTCCTGTTCCACCCGCGGATGTGGTGGTTTACAATATTGATCTAGGTGGAATCCGGGTGAAAGAAGGTGATCACGTGGATATTCTGCTTCCTGGATACGATGGCCTCGATTACGGATTGTTTTACCTTGCGGACCTTGTCACTTGCTCGATGTAGGCATCGAAATTGTTGTTCCACGCCGCTATGCCAGAGAAAATATAAGCGTTACGTGTATATACAGATAATAAGCATATGTGATAGTAAGAGCGGTGGGATAAAACCTTTTAACTGCGTTTTGATGAGCTATCTGTTGCGTTATATCGTATAAGGTGCACAGCCGGGTCCACGCCTTCCGTACTTGTAGCTGTTCTTTCCCGGTATTTCTGATGATATCTTGATATTCCGATGCTACCTTGATACAAACACTCAGAATTTTTTATTACAGTATCTCTTAATAGATGTTAATAAGCTCTAACCGTAAGCTTAATTTTCCCTTAATCCTTCTCTGGCCACGGCTTTAATCTGCAACCTCCAAAATTCCTGCTGAATGGTGACCTCGCTCCAGCTTCAGTGGTGGCCCCTCAGGCTTAGACTTGAGCAAAATCATCAAACACCGCCTATCAAAAGCACCACTTCTTGTCAAATTGGCTTCAACCTTTCGAAAATCTAATGATCACTAATAGATAAATCCAATAATTAATTTTTTATTTATATACCTTTTTTAACAAATTTGAGGGCATCTTTAATATTGTTTAAGGGTTGCGAACTGAGCAACATCTCAATTCACGTTTCACGCCAATCATTTTAAGGGTATCATATTCACTAGAGCTTCCGGTGGTCGTGGTAATAAGGCGTTTATATATATAAGGGATAAAATTTTGGAGATACCTTTTTTAAATTTCCATTTAAAAAGCTGTAGACTATAAATATGCCAAAAGATATATTTGTTTTCTATAATAAACAAGCAGCTTCTAGCCAAGGTGTGATACTTAGATTATCGATTACCTTGGTCTCTGTCCCTGTCCCTGTCCTTGTCCTTGTCCCTGTCCTTGGTTTGAACACCCCCACCCAATATGATTACACCAGAGCTCCTGACCTTTAGCAATGATGGACGCACCGATTGCTCCAAGAGCACCATTTTTAATAGTAGTTCCCGCACCACCGCCGCCCCCGTTCCTATTCCTACCCCCGTTACCCCTGTAATTCCCACGATAACCACCACCAGGACTAGGACGGAAAGCTCTTTTATCTATAGTTTGTATTTGACCTGATTCGTGATTATAACCTCCTAATTTTGCCATATGAACAGGTGGAGCACCGTTTCCGTCAATTAAAACTACCATCTCTGGACCCTCATTTTTCATTTGTACATCGTGAGTATTCTCAGGAATCAAATTTCCAGCCAGATGAGCAAGATTTTCTTGAGAAATCTTTTGGATAAATCCAGGGGCGACGTCAGTGTTCTCTAGCAAAACTGCCGGAGCTGCATAAGTAACCGAGGTAATCTCAGAGAAGAGGACCAAAGTAGAGGCGCAAGTAATGAATTTCATTGTGAAAGTTTGCTGAACGGCTTTGTAGCTTGGAGGGGTTATCAGTAAATTATAATGGTGTGTATGTTATAGAAATATTGTTAGAATTCGTAAGTTTCGTTATCGAAGTTAAAAGACCAGCTTTTGAAGTTTTAAGAAAAAATATTAATTTATTATTATGGACCAGCCACAAAGGAGTATATGAGTTCGGGATTGCTATTGAGATGTGTTTGATGATGTTAAAAAAATATCAAATTAGAACGAGGATTTTACGACCTTTAAATATTCAGAGAGTTCCGTCCATTTAGTATTAAGACCGTGTTAAATTGATTGGAAGCTCGCCAACTGATCATTCAATTTGAATAAATTCCTAAATATTCGGTATAGCTATACGAGTTTTGTTGCGTTGAGATTTTTCAGGAATCCTTCCTTTATGCCCTCCCGCCTATAGGATATTCTTACTCTTTCTAATATTTTATGAGCATGGGAGCTATGGTATTGCAAAGATCGCATTTATTCCTCGGAGTCTGACAAGATTTGGCTTGGATACGTGCCACCACCACAGGAAACAGATGCATATTTTTGATGCGAAACGTTTTTGCTGCCACCAACAAATGGGTGGCGCCAAAGTGGCTACCAAATTAACGCTCGCTAATCAAATTGACCGTATTAACCTGCAAATTACTCCCAGCACTCAAATCCTATTTAAAATCTAGCGTGTTCCAGAAACCAGCAGAACACGCCAGTGTGCAACGTTACGCTTCCAGCAAAGCTCGCTAAAGAAGATTCAAGAATGTATTAATATGTTTACTTCACAAGACACCCACCGTTGCGAGACATTTTTTGTTACCTAAGCTCGCAAGCCAGATCTACTAACCCTTTTGGGCCGACACAACCCAAACTCAATCCTAGAGAATCTTCCAGGTTCTGCTTCGTTTTCTAGAATCCTCTAATAGTATTCCTGCACCACGTTTTATAGAGTCTAAAAACGAGACCAGTTTTATATATCAATATTTTTCTCGACGTTAGTTTGGTTATGGGATCGTTTATTGGAGGTATTCTTATTCAAAATTACAAACTTGGATACCAGATTAAGCTTCAGCGATATTAGGAAGAATCGATATGGATTGTTGGTGGTATACCCAGGAGTATTATTGCTCATACCCGTGGCAATATTGATAATACTATCCACTCAGAGTGTCGTGCGAACAAAAATGAATACAAGAAGGAATCAACTAAGTTTCTTCTTCGTTTTAGTCCCGATTCGTATTTTGCCTTTTCGGTGCCTCACCTTGAAGTCCTACTGTTTTCAACACAACACAACTCCTGACTGGCACATTATATATCTTGTGTGAAAGCTAACGCAACGCTCTAAGCCTGGCACCCAGCGAGACCAGTGAAAGCCCTCGATAAGGGGAAGCTTTAGCTGGTCGCGGCTATATGTATTTACATATGCTAATGCTAAAATTTAGATAGTCGTCTAGAAATCTCGAAACCTAGGCGTGCCGGACGCGTCGCAACATCTATATATACAAGCCTGCATACCCAGCAAATTCTTCGGCCATTCTCGAAACCGCGGAGGATTCTAGAATGGAGATTCTGGTGCATACGTGCACAAAGCGTCTTGGTTCATTTTACCAAACTGAGTATTCGAAAAAGACCTATAGGATTGCGCCATCGCAAATTGTAGTTGGCAATATCTAGATTCATATTATCAGGATTAGGGTTTCTCTAGACCCACTTTCGATTTTTTTGAATTGGAAGTGCGAGGTTAAAAGCTAAGAGACCTGACACTTGGTATAAGCATTAGTCGGCTGGTTTTATAGCAAAACATATAGGCTTTAGAAATTAGGGCAAAAATCGTTTCGTATAGTATTCCAGCAAAAAAAAAGACTTGGAGAGATTCAGGGTTGATTTTGGATTCATTTAGAGGATTTATGCATCATGGTTCAGGCCATGAAAGAGTTCCCTTGTTTAGTCTAAGTGCGAGCACTATTAGATTTATATTGTAGATCAGCGAAGGCTTAAGTCTCTCTTAGACATTCTTCTAATCTAGGTGTAAAAAGTCTCAGTCAATCGGCCCGACGCCCCGCAGATAGTTAGCACGAGTCTGTCGCCGCGGACCTCCAGTTTCGTTCAGCATCCTTTGAGGACAGCGGCTCTGTCATCTGCTCACCCCGTGACTCCACATGCTTTACCAGAATTTGAGACGTCGGGAATATGCAACATTGCAGCCTTTTTTTCGGTGGAGCGTTCGGGCTGACACGCACGTTACAGATAAATATAGTATCTTGCAGACCATGGATAACGATGGCTTACCTGCCGGCAGCCTCGACGAACGACTAACTTGCAGGCAGCAGCTTCCGACTGCGCAGCCAGCTCCATAAACTAGAACCGCTATCTATCTCACAGAAATTTCGAATTCAAGACTGCGACAAATTGCCAAATTTAACCCTTATTGACTACTATTACACTATCGCAATTTTCAACTCGTTTGATTAGCGGTAATTGTTGGTTGCCTTGGAATGCTTCGAAGCGGTGCGGAGCGAGCAAGCATCACGAGATCTTTAGTTGGCTTGGAGAGACGCTTCAGTTTCGTTACATGTACACTCAAGTTTCGACATCGTGACGGTGCTGTTGATGGAACACTTTTACGGCTAGTTAGAGGAACAAGGTATCTCGCGAGTGTAAAGAGCCTATACGTTGATAACTAAAGAAATACAGAGAACGTGGATCAATTATAGCTCTAGCCTCCGAAGTTCGAATGACAGAAGATAACAATCTCATATTATTTTGGGAGCCTTGATCATCCGTGGTTTTTAACGAGTAAAGTTGAACCCGTTGTACGCTTATAATCCCCTTACCAAAACACCCTACAGAATAATACTGTAAGACGCAATGTCATATTATGTTATGTAGGGAATAGATAAAAGATAGTCCCAGACCAAGTACTCCTATTAGGGCGACAGTTTGGTGATAAAGCAAGGATTGGTTTAGATGATTGAGGTCTCTAAATTCTATTAATTATCGTCGTGGAATAGGCCATACACTTTGCTTCGATTTCCATCTCATATCTATAAAAATCATTTGGGTAGTACTATTACACCATTGGACGGAGGGTCAGTCAAGTTGCGATATATTCAACAGTAAAGAGGTACTACAAACGAATTCTTTTTAGAATTACAAGGTGGAGCGGCCAATTAAAGGGTATCCGACTTTAGAGAGAAGTCCAAGTCAAGGATACTGATGTAGTCTTCACAGAACAGAAGGGACACTCAGGTCGGGGTTTACTATAGGAGCGGGGTAGTATAAGTGTGTATCTTCCTCTATAGTTTGCATAGAAGCCAGGCTCCTGAGTGGCTGGAGCTTGCCTGTCTTGTGTAACACACAAAAAACGACGGGCTGCATGTTCCAGTTCTCGGGACGTAAATTAGATTAATTAGATTTTCGGCTTGAATGATTAACCGGCACATTTAGCCTCATGTATGTTACTATTATACACTACATCTGTAATTACATCTATAAAAAGGTTACAGTGACGAAACAGGTAAGATTACAACGTTATCCCATCAACAAGTTTAAGACGAACGTGAAGACCCAGCGTTAGAGTAAGACGACCATTAGAATCAATCAACATAACTGTCTAAATCCTTCTAACAGGGATTCCTTTGCCTAAGAACCTTTCGTACTCAAAACACATTCACGCAACATTGACCCAATGAAATGGCTACGACTGCCTCTGACTATCCTTTGGCTTATCTTCGTCTAGGCAGACACTAAGCTCTGTCTAGTAAGTGATTAAAATAACGCTCAAATATCACCACAGCTATCTAGCCCACATTGAGAATGGTAGATTGATATGATACCCTAGGCGAACACTGAATTTATTCTCTGTGAAACCTTTGATTTACAAATCGAGTGAAATTTAGGTTCATCATCCTACAGTGGATGTGACAGGAGATAGTCTAGACTAGGGCCCAGGCTATTGGAAGTACCGATCTGAAAATCACTGGTATATCCTCCCAAGCATTCTGAACTTGCTCTTTGATATACTCTGGCATATTATCCCAATCCGATCCTCCCGTTTCTGGTTCTGGTTCTGGTTCTGGCTCTGGTTCTGGTTCTGGTTCTGGTTCTGCTGTCTTAGGTGGCGCGGCCGCATACGCAGTTACCTTTGGCTGGGTACCAGTGGGCATATACCCGCGAGGGTCATGTCCGTAGTGGCCTGAGGTAGGGTATCCTGAGGGTGGGTATCCTGAGGGTGGGTATCCTGAGGGCGGGTATCCTGAGGGCGGGTATCCTGAGGGTGGGTACCCACCACCCCAGCCACCCGCGCCCGAACTCCCACCATAGGCCTTGTTATTGGCGTCCGGACTAGCTTTAGAAGACGCTTTGTCCACGCGAATAATTCGTCCGTCAAACCTAGAAGACATTAATTCCTTTAGTAAAAATTCAATGAAAGTCCGGAGACTCTCTTAGCCTAAACTTTAAGAAACTCACTCCGTGTTATTCATGGCGGAAATTGCAGTATTAGCATGCTCTTCATTTGAGAACCTAACGAAACCAAAACCTCGGGATCGGCCAGTGTCTCGGTCTTTAACAACAACCTATATACGCCGAACAATCCATCGAGTTATTTAGTGAGTTTTCAATTGATTTGAAATTCATTTTGCCCATTGTTTGGGCGCAGTTGGGTGACCATACCGCTTCCTCCACTGGTCCGAACTCCTCGAACCTCAATCTCAGTGTCTGATCATCTGTATGCCAGGCGAGACCGCTACCGTGTATAGTGAGATAATATTTAGTTTATATAATTAAAAACTGTAAATGACAAACAATACGCTTCGTAGCCAAAATTTTCTTGGGTACAGCTAGATAGAAGATTAGATTTTTGACTTACCCGACAAAAAGTTTTGACATGACTCAACTCCTTCAAGCTGGTTGCGACAAATTGAATGGCAAAAAGGATTCGTACCAGGGGCTGGTGTACGAGACAAAAAAGGAGGCAAGAAGCAAGTCCTTCAGAATCACGCCTGATCCTGGAGGGTCAGGCTGCGATGAAAGGTATATGGACTTGGAGACACAGAGATATCAAGGGTTATTGCCAAAGGGAATTCCTTGTGGGACGGAAGCGGGGATCAAGTCCGATTTATAATTCAAAGCGGGGTAGCACAAGAGATCATCCCGCCATTTACGACCTAGATACAGCCCAGTATTTTGAGTGGGAGGAAGTCAGCTGGCTTGTGTAACATGCAAGATGGGACGAGCTGCATATTTCGGTTATCTGGATCCGGACGAAAATCTGATCAATTAGAAGAGCATTTGAGGATTCTGAATTTCAGACCGGCAAGCGCGCTTCTTCTTATTCATGCTAGATTTTGAATTTATTTCCCTCTCCTGAGGCTACTTTGCATCCACATTCAAATCGGTGTAATGTAATACAAGGAATCCCGATACGAGTGGCACAAATGGTGGCTGTGGTGGCTATACTTAGAGAGCTTTACCCTCTCCCCACCACGGCGCCAACCCACACGGGATTCGCCAGGCTCCTAGATTTCTGAATCTGCGGATATTGACACTGCGAGACTGGGTGTTCGTTATTTGCAATAAAATAGTAATATAGTTATAAGCTTAGAGTCGTTGGTGATTGAGTATATGGGACTGACAACTCGCCAATATGGCATAAGGAATCAACCAATTGCAACCTCTGCCGATTTTGGCCAATATATGGCTAAGATATATCGTTAAATACTTAATTATCTACATATATAGCTAGCCAATATATACTATCGGAAGTTTATGATCATTTATAACCATTTAAGAATATAGAGCTAATCCTAATTAGTCATATTCGGCGGCGATACAGTAGTCCTTGAAAAACTAGTCAGGGACATCGCCAATTGACGAAGCTTAGTCACTTGAAAATACAATCGACCCTTATAACTGCAAATATTGAAGAACACCCAGTCATCATTGCCTCTAAGCAGATAGATGAACTAGGCTTCGATACCTAGAGTTCTCTCTGAATACTTGACGATGCGAAGCTCATCAATAATGGGATAAGTCCGTGCCGAACAAGAATGTAGGCAACTCCCCTGATTGGGATCCCGTCAACATTCGCTTGCAATTGCTCTCACAATCACGTTATTTTGAGCTCGTGTGCTCACAATCAGGAGTCATATTATCCGAATCACTTTCCATAGCACGAGCTGGCCGAGGAATCCGAAGAGGGCCATAAAAAATTTTTCTGTCACAGTTGACATGTCGTCTGTCAAGCTGCAGGTGGGGCGAGCTGCAGATTGCGACCAGGTTGGAACCTGGACAACGCAGGAAACCGAACTTCGGACCGAGCCTGGTACCGTCTACCTCCGCTAGAAAAATTACCCCGAAGACGCTAGCGATTAGATGCAAAAATGAAGGTATAAAATTCCGAATTCTCGATCTTAATTGAGTATTTGGAACTTCTTCTAGGCGCCGACGAGCGAGATTCGTTGGCGCATACTTGCGCTGGTCGGGAAAAAGAAATTAGGTGCAATTTGGGAACGTGGACTGCCAGCCATTGAACACGACGCGGCGGAGGGGGACGACCACATCTCATCACCAAGCACAAACTCCTTTTTGGCTCGACTCACAGACGAACGGATGGCTTCAGATATGGTAAGTGCAGACGCAGCCCAGCAAATCATGCTTGAGACAGGTTTTCACCGAATGCTGACATGGCCCGGCTCATCTCTGTTGCTCACAATATATTTAGACTCGCTGCGCAGACTGCCACGAGAGCTCGACCTCACAGTCGATGCGATCTTTTTGGCCGCCATGTCGCAGCAAGCAAGGCCAAGTCGCTGCTGGCTGGTCCTGGTCTGGGCCTCGCTGCCATTGGCCGAACCAGCCGTGTGCCCCTCTGCGATTCGCCGGCCCCATATTTACTATTCCCTTTCAGCCTGCATGCGCATTTCTTGAAGGCCTCATTGGGTGCATATCCGAGCCAATTGCACCAACATGTATGCGTTGTTCACCACTGGACAATACGGGCGGAATTCCCAGGCCAGTCGCAAGATATTTCTTGCTTCGAATGGGCAGGAAGTGGTCCACGAACGAGGACAAAATTTTCACGGGATAAGACAAGACGGTAAAAAAAATTCATGGAGGTGTGGAGACAGCGAGCTAGCGGATGCCGCAGCCTCCCTCCCTTCCTTTGCTGGTCGAATTTTGAGTAACAGGTCACCAATGTGAGATAAGCCTGACGAGTCCATCGATGGTTGGTCGGCTTCCCTTCTCACGGGCTTTATATATACGAGGTTGGCCCAGGAATGCCTTCTCGCCTTCGAGAAAAAAATCACCAAATCCACCGACCTCTTCGCTTCGCGACAGATATAAAACAAGACTTTAATTGAGCTTTTGCGAACTTTGATTCAATCCAAGTCAGGCAAATTATCACACTGCTCAATTTTGTGTTTTTCAAAGCTCTGGAAGCTTAATAACACAAAAGTCACGATGTTTCTCTGGGGGTCCAAAGCAAAACCGACCGCTGAGGTCCCACCCACACCACCAACTGCACCCTCGTCGACCGCACCCGCACCATCGCCAGCCCGACCTGTTATCTCCGCCAACAGCATCTCTGTCACATTTTCCAGCTCAGACTTTGATATCATAAAGGGTACACTAGGGAGAATAGATGAGAGGACGAAATCCGACAACCATAAGGGGCCGCGAAAGTTGAAGGGGAAAGATACCGACTATGAATATATCCAACACCTTGGCCAGGGGAGCTACGGAAATGTTTCCAAAGTTAGAAGGATAAGAGACGGGAAGGTATGGAATCGACCCAAGACATCGGGTGCGGCACGCACAAAAAGGCGAGAGCGATCTTTCGACTAACGGTTGGGACGAAATCAAATACAGGTTATGGCTTGCAAGACGATCGACTGTGCACGGAACCCCAGCCTATACGACTTCACGTGCCGAGAGGTCGACATCTGGTCAACCTTCAAGAGCGAGAAGTATATTGCTGAATACGCTCAGGACTATTCGTGGAATCCCTCCACTAAGAGCATGAGGCTGTACATGGAATACTACGAAGGTGGAGACTTGCAAAAAGTCTTGGAAACTTGCAGGGCGGAAGAAGTCGCGATCCATCCACTCATCGCAACATATTGGGCCACCGAGATTGCGCGGGGGCTGAAGAGCTGCCACGATCGAGGAGTGGTGCATAAAGATCTGAAGCCATCGAATGGTAGGCAGCGATGCTCGCACCCTTTCTCTTCGTTTACCTGAAGCTATGACTAACAAACTTCCCGAAATTACAGTCCTATTATCGATGCCATACACCTTCAACGACATGCTATGGACTGCGAGTTTGGGAGAAAACCTCACGGGTAAGTCGGCCCGAATTCATGCTCTTTCGTCGATTCTCCCTCGTGATTCGGCAACGAGAGACATTGTCTAACATTTAGCGCCGAAATAATTTAGATAAAGACAAACAACTAGCGTCCCAATTCACTCAGTGGCTGAAGACTCGAGCACCATGGTGCCATATCGCAGACTTTGGAGTCGGGAAGAATTCTAAAGGCGGTTTATCAGGCGAGTCTCCAGTCAGCTTATCTACCGAGAGCACATACGTTCCACCCGTAAGTCCGCCTTGTTTTTTTTTTGAGCCGTCCCCAAAATTCCGGTCTCCAGAATTCCGGTCCCAAATATCGTGTCCCCAATAACAAGTTCCCAAAATTATAAAGTGTGGATCACCCGCTGACCAGGACCTTGGGTTTCGAATAGGAATGCTTTGAGCCTACATCGAAGTACACTTCCAAATCGAATGTTTTCAGCCTGGGACGGATACTTTACGCCATTTGCCAGTGCGACTTTCCAAACCTCCCCATCGACGCTCCCGTCGAGGAGCTTCAACCTCTACCCGTTGAGTACCCTGAGAGACTGCGAAGCCTGATTCCAAAATGTCTAAAGCAAGAGCCCTCCGAGAGACCAACTTCGTCTGAAGTTGTGTTGGAACTTATGGAAGCCTTGATCGACTTTTATAGCGACAACCAGTTCCTCAAGCTCAGGGCGAACATTGACAGACATATCAATCCGACAAGGCCTATCTCACGGACGAGAACCCTCTCGAGTGCGTCAACCCTCGCCAACGTTTACACAGCCCTCAACGGCGTCCTTGCTGATGTCGAAAGGCCAACATCCCCTTCTCTCCTTTCCGACATTGATCCGGTCTCTCGCACCGGAACCCCCCCATCTCAAGAACCCCGCAAGACCTCTTCACCTCCATCCAAGACCATCACCCTCTCAGTCATCCAAGAACAAACAACCCCTGTACCACCACCAACCTTAGCCAAACCCACCACCAAGTCTGCCGAAGACCTTCGCGAAGAGCTCGTCAAGGCTTGGTACTCCCGCGACATCAACGCTATGGAACGTGCCCTCGTCGCCGGCGCAGACCCAAACACCGTCGCTCGTTCCTGGCCCAAGATCGGCCTGACAACCGAATATCCACTCCTCAACTGGACAATCAAGGACGGTTGGTCCAAGATGATGCGACTCCTCGTATCCCATGGTGCTACGTACAACGCCCCAGTCGCAGACATTGTCGACACCCTCTCCGAACAAACGGAGATCAAAAACTTCCAAAATCAATATCACCCAATCTACCTCGCCGTATTCATTGCCGACTTTGCCATCCTCGACTACTTTTTCCTCGAGCAAAAGTACAATGTCAACTCACAGCATCTAGAACGAGGGGACACCCCTCTCCACATTGCCGTAATGCGACAGGATCTCAGAGTCGTCAAGTACTTGCTCAAGCACGGTGCTTCAACCGAGTTCCGCAACGAATACGGCGAATCCGCAGTCCACCACGCTGCACGATCTTGGGGAACCAAGGTCAACCCATGCCTCGAGTACCTGCTCGAGGTCTTCCCAGATGGCGTCAACGAAGTCGACGTCTCTGGAAACACACCTTTACATGTTGCCGCCAAGGACGGATGCCTCGAAGGTATCAAGGTTCTCCTCCGTAAGGGGGCAAAGACAAACGTGAGGAACGAAGACGGCAGCACGGCAGAAATGCTTGCTGTCGGCAGAGCGGTCATCGCCGGCGCCTTGAGAGAGGCAGACGGACTCGTCCCCATCAAAGAGAAGGACGAGTTTATGCCGGAGATGAGCGTAGGCGTAATGCCTACCGTCGGGCTTGTGGCTTAACGGCTACAAGCTCTAATCTCTACCCTTGCGGAGTAAATTAGGACTGGCGCGCGTCTGGTTTGACGAGACAAAATTGAGAAAGAGCTTGGGTATCTTTTTCTGCAATACTTTCTTCCGATGAAATGATATATACGGAAAATATATACGTTCGTCGGCCATCTTGAGGAAGTTATTTGGCAGTTCACATTTCATTTCTCCTCCCACACATACATTCACTTCAATTCATAGCATATCTTCGATTCCAAGTTTTCACCTCATTTCTTACTTTCGAATTGCAATATTGCATGCATATATGCGTTTAACTTTTGCATCTATCTGCCTTTTTTAAACTTCAGTTGTTTTGTTCTGCTTCTGTTATTGCGTTACACCATAGCGGTTAAGAAGGTTTCGGCGTTACAACAGATTGGAAGGCTTTTCTTTAAATTTTACTCTTTTATTTAGCGCGGGAATGTTCTTGTGTTTCGTTGTTGGAAATTTCGGACATTCGTTTTAGTTGATTACACGGAGGTGGCGTTACTCTTTTCAATTCTCTATTTTTAATCAATTTGGGAACAATTTTTTTGATATTCCACGTTTATGATGCTACGTTTATGTTGTTATATCATACACATTAGTTAGCTTTTTTAAGGCTGGTCCTAGATAGTTTAGGTACTGCCGGATACTTTCAATTTAATGCCCGATACTTGTATCGGGATGCAACAGATATTCACTCTTACTCTGAATCATATCGTGAATTTTGTAAAGCGAGTGAGGGACTAGTAGTACGAGTAAATTGGATTATTCATCATGTGAAATCTTGTCAAGCGCCCCCGTTATTCCCTTACTTTCAATTCGTGCAATGAATAATGATTTGAGAAGAGAGTTTATTAACGGAGGCGGGGTAGTCCTTCGCTTCCCAATACTGTCAACATCAATTTCAATTTCAAGATGAGGGCATTGCAGTCGATCGAATAATAGACTTAACTAGAGAAATCCGAAAGTTTAGCTAAAACCTTGGAAGAAATTTGCATTTAGTTCCCAGTTAACGAGTATGCCAGCTGTTCGCGGGGTAAGGAAGTACGTAACATCTGCAACTTGAAAATTTGCCTGAAACATTTCTCTTGGGGGTGTCGTTATCTGTGGATAGGAGTGCACATGAGATACACGTTGACACGTGCCAGCTCACCATACATCACCTGAAAAAAAAAAATGAAAAAAAGAAAGACAAGGAAGATGAGAAAGGAAATAGGGTAGGAAGCGAAAGCGGCGATCAAATCCAGGTTTGTAAAGGATTCAGGTTTGTAAGTGAGGGTAGTAGTATTCGGCTTCTGACCGTGCGGCTGGCTGCTGAGAGGAGGATTTCGTATGATGTGTACTTATATTAAGTATGTTAGTGCTTGGATCTACTAAATACCTAAGGGATAAGAGCTTGATAAAATGTAAGCATGAGCAAAGCCAATATATTCTTAGATAGTAAAAGGTATTCTATAGCTCCTTTCATTTATTGAAAAGTAGCACAACTTTTCGTAATGTTTAGGTGGGGAGGAGACGTCTATCTGAATTGTATTTAAAATCAGGAAGCTCGACATTTGCCGCTGTGATAGAATAAGTAACACAAGATGATCCTGTACGTTTCCATACACCGAGACTATTTCATGAGATATGCCACTCAGAAGTTTCGTACTAAGAACATGGTAGAACCAGTCAGCAACTAGAAGGGTAATACCAAGTACTATAGGGGCTATGAGGGAAAGGAGCAACATTCAAGAAGTACTGTTCTGTCCTTGGCCACCTAATAGCCTTGCGAGCCTGCGGGTGACAACCAACGTAAAGAGTGATTGGATTACCGGCGTTTCGGAAATCAATTTTCCCGAGTGGTCGGGCCGGAGGCCAAGAAAGCATCCAATCGGTGTACTATAGAAATGGTGTGTGGTCCGTGTCTATCTGGGCAGTGTGTTTCAAGTTTCTGGAGTGTCGATATGACAAGGAAACAATAATTTTCATCGCTTGTTACATAAATGCATGAATGTATATATTGTAGCTAAAACCAAGCAGTTAATCGACACTGACAGTAATCGCCAAATACATTTGATCTCATAATTATAGCATTCGCGGATGGAGATCCTAAATGAATGCTAGTAGGCTGTAAAATGCGGTCTACGATCTCATCGTAAAATAAACATCAGTTGAGCTGAAGGTATAACGGCTATTGAAATATAGCTCGATGAATCTTCTAAGAGTTTATATCAAAGGCGTTTACTGTAGCTACAGAGTGGCGCCGGAGAATGCGGACGTATTTGGTAAATACACTGTGCTCATTATGATACCAAAGTTCTGCGACGATAATTCCCTCCGAGCTGGAGCCGTTCAAGCTAGCATCCACGTCTATCTATATATGAAAGACCGAGAGAATAGAAAACGAATATTTAATCTATCTTCTTTAAATATTCGGAACCATACCTCATCATTGATATCATTCTGTTCTCTGATTTTGTGATCATTAGATTAGATTCCATTCGGGCCATTCATTCATATTCAATATTTACATTATCTATATTAAAGTGAGATTCATGAGTTTCTAGAGCAGGTACAAACTAAAAAATATTGAGGCTAACCTAACCTATAGTTCATTGACAAGCTCCAAACCGTTGCAATCGAGTAGTCACTTCCACCAGAGTCGATAAAGATGCAATCTAGAATGGGTCGTGAGACAGGCTACCAGTCATCGAAACCTCAAAGAAAGAGGCTCGCCGAGTTTGAGTCTGAACTCCAGTCGCGTCCGCGTCCTAAAACTCCTCCTCCCAAACTTCAGAAACACCCACTCTTCCAAGACCCGACCACTCCTCCAAAACATATGACAACTGCACCTCCACATGCATATGTGGAGGATACAGACGACGTTTCATTCATGCAACCTATCACACCCCCGCCGCGTGCTCGCCCTGACTTTTTCAATGCCAATCAATTGAGTCCTGCTTCATTGCAGACTCTACGAACACAATTCACTTCCAAATCGACTGTTCCGAGTCGATGGCTTCCAGAGTACCCCCCTGCTTCTACCAAAACGTCCCGCTCTAAGCTCGAATTCAAAGGGCAACGAGAACGTGACGCCAAAGCAGTGATAGAAAAAGGCATAGATTTATCCAGTAGCGATGATGATAATGATGATGACGACGGGGGCCTCCTGAATATCAGACGAGACATCACTTCTCTCTCCGATAACTACTCTGAATATCGCTTCAACGACGATGAGAATGTTGGAAACTCCCCACCCGATTTCGCAAGATATATCAGAGTTCCAGCTCCGGCTCAGGAGCCACAGGAGATTTATGACGAGCATGGCAAGAAAATACAACCGTCTCCTGGAACATTAAGTCGACAGCTACGAGACGCCAAGGACATAATCTTAGCCGAGGGAGAACTCAAGAAGTTGAAACTCGAATCTAGCTGTGAGGCCGTGGTCAAACCTGTTGCACGCCAGATATTCCCAACTTTTCCAAAGAAGTTCGAGGCGGTTGGTGAGATCCCCAAACCTTTCATTCCAGATGGTCATATCGTTGCAAGTATGACTGAGATCCCCGACCTTCTCGCCAACTACAAACCACACTACATTCACGGGCTGTTTGGGAACTACATTGGTATGTCCGATCTGTATCTATCCAAAAAGAATGCGTACTGATAACTATGAACAGTCAGCTGTGATGATATCGATGAGTTATACATTCCGATGAGAGTTGGGCAGCTCAGCATCTTCATCCCCATTGAAATGAAGTCGGAAGATATCATTATTGTCGGCCTTGCGCCGTGTGAGCTCTTTCACTCCAATTGGATGGGCACCGGATCTCCTGCCCCAGCTCCTGACCGTTCCATCATCGGGAAGAGAGCTTATGAGGTTCAAGTTACGTTACCGCTTCAGCGAGACTACACTATAGACCGTCGAAAAGTTACACCAACTGGCAACACGCTTGGTATGGTCTATACATACCCATAAACGAAAATTTGTGGTAGAAGATATAATTCCGACTGCTAATTTGTGATATATATATAGGTACCGTAATCGGCGTTGCCGGTGCAGCTTGTGTTCTTCGCATCGAAAAGTGGTTTCTTCGTAGCTATTTATTCGCGACTGAATCTCGTATCATTCCGGTTTGGGGCGGCATGATTCCCAAGAATCCCAAGCTTGTCTTCTATGATAACCCAAAGGTTTATAATGAGCACCGAAGGGAGATGGAACGAAAAGCGAAGAATCGCAGGGAGATGGAGCACAAGATCAGCGTCACAACCCTCGGTGGTACGCCGGACCGTGATCCACGTCAAAAGGGTCAGCCTGCTGGAAACTGGACTGTTCTCAACTATCCTAAACATGGAGTTATCGCACCGCCTAAGTATTTGAGTCCAGTTAAACTCGGCGGCATTACTGAGCCGAGAGTCGAACCGGTTCGAGTTCCGTGGGGTAAGATGCATGGGATGACCGAAAGGGATCAAAGAAAGGAAAAGATTAATGAAAAGATGGAGGAGATTGCAAATATGATTAAGACTCTACAAAAGTAAACGGCAATTCAGGAGAAGTTATGGCAAGAGTGATTGAAAGATTAGGGAAGAATGGGTAATGTACGATTCAAACTCGTCTCTTGTTATGCTTATCGTACTGACTAGGGTTTTGAAACAGTGATCTTATGTTACCGTGCATTTGCCACATCTGCTTTAACTATTATTATTTCAGATATCGGCATACTCGCCGATATCGATACCAGTTCTTTATTTATCTCATTGCTTCACTCGTGAATTTCTATCTGTCACGTCGAATGGATTCATGTAACACTTGATTTTCTGTGCTAATATTGTTTACGCTGTCCATCCAAATTCTCTCACCCTCACATATCAATGAAGAAATAAACTCCCTCATTTCTCTTAGCATATCCACGCTGTATTATATTTTACTGGTTTCAATTGCTAAAGGACCATTTCCTTTGCTTTTACACGAGCAAGCTTATTTCTTGTGTGTTGTTGTGGTAATATGGCTCACCGCAGTTCATCCAATCACAGGCCTCGTATATCCAGCCCTGGCCCCCACGCCCATGCACGGTCAAGATAAGGAAGCTGAAGAGAACCGTCTCCAATAGTGGAGCCCTGAGGAGGCTGGTCTCCACGAACAAGAAGGCACGAGGAAGACGAGAAAGGCTTCGGTAGAAGAAGGGAAGAAGGAAGGAGGGAAAGCAGCAAGGCAGAGAGAGGAGCGGATTCAAACATCCGTCGCCCTCTTTCCTTTAAAATCGAATCACTTCTTCCCCATTGTATGTTTACGATTATTCGATTCGATTTGGCACACCTAAGCCGGATCTTCCTTTGGACCCTTCTTCTTTTCTTTGAATCGCTGACATCGCCGACTTCCGATGGGAGAATATCCTGTCGCTTGAAGTGGTTCTAACCCCCCATACCGCCGCGCCCCAGTAGCTACATACCTGCTGATGCATGGAACAGCGAAACGAGCCCCCAAGAAGTCTTCTCGAACGGCAGCGCGCCTGACTGACTCGCTCCTTGCTCGATCTCGCGGTGACGTCTCGTGCGATTTCATCTGAGTGGGCGACGCGAGGAGGCAAAAACCCGTGTCTTCGGAACCAGCGCCCTTATTTGGTGGAGCAGGGTGGAGCACCCGAGAAGATCTTTGAAGAGACGAGATTTGGATTTCCCGCGATTTTGGAACTTCGCGGCTTTTCTGATTCGCTCGCTCCCTCGTGAGGATTTCATGATATTATCCGTGCCACGGATATCATATCTGACACTTGCCTGCTCTTGACCATTATATGCGACGCAAACAAGATTTGAAGCAGCTTATCGCCGATGTTCCTGAAATGAAACCCTGAACGAAGCCGAATCAGCTAACTTGAGCCGAAGAAGCGAAAGCGAAAAATTGTACTCACGCACAAGGCCGGGGAACGACGAATGACATTGGCATTTACGAACTGTCGGCAGAGGAACGAAACGGCCAAACGAGATTGAGAAAGAAGAGATTGATAATCTCCAATACGGGGCTTATTACAAGCTAGTCCGTTTCCTTCCTACTCGTTCGCTCTATTGACGCTCGCTTTCCCTCGTCGATATTAGACACACGAAGGAACGGCTATTTGACGACGCAGTTTATTCGCTTCTGCTACCCAGCAGAAGGAGGTACCCACCTGTCAAGTCGTTTTCGAGCTCTCCTGAACGAACTATTACAACTTCCCGTTCTAACTTGCCCTTTTCGCCTGTTTCCATAACGTAAGATAAATCCTTATTTGGACTGATCATGCTCCGCAAACTTTGAATTTTCTTCGACGGCTCCTCTAACGAACGACACACCATCCGCCATCTGATCTTTGCATCTCGTAGGGCATCGTTATTTCGTCATAGTTCCTTCTTAGTTACTTTTTTATTCAACAAAACTATCACTTTCGACCGGGTCTCTCGAGCTATTAACCTGCCCCGCTTTTACCCTTTCTCGTAATCGATAGCGTTTCTTCCTTGCCGCCATCTCCAGGTTGCTAGCATGCCCTGCGTCGAACCTGCCTAATACCGCCTACTTTGAATAATAATACCCTCATCACCTCACACCAAGAAAACCCGGTAGTAGTGCCAATATACCATGAAGGGTCTATAGCATCTGACACTCTTCGCCAGCCTCCGATATCGATATACTCCCATTCACGAAAAGTTTTTTTTTTTTTTCTTACATAACACCACTGGTAAACGAAATTTCATCCAAACGTCGCAGCCTCGATCACACCCCGGATATCATTTCGCCTCGGCTTTTTCAAAGTCGATACCGACAAGACATGTCGAACGACTTTTTAGAAGGCGGATCGAACACGAAACGGCGGCGGCGAGAGTCGCCATCGGATTCGGAATCGCATCAATCCCCGCCGGCTCCCATGTCCGCGACACAGGCGAACCCGCCGCAGACGCAGCTCTCCGGCGCGACATCATTCCGAAGCGTGACTGCTTGCAATCGATGTCGGTTGCGGAAAAACAGGTGCGATCAGAGAATACCAGCCTGCACTCAGTGCGAAAAGGTTGGAGTTAAATGTGTCGGATATGACCCAATTACAAAGAGAGAAATCCCGAGAAGGTATTATATTATAGGCTCAAACTATATTACACGATTATCTAATGTAGGTCTTACTATAGTTATGTGAGCTATCTCGAGGAAAGGGTAACCTATCTAGAGAACCTCCTCACAAATAATAGCCTCGCCTTCGAGCCACCCACCTCATTCTTCCCGCTGAACGGCCAAGTCGCGACCTCACCCAGCGCTTCTGGCGTCCATCCGCTCTCACCATCGCTGTCCCGAAACGGCGTTGAAGTCACCGAAGGCGCCTCCCCGAGTTTCGTTAAACCGCCCACGCCAGTCTCCGCACACCACACACCCGGAATCGTAACGATAAACCCGGGCAACCGCCCCATCGACGAAACCTCGGACCCCATCAAAAACGACCCGACACTCTCCGCCATATCATCCATACCGGTACAAGGCACATCCGATCCCCGCTTCCTCGGCTCCACCTCCGGTATTTCCTTCGCCCGTCTAGTCTTCGAAGCCGTTAAATCTACCAATGGCGGAAACGGCAACGATGGAAATGGTATCGGCAACGGACTCGGCGCGGGGTCATATCCTTACATCAACCGATACAACCGCCGTTCTTTCGCGCAACCAGGCGTATACTCCCAAAACATGAAGGATACCGACATGCGCGACTCATTCTTCGGGTTACAAGCCAAGCCCGCCATTCCGCCGGCGCCATTCCCGCACGAAATACTCGGCCGAAAACTAGTAGATCTCTATTTTGAACACTCGAACCCACAAATACCCATTCTGCATCGCGTGGAGTTTATGAAATTTTTCGACGCCGCGTACGATTTACGGCCCGGCGAGGCGAGGAGCCCGCAAACTCTATATCTCTTGAATATAGTCTTTGCTATTGGCGCGGGTATATTCGTGGATAGAACGCCGGCGCCGAGTCCTGGTGCTGTGGGACCCGATGGAAAATCACCATACGAAGGAAAGCAACAGCCGGAGGCATACCATGCCGCTGCGGTGACGCATCTTGAGGAATTTCTGAGGGCCAGTTCTGGCGGATTGGAGGAGTTACAGGCTGTGTTGTTATTGGCGGCTTATGCTATACTACGCCCTGTTAGTCCAGGTGTGTGGTATATAATCGGCGTGGCGATGAGGCTGGCGGTCGACTTGGGGTTATTTACGGAGGAGGTTGTACCAAAGGGTGTGGGTGATGATGGGGCCAGAGGCTGGCGGAGGGATCTCAGGAGGCGGTTGTTTTGGTGTACGTACAGTCTTGACAGGTTGGTAAGCACGTGTGTCGGACGCCCAGTACAGATTGCCGATGAAGTTATCGGAATAGAGGTATACTTTATCTTGGAAACTGGAGAATAACGGAGAGAGTGCTGACAAGAGCTTAGTTTCCAAGCTTCCTACCCGATGAGTTTATTACGCCTGGTGGGATCAAGTCACCATCAATGCAACCGATATCAAGCTATAAAAGCATATCATATGCCTACTTCCAGCTACGACTATTACAATCCGAGATCTTACAGGTACATCATTATCAGCAAACCCACAACCACCCAAACAGTCTCCCGCAGCACGTTCACCCGACGGGGCTGAACCTCATAACACCGTTCTTAAAACCCCACCAGAGCCTAGTAGAATGGAGAAACGACGTAGATGGGAGGTTGAAGGAATGGTTTGGAGGATGTCCGAAAAGCAAAGAAGTCACGGGATGCGCGTTCAGTCTTGAATTCTTGGAATTGAATTACTGGCTCACCTTGATGATGCTCTATCGTCCTAGTCTTTCCGTTCCCGACCTACTTGCTGAGAAGTTTGGTAGTACGGTTGATCCTAACGGGAAGATCAAAATGGATGGCATGGAGATTAAGAGGGATAGAATTAGGGAGAAGGAGGAAGAGGAGAGAGTGTATGTTGTAGTAGCGGATGCGGGAATGAAGGTTTTGAGGTTATACAGGCAGTTACACAGGATGCGGCAAGTGAACCATACCTTCCTCGCCGTGCATCATTTATTCATGGCTGGTAAGTCGTCCTTATACTCAAATAAAACAGTGATATCAGAGAACTTGCTGACAATTACGAAAAAGGTATATCGTTCCTATACGCGATTTGGCACTCACCAACCGTTCGCGCCAAGCTATCAATGGACGAAGTGGATTTCACCATTCTCGCCGCCACTTCCGTCCTTGGCGACCTGTCGGACCGCTGCCCACCAGCTGAAGCATGCAGGATATCATTCGAACGCATGTCACGCGCGACAGTCAGCATGTGTCTCTCAGGTACTGAACCGACAAACTTAAACCTCAGCAAAGACGCACCTCCCTCCCCGCCACCTAACGAAATTAAACCATACAACTCAAAACCGGAAGAAGACAGACGCCCACCCGCTAAACGCAAGCGACCGACGTTTGACAGCCAATTCCGCGAGTTATTTGCTGGTAACGATGACGTGTTGAGTCAAGGTACCGGTGCTGGAAAGGTACCTCGCGGCCCAACCGGCATAAGGCCAGGCAAGACCCAGCGGTTAGTAGACCGCGGTTTTCACGCCGTTATCAATGAGAAACCGATCGATGATGGAAATGTAGAAGTGGACGATGAGGATGATGAAGATGCGAGACGTGCGGCTGCTGCGGCGGGGATGTTGGCCGCGAGTGGGTATTCGCCTACCAATACCCAAGGATATGCCATGACGAATGACGGCATGACGCCCGTTGATGACGATGCGAGTTTGATATCCGGAACGAATTCGTATCTTGCCGCTACTGGCGGCGGTGCGGGAATCCCGGGGAGCCAAGTTGCAGACTCAGTGATGAGTGATGACTGGACGGCTGGGTATAATGGACTCAGTGAATTTGGTATGGATGGGGGAGGTCCTGGGTTTGGTGGGCTAGATGGAGGAAGTGGATGGGGCGGGCCATTTGATTTGAATCTTAACATGGGCGGGTGGGGTGTAGGTGGGTTGGATGGGAGCTGGACAAATGGGAACGGGCAGATGGAGTTGTTTGATAGCTTTTTCTTTGGGGGGCCGGGGTTGTGAAGAATGATTGAGTCTGATTTTGGACTCTTTGACTATGTTTCGTTCGATTTGGGAGTATTTATTTTATGATATCATGGCGTTACGATATTTCTCATTTTAAGTCTCCTTGTCTATTTTCTTTTTGAGCGAAGTTTATATATATCAATCTCAGCATATCATATTTTGTTGAAAGATACCAAAAAACTGTATTTTTGTATCTAGTGCTCTCTAGGTTGAGATGCAGACTTTTTATGGAAAAGTTTTCTCGAAAATTTTATTGCGCTAGCAATATGCGATAGGATAGTTCGATTACATTTGATCACATTTGTAATCTGTGTATTGTGTACAACGATTCGCAATTTAAGATAGTAGCCGCGAAAACGTGAATCTCTGATGATTCTCCCTGCCACAAATTAAACACTATTAAAGAACACGCAACATATAATAGGCACAGCTCTGATTATTGCCATATGCGTATAGAGCTGCGAGGGTACGGAGTTGGGCAGCTGTGCTCTCTCTCTATCTCTGTATTGGCTCATTCTTTGACTCTGACGCGGTTTTTCGCTTCATGGTAATCCGAACCAGTCCTCTGTGTACCTCTTTCCAAGTTGTCTCGTGAGCCTACCGCGTAGCACGAAGCTCCACACTAGCCCACGTAGCTCAACAATATATACTCTTTAGTAAGTTTGTGTTCAACTGACTAGTCGGAATCCATTACTACATAGAGGACTAGCCCCGGCAGAACCCTTTCAAAACGTGTTGCTAAATGATTTTGTACACACTGGTAGCATATACTTCCATAGGTATACTAAGATTCGTAGTCTGACGTATAGAGTAGGCCCGCTAACTGCGTGAAAAGAATTTATCTGTCGGCTAGCCACTGGCACTTTTCAGTTCATGCATACTCGGAAATCTGAACTTCGACGAATGATATAAGAATGGAGAACTCACCTCAGAGTCCATAAGCTCGCCTGTCCAAGGGACACGGCGACCTATCCCTATGGTTATACTGCTCCAGAAGTGCCTTCATCGCGGCGGCAGCAGTAGCGGAAGCAAAGTTTTGCCAAGTTTTATTCTTGTGGCTGTCACAGTAGTCACAAACTCCCTTAATAATGATGCAGGAGAGGTTGTCCCATATCCCCGCCCCCTCCATTTCGAATGCAATGACATCTTCTTCTTTCGCTATTTTGTCGCGTTCCTGGCTGGACCGCATCACAATATCTCCCGATGCAACGGTCCCAATATGGACACACGGCTGCTGTATTTCTGACGGGCTAGCAGACCCAGCCCATCGAAGTTTCTTCTCTAGTCTTGTCCGAGAGACTAAATAATTTTCGTCGCAAAGAAGCTCAACACATGAAGCCTCCCTCATAGCTCTGTCGCAAGTTTCATCTATATCGGTGCAGCAACGATCGCAAGTGAGACAGTTGAAGGAGGGGCTGTGCTTGTGGCGGTATGCAGATTCAAACAACTTATCTTTATCCGCACCTGGATATTCGTACTTGTTTCTCCGACGTTGTCGAGCCCTCTCCTGCAGGTCTTTTACATGATACAAAATTCGCTGTTCTAGAAGCTCCAAGCCATGGTCCGTGTTTAGAGCTGCTAGTAGACCACGAACATCGGCGTTTGCTCTTCCAAGTGATTCACTGAGAGTGGTCTTGCGTCTGAATTCATGGGTATATCGCCTTCCGAGGTCATATTGTATGAGCGATCCACTGATAATAACATCTCCCAACAATATCTCCTGGTCTTTGTAGAAGGGCACCGCACCGCAGATACCAACAATCAAAGCAATTTCAATTCCTGGGAAACTCGATCGGAAACCGGCAGCAACGTTGGCTGCGTTCGCCTTGCCCATTCCTGGTAGTAGAGCTAGAACAATGTTATATCTACCAATCCTGCCGGTTCTGTAGGTATTATAATCCCCAGGTGCCCTCCCGTATCCGTCGCCTTCGTCGCCCCAAAATTCATCCACGAGTAGAGCTATTGCATCGTATTCCGGCTTTACTGCACAGATGATTGCGATTTCGAAGTCTCCACGAGTCCTCGGTCGCTCAGCTCTCCGAGAATTCCGGTTCTCAGATATATCAAGGTTTGATGTATGCAATTGGGTTCCTGGGATGGTATTTGGCCTGAAGAGGTCACTAAGCATGTCTTCTTCTGCTACAATTACCGGCGGGTTGGATTTAAGCCGATTAGAAAGAACTTCTGTAGAAGAGCGATACCTCCCATTGTTTCTGTCCGTAGAACCATGAGTACTTTCGTCTAGTTGTGGTTCACTTATATTTTTGTCCGTGGCTTGGAGCATTTTTTTATCGCCTGGTGCTGAGGTGCAAGCTGTCAATAGACGTTTCAAGGGGAGAACGATCTCTCTGTAAATAATATCTCGCCGCATATCAATGCCGGCTCTTGGGTTATCCTCGTCAAATGGTGCGTCTTTAAACAGCTTTCCATCCAAGCACCTTTTGAGCACCTCCTTATATATTATATGGCAATCCAATTTCGCCCCGATTGTAAGGCTCCATGCATATCTATAGTACTCTCTAATTTTCGTGAACCCATAAGGCTCATAGTTTTGCTCGTCATAGGGTCTGCCCTGAATGATTTCGATGAGAAGAATTGCGAGTGCAAGGATATTCGGATAGCGGTGGAGCAGAATTCCATCTAGATAACACTCTGCGTTAACCATTTGGTCATTGTCGAAGTTCGGATAATAGTATCGGCTATACGAAGACACAGGTGATTTCTCCATTGGATTTTGCTCTTCAAGGAACTGGATGTCATTATGTGTCCAAGGTTGTTTCATCCAGCCCGAGCCGTAATATTGCCAGACCGACTTCGCAAGAATATAGGCTAGATGAAATTTCTCCTTTAATGTCATTTTATCCCCTATTTTGTAGAGAACATTTATAAGAGAGAGACTCCGAGTGGATTTGGCGTTTCTGACAGGCTTTTCAGTAGAATTGCAGGCCTTTAATACGAGGTCTATGTTTTCAAAACCGAGATTAAAATAGATGCAATATCCAATTTTTGTTTTGAGATGCTGGCAAAATTCTCCGGGGGGCAATTCTATGCCTTCGATCCGTACCAGAGGTCTATTTCTTTTCTTCTTTCGAGGTCGGTTTATAGAGACCATTATCATCGTTTCGTGCCAAATCTCAGATCTTGGAGATTCACGAGCATGTACAGGCGATGCAGGAAACAACACTTCGAATGGTATTTTAGATCCAGCGTGTTCCTCCACAGCATCTAGTCGCAATTTCGCAGATTTCAAATGCTGGAGCGAACATTCGCATGAAGTATGCAGATCTAGTGCAAGGTACAATGTCTCATTGACATGTTCTGGGTACCCAGGAATGTTTTCTTTGTTCTTATTTGATGACGAATCTATACCTAGATCCTTTGGTGTGAGATCGGTGATTATAGCAGTCCGTTCCAAGACCGTTAATAAGCTCTCAACTTCATGACTTCTTGATGAGAACTCTTTGAGGCCACGATAGATAGTAGTGCTGAAGCTCCTAAGAGCTCCCTCCAGACCTCTGCATTTGGCTACCGCAACCCCTTCTATAGTTAGGTGCCCTTTTGTGCCCGCGTTTTTTGGCCACTGGTTCCAAGCGTCCTGCGTTAGTTTGACCCGGAAGAGAATATCGCTTGGCTTAATTGAACTTACCATACATGCTCTCTCAAGAAAATCGAGGGCAGCTTCGATCTTCGCCTCAAATGCGGCTGTTTCCTTGTGGGATAGTTTCGAGACATCTACTAAAAGAATGATGTGAAGGAGAGTTCCTAGTTTCCCGAATGTACGATCCTGGGTCTCGACGGCTAACTTGAGCACGACCTCGCTGATTGTTGGAAACGACTCCTGAGCAAGCTCAAATGGCGATAATGTCTCGGTCAACATTGCGGCAGATGTGCGCGGATAGCGCCTACCCGCGGCAGAAATAGACCTTCTGGGTACAGTAAATTATTCTTCAAAAGGACTAGACCATTGAGAAAGCCGAACGGATGAAACCTAAAAGACATATCGAAATCAAAGAATTAGAGGTGAACTTTTGAGAGCAACAATCTTCACGCTTCAGCAATCTCGGTTGTGCGGGGTTTCATGCATTGTTTGTTTTACATGCAAAAGGATTTGTGACAACCCCATAAATATTCTTTGGAGTGTCTCGAGCTGAGAGCAGCATTCAATTCTATCTATCAGCAGCTTCGAGCTGCCGACGCAACCTTACCTCTTCTAGAATGTATTCATGCTACGCTGATCAATAATTGCGGGTTGATGAAACATCATTGTCGATGTCCGAATTACAGCCTGTTTACGTGGCAGCGAAAAAATGCCAGGAAAAGCTAGCAGAATGTCTTGAGATTCCGCATCTCATGCAAAATGGGTGGGCGGAAAGTCGTCTTGTTGACTTCAACCTCTGGGTAGCTGGGGCAGGTGTGTTTGCCAAAGAGAGGCTCTCCCTTGACATGAGGCTGTCCACAAAACTAGAGATACGAAATGCTATCGTCAGCCTACTAGTTCTTCTACGGATGTTCATAGAGAACTGCCTAGGTCAAGGTAAGCGTCTCTTTCCTTTTTGAACAGCGTTTCCGTGGGCTTACGAATTATTGGCGCTATTCTCAGCAAGATCTCACGACGAGATACATGACCAGCCCATCACCACAGAGCAGAGCAATATCAAAAATCCCGATGGCGATGATGCCTACGAGATTTCTGCTTCTAGGTTATATTCTAAGGAAATTGAGGCTCGAAAAGATGTTGAGGTTACCCTTAATCAAATCGTACGGCTCACGGTTGCAATTCGGAAGGCCGGCTCGGATGCGCGTCTCAAAAGAGCAGACAGAAGTTTTGATTTGGCGAGTCCAAAAATCCAGGACCTCAAAGAATTTCTAGAACTCATCATTCATCCCCGAGGCTTCAAAAAAGAAGGGCAATTAACGCCAATACAGCTGCGGCTAATTGAAGCAAATTTACGACGATGGCATCGGTTCGATTATGCCAAATTACATTCAAAGAAGTTAGCTCGTAGGGACACAGCTTTGAGAGGCCTACCAGGGAGTTTGGCGTCAATCTTGCACGATGGCTCGACATTTAACCCGAAGCCAGAAGGTTCCTTCGATATTACTAGAAGAGAGGGGGCCACTGCGGTTGCTCTTAAAAACGTGGTCCCTCAAGTTGAATATACTATCCCACTAACAGCTACGACAGCAGCATCCGCTATTGAGGGCACCATTATCATTTCTGATAGGGTAAGGACGCGAACGTCAGCGACTGTAATATCACGAGTCAGCTCGAAGATTTCATATCCCCGACCACCAAATGTACAACGATCCAATACAGTTTTCAAATGCCCTTGTTGCCAACAGTCGCTTCCTGTCGCTTACACTGAGCACAGCCAGTGGAAGTAATTATGCGCTTTTCTTAGTACATGGGATAGGATTAAATCTAACTGATCGGCTAGGAAGCACCTTGCAGGTGATATTCTCCCGTACACATGTGTTTTCCAGAACTGTGACCAACCGTTTCAACTTTATTTGACTCGCGAGGACTGGGAGCATCATATAAAAACGGACCACGGCCAACTGTGGAAGTGTGCTGCTTGTGAACAGTTGGGTAAAGCAACCGAATTCTCGATCGAAGATGCTTTGGTAGATCATCTCAGAGCAATCCATAGCGATTCTGTCGACCCTGAAGAGATCCCGATGTTCGTCATGGCATCTCTATCACCCAAGACCGTGGAAACCATTGATTGTCCATTGTGTCTCCTTTCTAGTGAGGGCGAAGAAGACCCTCTGGAACACATAGCACATTGCATCCACGACTTCTCGTTGAACTCATTGCCTTTGCCCTCTGACAGCGACGAGGAGGAGGACTACTTCGATGTTAGTTCGAGGAACAGCGACTTGCTGAATACGCCATCATCCTATTCAGCCGAAATAGATGATGAGAACTTAATAGAGTCGGGCTCCGATACATCAACGGTAGAGAACCAGCACGAAGTATCGGAAGTTTCGGTAAAAAATCTTCTTCTTCATCAGGAATCATCCGAGGCTAAAGGTATATCGATTCTTGACTGGACGTTGGAGCAAGTGGCCGAAGATCTCCAAATTGGTATATCTACCAGCGCACTTGATAAATCCACTGAAGAACCAACGACGCCTAAGCTGCGTTCTCACTCATCAATGGATCGCACTCTCGATATTTTAGGTGCCCGTGCCCCAGATGACGAAGGTTCTAACTTCGGCGCCCCCGAGGACAATGCCGATACTAGTGATGACGGCGATGATGAGAATGATATGGGATCTAGCGTACTTGATCGAAACAGATCTACAGCACAAAAAGGAGACGACGGCGAAAAAGGAAATCCTGGGTCAAGGTTTGAGCGAAGCCAGAATGCTAGTCCAGTAGTTTTGCAGTCGGTGATACCTGGAAATCACCACCTCCCAATGCCTTTCGATACAGTCAATGATATTCTAGAGGATGGTCCTACGATGAATTTGGCAGATCTATCTTCGCAACAACAGTCGCAGCAGTCTAGTGCGCCACCCCAAACTAGCAGCCTCCCACTGTCGGACTCAACCAACCAACCCATTCACAGGCCACATTCAACAACATCGCCTTCAATTATGGTGCCACAGCCGGAACAGCGCACCGATTGGTCGGTTGACTTTAATCCTAATGTTCCCCACGTTCTTAGCATCGATCTCGTTCATACCCTCGAGCACACTAGCGTTGTCTGTTGCGTCAGATTTAGCCATGATGGCAAGTATCTTGCTACTGGTTGTAATAAGAGCGCCCAGATATTTGACGCTCAGACTGGCCATCAAATTGCTTTATTCCAAACTGAGAGCGTCGATGCGGAAGATGAGGTTTATATTCGAAGCGTTTGTTTTAGCCCTGATGGGTACTATCTTGCAACTGGTTCTGAAGGGGGTCAACTCAAAGTATTCTATCATCTCGCCAATATTTGACATTAAATCCAATTGTTAGTGCTCTTTCATTAATAGATTTATCATCGCTATTAGGTCTGGGATATTAAAAAAAAGAGGATTGTGCATGACCTCCGTGGTCATGTGGAGGACATATATAGCTTGGGATTCTCTTCGGATGCAAGTTATATCGCTTCTTGCGGTGGTGACCAAACAGTTAAAATTTGGTACCTCAAAAATATCGACGAGGCCCCCGTCACTTTTACTCTGGAACAGCCAGCGGTAAGCATAGCCATCTCGCCAGACAGCAAATTTGTCGCCCTTGCCTTTTTAAACGGATACATTCAAATATGGGACGTTTCGTGCGGTAAATGTGTTGCGTCGCTTCAGGCATCTGCCAGGTACACAAATAGTGATACAGATATGGCGTTTGCCGTCCCTGAAGATAATGAAGGCCATTGCGACGCTGTGTACAGCGTTACCTTTAACGCGGACGGTACTGGCCTTATCTCCGGATCTCTTGATCGGACCGTTAAGAAGTGGCCTATTTCATGCTTGAGCACTCCTCAGAACTTTAATTCGAAACCAGAGTCCATTAATAAGACATTCAAGGGCCACGAGGTAGGATTTTCGCTCAATCGTTAAGTTTATGAGAAGACACCTTCTTAACATTTCGCAATTCTTTACTACAGAACTATGTTCTGACCGTCACTCAAACTCCGGTTGTGAACGGATCATGGATCATATCGGGTTCTAAGGACCGCACAGTGCGATTTTGGGACCCTATAACATGCGAGTCTCAACTCGTGCTTCGGGGCCACAATAATTCAGGTTAGTTTTAGAGTTAGCTCTATATTTTGTTCAACGTTAGCTGATAGATGACATTTTTCAGTTCTATCTATTGCCTCTAGCCCTACTGGCAAGATTTTTGCAACTGGCAGCGGCGACCGCAGGGCCAGAATCTGGACGTATCGACCGGCAGACGAACAAGACGAGGAGGGGGGAGAATATGAGGGGGGAGAATATGACGACAGAGAATATGAGGGGGGAGAATATGAGGAGGGAGAATATGATGAGGGAGAATATGATGAGGGAGGATATGAGTGGACGAAGAGGATGGTGGCGGTATCATAGACCTATAACCTTGACGGCACAACTACCTGTGCCTTGTTATAATCTAAGCCTTCCTTAATTCCATCTTGCTGCATTTTAAAACTTTTTTCACTAATCGGATGATGCCGATGAGTCTAACATATAAGATATCTGATATTCAATCATGGTTACTTTTATATCAGACTATTGATTCGATGAGCTTACAAGTAGCACCATTTCATTATGCTTGTGACGGTTTGCGTATAACCGTATATCTACAGTATTTTCCTACTTCTCTGTAATCACCGTTTTGCCATTAAAGTCAATCACAGCATTGCACTTTGTTGAAGAATACCCAAAAACCGTATTTTCTACGGAATCTTATTAAATAGTTTTCTCTGAAAATACTAGTGCATGTGTAGCAGGCTTGATTTTATAGATTGATTCAATTCATTGGTAGCTGCAGTGCTTTATGCAATTGGGTGGCGGCTAGCGACCAAGACCAAGTTTGTAAATTTGTCTGAGTCATCGATATACAGCTAGAGCGGGAACCGAAAGGCTAATCAATTTCAACAGCCTCAATGTTCTTTTTGCAGTCTCTCCGCCCGATGAAAACAATTGAGTGGAAACTGTGAGTCAATAATTATATGTTGTATTAGAATCGTATAAACCTGGTCGGGCTTGCGAGACTAATAAAAACCCATGCATCGCGAACCTTTTGTGCTACCAAGAGTCATGTTGGATTTCTCAATTTGGCAATTTTCAAATTCAGCACCTTCCTTAAGGATCAATCGCGAAGCATGCGCGACGACTAGCTTTTGATATCAAGTCGACGCAAATGTAACGTTATCGTACTTTGATTTGTTTATAACCGGCCGATATCCCATAAACGCAATGCAAAAGGGGTCTATCTTTCCTATCTAGAGTCCTATCCATCGAATTTCCGTAAAAATGGAATCGGCATTCCCCTTTCTGCTCCTCCCCCGCGAACTCCGCGACCAAATCTACTCCCTCCTTCTCTTCCTCCCGCCTCCTCCAGCCCCCCCTTCCTCAACAACATACTCCGAATTCATAGACTCATACCGTCCCTCCAAAGTTCCCGCTGAAAATCTCACGGTACTCCGCCTCAACCGTCAAATCCACGACGAAGCAGCCAAGGTGTTATATTCGGATAATATCTTTGCTATCCAGATCGCTGTAGGGGATAGGGTAGCTATATCTGTGAGGGCTTACGATACGCGGGAGGTGGTCATACCAGAGCCTGGGTATGATCCCAATGTCGATACCGGGCTGAGAGCTTTTTTTGATGCCGTGTTTGAGTCGCCTTGGGAGGCGAGGGTGGGGTATACCTGTTGTGAGAATAAGTAAGTTATCATAAAACATCCGATTACGTCTATGGTAATTTTGAAATTGCGAATATCGTATACGTTGATATCGATATTCATATGTAAAAGTGAATCTACACGCACTTCCTACGCACTTGAGCTATTCGGTGACAAACGTGAATAAAGCAATCGAAGACGATATTCGAGTGGAGGCTTATACCGCTACTAAAATTACAGGATAGGCCGGTTCCGCGACCCTGATGATTTCGGCGGGTCAATCCGCGTAAGATGGCAAAATACCAACGAGGAAACATTCAAGATACCATCTCCTAGATACGCGCAACTGGTGCGCCACATCCGTCTCGACCTCCTCGACACCAGACTCGTACGCCAAGCTGTAGCTGATACCCCAGAATATCCCGTCACATCGGTCGTAAAACAAAAAATACCCAAAATCCTACTTGCCTATCTGTTCAGATTACGACGCGCTCTTGGAGGCGGAGAAAATGTTAACATGGATATAAATATAATCTCTGGTCTTTCGGAGTTTGTGAAGAGCAGAACTTTTGCTTCAGAAGATGTGAAAGAATATTACGCTTCGATCGGGATCGATGCTGACAAGTGTCATTTGGATGAAGTTCAATGCGGTGGTGATGGAGAGGAAGAAGAGTTATTCTGCAATCCCGCCTACGTTACCGAGTTGATAGATACCGCCTGGCCGTTAACATTAGGTCCGTGGAAATACACCATCATACTACCACAGCTTCTCCACAGATTCCAATCGTTAGTTCCGCAAATATTAGAAAAGTGCAGCGAACGGGTTGTGATACAGGAGAATGAAATGGGAAGATACGAGAGGCTCAAGACATTGAGTACCTGTGAGTGGGTGTTAGAGGGCGGGAGAGCAAAAGTCGTGATGATACCGGTGGATAAACTTGCCGACGATTACTATAACGATTTCGGGGTAATTGGCCCGAGTTGGCATCGGACAGAAGAGAGCCTACGCCTCGTTTAAACTATAATTCTCTTTAATGCGGAGAGCGATTACGGAGCCTATTTTTGTAGTGATCGAACCGATACAAGCCAGATCAAATATCACTTATTCTATATCATCTTTTGTTATACTATCTATTGAGTCCACCCGCACATATTAAGTGATATTGTTTTATACAAAATCTATAACGGATATATTTTAAATACTAAGAAGCAGCCCATCATCACAACAGGTGTATTAAGTTGATTCAATATATTAAAGAATCGATTTTCTGGCGCCGAAATTGGCTTTACAACTTCTATCGCCATCGCTCCCTCTGGTAGAGGCTCAATAGTAGGAGGATTAGGCTGTTTGAGTCGATGTTTACGTGCAGGGTGAATTGGAGGAGGGGACATTCGAGAGGGTATATCGACGGCAGGACAGGCCACCAGCAGACTCTTTCGCAATGAGGTAGTGCTGAACTTTGGGTGGTACATTGCCGTGCCGCCGTTGAGGGGATATTCTTAGTGGTGTAGACTGCGGTAGTTATCGTTTTAGTAGATTGAGCCGTGATGCGGACGCAGTTCAGCGGGATGTGTAACATTAATTGGTGCATTTTAGATACTTATTGAGATAAGGATCCAGAACCGTTGTACTACTGTGAAAATATCAAGTCTGGGCCCTTTACTATTAATGTTCTATCAATTTTGTTCGGCGCCTGTTTTGTGGTTCCGTCTAGAACCAACCTCAAAGGCTACATCCCTCAATATGTCAACCACGCTCTCGAATTTTGAAGGAATGTCATTGCTATCACTATTATTAGCTATAAATTCACCGCCATCAACAGTATAAAAATAATATCAGCGAAGTGATTAAACCACAATTCCGCCTCCCACCACCAAACACCCATACCTCGCTTTTAATAAAGAAAATCATAATTCATAGCATCATAAGGTTCTCCTCTTCTCACTACGAAACTGCCAATCCCCTAAACGCCCTCAATACATCCTCGTCCCTCCTCCTCTCCCCCCTCTTCGCCAACTCCTTCAACCCAACAGCAGCAGCTAACCATCCAAAACTCTTCCCACCCTCTTTATCCTCCCTAGCTGTAAAACTGGCCATAACACACGTAAGCGCTCTTTCAAGCGTACACCCATCATATTTCCCGTCCTCGACCACACCTCCTTCGCTACCGTGACGGATACTACGCATGACTTGGGATATCAGACGGTTTACTTCCCCGCGGAGGGATTCAGCGTTATCACGCTGTAAGCGAGTTTGGCGGTGAGATTCGGTGCCGATGATGCAGCCGATGAAGACTTCGACTTCTTCTAAGGGGAGATTGTGGCGGGAGGTGGCGTAGGACATTGCTAGATCGCGCATGTTTTGTTCATAGCTAAATATCCCAAAAATAAAACAATCAGCCCATCTCTCTATAGCTTTATCACTGGGATTTATTTTACTATATATGAAGTGTGAAAGGGACGTATACATACCTAACCCGCAAATGTGTCGCAAACTGATACACCTCCGCAACCTTCTGCATATCCGCGAACCTCAAAAAAAAATCCTGCACCTGTCCCAACAGATGATCCGGACCGTATTTCTCATACCCGCGAGCAGTATCCTCCCACGCGGTGATAAACTTCTCTTCATCGATCTCACGGAATAAACATCCCAACGCCTTTGGCGATTCGTAGTATGTGAATTGGGTGGCGGCGCTGAAAGGATCTTCTACATCTCCTGCTCCCCCCCTTGCTGTGAAAGGAGAGGAGTTTAAGGTGGGGTCGACATCGTCTTCATCTTCGGAGTCTGGGTCGAGGGCAGGGTCATTTGACAGCTTGTATTTTCCTGCTGTGACGCCGACGCGGGGTGAGGGGCGGAGAAAGTCGGGGCGGTAGTTTGAGGTGCGTGGGAGATCGCTCATTTTGACCTGTTTATTAAACCTTTAGCATGCCAAAACCGCACCGACACTTAGTAACATATACAAGATTATTTGTACTTACGGGAATACCAGTCTTGGGGAAATCCACCGCCTGGGACGCCAACCCGGCGCACTTCAAACAATCCTGACTATACACCCCCTCGGGACTAGAATCTGCGATAATCATATGCGCAGTGCAAATAACACCCAGCTTGTCGTTCTCCATGAAATCTAAAAAGAATCGTCCAATATCATCCTGCGTCACCGGTCTCGTCAATTCTTGTCCCTTCAACCCCGTCTCATATTTTGCCGGTGCGCAGTACTTGGTGGGCATAAACCTCGGGTCCCACCATACATGATACAAATCCCCGTCCAGATCCCCGCCAGATAACATATTCGGCAAATCTCTGTCACCTCGTTGGGAGAACACGACGCAGTTAGTGAGTTCGCGCAGTGGCGAATTGACTGGGACTTCGATTGCTGTGACGAGCTGAACGTCACCGGGGTGGAGGGCCGGGGATTTACATATCGCCACACGACCGCGGTGTGCCCATCTTTTCTCGCCCTCTTTTTTGATGGGCATATAGATTTCACCTTCGTGGAGGTAGTTTGTTTCGTCGACGATACCAATGAGGGTGAATCCTTGTTCGATGGGGATTCGAGCACGGTATTTCATATCACGGAGGGTATTTAGCATGCTGAATTCGACTACTTGGCGGAGAAATTTATCTTCTTGATAGTTCCAGCCGTGATCTTGGAGTTCGCGGATGAGAAAGGCCGTGTCAGCTGCTGTACAGCGGTTTTGGTATTCGAGAAAGCTAGCGGCATGGGAGGCGGCAAGGGTCATGGTGCGAAGGGTGGCGAGGGCTTCACTCTGCAGTTCGAGGAAGCGAGATTTATGGATGCCGCGGTCTTCGAGGATTTTTATCAATTGGCGGTTGGTGTACAGTGGGAGGGGTTTGGTCATGCTTAAGCAGATTTCGATAGTGTTTTCAGAAGCGGATTCGAATTTGATCATGGACTCGCGGAGACGGATTTGATGGTCTGGGAGGCGGGAGTCGAGAGACACAACTCCTTTTGCTCCTACATATCATCCTACCGTCAGTACATATTTATACTCAAGAAGTGATAGGAGGACAAACCTTTAAATCGAATCTGGAATATAGTTGGCCTCATCCTATCCAGATCGAACTTGCCCTCTTTCCAAATTGACTTCAACATCTGCTTCGAAATAGTCCCGCATCCATCACTGAACGTATACTCCTTCCCATCCGGACCCGTTCGTTTAATATCTCGTACATTAAAGGTCATACCCGCATCCACCTTGATATTCGCAACCGTATCGGTAAAAGCTTGTCCGATTCTCGCCGCACACTTTCCCGGAAATCTGATGTGGCCGAAATCCCCAAGACCCTTTATGACGGTATCCACCCTGGTGTAGCTTCTCGTCCTCGCATCCCATATGGGTGTCATGAACCACGCCATATGACTTCTCAGAGAACTCTGCGAGAATCCGAGAAAGGTAAATACTCGTCCCGCGATGCGAAGATGCTTGCTATCCTGCATCAAACATGGTAAGAACCGACCGTCGTACATCCTTCTCCCGTCCACGCCTCTTTCGAATCGTAAATCTCCACCATCCTCATCCACCAGAGTAACCCGAAGAAAATGATGCAAATGATTATTGTATTTTCGTAACACTCGATTTTTAGGTTCCAAGTTTGGTCCTTGCGGGTATAACCCCGTCGGTGTAATACACACACGATGGATCAAAACTTGGTTTTCCTTTCGATAAAATTTCATTTGTAAAAGGTAATCCGTACTCGTTTCTTTCCGCCGTAGGGATTCCTCAAATGTGGAGATGATGTTGTCGGTCAACCAAATGAGGGTGTCGTCTGTGGGGATTTGCGGTTTCCAGGTATCCAACCAACTCTTCAAAACTGATGCCACAACCTCCGTGGAATGATCATCCAGCGCTTTGCGAACCACCCTAAGTAACTCCTTGACCCGGTGCGGGAGGAGGATACCGTTGAACACCAACGTTTGCAACTGAAACGCAACGTCGAAGGGGAGGTTTGCGAGTTGAACGTCCAACCCTGCCATTGAAGTTTGGAAATCATAGGCAGCCCATTGGTGGAAGATATGCCTCTCTTCGATGTCCAAAAAACCAGGAATCTGGCCGATAGCGGATATTCGCAGCGCGTCGTGGGCTTCTTGCAGAAGAAAACGGTATACGAAACAGAATGGTGCGATCTTCGCGTGAGTCGGATCCAGATTGGATACTCTGTACTTGGAATTCTTATTACCATGTTGCAGTGATCCAAACAGACCCATGAACTCACTCATGGCTGGTGAGATAGGAGGCGACCCGGATTTCTCGTAAAACTTGGGGCACCAGTGTAGTGATACCATGAAATACTTGGACCCGTTCTGTTCGGTAACCATCGTGTGTCTCACAACGCTGTTCAGACAGAGCATGTACCGCCTCGGCTCGCTGAATATATCAACTTGGATAGCTGCTTTGGTCATCCGAAAATTTCCCGAGGAGGGACACTGATAAAACGAGTTGAAAGTTGGCAACGTTGGGTTTCTAGGATCGGTAGTCCAAACGCCACACTCGAACGCACGGAACGGAATCGGTTGCCGGTACGGTTTCTTAGCAGCAGGCTGTCTTACGGCGAAGGCCTTAGCTTTCTTGTCGTTTTCCAGCTGGAGTGCATTGATGACATGCTCCGGTATGTCTTGGCGCTTGCCTTTTAGAAGGGTGATGCTTGATCCTGCTATGAGGATTTGTCGTTGGGGTTTTCCCTTTACAGTTATTGTGCGGTTGCCGCGTTGGATGGTTCTTGGGGGCGGCGGGGAGTGGAAACGGAGAATCTCTTCGCCGACAGCGGCAGAGTGGATTATGATGCGGGCTTCTCGATGGGCAAATCTGCGTTTGTTGGACCAGTGGGAGAAATCAAAATGGTAGATGTAGTATCTACGAAACGCCTCAGTGAACGCGGCACGGATTTGTTTCTCGCGGGCGGCAGCCGGTATGTCGGGGACGTAGAACTCCATCGCGGAGCTCCAGATATCTAGCTTACAGAGATGTAAAGTTCTAGGATGGTCAGGATGGAAATGTGATCAATGGTGGATGAGAGGATGCTAGGTGGAGTTTTACATCATTAGAATCGTCGTAGATTGAGAAGGAAGTTTGTTGACTCACTAATGTTGCAATCAAAACCATTTACTCATTTGTATGAGAATAACGTAGTCATGCGAATGGTAAAATATGAATGAGATGAAGCTGATGCGAGCTAGTTATATTACTGAAGGAAGACAATGCTAGTCTCGTTGACAAATGCACGCCTTTGAGCTGAAGAACGTGGCGATAACGTGACAAGCTACAGCTTGAGCCAAATGGAGCAGATATATCAGCTAGAGTCAACAGCGCCTCAGAGAGATATATTTATACCTGTTTTTCTTCTCTCAATTGAGATGCAATGACCACCAGGCGCGAGAGCCAAGGTGGTGGTAAAAGTACCCGAATCGAGCTGTCAGCTGAATGTGTTGCACCCGACGTTGGAAATTGTCCGTTCCGAACGCGTTGCAGCCAACCCGCCGATGCGATGCGCTAGCTGTGATGTCTCGTAAACCAGAAAAGCTTCAAAGGATCGGCTGATAGATTGATAAAAGCACGTCCGTCTATTCTATCGCTGAAAATGAAATATCCAAAGGTCAATGATGACTATAGGAAGAATCAAGTCGAAAGGAAAGAGCGACGGGGTCAAGAAATGGAGTGTGGTTAAGTAAGTCCATCGACAATGCATTCGATGCCTGATTCAAATGCACTCTTCCATCGACAAACATCAAACATGCATGACCGGTAGCCTGAAGTCAAATGCATCCCGATAGTCAAAGGCCTGTTGGTTGGTCTGAACCATGTTGGAATCATAGTTACTACACTAGCCTAGATTGCTTCCGAATGGAAGATGCAAGCATTTTCAATTGGAATCTACCTAAAATGGTTATTGCGAATCCAATGGATTAGGATGTTGGTTAGCTGCCCCACTTTTAAGTATCTTTTGAACCCCGCTATGAACACATGCATGTTGGCTGCCAATGGGAGGGGTTCACTACCAAACGAGGCTTAAGGCCGAAAGATGCCTGATTATTCACGTTTATTTTTCAGGGAAACAGTCTTCGCTTTTGGATATAAGTCTTAGAACATTAAATTCGCAAACCGATATTCATCGATACCTAAGTGTAGTAATATACCAGATAGTAAACCCAAACCTCAGAAGATATAAAAATATATACACCCGTAAACACCAAATCCCACAAACTACCGAAGAATGTCCAAGCGAATACAAAATTAATCATCCTTCCTCCCCTCACTCGCCCCACCAAGCATATATCCTCCCCCCAAACTGCCGCCACCAAAGCTACCAAAACTACCAAAGCTACCGTGCCCGCTACCACCACCACCATTCATAATCCCCCCATTGATACTAAAACTCCCATGCCTAGGCGTCGCAAGACCATAGGTACTGCTAGCACTAAGCCCACACCAACATCCCTCATTGCCCCGCTCAACTTGCACTAGCACCCCATCCATCCGCTTCCCCAAATGCTGCTTCACCTTCTCCCGCACCGCGCCTTCATCACACCCCTTCTCTACCGCAATGTGAATGACACCTAGAATCTTGGCAGCCTCAGCACATTCGTCGCCATGGTCGTGCCCGTGTTCGTGACCATGCTCGTCCCCATGGTGATGATGGTCATGGTCATGATGATGATGATGATCGTGGTCGTGATGGTCGTGTTTTCCTTTATCTTCCTCAGAGCCGCCGTCAGCTAGCCAGAACTTGCCAGCGTATCCCACAACCCCTCCGAAGCCGCTCAATCCCGCCAATTTATCACGTAGTTCCCACTCCACATCTTCAGGTACCGCCAACAATAGCCTTTTCGCGCTACTGAACACGAGCGGGAATGCGGAGGCGCCAATCAACAACGCTATAAATACCGACGCGACAGGGTCGAAGAAAGTGTAGCCTGTGTATTTGACCAGGAGGGTCGAAATGGTGACAGACAGGGAGCCGAGGGCGTCAGCGAGAATGTGCAGAAAGATGCCTTGGAGGTTTTCATTCTATCATCTTCGTTAGCCACATCCTTTTTTGGTACTTTGAAAGAGAAAGGGAAACGAAAAGTAATACTCACATGATCATGACTATGCGAATGCCCATGAGAATGTCCATGATGAGCATGCCCGTGATCAAAAGCCATAATCCCAACCAAATTCACAACCAACCCAGCAGCGCTAACAACCAACAACTCATCCAATCGCTCCAACTCGACATCGCCACCCCACAACCTCGCCATAGCTTCAAATATAATCTCTAAACTGATCAGGAACAACAATATCCCGTTTGCAAACCCAGCCAACGTCTCAATCTTGCCCAATCCGTATGGAAAACGAACAGAGGGCGGCCATTTACTCATCACCGCCGCCGCCAGTCCTACCGTTAGAGCGAGGCAATCGAGTAGCATGTGTATACTATCGCTCAACAATCCCAAACTTCCCGTTAAAAACCCGTACAACGTCTGCAACAGCATGAAACTGAAGTTGAGCAACATAAAGTAGAATATTTTACGGGAGTCGCTGTCGGCCAGGATCGCGTTGAGGACAGGCCAATTCCGGCTGAAGTATAAGAACTTCTCCGTAACCCGACTGGGCTTGGCTTTTCCGTGCGTATGTTTATGTGGGATGGCAGTGAGATACACCACCCCCATTATTGTCAATGCGATGGAACCTTCTAGGATACCCCTCTGCACCGACCAAGTTTCTTCAGCCCACCCGGCTGCAAAGGATATCAGAATAGAATAGATAGCGGATGATGGTTTGATACCCGGGGAGGCAAGAGATGTGTAGGATATTCCTGCGGCTAGAATACCCACTGCGTACCATCCGGGACTGGTGAAGCCTAATGTCCAAGCTGGCGATAGAAGTGGGAAGGCGAGGACGGGGGTGCAAAGGATAAGTGCCGATAGAAGAGTGATAGGGAGCTCTGTCGGGCTGGTAATATAGATCACGCTCTGGAGCGTTGTTTTTTTGGATACGGCAGGAAGAGGAGGTGGAAATGATAGAAAGGAGAGAAGTAATGCTGTATATCCGATGGAGGTTGGCTTCATATCCGGTATATCTCCAATGGCGAAGAGATCTATAAAGGCGACAGAGACGAAAGTGGTCAAAAATACCCACTTCTTAGTGAACAGAGTTTTCATGTCTGAGAAGGTGAAAGAGGTGAGGGAGGTAGATGATGCTAGTCCAGACGCAGAGGCGGCTAGGAGAAGTGACGCAGTGCGAGAGCCGCCAAGCTCGAAGGCTGCGAGGAAAGGGAGAAGAATTCCTAATGCTCGCTTTAGAGATGATGATAGAGATGTTTTACTGAAGACTTTCGGTGGAGTCGAATGTTTTGGTTTGTCGAGGGTGGATTTCGTCTCGTCGATGGCTTTGGCGTCGACATTTCGATTGGTGACTATACCAACGAGGACCGATATTAAGATGGCACCGGAGGAGAGTGCGCATGCTGCTAATAAACGGGATGTCGCTTCTGGATGTTCTACCACTAGAGTACTATCCGACGGTTGTGTTTCCATCGCTGGGTCTTCGAGTTGGGGGGCGACATGTTGATGAGGATGGGAGAGGAATGTTGAAGCCGATGAGAACGCGAGGGAGGCAGAGAGAAGTGTAGCTGTGACGAGAAGCGGCGGTATGAGAGTTTTGAGTTTGGATACACTATACAATTATCAGTAATGCCCCCCATAGCTACCTAACTGGTCTGACTTACAGTCCATGGTCGTGGTCATGATCGTGATCGTGGGTGTGAGCATGCGAATGAGAGTGTCCGTGAGAATGCCCATGGTCATGGCCATGCGAACACGACGGCGAATGCGAATGCGAATGAGAGTGTCCGTGACTCAAACTCTGCGCTCTACTATGGCTATGACTATGGCCATGCCCGTGTCCGTGTTCATGTCCCCCCGATATCGACCCTTGACTCCCCCTCGAGTCAGGTCTCGGCCCATCGCCCCCTATAGCAGCAGCATTGACAGCAGCACTAACCCCGCCAAGCGAATAATTCATCCCTCTCAGCGAATTGATTGAGTTGTTGCTAAACCTTCTCGACGCCCGTTTCGACGAGATGGAAGGTTCGTGAACGTGGTCTTCGTCAGTGTGGTCGTGCGCGACACCCTCGGAAACAGGAGGGAACCGGAAGTTCGTGATGATCGGAGGTAGCGAGTCTGATGATAAGGAATTGGAATGGTTGCGATGATCGTGGGAATGGCTCCCCGAGGAGCCGATGGAGTCGAAGCTGCCTCGTTTGGCATGCCCATTGGCGCCCGACGATGGCGGCGGGGCGTATGATGACATCCTGCGATTAAAAGGAGGTTGGAGACACTATTTCGGAGAAAGCAGTAGTATGTTATAGATCAATCGGTAGAGGAAGAGTATGCGATCGCGATGAGGGATACCGGAAGGGGCGAGAGGGGTTGTATCGGTCAAAAATCGGAATCCCGTCGGAGGGGGATGGTGGTTCGCTCCCGTGGGAGGAGATGAGGTTGTCGAGATGTGGCCAAACACGCGCAGTCCATTCGCCAGAATAATGATATCTCGTATTTATGGGGTCGCCAACATGACTGTAAAAAAAAAGAGTCGGATGTCCAGATATCAAGACATCGGAGAAAGAATGATATATATACAAGACAATATCAGGGGCGAGAAGTGGATGCAAGCTAGGCAGAGACCGGACGAACGAATCGAATGCATAGACGCCTGCAGCAGGAACAATCCACTTGCCGCATTTCGCACCGCTTTCGACGAACGCCATTCCCCTTTCGGATGGTCCTCCAAATTGCAACAAGTTTCGACTTGAGAATGCCACATTTCATTGTCATTCGGACGTTTTATTCGGATTGAATCTTCGTTACGACTCAAATATTGATATCGCCATTTTTCAGGGGAGTCCGGTCCACGTGAGGAACGCTTGGCATCAGCAAGCGCAAGGAAGATACTTCGGCGGAGGCTAGAACCACTAGATTCAAGACGCACACGATTCTTCCGCTTAGGTTAGTTGTGTTACTCAAATACAGTATATAGAGAGAGGGTCTTCTATCAACCAAAGACCTAATAGCCAAATCCTAGAAAATATCCATTTATCCGCACCATGGAAAGTCGGGTTGAAGAATCGTCCCCATTGGACCCCGCAAATAGACCCTCCAACCCACCCTTAATGACGCCGCCCGCCGGGTTGGAAAGGTTAGAGCCTCAAGAACCGACAACCGCTAAACTAGACTGGACATGCGAAACGGAAGCCACCGACGCTCTATTAGGCGCAAAAGTAAGTACTATTTTTGGTTGAAATAATTGGCTTTGAATTCTGGCTCATAAAATACATAACACTACACCCTATAGCATGTCCTTGCTCCATACAAATATATATCCTCTCTCCCATCGAAAAAGATCTTAAGCATCTTCGTCGACGCACTTAACATCTGGTTCGACATACCTGATGTTACCACCACTCAAGTCAAGAATATCGGGCATTTACTACATACTGCCTGTTTGATGTATGTGCTCGTCTGCACTCTAAACAGCAAAAATTAACTAGAATAGACATACGAGACGAGTGGAACATTTCCTAAATTTTTCGCGAAATGGATATATGTAGGCTCGACGATGTTGAAGACTCCTCGCCACTAAGAAGAGGACAAGACGCCGCACATGTGGTATACGGCCAAGCTCAAGCGATCAATAGTGCGAATTATTTGATAATATGGGCTATCGACGAGACCAGAAAACTAGGGAATACCAGTTGCTTGGATGATTTCCTGAGTAAGTACCGTTTTCTTACAAAGTAAACACGAGATTACTGACATTACGCCGTCCGGTGTATAAGGGGAAATGCGTAATTCGTTAATCGGACAGAGCTATGAATTTCATTGGAGGGAAAATGGAATATGTCCGTCAGAAGCAGAATATTTGGAAATGGTCGAGAAGAGTCCGTATCGTGTATGTCCAGCCGGTATGAATAAGATCTGACCTTTGGTAGAAACTGGCTCTCTCTTCCGCTTCGTAGCTAAGCTTTTGACCACCCTTGGACCTCAAAATCGGTGAGTTGGCCAATGAGCTATCTCGCCGGCATATAGTATTCATCCAACTAATTATCGCTTGAACCAAGGGACCTTAACCTCGATAATCTATCCTCCATGCTCGGACAATACTTTCAGATTCGTGACGATTATAAGAATTTGACAGATACTACCGTAGGTGTATATGTATATATATATATTGAGCGTGTCTCTCAAAACACTAAAATAGAACTACCATCTATATACATGCTTACAACCCCTATCGTATACCTTTATACTAATTTGTGATTGTAAATAGTATACCGATAAAAAGGGCTTCTGTGAGGATCTCGACGAACGCAAATTCTCTTACCTAATCCAACACGCTTGGAATCTTCAATCACCCTCCGGCGCACGCTTTCAAGAACTCTTTAAAAATACAGAGGGCAACAACAAGGATCAAAGTATGTCGAGAGAGAGTAAAGAAGAGATATTGGAAATTCTACGAAATATGGGAAGTTTTAAAAAAGCTGAAGAAAAAATGAGGGAGCTTCTGGAGGGTATTATTGCTGAAGTTGGGAGGATTGAGGAGGCGTGTGGAAAGGAGAACAAGGGGCTGAGGAGACTGTTAGAGAAATTGGCGGAGTAAGCAAATCGAAAAAGTGTAGCTTGCTAAATCATTCAACACAAGGTCCTGTTGGATTTGGAACCCGACGATCCATAATTTGAGAGACACGGGACAGAAACCACCCGGGACGTGACAATGCAATGAAAGTCGACATGAAGTTTTAGACAGCTGGCTGCCTGATTATGGCAAAAGCTAATAGTGTTATCAACGATAAATTTAAGATGTGCTGGTAATGATCGATCTCCAAGATGACCTGTTGTATGGTTCGCATATTATCGAGCATTCCTCGCGATTAAGGGACATTCCTAGAAGCAAAATACTACTCAAAGACCCCTGGCTTGGACCAATTCGTTCCTGGATATGACGAGCTTTCTTTGACCTCAAATCACGATCGTAGTTCGCTACCTTGGTCGCTCATAGCGCGTTGATCGTCGGTCCACAAACTTTCAAGTTTTAATAGATTATGGCGAGACGAAGATGCGGCCTGGTCGACCGATAACTTAAGGGCACTCTGGGCATAAATTCAAGCATATAAAGATATCCCAGCATTCTGAGTACTTTGATCCATTCTAATCTTGATTTACTTCCACTACCCCCGTATGCGCAAAGTCAGACAACCCTCTGCAGAGGAAAATATATATACCTCGAATTTGTAAAGCTGTACGGCATAAACCAGATATGATGTAAGCATAGAAAAACCCATTTGTCCCAAGTTTTAAAATTTTTGGGACACCACCCTAATAGGGAGTTTTGCCTCAAGTTTTCAGCAAGTAGCGCTGAGCGCGTTTACGGCCCTGATGCTACCCTCAGTGTACGCAGCCGCTACTCCCCGTCTTCAAGTTCGAGAATTGAACCCACAGCAACTTTTCGCGCCGCTCTCCACCTGTCCTCAAGTCGAACTCGGGAAAACATATGGAAGAATAATCCAAAACGTCGTAGGCCCTATCTGCCTTACCGTCGGCAATGCGTGCGCAAAGACTAAAGATTGCTGGGTTGCAACGGAGACTTGTGGCGGGAAAGGCCTCAAGGGCCCGGGCGCCCAACAATCGTATTTGCGCTGCTTCGGGGGATATTGCCGTGCTGTGAAGGGTCAGGAGGGTGATAAGTGTACCTGTCTCGTGGGTTGTTCGGATCAGCTGAAAATCGGATACTATCGCTCCTGCGTTAATGGGAAGTGTGAACTACCCCAGTGCGCGGGATGTGGTGAAGTTAAAGGTAACCGTTCTTGCTGTCCTAGTTCGGTATCGGTGAACGGTATCTGCACATGTACTACAGGTGATACGTCCTGTGTTGTAAATAACGATTGCCGCGGTCGAATGTGCTGTGATGGAGTGTGCAAGGACGAGTGCTAGTTTGCAAGCCTAGATCATCACAGATATATAGTAAATAGCTATACAGTCCCCTCCATTCAACTCTCGATGCATATTTCATGCACCCAGAACCATCAAACTGTTCCTTCAGCGGCATCCTAGTTCCCAACTAAGTATTAAAGAAAACCGCAGAGAACCCAAGGATTTCATTTTATTGTTTTATTTTGTTTACTGAGTTTTCCTTCTAGGTTGGTACTTTAAATAAATCTAATAGATGTCCTCACAGATTTTTGAGCCCGGCGGCCGTACCAAGCAACGTCTTTTCTGAGGAACTGTGCCTGAAACGTGAGGGAATACCCACTTCATGAAATTTGTGCCAAGCCTCGCTCTGACTGGTTCCTGATTGAGCCGGATTTCGCCTCCACCAGGACTGTTTCCCTGTCGCCGTTCCCTATCGGTCATTCCAGCATGGTAATCCGTCATGTGTGGTCCTATATTTATGAGAATTATAGGCCCCAAGATGGAATTGTGAAAGCTGAGTTGCGGCAACTGCATATAAAATGGAGTTGTGTTTCGTGTGGCTTGCTGCGCGTTTTGGCGTGCGTCTGCAGTCGCATCTCCTCGTCAAATCATTGTATTGTATTGGATTGGATCCATGGATTAGAATGATAATTGAAAAATTTATAGGGATTCTCCACTCGCGGAATCAGCTGCGTGAGGTCTTTAAGAAGAGTTAAATACAGTTTGATGAACCATAGGGGAATTAGAAAGTCCCTCTCTTTTTTCTCGCGCGACGGAAATCCAAACATCAAAATTTTGTATTCAAATCATCATAGAATCCGTCGTGCACGATCGTGTCGGCGTGTCACGAGCTTCGCAATGGAGAAAAAGGACTATTCAGAACCGCTGAAAGGAGCGACTACCGAGATACCTTCTAAAAATGAACCAACAGAGTTCGAAACTAGCCCGGACTCGGGTACACCTTCGCGCCCCAGCGTTTTCAAGCGAGTGGGAGCGAAAACCACCTTTCTATTTATCGCCAGCTCGGTATTCGCGATAGCGTGCATGGGGTGGTTCGCTTTCTTACGGTGGGGAACGGTCGAGAACTCGGTTTGGCATAGTATTATTCTCAATGGCTGGGCGGACCGGGCCGTTACTCTCCCAACGGCATTTTTTCGGATAGCGCTAGGTGTTCAATCGAGCGCTTGCTTGAGTATGCTTGCTGCGCTTGCAATGGAGAAATCATTGGTTCCACTGTCTAGTGTAAGTTTAAAATCCAACAGTTCAATTCCATATACCTGGTGCGGCGTTATTTCATGACAATGCTTGAATTCGCTCGAATTCTCAAGACATCTAGACGGGCGTTAATTCTATGAACGTATACACTCTTTGAGCCTTTCCTGCGGGATTTTAACCACCAAATGCCAATTTTTGCTGCTGTTTCTAACCTAACTTGTGAAGCTTGCTGCGATTTCAATCATGCGGGCGAAACCTCCAGGAACCACGGACACTATAACCCAATTGATAGTCCCTCTCATGGCAGGACTGCGAGAAGTTGCGACACTCTCAATCGTCACCCTAACAACTCTAATCCTCGCAACCTCTACAATCCTGATATTCACCTCTACAATACTACTTTCAGATACCGCAGTGCAACCCATACCTTCTAGAAGTACCGACTTGTCTATACGACTCGATTACAACTGGACTGTCACCAATGACATTTTTCTCGATAAGCCTGGATATCGCGCGTTCAGTTACACTCCAATCATTGGAAATACCTACTGGCGCAGTAACTATCCCATCGTCTTCCCAACTTTTGCCGAATATTCCCCAGGAACATCAGTAGCACAAACTCCCAACGTTTCAGACACGGGCCCCACGGTCCGTGGATTTCTTCCATTCTTCTCTTCCGAAGACAGAAGCAGATTACAATCGTATAAGGGGAAAGCAATAGTCTGGGACTCTCGAGTCGTTTGCCAACAACCCGTAATCACAAATTTCAAGACTATCACGAAACGGTTTAACATTATCGCAATCAGCGGAAACATTCGTAGGTCGGTTCCGCTGGATATAATAGAGGATTCGGAACCGGCTTCCACATATTTTTGGTGTCCAATCTCAAACTACAGTGTTTTTAATAAGTTAATTCTCTGTCAGCTTTCAAACACCGATGTCTGCGACGATCCGGCAAGCCCCAGTCCGACTAATAAAACAGAATGCCCTCCTACCAACTACGCCGGCGGGTTGAAAAGCATATTTTCTTCGGATCCTTCAAAGCGTACCCCAAGAAATGGAGGAGCGTATATGATCCTTAACCGAACTTCGACCTCTGATTTGGAAGGTTATTTGGACGCAAATCCTGAATGGGCGGAAGTCGGAACGACGAACAAACTCTTCTATCCAGGCATAATAACCTCCCTCTGTTACACCTCACTAGACGCGGTTGACCGCGACGTCGAAATTTCATCCTCTAAACTTCAAGCGGAGAGGAATTTCGCAAGTTACAATTTCACCTCCGGTGTCTATAATTTTGACGCAATATTACCCCAGCTGGTACCTGATAACTCAAACCCCGAGCCTGAAGCCCGCGGACTCTTCAGCATGGTACCCTCAGAAAAAGGTTGGGCCACCGCTGGGTCAGACGGTATAGGATCGGACGGACCTTGGACTCCACCGGTCTCAAGGTTGGATTTTCAACACGTCCCATTCCTTATCGACGCCCTCACTTTAAAGTATCGCCAACAGGTCGCGGCATCTGCGGATGCCACACGTGACACCACGACCACTTACCAAATATACGGTAATTATACCGTCATGCTAGATGATGACTACATAGAAGAAGAAATCACCCAATCGACAACGGCTTACGCCATGGCCGGAAAATCATGGATGAACGACCTCTTCGTCGCGGCAAAAGATCACGTAAATGGAAATACAGCGGTGGCGTTCCAGTCCCTGCTCACTGTGATCGCCAGTAATGCGTATTACGACCTGGTGCAAAAGCTGGATCGATCGGAAAATGTAACTGTGACAACTTTTCACAACGTTTCGTCTCCGGGTGGACCGTACGGGACACGCCGTGGTAGTAACGAATTTTCGAATGAGCAGGCGGGACTCTTCAGCGATTATATTAGAGGAGGGTTTCCAGTGGGGTATACAATCGTAGCCGTCGTCCTCGCAATTCAGATTATCGTTGCCGCTGCTATTTTCGTTAAATTTGCTCTTGAGACTACTTTGACGCGGGTGGGAGACTCGTGGCAGGCTCTGGCACAAGTTAATTCGGAAGACCTTCCCGCTCTCGATCTTTTCATGCGGTTGAGTAGGAAAACCAATTCGAATAGGAGTGCTATTACCAAAGAAGTAGCTGCCGCTGGAATGAAGAAAACGAGAGTATACATGCACAACAACAATGGTGTTTCCAAATTGAAAGGTGAAACATTGTCTAGCAGTGCTTAATATTGTAATATATGAAAAGGCTTGTTGCATATGGATAAGGAATATAAAAATTTCCCGGCAGGATTCTGATTAAGTAATAACGATAATAATGAGATTGTTCTTAATTATTTACAAAAGATCTTATGATAATAACTGATCCATAGAAGACTTTTTTTAAAAAAACAAAAGCGGGAACTCAGAAACACCAAACATATTGCATCCGCTGACACTACCCAATAGGTAGAAACGGAATGTGAACCAAGGAAGGCGTGGCTGAGGTCAACGAATGAACACCCTTCTCTCATGAACAGAATCTTTGAGATCGATCAGACGACTTAGTAGCTACATGATCACGGAGCTTTGCCGAAGATGCAGCCCATATGGTAAATGCTAGTAGTGCTTGGGTAAAAATATCCATGAAAACCCACGATGGCCCAACCAGAAGGAGCTTTGTAAACACGATCCCATTTTCCGTCACCGGCGTTACCTAAGGTATACTGAATACCCTTTGAAGTAACAAAACCAACACGTCTCATAGCACCATTACCGTAATAATATTGAAAAGTATCGATATAATCTTTCAAGCCAAGGTTAAAAGTCAAAATTCCAGGCTTTTCAGCTCCTCCGGTGGGGGGCCTTGGCTGCGACGACGATGTAGGGGTCGCGCGGTCGACACTATACGTATCTATCGCATCGCCACGAGACCATACAGTAACTTGCTTGACAGTTCCCGATTTTCCTTCAGACATAGACGAGAAGTCATCGAATCTTACCCCGTTCGACGATTTGGTGCATGGGGATACCAGATATATCACGGAATCAATCCTCGCGGGGATAGGAACAGATGGCCTGTACTTGAAGAATAGTGTACAAAATTCATCAGCACCAATTAAATAATCAAAGGAGTTTCTGTTAGAATACTAGATTTACGTACCCCGGATCTATATCGGAGGGTTCTGATTTAGAAGATGAGGATGGGTACGGTGGAGGTGACGCTCCTGTCCTTGAGCTCTCGTATTTGATCAACCATTTAGCAACTAGCTTCTTATTTGTTTCCACCAATCGCCCGATATCGTTGTTGAGTTCTTTTTCTAAAATAGCATCCACGATTCCTGGGTCTGCCTGAAATAGATAGTGACACTTTTCTGCGAACGCGGTGACAGCCGGGACTCCAAAACCAGCGCTAGCGACGATAGAGCAGAGTTTATCACGTTTGTTAAGATACTCCTTCACCGTCGCCCCGCCCTGGGTGTCTGTATAAAGCTCTCTTAAGAGGTTCAATCCCCAGTTCTTACCAAGCGCTTCTTGCTTCAACTGGTCCAGAAATTCAGGGAGCGTACCAGCGGTTAAGACGTCGGAATTTCTATCGTACCAGTTATAGAGATCTCTTGTCGCATCGGTATCAGGAATAGCTTTCCCGATAATTCTAATCTTGCGGTTCTCGGTCAGAGTTTTAGGAGCTTCGTCGGCTTCCCAGTCTGCCAGGTCCTGCTGGCAGTCGGAGAGCCACCTTGTAAGGGTGATAGCGGTTATCTCCTTCGGAGGAGGTGGTACTGTAGGAGGCGCCATTGAGATTTAAAAATTCGATTTCAAGTATGCTTTGAAAAGTTCGAGTTGAATATAAAATTGAATAATCTGTGACCCTGTTGATGCCTTCGGAGGGTTTAGGCTCGAAACCAGGCCGAGAGTTAGGCATATGTATATATAAAAGACAAAATAGGAGAGAGTTTCGCAGGATATCAATTTCTACTCGCATGGTTGTCGAGTAGCAAAAATGCACGTAGGTTTGCATATGTATGTTTACATCTCAACATGCAAGCCGGCCAATTCATCAGTAAAAATGCCCTCTAGGTCAACCCCGCACCCTCTATCACTACTTTTGATATTTCATGCAGCATGCATGCATGCGCAGGATCGTTGAACAACGCAGAAGCCCTCCTTCAGCGCGAAGAGCAAGTTGAGCGATTAGGATTGAGCTTTATTGTTACGTTTATTAGTATCATACTCATCACAGCGACTCATTTGCAAAAAAGCCTTGATACCACAAACAAAAAGAAGTCCGAACAACAAGGAGAATCAACCCCGAGCCAGCAAATTGCCAATTTAATCACGTCGTACAGCTCAGACTAGGCTAAAATGGCAAAGGAGATTCGTGATTTGACGCCGTCCGTTTCTGAGCTTCGTTAAAATCTTAAAGACAAGGCAGTACTGGAAGAGATTCTTAGTAGGCTCACTAGTCTCAATGACAGCCTCGAAAGTTTGTTGCCGAAGAGAGAACGCCAGGCCTTGTCATGCAGGCTGCTAGCTAAAGAGGCTACTGACACTATCACCACGGGAGATGATGACGACGATGATGCTGCAGAGTCCGCTTCACTCTTCCTCAAAACTAAAGCTGCCAAGATGATACGGCTGAAACAATCAACTGGTCAGACTTTAGTCGTCGCGATGCTGACCCACGCGAGGCCGACTTGGCGCCTTTGCAACCGAATGGGATATTGGCTACGAAGGGCCTATGGAGATTTCAGTAACGTATTTTGTGAGTTTTGTCGAGCCGGAAATGACAATTTCCTTTATCCGCTCAGGTTATGGAAGGGAGGCATTGAAAAAATGTTCTCCATCCGCCCTCTTGATAGCGATTTATGATGGCCAACCTCCAAAAAACAACAATTCCAACACTTTTTTTAATTGATACCGGTTCACCCGACCTACTGCGAGACCATAGCCAGCCAACGACGGGCTAGATTAAATTGCAAAAGCATGTTATGATTGGACCAGGGTAAAGGATAGGAATTATAGTGTATCTAGGCTTAAAATCCTTCTCCGTCGGCGATGATGAATAATACTCGGTAGCACTGGCGAAGTTATCCAATGTTTTTTTTTTTTTTTTTTTAAAAAAAAAAAAAAAACCAACACAACCCAACACCTCGTCGTCAGTAGCGCTCGGTTTTACGAGACAAATAATATTCACATCCTTCAAGGTGACCTCAACAAGAACAGTCTGGGTCTAGTCGGCCGCAGAGCTTCTTTCCTTCGCCACGGCTTAATCTGGAAGGATAAGAAGGCCCAGAGCTAGTCCCATTATCAAGATTTTAGGTACGTCGTGTTCAAGATGCAATGCATGTAACGCGCATACCAGAGAAACCTCCATGTTTCGTCTAGCATCTGCCTGAGGATATGAAGTACCCCAACTTACATTCCATCGCCAGGAGACTGAGCGCACTTGGAACTCTACTGGATCTGAGTTGTGGAAACGAGCGTTTGCATCAATGAATTACATATGTTTTTTATTAAGATTTTTAAAAATATACACTTATGTCAAGTAGTCGTGCTAATTGTATAAAATCTAAAAATAAACATCATATAAAAAATTTTATTGATTTATATGAACTTATAGCTTTAGTTTGGATGAGAAATGAAATTACCATACCGTACTGGTGCCTTCGTAGATGAAAGTTCTATTAGAGAAAATCTAGAGTTATAGTTATAAGTCCATTCCGTCTGGTCGCGCCAAGGAGGCTCAAGCGCACATATGTACTAAGAACTCGACCAATCCAGTATCTACCAGCATTCTTACAATATCGTCAATTCGCGCCAGAGACTCACTGTCGAACCCTCCATTCTGACTCTCGCGTATCCTGGTCATCAAAAACCAATTTATTGCTTCAACAAACTTGAGAAGTCCCTCGTCCCGTGCTGCCATGTAAGTATAGTAAACAGGATTGCAAAGTATCCATACCATAATATTTGCCGTCGCCCTGCAGAAATCCTTCGCCCTCTGACAACAGAAATTCTCCACCTGGCTGGCTATAGTCGATGTGTACACCTCAAATGTCAACTCTATGTTCCTCCCAGCGACGGTATTAATGTTAAACAACTCTCCAGTCATCTCATCTCGTACCCTATCCCCCGTATCAATCGCAACGGCGAGCGCTGTGACCAAAACGCCAATATCGCATCCACCACAGCAATGCGCGTCTAGAATACCCACATCAGTCATCCATAACTGGGTGCCGGACTCGATCGCCCTGCATATACTATAGCTGACTGTATCCTTTTCCCCATAGCAGACTCCATGGCACTTGGCGCTATCTCCGTGAATGGAATGGTGGATGGCAAGAGAGGTGGTCGGCTTTACGTGCGCTGGGCCTTCGGCGTATCCCTTGGCGGCGGAGGAGTAGTTTGAGTACATGCCCATATGAACGTAATTAGGCTGGTCCTTGACGGTTATCGGAGTATCATGGGTTCTGCACATAACCGACGCCCCGGTACTTTGCTCGTATACCACGGCTAGTTTTCCCGCGGCAGGGTCATGCACGTAGGCGTTTGCTAAGGAGCGGGGCAAGATATCTGGTGATTTCGGTTTGGAGGCTGGTAATGTCGACCTGTGGGTACATCGCTCAGCGAATTTTGAAGGGACATGGTTGGAAACTTGTTGATCGATTGCGATATGGGGATCATCTGCGAGCGCGATGGCTTCCCAGACGGAAGCACAGTTGCATAGGGAGTGTCTATCCTGATCTTGGGGGCTGTTCTGGGGATTATAACTATCGTTGAAATCTATGTGTGCTCTCATTCTCTGACAGAAATCTCCCCACTCCACAGACTTGGTTTTCGAACGCTGCGCTGGTATCGAAGGCATCCCATAATTTCCAGTTACCTTGGTATTTTGTTTCAAGATGGCCGTCCAGCATTGGAGACAATGTATGTGGGTATTCGCCGTGCTACCGCACATGCATGAGTATTGTTCGTGGGATGCTGGTCCGCCTAAGGCGTTTTCAGAGAGGTTCAGTCGTCTAGCTGCTTCCTTGTTCACGCCTACTGGTAATATGCAACCTGAGCTCTTCCCCCGTACCGGTTGGAGGAGTGCAGGGCAAGAGTGGCATTGGACTATGGTCATATTGCCATTCTGAATATCTGAGGTTGCAGTTGGAGCCATGGTCTATCGTATAGTTGGGCGCTTGGTGGTGTAATTATTGGATATAGGAGACAACGAGCCAACAGGAGACCTTAAATACGAAAATATATACCGTCATGCCGGAAAGTAATGGAACCCCTGCTAGCGAAAGCTGGAACTGATATTCACTAGTCCGTAACCGGTATGGTTTTGTAGTCGAACTCATAACCTCAAGACGATATGTCATTTCAAAACTCTTCTACTTGCCTCTGATATCCTGTAATGGCAGTGTTATTGATTTTATTTCTAGGCCGTAGCCCTAGCCCGCAAGATCTGGTTTTTCAAATCGCCAAGCTGGTTAGTAGTAGATGCCTCGATCGAGCTCGACGCTAGCAGGGGTTCCCCTAGAATGCATTACTCTCTGGTAAGACTGGAAATATATATCTTAATGTATTGGGCTGAACGAGCAGTGTAAGGTCTCAGGAGCCTCAGAGGATTTCGGAGCCGTAGCGGCGACTTTAGCTGTTTCGGGTTAGGTTACCCTTTAAGGAAGATCAAAGATCGCGATCTTGAACGTCTCCTATTTTGGAAGTACTTGCAGATTTTGCAGGGACTCAGTTTGTTTCGGGAAACCCAATAGATCAAGTTAGCGAATTGCGACCCAAAACTCCGCCATGCCAAAGCCAATGACGTCACGACTTATTAGAAAAAGTACATTAGATGAAATTAAGGCTCGTCAGTCTCAGCTTCGGCTTTGTTTAGACTTTAAGTATGTGTTCGCTAGATAAGAGGCGGAATACAAAAGCTCACATTAATTTGCAAATTTGCATCGCGATCTTATTCGCAGGAATAATAATTTTTCTAATCAGAGCGTCATGTTTGTCTCGGCTGAGGCCCCAAACAATTAGAATACTCTAAAATCATATTAAAATTTTGGTGTTTTAATGTAAAATCAGGTTTTGTTTCGTTTCTGCCTTTAATATTTGCAGAAATATGTATCCATATAGCATGCACATGCACTAAGCTCGAATCCCCTTTTGCTTTATTTTCTTCTTCGCCCCGATCGATCGCGATAGCCTGGTCTCAATCAATTGGCAAGCTCCGAAGAACCCTGTCCGTGCGTGCATTTTACTTCAGCTGGGCTAAGCGAGCTTGCCAAATTCGGTAAGTACACTCGTCTGCTGGAATATCAGATATCGAGCTTAGCTCAGAGCTCGATACCGGTAGGACTGTGCAACGCTGTTTTTTTTTTTTTTTTTTTTTTTTTTGATGGCAGTCACAAATTTAGTCTTGGTACACTATGTATAAAGGGTATAAGTACTTACTTGCGAGTTTATTATTCATTTGCTCTAGTCGGTAGAATTCAAATTCAAATCTCAGGATTTCGGCTTATATTATAAGAAGTGTAAGCTATAATGGCATTCCATACCGATATGAGCAGCTACACCTCGATAAATCAAGATTTCGAGCCTTTGATGCTCAAACTCCGGGAGCTACTCAACTATTTCTTTTCTTTGAGCGTACCTGTCAAGCTCTTGTATATCTTCGCCTTTTACACCGTATTCTTTACGTTAATCTACATTCCTATTCGATTTGTATACCGAGCATACTTTGATCCATTATCTAAAATCCCTGGTCCGAAATGGGTGCTCATATCTGGAAGCTACAATAAGTTGTACTGGGATGTGTTACCCGGCAAAGGTTATGGAGAGCTACACAGCTATATCCTAAAACTTCACCAGCAATATGGTATGTTTTCAAATTTCGGTGCCTACGGAGAGAGGTTTCAAATTTTGACGTCTAGTTAACTCCTGTGTCATGTAGGTCACATTGTCCGAACCGGGCCTCGATGGGTCGCAATCAATGATATTGAGTTATACCAGGAGTAAGTAGGCCCGCCACTCCGGAATCTCTAATTTAGAGAACCTACCTAACTTTAACAAATCTTCACATCAAAAGAGTCTATAAAGTGAACTCGAGATTCGCTAAAAATCCCCACTTCTACAACCACCCTATTGGTAATGAATCTGTCGCCGAACTCGTCAACATTCATGAAGCCGCCGATCGCCGTGCGGCTTACAATCCTTATTTCTCGAAACAAGCCATTCGCAAGTTCGAAGAACCTATTCAAGAGAAAGTTTCTTATTTTCTAGACCGCATAGAAGCTGTTGGCGACAAGATACCACTCGATCGCGCTTTTCGGTGTTTGATGGCAGATGTCATCACAACCTACTCTTACGGCAAAAACGCCGACGCACTCTCCCATCCGGAGTTCCACCCTGACGTGCTGCTTGCTTTTTCTGTGGCGCTGGGTTCTCTTGGTTTCCAAAATACTTTCCCAATTACGGTGACCTGTCTCGAATGGCTTCTAGACCACGGGCTCCCTCGTTTTCTATTACCTAGGCCGGTTAAGAACACGGTGAGATTCGTAGAGGAGTGCAGAGATATTATCATGGCCTTGAAAGGGAAATATTCCAAAGGCGAAAAGGACGTTCATACGATTTTTGCAGAAACGTTCGAGGACGATGAAAAGTCAGGAAGGAAGGCGTTAACATACCGGCAGCTACAGCAAGATGCAGTACTTATCTTTTCTGCGGGCGCTGATACGACGGCGCACGGATTAACCACTTTGGTCTACCACTTGGTGCAAAATCCTCATATTGAGGAGATGCTGCTGAATGAATTAAAGGGAATTATGCCTAGCCCCACGTCTGAGATTACTGAAACGGTGGCGGATGGGTTGCCAATCCTGGTGGGTAGCTAACTCTAGTGCGAGATGACCCCATAGAGTTTCTGGAGTCCTCGTTTTTGACTAATAATACCCCCACAATACAGACGGCGGTCATTAAGGAAACCCTCCGCATTAGCCAAGGCATCCCAAGTTGTTTACCCCGTGACGTTCCTGCCGGTGGTGTCGACTTTCTGGGCTACCATCTTCCCGCCACCACGACTCTACAATTTCCAGCATTTACGTATCACAACAGCCCTGATATTTTCCCAGATCCAACGAAATGGGACCCAACCCGCTGGTTAGTTGGTGATACGAGAGAAATGGAAAAGTATTGGATCCCCTTCGGTAGAGGTTCTAGGATTTGTCTCGGTTTGAACCTGGCGTGGTCGGAACTTTTGGTTACGAGTGCGAGACTGGTGAGAAGATTTGAAATGGGTTTCGCAGAGGATTTTAAGCACGAGGATATGGAGTGGAAAGCAGTTTTCATACCAGTTACGAAGGGTAGATTGAGTATTTGGGTGAAACGGAGGGAAGAGTAAAAGAGGGTTATTATACATATCTATATCCAAAACCGACGCTTAGAGATATCACCATCTATAAAATATGAAAGATATGATTCAGAAATTAGGCATAACCTAACCGCTATGCTATGTAGTCCTTTAGCGAAAACCCAGCTGAAAGTGGGAATATCTTGTTGGGTTAAGTGATAAATGAACCTCGACCCATCACGTGACACAACCGGAAGACTCACCCCATCCAACCAACCTCCCACCAACCTTGAGTCCCTCATCAGCCCCGCTCTCAACCGTCGTCGATACATTTTCTAAGAACCAAACATCTTCAGCTTTGTCTACCAATACCAAGAATGGGAGGAAAACCCAAAGCCGAAAACTCCAAAAAGGCGGCAGGCAACGCCCGTAAAGCCGAAGCCGCCGCCCAAAAGCAAGCCAAAGCCGATGCCGTGAAAGCTGCGAAGGAGGACGCCGAATGGGCCGACGGCGCTCAAGATAACTCCAAAAAGTACCCATCCACGCATAATACTCACTGTCTCTCCTGGAGTACCATACTTATCCCTACACTCTAAAATAATAGACAAGCAGCCGCCGCCAAAAAAGCCGAGCTAGCAGCCAAAAAGGCTGCCAGAGAAGCAGACCTGGAGGCCGAAATCGCGACCCTCAAAACCACAAAGACAAACCCAAAAGCCGGTTCCAAAGGAAAAGGTCCCGCTGTATCTTCAACGCCATCCCGAGGTCTCGACGCCGCCCTCGCATCCTTCGACTCCGGCGAAGGGTCATCCTCTTCATCCGCGTTAAACGCATCCGGTATAGACAACGCTCTCGATGCCCTCTCTCTCACTTCCGGCACTGCTTCATCGGCGAGTGTTGACCGTCACCCGGAACGTCGCTTTAAAGCCGCCTATGCAAAGTTTGAATCGCGGAGGATGATAGAGGGACGGGCAGACGGAAGCTGGGATGGGCTGAGGCAGAATCAGGTGAAGGAAAAGATTAGGAAGGAGTTTGAGAAGAGTGAGGAGAATCCGTTCAACCAAGTTAATGTCAGCTTCGATGCTACTAGAGAGGAGGTTCGGGCTGTTAGAGAGAAGGAGGTGGGGAAGATCGAGCAGCGGCTGGGGGATAGGAGTTAAAATCTACCTATCCGTCTGTTCATTCCTTTATACGTGTTCTTCTGGTTTGGTCTGGATGTCCTTATGGGGAGCGATTCCGCCTGCTATGAGTATTTGAAAGGTAAGTTATATCACATTAGTGGATGAGGTTGAATGATGTGCTAATAAATTAAAGTAGGGTACGTATAGACGTGTAGTCATCTACATCACTTATTACAAAAGACAAGAATGATTTGTGAAGAAGAGTATGATTGATATCCTATAATCAAGAATATATATATAAAGGCTAGCGAAAGAGGTATAGTGCTACATCATATCATAAATAAAAGGAAATAAGTAGTAGATATCAAACATCAACATTCAGAATAAAATGTAAAGAAAGAACGAAAGAAACTCCGCGAGCATATGCAAATCAAAATAAATAAAAAGTAAACCGCAATTTCTTTTCCCTCCCGAGACCTTTCTTTTATTTTATATTTTGAAGTTGAAAGTACAAAGAAAGAAACGGATGAAGAAGATTACCATCCAAACTCCTCGACGAACAAGCTGACACTCGGTCCACCCTTCTTGATACAATCAGCAGCCGCCAATCTGACGTTATCACTACCGGGACCGCAAGCACCGACAGCGCAAGTCTCATCCGGACCACAGCTGTTGATGAAATTGCTAATGATCTCCTTCATGTTCGGTCTACCCTCATAGATGAACTTGTCAAGAGCGTCTCGAACATCTTGGTGAGCACCACCGGTACCACCATGCGAGTGTTTCTCATCATCAATGTCGTCGTCATCACTGTAGTCTCCGATATCCCTTCTTCCGGCCAAGGTACGTTCGTCAGCGCTGTCCTCATCAACATCCGGGTCATCGTCCGACATGCCGGCGTAAAGATCCGAGCTGCGACGTGCACCGTAGTCTTCTTCCAGAATGGTGTGGTCGTCTTGAGTTGGTGCCTTGAAGTAGCCGCTTGTTCGCTTGGCCATGTGGACTCCTCTGCCGGTAGGTGGGGAGCGGACGTCTTCACCAGAGCCGGCGAAGTTTCCGCCAGACGAGGGCATGATGTCACCACTGTAGGAGCGGGCGTGACCGGTACGTTGTTGAAGGTTGGCAGGGATGGATGGAACTGGTGGGGTAGTGCTGTCTTCAGAGTCGCGGCCGATGAGGGCGGATGATTCGTCTTGTCCTTGTGGGGCGCCGGGGATGGATGGTTCGTCTGTGCGACCGCGACGGCCGAAACGGGGAGCGGAAACCATCATTGTGCGCATACGCGAGAGCATGGCGCCGCCGAAGCCGCCACGTTTGGTGTCAGGGCTAGTTTCGTGGAGACGGATAACAACATAGGTGGATTGTCCGTTGGGGCCAACACCGCCACGAGCGAGTTCTTCTAACTGAGGACGGATGTTATCATAGGACATGGATTTCTTGGTGGACCAGATGAATTCGAGGTGACGGACGCGAGCTTTGCGGACAGCGGAGAGAGCGATGGGGAGGGTGAAAGTGATACCGGAGCCGGAAGCGTAGAGCAAGAGATTCTGGAAGTCGTTGAAGTTGGGGAGAGCACCGTAAGGACCGTCGACAATGGCACGTAGCTCACGGGTATCAGTCTTGCCTTCAGTGAGCTTACGAGATTCCCAAAGTTCACGGGTGAAACCGTCTTCCGGCTTGATGATGAAATCCACAGTCTTTTTACCACCCTCGGTATCGATATCGTCACCAACACTGCAGATACTGAAGGGATGGGACTCAAAGTAACGGATACCAGGCATGCACAAGAAAGCGTGGGTACCAGGTCGCCACATCAAGTTACCACGAGGAACCTTGACGATGGTCATGCCGTCAGCGGTGAGAGATACCTGGGCCTTGAGCTTGTCGGCATATCTGTTATGCCAGAAGACACGGTTATATCTGATGAGTCTGTCGATGAAATAGAGAATGAAAGCAGCTCCGATTGGTCCGTAAGAATGGTGGTTGTGGAGAATGCAGGCGATAAAAGTCAAGGGGAAGAGAACAAGATGGCTGATATAGAACACCTCGTATCTGATAACCTTGAGGAGATAGAAGGAAGCTAGGATAATCATCCACAGTGCCAGTGTAATGATACCCCAGACGTTGGCGGGTACGAGCAAGAAGCCGACCTGCGAGGGAATCAAGCGAGAGAGACCCACAGCCACAGCAACAGTGTGAACCGCACCCTCGATAAGAGCAGTAATCGCAACCCTGCAAACTCTGTTAGCTTAAATTCTACGAGAAAGCGTTAAGAATAGCTTACCATCTGTGGAAAACGTTGAGCTTCTCATAACTGAACCCAGTCAAATAAGCCAACGGTGTATTCTTCATAGCCAAGAAGATCAAAAGTGTTCCGTTGACGATACTGAACCACCCCGCCTTTCTAGCCAACTGAATAAGCTGCAGCGTCGGTTTGGAACTGAACGCGCAAACCCAAATGTTCAAAAGCACATAGAAGAAGACGATCACAAAGTGCGCCCGTGTGGGCAAGCCAAGGTATCCCTTATGCAGGAAGAACGCTCTTATCACCCGCCCACTATTGGCGAACCCTTGCATTTTCAACCGTAACGCCTGTTTTCGAACATAGTATTTGCGGAACAAATGTGTGAACGAAGCGATAAGCAAAACGAGGCCGAAATAGCCGTAAAAGACACCGGTGTGAGCATTGTTGAGTGTTTCAAAGACGTGTTCGATGGTTGTGTTATCATCTTGGAAGTTGTAGTATTGGATCCCGAACAGGCCGCCCAAGTGCAGGCCGTAGTAGATGTGCGTGTCGTTTCCTTCTGGGACGGCCATCTTGAAGATTTATCCCAGAGACAGCTGGGAGAGCTGGAGGAGGATTAATGGAAGGTCTACGTTTGTGAATCCAGTCTGAAGCTTCGTTGGTGATAAGTTATGCTTCCGATTTTTCTTGTCGAGTTTCTTGGTGAAGCTTATGCTGATAATGCGGCTGAAACGGTAAGCAGGGCTGACGAGCTAGTTCGAAATGTCAAACCGATAAAAACCTTTCCCACAAAAAACAGTCTTTTAAGGAAACTCGTGTCCAAAGAATTATCAGAAGAATTGAATCGCTAAAAAGATCACGAATGAAATGAAGGAACAGAAGAAATGGCGATGATGATGTGAAAGTAGGAAAAAAAAGAACCAAGACGCCGAGGAGCAGCCAAGCGCTTGAGACCGTTATATAGGAAATGTCGATTGAAGGGAAAGGAATCGAGCTGAGAGGAGGGGAGTGAGGGTCAGAGTATATCTACTCCCACTTTTCTTGCTTTGGCTGCATTGTGCTACCCGCTAAACATGTACTCGAGCTTAGCGGATGTGGGCTGAGGCCTCAAAACTCGGTCAGGCTGAAATCCCTGCCCAGAATAGCCCTTCCTTTTTTTCAGATCAAATCCTGGCCTGGGCGCTCGCCCCGGTTCGAGATTATTTGTGTACCAGTATCAGTTTTCGATAAAAAATCACACCACCATGTTTAACGCTGGCCTTATTTTTGATCCCATTTCACTCTTTTCTTCATGGCATTTGGCATTTGGAAGGGTGTTTTTTGTTTGGGAATTTTTCCAAGCCCCTCCAAGACCGTTTATTCCTGGGATTGGATGTAGGGGTGGACTGATTGATGGACAATTACTCAAATCGCAAATATTATGCGACTCCGTGATCCGTTCTTCCCTTCATCGCCCTCGCTATCCTCGTGGAAAACCAAAAGTCTAGATTGGTTGCTTAGATATCAAGTGTTTTGTACCCTAATATCACCAGATATCAGCCCTTACCCAACTGCCGTTGACAGTCCCTTCTCCTCTCCTCCTCGTAGCGTAGATTACCCACAGAGGGTACTTCGTGCACCGTTCCTTCCAGTGTTCAATGGGAACACCCGAGACGACAAATAACCTCCAAGCTCAGTTCGACTCTCGCGAACAACAGGGCTGCAGGAAGAAAAAATCCAAGCAGCTCCTAGCTTTCGGAGCTACCCATGCTCCGTTTGCCAAAAATACTTGCAGAATCTGGAATGGTGCTCGAAAAGTATTTGACAACCGTCTGCGGCTGAGGGGCAGCTGTGATTCCAAATATACTCCTTTCGGCGGGGTGTGTGAGCACACCCATGTCCCCTACGCGAACCAGAGGATCAGTGGGGCTGAGTTTTTTCTGTTATTCGTTTCGGCTGGGATTATATTGCAATACTCGCCAGGACCACAAAGTGGAGCTTTTTGCGAGAGAGTAAGCTGTACAGAACACCCCGGATGAACGAGTTCTTGGCAGCTCCTGTAACGAGCAAAGGATAGACTCTTAATTGTCAGATTTTCGAAGCTTCGCTTACTTTTTGAATTTGCTCTGGTGGGGATCTGATGTCTGTACTGACCGGGAACTTTTAGAGATTTTTGGATTGGAATTGCGACCAATGGTAATAGATCTCGTTCTTAAGATCTGACCGACGGCTCGACAAATCTTGCTGCGGCCTTGCGAGGATATCATATCATATCGGATAACCCCCCATGCAACACCCACTCCACTGCGAAGCAGGATGAACGAGGATTCTTTTCATGGATAATGTTTTATTTTTATATCGACCACTGACAATTCATCGAGGCGAGGAAAAAGAAGGTGTTGCCGCGATCGACGACCAGCAAGTTTACCCGTCTCAACACATGCCGAAGATCCTCAACGCATGGCGATTTGCTTAAGTTAAGCTTACTTTTTTGCTCTGCCTTCCGTCTATCCTTCCCTTCCGCAGGGTGCATTGAAATACCATACAAACCCTGGTATTCGGACATCGGCACGCGGGACGAGGCTTCGATTAATAATTCGGATTATATCAACCATAGCCACATGTATCTGCATATTGTATTTGCGAGATGAACTTTTTTTACACATTATCCCAGGTGCAATTTAAACATTATTGTGCAATTGTTGAATTCGAGACAAGCCACGCGGGATGGCGATTGGCCGTGGGAGCAGTTTTCCGAAGTGCTGCTGGGGTTTTGGAGACGATTTGACAGAAATGCATTGCGTGCATGGATGCACAATTCATTCGCAAATTTTAAAACTCGGTCGGGTATTCTAGAATCCGACTTAAAGCCTGCGCTGGTTGGAGCGATCAATCGAGTATTGTGGATCTCTATGATATTTGGATTGGATCTATATATATTTTCATCAGTTTACGTGTGATTGGCCCTGCTGATACAACAACAACACTGTCATTCTAGAACCCGTATTAGTTGTACGAAACTTAAGTTTCATAAGCAGAATGATCTAGATGCTACGAGTAATAGAGCTACCGTCTCGGTTGACCAATTGATCAATAGCGGATACATGCAGATCCGATATATATGAGGGGCCTTATAATTATTGAGCGGAGAAAGAAAAGAACAGAAGCCAACAAATGCGGCAGCTATGCGATAATGCAATGCAATGCTAAAGAGCTACCTCCTCGTCATTAAAAGAAACCTTACATCCCATCCATCTCCATTACCCATCTGTCCACCTCAGCGAAGTCATGCCGCTAAAGCCGCCCTTTGTATACATGGGTGGTTCCTACCACTCTGAATGAATCAATGCTTTTATAACCTCACCAGTAAACTAGAAAGAGGAGGAATTACGCACCCCCTTCCTCGTTCTGATTGGTAACAGTCCATCGTCTCCTCCTATCTGCCCCAGCACCTGCTCCCGCACCACCAGCATTCCACAACCCCGGCTTCAACCCCGCAGAACTACCAGTTCCACTACTTCTACTCCCCGAGCTAGCCGTACTTCCCTTCCTCTGCCCTGCTCCCCTACTTTCCTTATTGATCTTTTTATCCTTGTCCTTATCTTTATCCTCCCCGCTCTCCTCGTCCGTCAACAATGCGCCCTCATCACTGCTGCCCCTCTCCATCTCTGCTGCAGGGGGAAGACTCCATAATCCCTTCGTCGCAGCCGCGGCGCTGGCGGTTCGCCTAACACCCATCGCAGGACTGGTGCCGCTTCCAAGGGGATTTAAACCCCCCCCTCCTCCTCCAGCGTTGGACCCGAATACCATCCCCATTGCTCTTCCACCGGTGAATAACCCCGCATTACCACCAAAATTGCCAGAGGTACCGCTGCTATTGGAGGGACCGGTGTTAGCCGACCCTATTAGTGGCGCGGGAAGCTTGCCGACGGTATTGTACATGCTGAACCCCCCTCCCAGACTTTGCTTTCGAGGTCGTAAAGGCGGAGTTTCGGAACTTGAAGGTCCTTGAGAAGGAGATTTCACTTGCGATGCTTGCGAGCGGAGGTGGTCTGTTGATGCCGTTATTTTTACATCATACGTCGGTATCCCAGAGGTAGTTGAAGTAGAAGAGGAAGGGTTTAAAGTAGCAGGTGGTGAGTATGGTGTAAAACTCGTACTCCTATCCCCAGGAAGACTGAAAGGATCCTCAGACGTATCTTCGGCAGGTGACGTTATGGAACCGAAACTGGGTAGTTGGAATGTGGGCGTGATTGCGGGCATATTAGGTGTCGTTGAGGGAGTGGGAGGCGGGATGAGAATGCCCATGCTCATACTCGCGATACCCATATCCATCAATACAGGCTTATGCGTCATCGCCCCGATCAAGGCGTTACAAATCGCACCGTGAGAGATGAATATCACGATCGTGGAGCCCGGTATCTCATCATCCGCTATACTGCATTCTTCAGCAGCTGCTGCGAGTTGGGCGAAACTTGTGGCAGAGCCGCTTTTGATACACGGTTTGACTTCTCCGTCCGCGTAATCCTTCACGATCTTTTCGAACCCGATCTTAACCCGTTTGTGCATCCTGCCCCATTCTTCGCCGTATTCTCCACCGTCGCCGTACCGTAGACTGTCGTAGGCGTAGTCTATATCTAGAAAATCTTTGGCGTGGGAGACGTGACCACGTGGGATTGGTTCGTTTTTGCCAATCGCAGAGTTAGCAACAGGGGGCACGAAACCGACAGAGTGCGCGCGGTGATGCGAGTGGTGAGGATTATGAGGAGTTGGGAGGGTTGAATTTGAGGTTTGTGAACTGCTGGCGGCGGGTGTGCCGTCCTTGCGAAGCCCACCAGCGCTCGAAGGCCGCATCAGGTCGATTTTGGCGGTTCCAATCATCAGACTACTTGCTGGAGGAGGTGTAATCTCAGCGAAATAATCCTCGCATAGCCATTCACCTAGCCAGCCATCTATTCTGAGCATTGGGCGCGGGTGAACCGCCAATTTCGAAGTCGTGTCGCTGCCTTTCGTCCCGGTGATAGATGATTGAACTTTGATATCGGAAAAGTATTGCGACATTCCTGCCGTGACTGCGATCGATGTCTGCACGCATCGTAAGAACGGCGACGTATGTATTACGACCTTGGTATTGCCTAGTTTCGATGCGGCTAGAGAGGATATCGACGGTAGTATGGGAGCGGGTACATCCTTCTTAATCTCTTTGGGAGCCGCACTCCAGGTCCCTGCCTTTTCGACGACTTTCGGGGTCGGCAAGCTGACAGCTGGGTATTCTGAGGATATATGGGAAACGATGTGGCTGGCGATTCGATTACCCAGGGATCGAGCTTGGGTCCAGCCACCATAAGTCAGCGGAGGGTCGTACGGTGTAGGAGATGTGAGATGCCATGTTGAGTCTGAGGCATCTAGACGGGACCCATGGCGACAGACAAATATCTGAGAGGGAGCTAATGGAGGAGGAGGAGGGCGCAATTGAGGTTGAGCCGGCTGGCTCATGGTGGATGGGTTAACTCCGCCAGGAAGTCGGAGATATTCGGCTTTTAGAACCTTCTCTTCTTCACACGTGAAAGTGGCAGGGTCGAGGAAAGCGATTTTACTCCTGGCAACAGAAAAGCTGCGAATGAAAGGATATGTCGTCGAAAAGGTGTTTTAAGATGTTTATACACAAAATCCTTCCCTTCAGGACTTCAAGTTCTTCTTTGGATATAGCGGGGTCCCTAGAGCTAGACCAGCTAGCTTGCCGCCCGCCGGCTGCTGGTTCGGAATTTGGTTGGCTCGAGGCGAATCAGCTGGTCCCTTTCGACCCCACTCTTTCACAGCTCGCACAATTGTACGGCTGGTGGATGACAGCTTTTTGACTTTGATCGTCTTCAGGCGAGGTGCAGCTTGCAGCGGAGACCTGCAGGAGGAATGCCAATGCACCTGTCGGAGGTTGGTGGACTTAATAGCCCGCGTGGATTCAGTTTTCGTGACGGCAGTGCTTTAGAGCAGTAGAGATTCAAATGGATCGAATGCAAATTCGGATCTGACCAGCTTGATGGAGCTGTGAATGAGGTAACTGATGATTTAAAGTAAGTACAAGTCGGCTGGGTTGGCGGGGCGGTTTATATTCTCACATACCAAAAATAATAGGCGTATATTTAAAGCCGTGGACAAGCACTTTCAAGTTCACCTTATTAATAACTAATATTATGCGTTTGTGAGAAACTATAAGCAGAGTACATCTCCCTAAAGTTCAAAATTGAAGCTCAAAGAGATTCACCATAGTAATTATATATGTGGGACTCATCCCGACCTCGGGACAGTAGCCGGCTCCAGTCCGTATTTGGCTTGTCCCGGCTGGAGCGCGAGGTTATTTACAAAAAGGGGAGCTCTGGTAAAGTTAGCCAACCAGCCTGATAGAAAATTGAATTTTCCGTGCTGGATCCAGACCGCGGCTAAGGTCAGTAAAGTTTTCTCTGCCCGTGGTTGGTATTATTCATGCGGTTGTGGGTCGGGTTCGGGTTTCTGGCTCGGAACCGGAATGCAAAAAACTTAAATTAGCCGTAATTTTACCGTTCGAAGGTGCGAAGCGAAGCCGATGGTATTGAGGTGTGGCATATTTGTTCAGTTATATACAGTATACACCTACGGCAACTAGTGGTAATCGAGAAATATGCTCTTTGCGAATATCTCAAACTAAGACCATTGAACACTAAGTTAAACTTGTCTAGTCTCGAGGCTAAAACTGGTCGGTATTATTATTTTCCACTAGAGGTTTTTTCTACCGCTTCTCAGTTAAGGCCACGACCCACCTTCAATGGATGATGTTGTCAACAATTAAGCACACCGGCCTCTGCAAAAACTTGATTTATTGCTTAAAGTCATTAAATTGTGTATTTTGTTTTATAAATTTAGCTTCGCCCCATATTACAATGCTTGAGTCTAATAATCCTATAAGATATCCGCAATAAAAGCACTCCACGATAGGCTTCTAGGAAATGTCAACACATATTCTGTATTTTGGTTGAGACTTTCCCCACCTGCAAGTCTGCCATTCTCGATTTTTCTCTGTGGCTTTCAAGTTTATATGCGCCCTATTTGAGACTTTCTTGTTCTGGAATTTAGATCTTGGTTCAATCAGCTTGCTATTATTATAATGCAATACATGAATTTCGTCAGCCAATGAACCTCAACCTCTTGGGCTCCAAGATTCTAGCCAGCGCCCCAGGCGTGATGAGGCTGTTTTCGGCGTTTAAGATAGGTTGGCTCGGCTTCTCTTTCTAGACACTACATGCTGCATAACGCACGGTCGTACGATCGATCGATACGATGGTGGAGGGACACCCCTGTCTCTTCTTTTCCCCTTGAGGGCAGCTTGGAGTCTCTCTTACTGTTTGCAAATTTTACATATCTCATTTTCGACACGAATTTCGACGAATGTTGTAAACTATGACTATTTTCCTTTGATTCTAAGCAAAATATTTGTGAATTTCGACTGTATATAGCAGAATATAGTATGCTCTCCAGATATCCGAGGCAAACATCAAAGCGATAGACGGTCTCCGGACCGAGCGATAGAGGCCGATGATTCAAGCTTCTCTATATCCGTAATAGGTCTAGTGAGAGATCTTTAGTAGACGCCATGGCGCCACTGGTTGGGTATAATCGTCAATACAAGTCTAGGTATGATCATGCGGATAGTTGGTTGCCCCGCTTGAAGAAGTTATAAATTGCAGTGGATGTTCCCAGCTGCCAGGGCGATCTTGTTTCCCATCTGCCTTTGTGGACGGCTAGTTAGCTTACCGATAAATTTTATTTTAGAAAAATCAAATCAACCAAAATGGGTTTCGAAGACGGTGGTCGCTATATTATCAGAAATGCTTTGTCAGGACAGGTCTTGACCGCCGCTGAATATGATGTCAGCTCGTTCATTGGCGCTCCTGTCCGCGGGTTGGATTGGCAGGGTAAAGACAGCCAGCAGGTAATCATAAATTCCCACAATCATCACCGTAATATTGATATTTACTCACATTTTGCTGACTGATATCGATAGTGGCTCCTTGTTCAAAACGATACTCACTGGTATATCCGAAACTGCGAGACCGGTATCTACTTAGCGCCGCAGTCAGGACATACCAATGATGTTCAAGATGGCACCAGACTTGTCTGCACCGACGGATATTACGACTTTGATATCAAGGAACAATCTAATAATGAATATCGGTATTTAGATGTTCTCCATCTAGGGCTGCCAATGGCCTCTTAGGATTTGAACTAACAGATATTCAGTATTTACATCTTCGATTCAGTTCGTCCCCTCAACGCCGAATTTGGTGACTTCGGCGATGGTAAGGGCGAACAAGCTTACCTCACTGCGCAGATTGATGGGTCACGGACTCAACTTTGGCGCTTCGAGAAAGGTAGCATACATTCTCTCCCTTCCTGATGCGCGAAATTCTAACTGGTCATTACTCAATAGTTGAATAGTTTTAAATTCTTAAACAGTGGAGACTCCTTGTGGCCCTATGACCCATACCTCCCTCGACGAGGCATAAGGGCCTTTTCTAGTAAGCCTGGAAACTATTTCAATCTTAGGAATAGAGTATCCTATTGTGGCTAGTTCTCATTCGAGTATTTGGGGACCATCTTAAATACTCAGGTGTATATCTAAACCTTTTTTGTAAAAATAAGGAATTTTTCAAATGAAATACACACGGGTAATCGAATGATCCTTAATTCGATTCAATACTTCTCTTGAGCGAAAGTGGAGTGACTGCATTTTAGTGGCTTGCCTCTTCACCGTCTGTGACCGACTTTCCCTCTGTAGCCGACTTTCCCTCTGTAGCCGACTTTCCCTCTGTAACCGATTTTTCCTCTGTGACCGGCTTTTCCTCTGTGACCGGCTTTTCCTCTGTGACCGGCTTTTCCTCTGTGACCGGCTTTTCCTTCTCCTCCTTAACAAATTTAACGAGTGTGCTGAGATCCTTATCGTAATCAGTAAACGTAAACGGTTTGCTACCGAGGTTTAGTTCAACAGATTGATGATTTCGTAAGGAAACTGTAGGGAAATATCGTATCCCACGCTTCAACGTGCCCTGCACACCCAGATATTTCCCATTGAAGGTAAAATATACCTCCTGAGTGGTCATATCCACCCCGCAACCAACGGTATCTGGCTCCTCTGATTGTCCAAAAAGCGGACGCTCATGATCCTTTGACCACCCTGAATCATGAAATAACCCACCATCATCTCCGTGGTAGCCAATTCCACGCCGCCAGCCAACCATGCATTCGTCGAAATCATCGGTGTCTTCGTCTTGCAAGCCAATGCCACTGAATCTATTGATTAAATCCTTGCAGTTAATATCATAGTCTCCAGACATTGATTAAAGAAGAAATTCAATCGTCTTGTGATATGAGTTACCCTTCACCCAAATTTTCACCATAAGCCGTCATCTCAAAATAGTAGCGTTTCGCCCCCGCTGGAATTGGGTGATCTACTAGAAACATATAACGCTCGTCAACTGACTCGCCAGTTAGTTACTACAATTGTGCACACTTCGCCCGATCTATGGATTTAGAAAGACTTACATTCGTGCTTAACGCGGAGGCCATCTTCGAAACCTGAAATAATTGATTTGGTCTTTTCACTCCTGCCAATAAGACGAGAAGGGGATGCTGTGTTCTGAGACACGCTCGATTTATCAAAATTAAGATACTCTGGTAGTTTTTTGTCAGTGAGTTTCAAAATCCCCATAGGGGTCCAGCCGTGTTCATCCGGTTCCGTTAGGTGATCAGGATTGTTCTCGAGTATCAATTTTATCAATGACTCAGACCCCCATATCAATATATCTTTCCTCCAGCCTGTCCCGAAATCTTTCGTATCAAGTTTAGATAGGAACTGAAATAATAGCTTCAGACAAGCTTCAATACTTTCTCGCTTGAACGAAGTATTCGCGATACCTCCACCGTCCCTTCTTCGGCCCAAGGTCAAAGTTCTCATCTGATCTACACACTGTTTGCATGCATGAACACAATCCTGTTCCATTTTATGCCCTGGAATGGGCAACTCGAGAAGATATTTCAAAATTTCTTGGTTCCCGACCTGAGCTGCTGCAGTAACCGCGCTTGGCTCGCCTGGGTTAGTCGACAAGATACCTTTCTCGAGATCGCCTAGCGAAAGACATAAAGCTTCGACAAGAAATTTTAAGATCGATACATCGCCATCTAGTCGAGAAGATGCGTTACAAAGCAAATTTCCTCCTCCATAGTTCTCGAAAGCAAAAGAATTGTCGTCTTTGTCGTAACAAGCCAAGAGTTTCTTGATAAACTGTATGTTCTGCCGTCCGACAGCTCTTGAGAGGGCAGTTTCATTACGAGACGTCCTTGCCTTGTAATCAAATCCCTTTTTGAGAAGAGCATCTAGGATCTCGAGATCGGCTTCGACTTCGATTGACTGGGGAGATAGTTCGTCAAACTCCCTATATGATTCCGGCCGAGCGGCGAGTATGTGTAATGCATTGACACCATAATAGTCAACATCCTGAAAGTTGATATCGCAATTTAGTAGTATCCGCACTGATTCTAAATCCCCGATCTTTACAGCGTATGCCAGTACCGCAACACTGTCATCGTCCTCGGCGTCTGGGTTTGCTCCCTTCGAAAGTAAGAGCTTTAACATTTCACTGGTGTTCCACTTATTTTTACTTCCTGTAGAAGGTGGTCGTGAAAATAGATAGTGTAACACCGTGCGTGAATCCCAGTCTTTATCTTCCTTAAAATCCCAGTCTCGAGATGCTAATATTCTTTCGAAAAGCGCGACATCTTGTATCCGAGCCGCTAGCAAGAGCGCAGAGCTTTGGTAAAATGGTGATAAGCTTATCTTTTTTGAAATATCTGCTCCATGGTCGAGCAGAACGTTGATGCTTTCTATCAGTTGACTCTCATGGCCCGTGGCCGCCGCTGCATCACGTAGCGCGTAATCAATTGGTGTGATATTCAAAACAGGGGCGTGGTCCACTTCAGCTCCCATCTCGATGAGATATTTGGCAATCTTGGGATGTTTTAGGGCAAGAACGAGAGGAGTCTCTACCCCTGCTTCTGGACTGTTAAGGAACTTCATTCCATCGTGATTATCTTCTAATTGATGATGGGCTAAAATCTGCAGCCCAAATTGTGCGGCCATGTGGATTGGCTGTACAAGCATCGTTTCGTCGTAAGCATCGGATTTTGACAGCTTCTTCCAGGTGACCATATTGTATATATGCCAGCGAAACCATGTTTCTGGTTTGGTAAAATATGTCAACTGTTTACAGAGATTGATCCATTCCGTCTTGATAGCGTTTTCTGGTTGCCAATATTCCCCAAGAATACGGAGATGATCTTGCCAGTGAGTGATTTCGTATCGGCTGCGAGTTCGAAGCTCGCCGTCCACCTCTAACTCGGCAGGTATGCCTACTATCGGAGAATCAGCAACCAAGGTTGGAAACTTTTCTCTCCAAAATTCCGAGTATTTCGGTGGCGGGTCCCAGCGCATGTATTGCTGTTGAAAACTTGGATCGTTTAAGGCACGAACTTCGTAGGTACCCTGTATTAGTTTGAAAGTAAGCTAGTAAGAGAATGAAATACATTGGGCTAGACTCTTACAGATATCTTTAAGAATAGAGAGATGGCATCCGCGCCTATCGAAAAGTTGAGATAAATTTAGATGGGTGTCGGCTTTCCGATTCGTTAGTTCGGTATATGATCGAATCGAACTGAATTTGAGCTAAAAAAACACTTACAAGGCAAAGCAATCTTAAGCGCCCATTGACCCGTTATTGGGTCCTTTTTCAATATTCCCGACTCCAACCTAGACTTTCCATTTAAATCGTATTGTTGCCCTGAGAATATACTCGCCTCGCCCAAGATCCACTCTCGAACCGACTGGTGAACGTCAATTGAGTCTGTTTTCTTGTCAAATCTAAAAAAATCTCTGCCAGCTTTGTACAAATGTTGGGTCGTATCTCTAATATCAGGATCATCTCTTGGTTCGCGAAACTGAATGGTTTGGGCGTTGGTTTCAGTGGGACTTTTAGAATCAGCCTCCCCTTTAGACTGTCCACGATGTAGCGTTGGTCTTCGATGTAAGGCTTCCGCGCCTCGATACACCCCCTGGTAGTGCTCAGCGATTTCTGCTACCTTGACCGTGGAGACGCCCCAGACAACCCACTTTAGCGCAAATATGACCAAGTCTCGCTGGTCCACTGTTAAAGCCTCGAGGGTGTTTCTATATATCCTGCCAAGTGTCTCCGGTAGCTCCTTGAGCTTGGCGTTCAACGTCATCCGGGAAGGCTGGTTGATAAAAGCGGCGGCCAAGCCAGCCATTGTAAAGTCTCCTGCTGCTCGCTCGTGGATGATGTCCACGATTCTATTGACTTCATTTGTATGATCTTCCTTTTTCTTTTTGTCTACTCTTCGGTCAACGACGGTAGATATCTTTTTCACAAGAAAGTTCCGCAAGTCATCATTATTTTTAGTCTTGTCAATAGTGATAATCCTGATATCCTTAGCTTCCACACTTCCATCTTCTTTCTGCGAAACGAGTTCATCAATATTGACCTCACTCCGGGCTGAGACAATGACCCTGATAGTGGCCAAATCAGACCGGGATAATACTTTTAAGTGATGAACTAACTGCTGGTCGCCAAAGAGATCCTCACATTCGTCAATAGCATCGACCACAATATAGATGGGGGTGTTGAGTAATATGGCAACCCTCTCAATGAGTCCAGCCGCACGTGTGGAGCCGGTTTCTACCTTGCCGGTCTCAGAATGCTTGAGGTTAGGACCTTTACCATCGAGAATATCAATGCAAGCTTTCAAATAGTCGTCATTGGCTTCGAATATTGGGTTGTTGAGAAGCTGGTTTAGCAGTGTTTCCAGGGCTTGCTGCGCGTACTGAAGCAAGTCATCTCCACCTTTGAAGAAGAAATATAATAAAATTCGGTCTCCGTCTTCTTGACTGCTTTCGAGCCTTTCCTTAAGCAAACCCATTTGGACTGATTTTCCAAAGCCTCGGGGACTACGTAGGATGAGCATTCGGACATCATCGCGTTCCACATCGAACCAGGCGGTATATTCGGGCTCCTCAGAGAGCCAACCCGACGGTTGCTTTTTGTCTACCCGACCTAATATGGTTTGGAATTGAAGCGCGTGGACTTCCGCCGATCTAGATTCACCCCGCTTCTCTTTGAATCGCTTCATCAGGTCGGCATGTGTGTCTTCCGCTTTTTTCCTAGAGAACAAATAATCGATCTTTCCCTTGCTTTCTACAAACGGGAATTAATTTCAGTGATAGCTATGACAATGAAGGTAAATAATTTGTTACCATGGAACTGATCCTGAATTTGTTTCAAAACGCCGACCGCTATTCGCAACATGACTAGTTAGTTCGAGATTTTTATATCATTTTGCAAAGATCCAGGCGATCAACCTTCTTTAAAACCTATACATGAAATTCAGTTAGAGTATGTAAAATTTAAATCTAACTTCACTAGGCTAATTCTTATACCGGTGTCCATGGTGTCCAAGACTTTTTCCTTATGAAGAGCCGCGACAATATGCTCAATATTTTGGAATTCGACGTTTATATCGGTACTCAAACCTTTGAGTTTATCTGTGAAAATCTCTTTGATAGACTTCGCTACAATCCCAGTTTCGATTAGCCCAGGTTGAAAGATTTATTACGTTTGTGCACTGTGTCCGTGAAAAGGTTACGAGGCAACAAACCTGCAACTCCGTTGGAGTATGTATCCACTTCCCAGCAGAATAATAAGACTGTACAAAATAGCTTTGATATCTTTTCCAGGAGCTGTTTTTCAACGCCCTCCAAAAGGCTTGCTTGCGTAGGAGTATCACCCACCGAGTTCTCCGGTATGGTTTCAGTCGCCACATCTTCTGTAATATTATTAGATTGGAGAACCTGTATTAGATATCTCTTCTCGTATAGAAGGCATGTTCCGATAATGGTCACCAAACGTTGGCAAGTAGAACAAACTGTTTCTCTAACTTCAAGAATTTTTGAAGATGCCTATTAAATAGGGCATAACTTAGTCAGTTTAAAAAATCTAGTTCGGCAGAATTTCGAGGATAGGGTTGAAAAATATTTGGCATATTTTTATATGCATACCTTAATCAAGATGCTGAGCCCAAACCAGACAGCACTAACAACCGCTGGTGCGCTCTGCAACAAACCTCCTACAACAGTGTCGGTTTGTTTTAAGAATTCCACAAATTTTACCATACGCTCGTGGTTACTCTTTTCTGCAGCCTCTAGGGTTTTCTCACAGGAGGATTTCAAGCTATTGAAGGTGAACTTTTTTCTTTTAGATTCTACATCACCTTTTGTGGTTCCAGATGAATCTTTGGACTTTCTGCTAGAGGGTTGTTGTTGCTCGAAAAGTCTCAGCCCTTCCTCCCAGCACCGAGACGTATGCGGCGAGTTAACTTCCACCTTGCAAAGAGCTGAAGGATCAACTGCAACTTGATGGTTATCCATATTGCAATTGATAGGATAGCTATCGAGATGCCTATCCGCCAGGAATACTCTGGTCAAAATGGTTTTGTCTAGTATCCCCTGATCTGCTAGGAGGGATATTTATAGTCTGTGAGAATTTCGCTGCCCCTCATCTGACAGATGGACTGAACGCGAACGACAAACACCAGCGGGGCATGTAGCGGCGCTGAAAGTAAACGGGGCTAAATCAACCTGTGGATCTCATTGGCCCAAGAAAGTTCATTTCTCTTGAGGTTCGAAAACCTATCCCTGCAACTTTTTCGTTCCAGCGGCTTAGCCGTCCGTCTCTATCCTAGGGATGATCTCGACTCAATGCAGAATTTCGCCTTAAATTAACCTTCAGGATCAAGTATTCAGTATCAGAATGCAGGCCGCAGATTTTGTTTCCAGCCGCAGGAATCCTAAGAAACTAGAAATGGATTCAACTCACATCCTAACCTATTCACATTGAAGTCTCCGGCGCGGGCTTCGCAGACGCACGCCATATGCGTTGTTTGTTAGTGATGCGGCTGTGACCATGTTATTCAACACATTTTGATTGCGAGCGCTTCTACCTCGGCACGCGCAAGGCCATATTTATATAGTTGATATCAATCTCTCCTAGATCGATATACTCATTGATGCAGAGTTATGATTGTGGGCCAGCGAAAACCAAGATGGAAATGAGGCCCTGTTGATAGGGTATTATCCACTTGCTATCGCTGGTTGTCTGACATCTCAGAAACGCGAGAAGATCGATCACTATTTCGGCAAGAAGATATAGCTATAGCTGTCCGCTTAAAGCTCTCAGGATATATGAATCCTTGAGATGTATCAGCAATTTCTTATTCGTTATTTTTGTTTATAAATTTAAGATTTAAATTCTCATTCCTAATGTATATTAGAAGTGAGAATGAATTACGTTGAAACTATGAATCACGTGTTGATGGCTATGGATTCGTATATAGCTTCTGGTAAAGAAAGGCTTCATTCATTCAATTTCGTAAACGCTAAGTTCACCTACGTCTATGAATCTCATTAATCGTCCTGATCCTAATTACCCAAAGACCACTCAGATAGTCATGGGGTTATCATCAACCAAAGAGAGACCGAAACCTAATAAAGACAGTACGATCAATACCGTAAAAAAAAGACTGGCTGAGAGAAAACATCTTTAAACCCCCAGTTTCATCCAAATCTCCCACCAATTAGTTTTATAACGAGACAAAATAAGTAAGAAGTCACCTACCATGAACTCTTGGCTTTGACGGGTTTATCAAAACTCTGCCCCTTCTGCAGCGCCTGCCAAATCTTATCTCCCATAAGCCTGTACTCCAAACTCGCGGCGTTCTTCGTAATCTTCTTCCCTTCAACCACCTCGTCCCATTCGATATCCTTCTCAACTCTGATTTCGCTAACCCTGATGGTGGGCCCAGAATCCGGCGCGGGTTTGGGCACCGGCTTCTCCCAAACTACGCCCATCGACAGTCGATCCTTCTTCACGGGACTCGTCTCGATAGAGCCGGTGTAGTCTACCAACTTGAACCCATCCAAACCTCTACAGTTTTTATACTCATCGCCGTTTTCGAAGTACCTCCATCTGACACATGGATGTATATATTCATGTGTATGATGCTTGTCGTGCGTGGGATCAATGATATTCCCAACTGTGAAATCACTGGTATATTGGCCCGGCGCGCGATTCTGGCTTCCTGCCATGGATGTGAGGCCTGAATTATCCTGAATAGGCCCGCATGCGTATCCAAACTTGAGGTCCGGCTGGCCCCACAGGCGCGAGAGTGAAAGGCGTTCCATTGCTTCCTTTCGGATCACTGAGATTTTCTTCTCATGCTCTTCGACAAGGTAGTCCAGGTAATGTTCGTTGAAGGAAAGGAATGGACGGCATCGATCAATCATCCACATTAGCGTGATGTCAGCTAGTTCCTCATTGTCGGCATTGGAAGTTGTGAGGGTGCCGTCAGAACCCTTTTCGGGGGCTGTGGAAAAGGGGTTGAGTGCTCCCAGACCAGCGGAAACTTTAGAGCCAACCCATTCCGTTACGCTTTCGTTCTTCTTAACAAACTCGCTAGGCGTCAGGATTCCGTCGTCCGGGTTGTCGCGGGGGATGACCACGGGTTGGTTATCAGAGTTACCTCCGCCAACGTTGATGTGAACTCTGTGCAATATTTGTTGTTAAGACGGGGACTACGTGGAAGATGGTGGGTGATATCGTGCTTACCCAGGGAACCAAACTTGGCACAAATTTGGCTTTCCGCGTGGATCATCCGGTGCCCGTTCGTTAGGGAGTGGCATATGCCACAATGTCGGGGTAAAAGCAATTCTATGATCGTCGAGAGCGAGAGCATGGAAAGCGTGATCGACCTCTATACCAATTTGATTAGTACATATTCGATACGAGAATACACCAAGATATAAAGAGGGGTAGAATATTACTCGACGAAAGCCTTGGATCTCTAAACTTCTGCGATTTGTTCAAATCCAAAGCCCTAACCATATTCCCCTCAGGAATACCCATGCTCCCAACCGTATCAAAGCAACCAATAACCTTAACCCTCGCTGGGTACCTTACAATCTTCCCCGTCTTGAGGGTTTTCGCGAGCGTGTCCGGGTCGTTGTCAGACAGCACGACACTGAGGTTTTGGTACATTTTCTTGAACTCGTCCGAGTTTTGAGCGTTACGTTCTTTATATGCGCTATAAATGTCTGGGAAAGAATGAAGGCTGTATCGATCGATCAGGTCGAATTCTTCGAGGAGGCCGCAGAGGGTGCGGACTGTATACGCTCCTCGAGAGAAGCCGAAGAGGAAGATTTCATCGTCTGGCTCGACATTATTGCATAGGAAATAGTATGCTTCGAGAACGTTATCATCAAGACCGGCTCCGACCGCTCCTGTACACATTTACCACAAACAGTTAGATCCAACATTATGCAATGAAATATATCCTAATAGTGCGTATATAGGTGTGCATACCGGCGGCGAGATTTCCAAGCTTTCCCCAATTGGTGCTCCCGATACCAGCTTGATAGTATACGATCTGTTGCGTTTCCTTCCCCGCGTCATCCCGTTTCTTCGGGGAGATAGCCTTTACTAGGCGTGCCACGTTAGACGGCACTGAAGCGACGCCTTTATCTGATCCCTGCCATGTTCCGTCGCAACATACGATGACTCGTTTGTACGTCGAACCCACGACAGAGAAGGTACCGTCTGGCATTATGACTCGAGTTGAGGATGCTCGGGCTGTAGAATCTGTTGTTGTCGACATTTTTTAAGAGAAAATTGCTGCTAGACCAGCTGGGTATAGTGTTAATATATAGAACTTTTGATGCAAAGATTAATCGTATAAGTATTGGTACTAGTGAGACAGTGGTGTTATCAGTTTAATAGTTTGTGATTTGATGAGGGTGTAGAGCTATATGCAAGCGCTGGATATATCGATATGAATTTCGGTGGCTTGCGTTCAGCCCCGAATAACATGCAATAATGATTCGCTAGAAAACAAAGTGTTGTTGTGTGGTAATTTATTTTGCATGCAATTTTGGCTGTTTCGGACGCCACGAGTTTTGCGATATTTTTCAGCTCAATTGTGATCCGAATCGCTGGAGAGTTTTGAAGAATTGACGGCAGATAGAAACTTCGGAAGTTGGTCTCCTTTTCAGTCGACATTGCGCAATATATAGCCCGATGATTTCTCGGTTAGCATCGAGGCCAGCTTCCCAATTCTCAGGTCGTTCTCGCCTCGCCTGCGGTAAGTGCGACGGTCTGACCAAAGCTTATGCACCCAAGATACACAGCTTCCAGCTCGAAGCACCCGAGTGGTGAAAAGCTCAAGGATTGGCGTAAGATGCTCGTGACTGCCGTCGTTTAAGTAACGTATTACACCCGACTGATATCATTCTCAGCAGCCGACTGGGCCAACTATCGATCATTCTGCAGCCCGTGGTGATAGGGCCAGCTCTGAGTTGCACTGAATGCTACGAGTTTACTAATTGAGCAATAGAGTGTTGTGCGACCACACTATGACTTGCAAATAGCGTGCCCGCAATCCGATGCTAGATCATCCTGGGGTCTTCAGCCCAAGCGGACAGGGGCTTTCTGGTGTATACGTCTTACGTCAGGCGAAGAGATATTGCCAATATGTCTGGAAGGTGCGCCGGTGACGTGAAATCGGATAATACGCTCCGCTGAACCACTTTGCATCTGGAAACATAATCAGTTGAGGGAATAGTCTAGAGTCTTCGGCAACATTGAATCAGAAGCCTTTCCCGGCTATTGAGCTTCAATAAAGTAATGACCCTTGTAATTGGTATCAGCTCATCGCGTCGACAGACTAGAGCTCGATCGATCGCTCAGAGAGGTACAGGATTACAGGATCCGCAGGGGTGCACCGGCAGGTCCCCTCACGATATTCCAACTGGCGAAACCCTAGCTTCTTCTAGCCAATCCCTTCGTCGCAGCATCAGACTCGCAACAGAGTCTTTTGCAGAAAACTTGATTTCTTAGGAACACAGAACTCTCCGCATGACCAACAAACTAACAAGAGCTGGCTCTATTTCATATGCATCCTGGATTCAGCTTTGAAACTTCAAAATGTCCCTAGACTTCAAAGGTAACTGCCAGCTCGAAGGTTCTCAGGGCTAGCTTGAGAATTGCTGCAAACTGTTTGGAGTTACGGAGACTAGACAAACAAAAACGCAGCTGCTTCGGAAAACTGGCCGCTTCTCTCCAAAAGAGCTCGTCACAAGGATATCATTTACACGAAATTACTTTTCGGGTAACTGACGTCGACTTGTGAAAGATCGTAACCTACGAAACTGCAACAAACAACTAAAATCAAATCGAATACATTTTTGTTCTGCATGGGGATTTCAACGCGGAGGAATACGATTGTTCAGCCGCACCCACAACCCCAGCGCAGCTAGCGAACTTGAAAACAGAATGGAGTCCAATGCAGCGAGCTCCGGTAATAACTTGCAACGAATCGGATGGCCCCGAAAAACAGGACGAAGATAAGACACACTAGAAAAATTGCCGAATTCCGGCTGGCGATCCGCGTGATTCAGTCGGCAAGGCAAATTCTAGAAGCATTTAAAAATGGAGCGATTCAGTTTAAAAAAAGGCTGCTCTAATAAAAAGGTATTCGGCCGTTCTTTTGAGCTATAATAGGTCACTATATTCAATGGATGATGTATAGTGACCGCTCAGGTCCCCAAGAAAGTAAAAACCCCTAATCGCAACTTGAATGATTTCAATGTTCATACCGACATATATCTAGACGCTTGAAGGCGCGCCAATGCTAACTCGCGCCTGTAAATGCGTGAGAAAAAGAGAATCATATTTCAGATGAATGTTACGAAGAAGAATGGTTAACGATAGAGATTAAATTCAGAATTTGTGATAATAAACGCTTCAATCAAAGGTTGATTTGAAAAAGATCCAAGCTCCAGAAAAATGCTACTAACTGCTAAATACTCTTTTTTTTAATCATTCCTTTATACAAAACTCAACATGCCTGCTTTTACAAACTCCGTACACCAATGAATGCAATTACTCCCCTGGGCATCTATCCTGGATATCAAAGTCAAGAGGATTACACGTCGCGCCAATTGGATCGGTAACCACCTCGCCTGCACACAAATTGCACGACTTTCCGGTCACGACTCTCATGTTGAAGAAACATGGAGGCGGACTGGTGATAGCCAACGCCGGCTGGAACGCAGCCTGTCCTTGGTTGCCACCGTTAGAATTTTGACATGCCTCAGCGTTGAGGTAGAATCCGGCGACATCGAGCTGGTATTCTGAGTTGTCTAATTTCAAAGCTAGATCACGGTCGATATCTCTAGAAACGAGGCTGCCGGTTCCTGGGAAGTTTAGTTTGACGAGCTTGTAGCATTTATTGTTGAGGAACCTAGAACCGGTTTGGGTGCATGTATCGACAGAGGCGCCGGTCTACAACGTTTAAAAACTCGATTGTAAGTGCCTGATGCGCGTAAATTGAAGTACATATCTAACGGTGGGCTTACATCAATCAGAATAACGAATCCTTGGTTTTTAAGTGCGCGGATGGCGAGTGCTTGTTTCTATAACAATTGTTAGACCATTTCATTCACGAATATCAATGAAAGAGGAGAAACTCTTACAATGTGGAGGACCGCATTGTTGACATAAAGAGTGACCATATCACTGAGCGGGGTGGTACCGGGAATCAGAAATCGCCCACCAGAGAAGAATTTACCAATGTCAGTCATCTCTTGGTTGGCAACGTTGGGTGTCAGCTGGCTTAGTATTGCCGTATTCGTGTCACCTCCGAATATCACCTTTGCCAAATTTATCACTTGGTTTCTGGTTTGGGAGAAGGCCGTAGCAAGTGCCGTTTGAATATCGTTTTGGAAGTCGCCCGAGGAATCTGGCGCAGATCCTGCGATGCCAAAGACACCGCTGAGAGCTCCGAAGGATGCGCTGACTATAGGGTCCGGGGTGGCCAATCCAGCAGCAATACTGAATGCGCCGCTGAGCACCCCAAAGACATTAAAACCTGACTCGGGTGGTCCGAAGTCACTGAGTAGGGTGCTAATTTGGAGGCTCTGAAGTAAAATTGCATCTGAAAGTTGGGTCTATGTGACATTATTAATAATCATTTTGATAGTATAAACATTATCGAAGGACTGTGAATTGTCTTGAACAGGGAGACTATGAACCGGCGAATAGTACATACCAAAAAACCTGAGAGCAACCGATGGCAAGTCGACGCAGCGCTTCGGATAAAGAAGACCGAAGGTGGAGTAAAAAATTGGCATTGAATTGAGGGTGCAGGACAGTTTCCAGAGTTTTGAATGTCCGTACACTCAATATTTGAATTGGGACTGCTACCACCATCCGTTGTCATCTGGTCAAGACGGTTTACCCAAAGCGAAGGGCCATTCCGGAGGATAAAATCATCGAGTTCGAATGAGGCACCGCTGTTTGGCCAGGTAGTTTTCGGTTGGTCGAAGGGTAGAGCGCAAATCTGTTGCGGAGAAGCGCCTTGACTACCCATGCCCACGTCGAGTTGAGGGACTGGTTTTGCATCGATAGGAAAGATGGCGACCAGCGCCAACGGAAAGAGAGATGATTTGACGAAAGAATGCATATCGGGGGAATACAGTTTATTAAAGAAGGTACTGAGCTTGTATTATGATGTTCATGAGAGTAGACTGTTGAGACATTCGATATGAGACTTGTTCCACAAGCTCAATTTATATAGCAGCCGGGTTCGTATATCTTTGAGGCTGCAGCTCAACAGCTCAACAGCTCACCAAGCGAGCTGTGTTATTTTTGCTAGCATTTGCTACGCTCGAAACGAAAACCGCAGTGCCAAGTTCAAGTATAGTCGCCAAGAGTAAGCGTAGAGGTATGAACTCAGTGCAGCATGATTTATCATGGCTTAACGCGCGAGATATTGATATCCACCAAGCAAGATCTTATTCGAAGGTTCTCCTACATTGGCTTTTCTGCAAGTTTCGCCAGGGTCCTTCTCCACTAGGGTAAGTTCTTAGGGCTGAAGGAAAAAAGAGATTCCTGGCTCTACACTCCTTAAAAAAATTTACAAGCCTAGTCTGAAGCAAAACGCTGGTCTATGATGCTTAATTCAGTGATGCATTTTGTTCACTAATCTGACCTCGCCCCTTTCTATCTGATAAAAGATTCTTGGCACCCCAGGCAGCGGAACGCGCGTATTATATAAGCGTTTTAAAAAATCTGAGAACTGGACTTGGAAATTAGATTCTAAAAAGGCGATAGATTCTCCAAAATTGTATCGTTGAATGCCATGCCGCTAGATTTGGAATCCGTAGCACTTTCATTGGCATAGGATGGGCCCGAAGATATGTGCGTGCGCTCGGACGTCGAGTGCATGGTGTATAATGCAGCAAAGCTTGTTCGGAACCGAAACTCAAACTATCCCTGCAGACTGACACGCGAAAAAACGCCTGTAAGTCCAAGAATAGTTTTCAAGCAGGACAACAAACATGACTGCTAAAAGGCAAACAAGACGACTACAGCGATTGCTATCGTTATCCACGATAGATTCTAGTACCATACTAGAGATTTATATATGAGCAGCGCCTTCAGAAACTTCAGTTCTGACAATATTTGGGCCAACGATCGATCATTTATAGGTTATTTGCCTGTTTCCATTTTTTGAAACCCGTGGCTGTGCTCCTAAGTAGTTAAAAAAGGCAAACAGAAACGTCGACGATGTCACCAATGTGAGCCAGGTGAAGTCTCCTGATAGGCGTTCGGCTGGGTAGTTTAACCAATTCTGAGTGTATGAGCCGCTTAGTTGTTTGCTTTTCTTTCATCTGTGGCTACGCTATTGTGGGGCTGCTGCATTTTGGAGTGTTCGTGGACGGGGGTACGGTTTGAAGTCAATCTGATAATCGATATATTGCCGTACAGCCGCAGCTCCAGAACCCAGTCAGAGACAAATGAGATAGCCCAGTGAGAGCATCTATTCTAAAACAAGTAGGCTCATAGACTTCAAGTGGTGTCTCCTTTTGTGTGTGTGTATGTGTGTTCAAATGTGTGCGAAAGCATTATTGAGCTTGCTGATAGCATTAATGCTGCTCTCGTCAAGGAAGCTTTAATAAATAAAAGGTTTAGCAAGAGCAAGCTTTTGCTAGTACCGTGGACTGATATATGGTTCCTAGAAGAAACGATATCATGAGCATCATTGTCGCAAGAGAGATAATCATGATATATAAATCGAACTCAATTAGTTATACGCGCCCAGAGCATTTTAAATATCGCGCGAAAAGAAAAAATTAGGCTGCTGCACAAGCTCTAGGAGCGTTTAGAGTTGTTTTTCTAGGTCCCAAGTATATACCCGAGGAGTTGTTTGGCTTATCAATTACTATGATTGTAGAGAATAATAACATGTTTGCTAACATTGTCTTTAGACAATTCTCAGAAGCATAGGCGGAAGCTACAATTAAGGAACCTGGATCGACAGTTACAGAGAAATAGCTATGAAGGCCCGTTCCAATATGGGCCCTTATTGATACACGAAATCCATGACATCAATCATTTCGCATCCACTCCTTCTGTCTTGTCACGGTCGCCCTGTGGGCTAGGAGATTTTGGAGACTTTTCCTGCTCCTCCGGGATCTTACAGTGACAATGTGGGCAAGGACATTTTGAAACCTTTTTCTGCTCTTCCTAGACCTTACAGTCGCAGGATGGGGTACAGTCGGCCGCCGTCTTCTTCCAAATACTTTCGAAATCAAGGTATTCAGGAGGATCGTAGTTGTCTTTCGCAGCTTTAATAGTTCCTTTTCTACGAAATATCTCTACTTCGAAGGCTGGCATGATCTTTTCCACGTTGATGACCTCTTTTCCGTCACGCTGTGAAACACATTTATATCAGCAAATGATTTTTTGAAGCTAGAAATAAACCGTGCGAAATCACTTACAGTAGTCAACTTGGAAGTAAAGTTTTTATCAAAAAACGCCTTGACGCCTTCTCCTTTGAGTATATCATTCACTCCCTTCTTCAATTTAGGATCTTGCATGCCCTGGATAACCGCTTGGGTCATTGAAACCGAGCCGACTACTATTTGCCCTGCTTTCTCTTTTGCTTTGCAATTCTCACAGCCGCCAGGCTTGTTGACAGGAGACGGGGACGCAAAGTTGAAGATTGAACCCAAATGAGCCTTTGCGGTAGCCCATGATTTTGAATCCTTTGAATCGAAATCTCCGATGAAGAGGTGGATAGTGTAGGCTTGGCCACCCAAAGCAAACTTGTCATATTTTACCCTTGCACAATAGTCATAGAAGAGTATTTGACCTTCGGGCGCTTCTTCCTGGTAGATATCTTTAAGGGCGGCTTTGATTGGTTCCCGTCTCAGGTCTTTAGCGAGTCCGTTGTACAAAATCCCGACATTTCTCTTCAATTCTTCAGGGCTCACTGAAAGGTCTTCGTAAGTGTAGCCGAAATCCAACTTTGACTCTTTCATTCTATCCGGCGTCCAAGCCTGTGCGTTCGTTTCGTAAAATGGATATAATTTTGAACCAGGCCCTTGATCATCGGGTCCGTGGACGTCATCATCCGGGTCCGCCGTATCCTCCTGCTCTTTTGCATCATCTTTGCTCCACCACGCGTCTGGGTTCAATTTCTCCCATATAGCACACCATCGGTCGATGTTCCTAGATCGACAATGTTAATATGCGCGATGTCCATGCAGGGCCACAAGGAATCATTCGTTTTGCCAAAGGCTCGACGATCCTCAAATGCAATCCAATGTGTAACTTACGCGTGATGGAACCAAAATATTGGATCAAATGCCGCTACCGGGACGTCTCCCATCTGTCCGACACCACCAGTATAGTTATGGATGGTGTTATGTATGCCTTCAATGGACACCTCTGTTCTTGCCCGTCCGCCATCATCTTGTCTTTTGTTGAATCCCGTACTGGCCATCCTGGTATATTTTTTATTAAAAATGAGCGCATCATAAACACTTTGTCTGAAGGAAATGTCCTCCCTGAAAATCTCAGTGATATGATAGTTGTTTTGATTCTGATGTGGTTGCCGGTCGTTGAGGTACATTTGCATAGCTCTCCACTCTTCCGTCTTAGTAGCATCGACCGGGGCGTCCCTCCACATAGAGAGGGTGCCGATATGAGTTGCGTACGGCTGTCGTGCAGTCGTTTTGAGTTTTGAATACTAGTTGTCAAATTAGATGAATCATTGCTAGAGAGCGCGGGCTAGGGGTATACAAACATCAACTTCTGTTGTAACCATTTCATTTATCCTCTTATCATCTCCGGTGTGATAGACGTATGAATAAGTTGGGTTAATGATACTCTTCCACTTCCCATCTATGTCTTGGACGTCTCTGAACGGCCAAGTGACCAAGGAAGGAATGCTGACGCCGTTGTAAACTTTGTGGTCAGTAATCTTGGCGGGATCCCAGTAGGGCAACCTCCATATCTTTGCCGCCTTTTGATATCTTTCCTTCAAGTTTGTGTCCTCGTAGTTTCCTGCTATTTCGTTTATAATGTCCCACAAGTATTTCTTTTAAAAAAGCAATCAGCCTTGGAGTGGTCCGTCGGAGACAAGAAGGGTACCTACCTCGAAAAGAGAGAGGTATAGTCTATGCCAAGTCGGGAACAGGATACTGGTATGAGCGCAAAAGCGACCTGTCTGGTAGGTTTCTCCATCCCAAGTGGTCCTTTCGGGCAGACCGTGAATACCTAGATTGGTTAGTAAGGATTCCATTAATAGGATCGCGGCGTCACATACCTGCCATCATAAAATATGATTTGGGGTCATTCTCGGCCCGTTCTTGAAATTGCTTCAACCCCAGAAGAAATAGATTGACCTGATCTTGGTCGATTTCCTTTTCGGAAGCAACAAGCTCATTGATGTCCCGACGAACAGGAACTTCTTCGCCTGGAGCTACTTCAATTCCTTTAACGATCCACTTGAAGATCTTGGGATTATTCTTGGTTTTGGTTGAGATGTGATCATATGGTGGAGATTGACCATGGGGGTGCTCGGGCGTACCAGACATGGCTGAGGATAATAATAATCAATATAATAAAACTTTAGTGGCAATTTGAATTTTCCTGACTTCTGTGAAGAGGGTATTCTGGTTCACTGAAGGGTAGATTGCGACTTTATATACACATGAACTTCATATCCAAATCATATCTAAGCTGGTTCTCACATCAAATGTCTACAGGTTTGTGAATTTTCCAAACAGCACTTTTCTTATCAGAAGGTTTTGATCAGTTGCCATCATACCGTCGCCAATCCTGCGAATACTGGGCCTTCGAGCCTATGAGGTGAGTTTCGCACACAGGAAGCAAATTGATGCGTCGAACTAGACCTGTTTGCATGATAGGCAACGGCTTGTGGGTTCAAGTTGTTGCAAAGAGGCGCTGCTGGGGCTACTTTCAGCTATCCCTGTTTGCGACGGCTCGGGTAGACGGCAACTTGACGGGCCGAAGATCAGAATATATCCCCATGTACCAGTTGACTTCTAAATAGGTTTCCAAACCACAAAGAGATAGCGTGTCCAGTGTTCTAACAGGCCGTTGCCACTCTCGGGGCCAAGGCTCTTGTAATGTGCGGGGTTTCGAGGCTGACTCGTGCACCCCATAGTGTTGTTCTTCTTCAGTATCATCAACACACTTAGTCGCGCAAAATATAGTTGATGTGATCTGGGCGATCACCAATATAACTTTTTTTCTTTCTTGATAATGTAAAAATTGCCATAGGTAGTTGAAATACTCAACGAGTACATATTATAGTACCTTTTCGAAAGCAAAACCCCCAAATTTTTGTTTTATGGAATATTTTCCAACCCAAGCCTAGAATACTGACCGAGAAACTCGTGAAAGAGTTTATTGAGAGCTAAAAGGTTCAGAGTATCTTTGTCATCCTCATTCGCCATAAAGCAAAGCATGTTATGGAGGTCAAAGGCGATTGCTAACATGTATCCGTATTCTGATTCCCTGAATATCTGGTTCCCAGTATCCGAATCGCCAGTACGTTTGTTCCACTCTTGAGCATACTCTTCACAAAAGTGCTCTTTCTCCTTCTCTGTATACTTCCTGCAGTCGGCTACCTTATTTTCAACGCCAAACCATTTGAACATTTTTTGCATAAAGTGCCCACCGATATCAAAAGCTCGGTAGTTTCGCATAACGAGTTCAAAGTCAATCAGGGTGATTTTGCTCTCTCCTTCTTCCGGATTCTTTTTCACTAAGACATTCATGTACTGGACGTCGTGGATACACCATGCTTCCTTCGCACTCAGGGATTTCAGTTTCTCGACCACCCTCTTCAATTTCCCCACTAAATCGTAGTGGATCAAATTATCCACATTGACACCTCCTTCTTTCCCAAGGGCCTTCAATTTGTCCATCCCACGGTACTTCTCGAGTCCGCCCATGAGAGCGTTATAAAACGACACCACTGGATTTCTGGGTAGTGATGTTTCCATCGTATGAAATGCGGCCAAGCCTCTGGCGATATCCGCTCGGATCTCAGAGTTTTCAACATCCTCCGGTTCCATATTGCGCGCGTCAAGAAACTCATCAACTCTTCCGATTGTGCCATCCTGTGTTTCGAAGAACCCGTAAACTTTGACCCCGAGGCCGAATCGAGAGTATTCGTGACAAAGAATCATCTCCTCATATTCCGTCGGTAATAGGTGCTTGAAAATCTTAACATCCTCTGTGTTGCTGTCGTGGAATTTTATGAAAACCTTCAGCGGCTCGGTCGCAGCAATGGAAGTTGGCGGCGGCCGCTCCACCGCAACGTGGAGGTTAGTGCATGTTGCTTTATAGTAGGTGACTGTCAGAGCCTTTATGTCTACATATGGCCATTCTCGTGTCAAAAATGTCGCGATGATGTCTTGAACATTTTTTGCTGTCGGTTCTTTGCTCTCGGGAAGGGTCACTTGGACGGGCGTTAAGGTGGGCATGATCATTTCCGCTGATTCAACCACCCGCGATTGTTTGTTTTGAAGTTACGAGCTTGCACCGTACGTCAGCCAGCAGAGCTAAGCACGCTCCAAATGTGGTTGACTAGTTTCAGCCAGCTGAAAACCCCCGCAACAAACTGTCTGATTACACGCAGACAACGATCTCCAAATGCTTCCTAGCACTGATCTCTTTTTCTGTGATAGTATTGATCATAAAATGTTCCGTTCCTGGGCGGGTAGCGAGAAATGTCAGCAACAGTTTCCATCTAGTCAAATATCATGAGCAATAGTAAATAAAATGACTAAATCAGCGGTCTGCGTATGTGACATCAATCTATCTCGAACGAATGTGATTGAGGACAGCATCATTTTTCGATTTTTGCATTCCTCGGATATCGATGCAAGCGAATTGTCGATCCTGGCCAGTGCGGACGGGAGAACGACCAGCCGACCGCTTGCTTTGGTCTAGTTGTATGCAACGAGAAGCAAGTCAATGGGCCTAACTTTTCGCCAATTTGCATCCCGCTGCTGGAGCTGAGATTTCTATTGCAATATATTGTGGGGATGGATAAAACACTTCGACAAACTTTTCCAAATGAAGCCGTCTTTTTTCCCCGGTTTGTATTTGATGAGCTCTTGTATTCAGATCGATCGAATATTCCGCGTATCCGTCTAACCGATATCGATCGAACTAACCGTAATTCCCGCAAACCCTTGTAAATTTTCCATGTTGGCAGTGAGTGCTCAATCGCGATTTGAATCCAACTTTTCGGCTAGATTTGATCAAAAATGGACGATTGATCCGAGATCGTGAGAGCTCAAGCTTTTTTCAATGCATGCATCCTGCATCCAAGGTCAGCCGCCTACAGAAAAAGAATCGCAATTCGTCCATCGGACCATTCCAAGCAAAGAAGCTTCAGCCACTAACGAAGGGCCATGTCATAGAGCTCTAAACTTGCGTTTGAGCGAAATAGTCACCAAAATCTAGTACATCAAGAAAGATCAAATTAATATCCTAGTTTCGGCGGATTTCTTCCTTGAACTTAATTCTCTTGATACGCAAATATTCGGATTTTTATACCCGTGGCTTTTTTATATGATATAAAGTGGGGCAACGGGATGTTTACTCTCCACATTTTATTTAGTTTCAACGCCCGAAACAATTGATATCGTTGAAATCTGCTTTGAGCCATGGAGAATGTTAAGAAAGCTAAATTTTCTCTGTCCTCGAGAAGTCCTTGGAATCCATTTTCCGAAGGAGGCTTCAGCCCTCTGCGAGATCAGCCCTTTGCGTAACGGTCCCTGCGGATCCCTCCCCGCTTCGGCTAGTCTAGACCAAGATCGATCTCTCCAAGCTTTTGCGGTACAAACATAATGAATGCTCCAACACAACCCCTTCCATTCGAACCGCTCGTTGACGGAGTCGGCCCACATGGAATAAGTCGGGTACCTTGTCTCCTGTCTGCAAGATGTATTAGAACGGAATCTGATTGAAGATACTATTACGCAAGGGTTACATTCATCTTTGAACGATTGAGTAAGGGTTGCGTCGTATTCGTACCCCAAACGATAGTTAACTATACACGTTTGGTCGCTCTTTTCCTAAGCTGCCTGTTATATACTCCCGGTTTGGTAGCAGTTCTGCACACACTTTCCAAGCCCTAGCTCTAACACTCCTTTGTGATACATAATCGATCTTGTTAGTGCTATAAGACTAGGCTTCATTGAGGTAATAGTCTGATATTCTGCATATGTGCATGGGGTATCAGAATGGATGCCAGCTAGCTGTGCAACCAAAGTCTTAGGCATGCCCGGATTTCCTTATAAAGGGCTTCTCCGTCCGTCTCCCTAATCAAATAGCCTTGTAGATCTGCCGTCTCTGCTTTGCAGAATTTATCCCAATATCTCTCGTCCTGCACTTAGAGGGATTATCCACATATATTGTGCGGTCTTTCGTTGTACTGCATTTTTAATCTTAAATACGTTATTTTTGCTTTCAAAATGGGCTTCCACTTAAATTTCAAAAATATCTTCTCGATATCCCTAGGACTCTCGTCTGTGGTATCGGCAGCGGTCATTCCTCGGGATTCACCCTCATACTATACACGGAACCTGAACACGATCACCTCAATTTACCAATACACAATATACCCAAATCAACTTCCCATTGTCGCACAAGCTACACAAGAGTCTATTCCACAACTGGCAAATCTGTTCAGTCCAACAGTAGCAGGTAGAATCCAGGACATCGGAAACTTCACGGACTTTCGCACCAGCATAGAGTACTTCTTCGGTCTGGCCCCTACACCTCGAGCCCCCAAAAACGGCGCCATCTCTGCTATCGATATCACCCAATTCTCATCAGGTTGCCCATCTGTAGCCGCAAGCACGGTGGTCTTCACCATTTCTGTCTGGGATGATACTACGAAATCCTATGGAGAGGTCCTCACCTACCTCAAACAATCCGGGTTCTGGCATTTCAACGACCAGGGGCAAGTCGACTACTATGATCTCAATATCCCCGCTTTGGGAGACTTCACAGGCATCCTGCAAGGTGTAGACTTCAGCAGTCAATTAGTCCAACTGCTTGCTACCAAGGAGGTTTGTGCGGGCGCTCAAGCCGCATGTACCGGCGCCAACACGCAGTACTATCCGAACAACGGAGTCAGCGTAAACAGTATTCTGAAGTCTCTGGGAATCAGTCTTCTCAATCTCAGTCTCATTCAGCAGCTCGATTTGGGATCCCTCGATTTAGGTGGTCTCAACTGTTTTGCGCAGTTGACGAAAAAGCCATTTGGAGATTTTAACAAGCTTTGGTCGGATAGTGTTGTTTGCCGTGTGGTGCATTTGATGCTAGCTGTGATTGATCCTGTTGACCATTGCCCGCACGTTGGACCGACTGGTGGGATGAAGGTTAGTTATCTCCCTTTTGATAAGTTTCTATCTTGGATAGTATTTAGTGAGCAGTATAATTCTAACGTTTTGCGTGCGAAACAGTGTGTGAATTATGGTTATGAGGATAGATTGTTCCTCAGCGACGCGGCACTTTTTGGGGACGTGCATAGATTCGTGTGTCCGGCTAGTTAGCTGTAGGACAACCATTTCTGAGTTCACTATTTTGAAAAGCAAATTTTATTATTTTGCGGGGTACATATATCATGGACGAACAAATACTCTCTCCTAGGGTATACGAGGAGATGAAGCGCATTCCATGTATTAATAAATAATGTAGATCCAAGCATTGAAATTTTTTTGAAAACTATCCCGATTCGAGCTCCTGAATAACGTTTTTGACCCACGATATTCGCTCGATCGGTTCTTCTTCTAGTAGCTCTATTGATCGCTTACACAGGTCCTTTGGTAATTTCAACCACCAGAACAGATCAACCGTGCCACTCTCCTCCTGCCACAGTCCTTTATTGCTTATCTCCTCAATAATGACTTTGATTTTCCACAGGGCAGCAAAATAGTGAGCCATAACAAGATATGCTTTCGTGCTTTTTGCCCTGAAGTGCTGTACCAGGGCCGCATCTGTTCGACTGGCCCATTCTAAGGTGGGTTTCAGTAACGCTAGAGCCTTGGCAACATTCATAGAGTGGCGGTCTTGAATAGTAAGGGACCTTAATATAGTGCTGAACTCCTGAGCGCTAGCTCGAGTTATAGCCTTATAGTCCCCAGAAGATGCATAATCTAACCCTGGAAACTCTCGGATCAATGGTCCCTCCAACGCGAATATCGACTGTATCCTTCGCCCTATGAATTCGTGCCCCGAAGCCACCATCGGAACTCCTCGTTTCATTGTTTCCATCAGCATTTCCATCGTGCCGCGAGACAATGAAAAATAAGTATCGCAGCTTGTCTCGAAACTGCCAATCGAAGCCGACATGATGTACATTGAGAGAGTGGCAGAGGTAACCATCAACGCTATCCAACCGCGTTGATTCAATGCAAGGGTGTTTTTAGAGTCCGAGATAACTGCACGGAACCCCGTGAGGGCTTTCATGTAGTGTGACACCTCTTGCGGTTGTCGTTCCGACTGCCCTCGTATGAACCGCTGATGCGATAAAGCCAATGCGACTATTGTGTGGTATAAATACTCTTGCTAAGGTTATGCACGTGCGGTTCGTCTTAGCGGGAAGGTTCATGCATAGCAGCTGAAATATCAACATATCAAGGGACAAGCGAGCTGGGACTTACTGAATAGGAAAATTCAAAAGTGACTTTACCCCACATCTTTGGGTCGTAAGTTTGCATCGGAAGGGTGAGATAGGTAAAGTTGCGAAAGAGGTATATGCATTCCACCTCTGCGGTTATTGGTGTGTGGCTTTCGTCGGAGATGAAGCCCCCCTGCAGGAGACAAGTGGAAGGGGCGCTCTGCCATTTCGCCGACGGCGCGGACAATTGCAATTCTCGACGATCATTATTATTGGAATTATTTTGCAAAACTGGCCCGGCGCGGTTTGAATGACTGCCGTCTTCGTCAAACTCGATGAAGACGAAACGATTCGGTGCTGGTTTTCTTGTGGGTCTTTTGCGATTCTTAGGTTGTACCCTGGGCGGGATCACAAGCTCATAATGGCATTCGGTCCCGGATTTTATGCAGCCCTGGCAGCTAGGCTTTTCCTCGTTGCACTAGAGTCATGCCAACACAAAAGAGTGTTAGATTGATGGATCATAACAGAGAACAAACAATGGCAGAATTGAGGCAGGGTTTCTTTTTCTCGGTGGATCGAAATCCCTCGTACCTTTCTCCTTTTTTGCTTGCATTCGCGACAGCCAGTGCGGGTCTTGTGGTGGAAACGACGTATTCGGGATCCAGAATTCGGTTCAGACGGTTGCTCCTGACGGAAGTGGAGAACTGTCGAATGGGGCGTGAACTGAGCCGGCTGCAAACTGACGAATGGACTGTCTGAGACTTTGTCCATTGTAGGGTATTGGAATAAAAGATACGAGGTCCTCAAGTATATATGTATATAAGAAAAAATGACCAAAAAGGGTGTTTTCGAATAAGAGATTCTATAGATAAAGGACAAAAGTATACTCTCGTTGTCGACGCCGCAAGAAAAACCGCGTTGCCAACGTCGGAATACTGCGTATACAGAGTCGAGTATTTATGTCGATTTAAGGAAATTTTATGGTAAACGAAATAGCCGGAGAAACCAGCTCAAGAGGTTTGGTGGTGCCCTTTAAACGGATCTTGATGACAGAGCCCCGCGAACGCTAAGGACAGAGAGTGAGCCACCGGAGAGGTCAGTGGGTAAAGCGTCAAACACCCGTGCACCACCTGGAAGTTGGTAGCGATATGTGGGGCGTTTCCAATTGCAACGAGATTTTAATAACATGGTATAATAAGTCGCCATTAAGACAGCTGGATGTCCACGCAAGCACGAAACCATGGAACGCCGTGTCTGACCGTGGGTCTGGGCGCGATTGAGCTAGGGATGCTTGTATCCTCGGCCGACGGTTAGCCAGCGGGACAGTGATGGAAAACGCCTATCGTTGATCAGGCTCCCATTTGAACATCGCGGAAACCTAGATCCGTGAACAGGAAAATATCTGTCCGTCGACTCACAAATTTTGTTCTCTCGATCGCAAACTTTAGCCGGCAGTCGGGCCGTTTCTCTCAAGACCTCCAAGTCAACCGGTTAACATCCGGTAGAGTTAGATTCGAATATCTAAAGCAAATATTTCAAATGATATAAATGTGATCATGCACCATGGAATTGCGGCTTCTATGTTAGCGAAGGGCTTGTCTTTTCCTCACAATAGAGATGCATGTTCAAAAGATGATTGGCTGCAACTGATGTAGCCCGTGCCAGATGAATCAAGTCAACCCGCTCCGCACACGTTTTCCGGATTTGGCCAGATCCGAGATGTGTCTGTGCTGCTGTGCCATATCATATTTCCAAGCTTGAGGCTTGCGCTTGATCAGATTGGCAAGTTAGTTCGACAGCTATTCTTCAATCAAGCCAGTTAACGCTTCGGGATCAGAGTCCTTGAGGAATAGCCTAATAGAAATGATATTCTTGGCATGAAATTAAATAAAACTTGAGTGGATCACATCACACCACCTACAGGAAACTGAAGCATATATAAACGGAAATATAGGCCGTTCCACTTCCTACTCGGACAATCTCCAAGGAATAAATTCTATCGATGCATATGTTTCTTTTAAAAGTATACGGATAATCTGATATGATATTACCTGAAAGTCTATTCTATTTTTATTTTAGGCTGTAGTTATAAAGTTCCTGACCTCACAAGATACGATTCTCGGAGAGATCTAAATTGCGCCTGACAAGCACTTTCTTTTGAATTAAATATGTCACCCATGGTTCCACGTCAAGCAGCCCGAGGGCACGGACCATTTTAAATTCTCAGCCGGGTATAAGTGCCCACACTCTCTAGCTTTTGGAGGTACGGAATATGCATCCTGATTTCACATCAATTTCACAACTTGTTTTAGGCTTCTCAACTACGTGCTTGACATGCAGAGCATAGTCCACCTGTTATCAAATGCATGATTCTACATCCTAGCCCAAGCAAGATAGTCCAACTGAAGTACTTTGATCTGGAGATCATTCTCGTAATAAGTTTCTCTGAGGGTTGCAAGGAATACATGCAACCCGAACGGAAAAATCTCCCATCAAAATTACAACACTCCCACGAATCAGATTCACGCATCATGGATCTGAGGCCAGCGTAACCAGGAATCAGGTCGAAAAGAGAGACAGGAAAAATTTGCTTGATAATTAAAGTCAAGAGGAATAACATGAGAGAATAACTACATAAACTGAAGTTGGGCAAATTAAAATGGGAATATTCCGATTAGTAACATGCTAGCATCCATGCAAACCGACTCCTCCACTTGAGCGACCTCTCATCTACACCTTCCTCTCACCATCATTACAAAAAAATCGCCTAACTTTTTGGGTTCGGTGCTGGGGTAGTCTTAGATGGCTCCGGGACCGACCAAGGAACACCCCATAACCCCTTCAGCGCCAAACACTGCGATTTGCTCTTATCATCCACTGACTTGCAAATCGCGCTTGTCCAATCCGAACAGTCCGCGTTCTCCCCAACAATCTTCATGTCTTTATACCGATCACCCTTAGGTTTGAACGAGAAAGGGGTTACTTTAGACGTAGAATCTCTCCAACCAGTACATAATTTGCTCAATGCAAGTAACGACCTGGCTATGAGCAACCGATCCATGCCGAATCCATAAGAAAACTTCGCCCCAGCTTCAGCACAGAATACAAGACGACCTTTTCCTACTGAATTGATGCATTGAATGGGAGTACAGTCGGCAAACTCTGTCGGTTTTTCCGGTTTATTTCCGAGAGATACCACTCCCGGGGTGGACCAGCCTGTGACTTCGTAACCCCGCTTGCGGTCAACGAGGGCCTCTGCGGCGCCGAAAAGCTCGTCTATATCGCATAGAATGTCCTGTGACGTTGCACAATTGTAGTCAAATTCTGCTTTAAATCGTCTTACTTCATATTCATTTGGGTCGTCGATGGCTACACCTTGACGTCTTTCTAATGACTTCTAAAAGCGATGTCCAGGTGATAGATGGGTGAGCTCGTCAGTCACATTCTTTGAAACTGTGTGCCATATTTGTTCATTTTAGGCGAATATGTGAGATGGATGGATGACACGGACATACCTCTTGCATGATGGGGTGGAGCCTCTTGTTTAGACCCAATTCGACAAATTCCTGCCCGAGTTCATTCGTGCGTCTGGTAACCTGCATAAAATCATTGATTTCTTCAACCGTTTCGGATTGTGGCTGCGTTTTAACATGTCAATTAGCCACGTGAGTGCATTGAAAAGTGTTTTCTAGGGCGAATAGGAATCTTGATCCGGGCTCACGTACAATTACTACCGCCATAGCTACCCGCAGGAGGGTGAGATGAATCACAATTGCAGTATTTAAAATTGTCAACATTTTCTCCCGGTAATGCAACGACCATTCGAGCTGCCTAAATACCGCAACCTAGCTACTTCAGGGATGTAGGTGATGTATAATCCATATATATATAGATATATTATATGAGTGTTTTCAATGCTATGCTGTTTTATATTCTTTCTTCTGTGTCGGGTCCGCGAGGAGCTGTTTTTGCAGATATACGTATAATACCGCAACTTAGGCGAATATGGTCCGTCGGATTCCGATTCTTAGCAGAATATCATTGGGAAAGAAAAGACACGTAAATTTTAGAGACCGATATCATGTTAATAGCCAAGTGAGTAAGTACTAGTATGAAGACGATGCCCTCAGAAGCTCGCTACTGGAGATAACTGTTCGTAGCTAGAAAAATCTTCTGCGAACGACCTGAAGGCGTGAGAGGTGTTGGGAGATGCACGAACAAACGTTGGAAAATAACAGCAGGCCTTCCAGGCAAAGCAAGCAGTAACTGTGACTAGCTGTGCGTTTCATGTTTACAACAGGAATGGGAAACATTACACGAGGAAACAGATTCCTCGCCCGCTTAATTTACCAAGTTTCTTCAATTTCTCGCGCGAGAGCATGCTCGCACGCTATGTGTTAAGTTTGATTGTAATTCTTATACAAAGATGGCTTAGCTAGCTAAGCGCTATAGTTGAATTTAAAACGAGCATGACAAAGAAGTGTATGTAAAAGTGGTATCTAAAAAGGTCATGCAAGAATAGAAAAACAGGTATGGGTATATGTATATAGAAATGAAGAGAACTCCCAGTCGTAACGAGTCGTTAGAACATAAAAAATTGGGAAAACCTGATACTCAAAATTTGCAAAATATTTGAAAGAAAGAAGTGAAATGAAGCCTCTGGGTAGTCTCGCAGTGGGCCAGACTTCCTCTGGGCATGCATGCTTTTATGAGGATGCAACAACAACAAATATCGAATTTAATTATAAACCAACCAACCAACCATCACCTGTGTCGGAAACCCATGCCGTTTGATCGATTAGGACTCGTTCCTTCGCCACTTGCTTCGGTGAGCGTAGCCGTTGTGATGGTAGAAGTAGGACTTGCAGGAATTTCACTATTCTCAGTAACAGTATCAGGTACGTAAGCTTTGCCCAACCGTCTGTTTGGAGGACTATTGTCGGCAGCAAGTGTGTGTCCTTCTACCGTCCCAAATGGCTTTCCATTAGCCTGCCATGGAGGGGTAACCGGTGGCTTCTGATGATGTAATTTTGTGCTCGCCATTGCGCTGAGGTGAAGATCCATTGAATCCATTAAGTCGGTCCTTGAGCCTTCGAAAGATGCTTTTTGCAGAGGCGGCGGACTCAGCCCACCGTTACCAGCGAAACTGTCTGATGCGGCGCTTCCCGTGCTTGAAACAGTCACAATAGACGACTTTGACTCATTAATAGAAGGTATTATATTCATCGGATGCAACCTCTGGTCGTGAGGTGTAGGACTATAACTGCTCTGCAATGAACGATCACTATACGTCCGGACAAGGCTATCACGTTGCTGGGGCTGAGGGTTTGGATGAAGTTGATTCTGTTGCTGATACACTCGCGGTCCCGTTGCAAATTTGGGAGGTGTCGTTCCAAGGAAGCTGGCGGTAGAGTCTCTGCGCAACATGGAAGGCCCGTGAGATTCCCGTCGCAGAGGAATAGCACCACCGAATGAATCTCGTTTGATCGACTCTCGCCTCATATGGGCATATGAGGCGTATGATTCCTTACGAGGAGGGGTGTTACCTAACACGGGGTTTCCAACTGCTGATGACGGTGCCCTCGTATATTGCGGCCGAGGGACTTCGTTGTATGGAGTTGGGAAATGTCCACTCTCGTTGGAGTTACTATCAGCAGACATTGTTTCAGAGAATCCCCAATTTTGGAAATTTTGCACCTGAGACTGTCCGTCAGGGATATTGTCTGGAGATCCAGGTTCGGATGAGTTTTGCGTCGCGGAGAGCGGTGCCCTTGGCGATGTAGAGTTGGATTCTGGGATATGAATCTGAGATATTTTAGGACGACCACCACCACCTTGGCTGCCAGGACGAGGTGCGAACTCATCAGCATAATCGGCTAGAGTTGTTGGCCCGGTATCAAAAGCAGATGTTGAAGGAGATGTCGGTAATCGGTCAGCTGAAAACGAATGTTGCAAGAAAGACGGTCGTCTAGTACCATGAATATTTCCTGGGAATACATGACTTGCCAATGTCGCCGTCGCAGCTTGTGCGGCTGCTGATGGTCGTCGAGGATGTCCGGGTGGAGCACTAAGGGGAAAAAGGCTAATCGACGCACGAGGAGTCGCGGGAGTAAATGTGAAGCTGGAGTTTGACTGAGACTGGCGAGAGTGGCGGGACTGGGTAGGGGTGAGTATGTGTACGGAAGAAGGAGGTGATGGTAGTAAAATACTATCACGTCCTTGTGAGGTCATATCCTCAGGTATTGGAGTATCGTGAAGATTGCTTCGACTAGAAGAACGCGAATGCGAGCTCTTTTTCCTACTCGTATTGGAGGGTCTTTTCGAAATATCCACAAGGTTCAAGGTTGGTCGATTTTCTTCATCGGTCCGAGGCAAGGGCGAAACTTGTCGACTCTTCTCAGAGTTCACGGTCGAAGTCTTGTGTGATCCTATTGAAAGAGCTCTTCCAATTCCGGGGCTGATGCGACCGGTGATGTGAGATATCGAATTCATAAACTCCAAAGTACCCATATTCGGCCTCAAAGAGTAATTGTCATTGTCGCCTCTAACCGACTCGGCCGCTGTCTCTGCGCCTCCCTTTAATCGCCTTTTACTGTGACTACGGACCAGCTTGCCTTTGCGCACAGACACTCCTCTCGTAAGGCCTTGATCCGACCATGATATCGAACAATTGTCCTCCACAACGCCATGCCGATGCCATTCCTTCACCCTTTGTCTTTGTCTTCGTTTTCTAATGACTATAGCGATAAGCAAGCCAACAGTAACGAGAAGTAGAGCCCCGAGAACTGACGCCACAGGTATCAGAACCCTTAATTCCATATCTCGTAGTTCCAGAAGATCATCTAATTCTGTTCTAAGCGCATGTTCGATCGGCGGCCAGAAAGGTGATCACTTTCGAGGTGGTTTTTCGAATGTTGGACGATTCCGCGTAGGGAAATAGATTATTCGTTGTTGGAGGGCTTGCTGCAAATTTTATAAGACCTGTTGGGGTGTATAACGAATGAATCCTTTACTCCTACGCCCTCAATTTTGGGGACTGTTCGAGTTTTGTAACTTGCACTTGGCTCGCGGAAAACTTATTTATATTGTTTGAAACAGTTTCGCTGAGTTCGCTCCGGTGTACGAGGGGCAGTTTTTTAACTTTTGTTCTGGCTGGATCTGAGCCGTGCGACGGTCGCTAAGAACTCATATATTTGTGAGTAAAACCGGGATAGAGTTTCGAATAAACTTCAGCAGGAACCGGCCAACTGATCCAATTTAGGGACCGCAAAGTTAAAATTCCATATGAGGCAAGGGGTTCCGAATCCAGAGCTCTAGCTAAATGATATCGTGGAACGACCGTTACGATATTAAAAATTTGAACAACGTTCCTGAGTACGAGGAACTGGCGAATGACGGGGGAAGGGAAAAGGACCAAAAAGAATAGATGGTGGACGGATAAAAAGGGCGCGCTGTTGGCAGTTTTATTCTATTGGCCGGTAATATAGCAATTGTATCATGTCATATGAACCACCGAGATATTCGCCCGCAAGTGCAAGGCGGAAGGGACCAGGCTCTATGGAAACTAGCTGCCCCCATGCATTCAGTCCGCAAGAGCAAAAGGCAAGCTCTCTCGCTTTGCGATACACAATTGACGTCTTTGCGTCCAATTTCGCAGGAGCGACTCCTTTTGCCTACCCTTTTTAGGCCAGAGAAGCGGGGATCATTCTACACTAGCGCTCTTTTTTCCCGTGTCCACACCTAGTGCCATGTTCCTCTAACGTGTTCCTGCAGCGGAGCACGAAAGCTCCTGAAACAGGCGGCCGAAAATGTCAAGCGAACGCGAATGACGCCAGTTTCTCGTGCGTCGGTCGGCATTGCATCTCACAAGGGACAGAAAGGCAGCCAAAACAAAAAAAATTCTATCAACTTTGTCTGTTTCGATGGAAGGTATCTTGAAATACTTTTCGAGGAACCATGCGGTGGAACACTCTCCGTCTGATTGCAAGGTTGGGAAATGACGAGCCGTCAAAATCAAAGTGTGTAGATCCCGGGGACCACTTTCCTCCCACCTGCACGGGACCAGGCTGAAGTGGGTGGATGCCATGCGGGTTTCCTTGGCGCAGCGATCACCTTTCGAGGACGGTTTCACGGTTCTGATTGCGCTCAAAAGCGGTATTATTGTCGCAAAGTCGGGACAAACAGAATTGGGAGGAGCATCGTGGCCGAAAGGAAATGAAGTTGCGAAACGTATCACGGTCATGCGAATCAGTAGATATACGGGAACATTATTACTCTATACAAAGTAGGACACTACTAGTAAATTCGATTTTTCATCGCATTCAAATATTCCTATCTTGAGAGATCCCTTACCCGTGTCTTTAGACCAAATTACCCTATCAGGCGCAGATGCTCATGCTCACACACCACGAAAAATCAGAACCAGCCCTATTGTATTGCCGGCAGTTACTATTTTGTAATATGCGACATCGGAGAAGAGAAAGCAGAAGTGCATAATCCAGAGCCTTGTTCGAATGATCTTTCTTTCTATTCTCGAGCAAGTCTTAGAAGCTCAATGCTGCAATCTGCACCATATGGCTACGGACTCCCGAACTTTGGTGGAAGACTTCAATTGTTTGAGAAACTTGTCAGCTTAGCTTTGTTCCGATGACCCAAATTATTTCGTTTGATTTCAGGAGCGTTTGAGATTGCATTCAATTAATCTTCCAGATGACCGATTACCGAAGCCTTCGATTCTTCAAACAAAGTTGTATCGACAGACACCATAATACAATCCTTCAAGGCACCAGCGAAATAAATCGAAAAAAAGATATTCCGAATTAATTTGCTGCGGTAACCGTACTGTACACTAAACCAGTTTAACAGGGCAATGCATGCAGAAGCACAATAAGCATAACGGTTTTCGCGACCGTTTGGCTGGTCAAACCGCCGGATATTGCCGGAAATTAAAAAAACGTCTAGGTTTGCTTCGATACCACGATTAGCCTATGCATGATGAATATTGGCATCGCTCCACCGATGTTCTACTTAATATAATGTAAATTAATGCGAAACGGCTGACATGGCGAGCCACGATTCGAAAATCTGCAACGCGTGATATTTTGTTGAATTTTGGGCGAACAACACGATCCCAGAACTCGAGTCAAGGAGCATACTAGTAATTATTGGCCAGACTAGCCTTGAGGCTATGATCGGACGGTCAATATGTGGTCAGACCAAAATCTCATAATGATTACCTGAGAGATATCTGTTAGCAATTAATCATCTATTTAGATATTCTTAGTATTTCTATTTAGCCAAATTTAACTATGAGATTTCGATAAAGCTTAATATGCAAACTACTATTCACGAACAAATGAGCGCATTTCAGCGTAAACCGCCTGATGAAAGTCCGAAACTTTTCGCTGGGAAAAGACTACCACATGGACTACGCATAATATAGGGCAGACTCCACTGCGGCCATCCTAGTGTGCGATGAAGATATCGTTTCGCAGCGACATATTTTGCATCTTCCGACTTGACTAAAAATGAGGCTCTGCACCTTCAGCCTTTTGACAACGACTCTAGGAGTTATCTTGGTGCCAGAGATCGATGCGTTTTGGATGAAAATTTTGTGGAAAAATGGCCCAGATGGACAAACCGTAATTGATAATGATTTTACAGATCTCAATCATCCGAATCCCGCAAAAATATCAAAGACCCTTACCTACCCGACAGGCGCGTACAAATGCAGCTTGCTCTCAGAATTGGCTACTCCAGGAGGCCCCGAAGACCCCATACCGGGAATTTTTACTATTGCGAATAGCCCAGTGCTAGGGGTTGATGCTGATTACTTGTTCTTCTACGAGAATGAAAAATGCGATCGTGCCCCGGCGGCAATGTTGAGACTCCTCGTACCGCCAGAAAAGAAGAGTGAGGGCGGAAATATATGGTTCTTCGACCTTATGGATAGAGCGTTTCCTCAGTTTAAGAGCTGGAAACAGCTTGATCCTAAGAACTCAATCGATAAAAAGATTCTAGAGTGGTTACGCGAATCGGAGAAGGACCGGATAAAATCACATAGCGCAGGCTATTTTTGGATGACAGTTCCTTCACAAGGGGGTAACATGCGATGGGGGAGTGTCGTGAAAACGATAGCCATCCCTCTCCAAGCTATCAAAAACTCGGACCCGTACAAAGTCTCAAGATCGCTAGCGAGGGGGTTGAAACAGAGTTACGAGGGCTGGTGGGCGAGGGAATCAGAACATATACAAGAGCAGGCGAACCTCAACACTGACTTCAGTTCGGTAGATTTCAATTTCCGGCCCACGGACTATCTTACTGGTGATAAGGTACCAACCTACATGGCCGACATGGCGATGGAGAGATGGACCGAGAATTACAACCTATACAGGGCAAAACAAAGAGCAATTCAAGAAGCCCATAAGAACCGGCCGGTAAAAGAACAGCAGCAGGTATCAAATACGCAGGGAGTACCAAGCGATATCCGTATGCCAGCGAGTCTTCAGCGGGGAGATGCTGGTATGATGATAGAAGAGATACGGAAGGAAGTTGATATGAGTGGTAGCAACAAGAGCGTTCCTAATATGCCCAAGGAAACACCCTTCCAGCTACAACCAATGCCCACACCGAAGCCACAATCTTCGGGTAGCAATAGCCAGCCCTATAGTGGGTATTATCAAAGTTATATCCCATTTAATTATCGATCTCAGCAAAGTCAAATGCTTGGAGAGTTAAAAGCTTCGGAGCCCAAACAACTGCAACAATTATATCCTAATTACAGTTATTCTGTATCCCAACAACATTTACCCAGATACAACATAGGAAAGGTTGAGCAATCGAACATTAATTCTCGTCCATCTTCCAATACACAACCGAACCCTCGCTCTAGTCAGAATTAGAACCCTCGGCCAGGACCTCACAATCCACCGAACTCTGGGTAGGGTGGGTAGAATTGAATAATAGCTTATAATAACAAATATTTATGTAAATTGAACTCCTATTCTTAAAAGAATTATATTTATCCGTTCAAAAAGATTTGTGATACTTTCACTAACAAAACCAACCTCAGTTCTGATCACGTCCCACTATGTTAGTACAAAGGGGTGGCAAGATGGAAATTTGAGGTTGCCAAGTGTATTCTATTAAATTGGAATCTATGCCACCAACTATGTTATCAGTTGTGGTATGTCTGTGTTACTAGCAGCTGTGGCATCCAATTAAGCATGTTCCCGCCTTTCAGTTGAGGTTATGTGCTGCCACCCGCCAGCACCACCTTTTTTCATTTTTACTTGGGGTTTTTTAAGGTTACACAGTCCCAATATTACTACACGGTCAACACATATTCACAGAACCCCGATTTCGTCAAGTGAATACAACTCCGAGGTATTTTATGCTACCTACGAGCTTTACAATTTAGCTTTACAAATGTAAAAGGACTTTAACGAATAGACAAGGGCAGCAGGAGGAGCCCTCTCTAGCGAGCTGGGGTGGTGAAAATTTTTTTCAGCTAGTACAACACAATTGCCCCAAACCCTCCAAAACACCAAAACCTCCCTTAGGAAAGGTCCACCGTCTCGAAAGAAAAAATTATTGAGCTCAAAGAGCCCATCTTGGAGTTATTGGGAATTGAACCCAAGACCTCATGCAAGTATCTATATCGGGATTTGATTCCCAATAGCTCGCTAAGCAAGCGCTCTACCAACTGAGCTATAACCCCTGTTCTTGGAAGATTAGGTGCCAAATTGCGCACATATGGCTTTGAGTAGAGGCTGCATGAATCTTACCTTACAAAAGAGTTAGTAGCCTTTCATTTGACAACTTGGCGTGCACGATTTGCTAGATTGACGTTGATGAAAGACTATATTCTTGCTCCCCGGTTCAAGGTTTTAAAGGAGAACAGTAAGGTCCAAAGCGTAAAATATACATCTCCATATGTATTCTTGTAGCCGCTTGCTAATAATCACTAGTTTACCGTTATAACGTGGTGCTAGTGGTCGTTATCCTTTACAATAATACTTAAGTAAGAAACTAGGGGTTCGTTGGTTTAAAACGCTATTCACACAAATAAACCCCAGCGGACTGAGGCCCACCTTTTCTAGCACTAAATTACCTTCATAACGAGGTGGAAACAGGTGTATGTGCTACGACATCGGAATTGGTGACGTGGTCTCAAATAATTATGAAGAACAATATAACGATATGAAAGATGTGATGTCTACTGATGAAAGATGAATCTTGTGGTTCTAGGTGGAAATTAAGAAGACTTTATGAGGCATATTACATGTTATTGGCGGGCAGAACTTGTTAACAGTAGCGTTGATTTGAGATTGATGGTATGATGGTTTTGCTAGATATCGAGAGGTGTGTACTGAAAACTCTAATCTCCCAAGAAAATCAAATTATCCCCATGAATGGACTGGAGGCTCCATCTGGTCCGCCCCCTCCGTAAGTGAATGACAACGTCGAATCGGGAACTGGGTCGTTGAGGGTGAAGACATTTGTCTTCATAATTTTATTGGATGTTGTGTTGAGATACCAAAAGTCCCCATTATCATTCGCCCAAGTTGCATGAATTCCAACATTTGCGTTCAAGGAAGTGAAAGTTTTGACCGTCGTCCAGCTGAGTGAGACAGGATCGAAATATACTAGTACCGGATTGGTGTTGGGAACGCTGGACACTAGTAGTGCCCAGAAATGGCCGGTAGATGGAATATATGACCAATCTGCTAGGCCATAGCTATTTGTCGTTCCCCATTGCGGAGCTGTACCTGTTGGTGTCTTTTTTACAACCACTCCATACGTTCCTGAGTAAGGATTCAGATTAAATTGCCACCAGGAACCTTGGCTGCTAACAACCCAGTATTGACCATTGGAATCAAAGTCTCCGGCTGCGGCGGCCGTTATAACTGATTGGCTTCCAATACGTGTTGTGCTGCCATCAGCTGCTATACGGTTGAGATAGCCAACGTTTTGCAACACATATAAATAGCCATCCAGCGTATTGTACCCCATAGATCCACCCACACCAGAAAAGGGGAGAGTCTTAGCTTGGTCTACCGCCCCTGTATCTATGTTTATTTGGTATAGATTGACTGTGTTAATCAAGAAAACATCAGAAGGGCGATCGAAAAATGGGCCCGTAGATGTGACAGCTGCTGGTGGAACAACAACGCTAAAAACCGTAGCCTTGGCAGATCCGTCAACTATTGTGGACCCGGCACTGTTTGTTGGATAATGGGTCGAGACGGTAGCTATGGATCCTGCTACTGTAATCGTGGTGGTTACAAGAGTAGTGTAATCAATGACAGTGTAGGTTCCACCAGGTGTTGTGGGGGATTCTGTTGTAGTAAAAACACTATTTGAAACTCTTGTAACTGTTGTGGTGGGCAGAACAGTTACAATGGTGACTGTAGTAGTCGCTGGGCTGTCGCATGTGGTGACTGTGGTGGTATCTGGGCTATCGGTGGTGGTGACAGTAACAGTCACTGGGTTATCGGTCGTAGTAACCGTAACAGTTATCGGGTCATCGGTAGTAGTAACCGTAACAGTTATCGGGTTATCAGTCGTGGTAACCGTAAACGTTACCGGGCCCTCAGTAGTGGTGATTGTAGTAATGACGGGAACAAATTTTGTCGCAGTTACCTTCGTAGTACCTAAAAGCTTATTGGTATTTATGATTAACAATTTTATTTGAGTTATTTTAAGGTAATATCGTTGAGATTGAGATCTCATTAAAAGTTATTATTTAGAATTTGGGAGTACTAACAACCAGCGGCCTGACGCTTGTCTAGACCTAAAGCAGGCTCAAGAATTGGTCCTGCTAAAGCAAAGGCCCCCACCTCGAAAACTACTGAAGATATGAGGAACAGACTACTTAGCAATTGATAGGGCATTTTGATACTTGGGCCTAGATGGAAAGGCGAAAGCCATTCAATTAAATAATATCTAATTAAGACTGTTATTTAACTTCGATGGACTGTTGGCAGGATAGAATGCCTCGAAGGTTATTGCCAATACTGGGGATTCGAAGATTTATAGAAGTCCAGGCCAAGGAGATACCAACAGTTTGCAGACCTAGCTCTCTACGCGCTGCGGTGGGTATACGTCTTTTCAACTGGACGGAGTTTGATCATGCTCGTCTTGTGCAGGAGCTCTGGGTGCCTTGGATACTTGGAGCGAGGCCTTGGTCCTTGCTATCGCCGAAGATTCCCGATAAGTTGACTTTGCAGATTCCCAGAAGGGTTTTTCGAGCCTTCTGTGTATCGGTTGGTTATCGCCGAATTACGGTACTATATAAGCATCTCTTAATATAAATGCTTTTGTCCGTGAGCCTAGCCTCGAATCCTATTCGTCCGTGCATTGCCAGTTCCGCCGTAGGCCTAGCTTCTAAGTCCTATATCGCATGCTCAGCTGGACTGCCGCAAACCCGTTTCGTTCATTATGCCTATCCACCCACGGTCGGATTCAAAAACATAATTAGCCCACATAGTAATCGTATCTAGATCTTTTTTGGAAGAATGGTGGCGTCTGATTCAGGAGGGAGCTCGGAACCGCAATTCAATACGTAGGTGGGTATCTATTTTTTATCACGAGGCCTATAAAATGTACCCAGTTACAAATAACTCAACCCAGAGCTATAATAAGACTACTTTTCTATACTCTTATAAGATTGATCTCCGCTGTCTTCGAAGTTTCACGATATCAAGCTCCACTAGGATGATTATAAACGGCGTCGAGCTGCGGAATAACAGAGGGTAGCTATCGCATTCGATACTGAAAATATTTAAAGGTCTTTTTTTGAAACAGATATTGAGATAGGCATCAGCTTGCTCTCCAGCTGCCAAGATCATTCGAGCTCGCGATTGCTAATATTGTATCTATTTCAGGCGACTCAAGATATATTATATATTATATGACGCTGGTAAATATAATATAGATTTCTAACAACTCTGGATCTTACGGAGGTTAAAATTCAGTTTTATTAAATATATCGACAGAACAATATATAATCCAGTTGTTATATCAAGGATACAAAAAATGAGACAACAATATAAGGTTACCAGATCCGGAAATGCCGATGCGATGGCGAAGGAATGCGCCCATATATACTTCGCTATTGTATCGCATTGAGGTACACCGATTTATAGGGAAGTTTCTATAATACCCGAAAAAAAGAGGGAGCTAGGCTCACGCCGATAGCTCGACAAGGATAAGCCCTGAGTTTTGTGCGCCAAGCGGGAGGCCCCACCGATGTCCATTGCGTTCGCAGTTGCGGAAATGCAAAGTGAATAGCTTGTTCAACTATGTTGCATATTTACAGGTTTTGCTTTTCTTAGCAAAGTTAGTCTTGCTCAGTCAGTCAACTCTCCGATATCTTTGTCGTACTTAATCTCGTTTCCAGGTCGTACTCGGATATAATGACAGGATGGTGGCGGGGCAGCACATAATATTGAATGAAAGATTATGCTTTTTTTTCAGTCGGTTTATGTGCTACTCCGACACCAAATTCGATTTTCGCGGGACTAAGACAGTATCCAGCTCGTAAGGCAAGAATTCATTATATAACTGATGTTATAATCAATAGTGTAACCGAGGGTGTAGCCGATGGTTTGAAGGATTGATTTTCTTTTAATCTTCTACAATGATTTTGGAGGTGGTTTTTTGGATTAAAAACTTTTAACTAGGTTATTGTTATAAGTTATTACTGTGTGTTATGAGATACTTGGAATTGTTACGAAATTTAATTGACCAAACCCTATAAAAAATCCCGATTCTAGTATCGCACAGTGATAAACCAGCCGAAATTCACCGCCAGAAAGACTATGCCCCGCGGAAAAGTTGGCCCTTTTCCTTTTTTTTAGTCACGGCATAGCAATATAATATCACAATAACCACCAAGGCGAGTAAGTTAAGTATTTACAATTTCTCCCACCTCCCACGTGCATGTATTGATACACATTTAGAAGGCTCATTGATGCGTTCGCAAGTATCGGGATTTGAGGCTCGTATCAGGTGACTATATAGTCAAGAGTCTATGCAGCGGTAACGCATTGGGAAGAGCATTCTCAGCCGGGATCTCAATAGTGGAACTTAGAGCACGAATGGAACGCTGAAGCTGGGGGCTATGCATTTATCTGTGTTGATATTATAATTAATTAATATTCCTCACTGTTGGAAATCTCAAAATTATTTTGGAGCCATTGAATATATATCCTCAGTTGATCTAGCAAGATACTTGAAGATTTGCCGCAATGATTGCCGGTTTTTTTTTAATGATAAAGGCCCGTTAAAAGCGGTGCTTTTCACGCTAGCATAGATTCAAGGCCTTATATCATAAATCCAAGGCCATATATCATAAACTCTTGCGTGTTATAGTTGCGATTGCGATTGCGAATGCGACAAGGCATCGGCCGATGCTAACTTTATCGGGTTCGCGAGTTGCGAACTGGGTTAGACAGAAATACAGCGTTATGCCTGATAGTCATAGGCTCTAATGAGAGAATGCTTTTGAGCGATATTGTTGTTTGCATCATGTAGCTCACAAGTAGCTGGGCAGCTATCGGGCTTGTGTTTGATAATTCCGGGATATATTTGATCATTCAAATTATCTGCAAATTGCTTAGAAGCTTTAGGGAAGCGCTCAGAAGCATAAATTCAAGGGCATTTCATCTTTGAATGAAGTTCTTGTCATGATATTTCATCTTAATTTCAAGCCTGGTCAGGTTGATTGCCTGAACTGATCGGAGTCTCGAAACCAAACCCTCCTAAAATACCGAGCTAGATGTTTAGAGCATTCTTTTTAATTCACTTATTTTACTACGCAGACACCCCGAAATGCGTTTCCCACAATATTTTCTGCTCCTCTTAAATTTATTCATATGCATTTATGCAAATGATGTTTACCAGGTTTTTGATAGCTTGGATGATTTACCTGATGGCTGGGAAGAACTATCTACAGAGGTGGATCCTTCTACTTCCTTAGAGTTGGAAATTTCTTTGACTAAGCAAAACGAAGCCGAGTTTGAAGAAAATTTGATCAATATGAGCACTCCTGGGCATCCTTCCTATGGAAACTTCATGGAGCAAAGCGACATTGATGCGATGCTCAAACCATCCGAGGCCAATTTCGCTGCTGTTGAAAACTGGCTCCAATCCCAAGGATTGAAGAATAGTAGCTTTGTCATTGATGAAGATTCTATTGCCTTCAATACTACGATCAGCCAAGCCGAGTCGCTTCTTCAGACAAAATATCGGGTATTTCGCTATAACAGAACCGATGTTACCGCCATTTCAGCACTCAATTACAGTCTTCCATTAGGCGTGGCATCTGCCGTCGAGCTTATCGACGGGGTTATTGATTTCCCAAAAATTTCGCGAACACAAAAGAGACGCGCTAGCCAGCCTGCAAAGCGAAACCCGACCCCGTTGAAAAAGCGTGCAACAACTACGACAGCAGAATTCTGCGCTACCATTACCCCATCATGCTTAGCCACGGTATATAACTATCAAAACTACACGCCCCCAGCAGCCCCAAATAATAGAATCGGGATAATGAGCTATCTTAGTGACACTGGCCCTGAAACTGCCCAATACAGCGATTTGATTCTATACCTGCAAAAGTATGCGCCCGACAAGGCCGATAGGTTATTCACATGCATTAAGTTTCCAAAACATAAAGGGAAATGCACTCAAATTGCGGACCCAGACGGCACCTGTGAAGCTAATAACGAGGACTGTCCAAACGAGGAAGCTAATCTAGACCTTCAGACGGCTGCCGGCATCGTCTATCCGTACGAAACCTGGTTTTTCGACTTTGGTAATCTATCATATAATAAGTCGTTTAAAAGATTACTTAAGCGGAAGAATAATAATTTGCCACAGGTGATATCTAGCTCTTGGGGTGGTAGGGAGCGTGGTCGTACCATACGTACGAGCCGCAGTATCTGTAATAAGATTATGCAACTCGGAGCTAGAGGGCGTACCGTCATTGTCGCATCGGGGGATAATGGATTTGGAGACAAATGCTTGCATAAAGGCAAATATCGCTTTTTGCCCGATGTGCTTGCCAGCTGCCCGTATATTACTGCCGTCGGTGGTACTAAATGGGATAAAACCACACAAACCGAAGTAACCTGGAAGACTTCAGGTGGAGGTTTCTCAAATTACTTTGTGCGTCCGAAGTACCAAAAGCAGGCCGTTCGCAACTATCTCCGAGGTCCCGGCGCAGCTGATGCAGCCAATAACGCGCCTTATTTCAACCGTTCTGGGAGAGCCTACCCTGACGTTGCAGCTTTTGCAAAAGATGCCAGCATTTTCAACGATGCCACCGAGATATCGTTGGATGGTACTTCTTTTGCGGCCCCTATTTTCGCCAGCTTAATAACTTTACTAAATGGTATTCGGCTCAGTGAGGGAAAAAAACCGTTGGGTTTTCTCAATCCTTGGCTCTACAACACAGTCGCACCAGGCGGTGGATTTAACGACATCACTGTAGGCAGAACTATTGGGTGCAGGGCGTCGCCAAAAATAAGTGCAGGGTTCAATGCGGCGCCAGGATGGGACCCAGAGACCGGTCTAGGAACTCCAAATTTTGCAGTTATGAGAGCGCTCATGCCATAGGAATATGTATTTCAGACATTTGAAATGGAATAACAGTTTTCATACGGATATCGGAGTCGCGGTCATTCTTTGTCCCATCTCGACAACTTAGTTTCATCAATCTTTTCTATTAAGGAATACAGCACTCATAAAAATATACTAGAAATCCAATCTAAACGTACAATAAAAATATTATGACATGAGGCGGAACAGCCGTCAAGGCAACACCAAAATAACAACTAATATGACGTTTGCGGGGTCTGAGTGCTAACATAGACACCCGCCGGACTGGGGGACGTTGTAGACACAGTTTCAGAGTTAGAATGCACCGGTAGGTTCGAAGGAGTAGGCGTTGGCATGTTGGAATATTGGTCTGGATTCAGGCCGTGGTTGTCAGAATCGTCCGGTGTGCCAACGACATATGGAACCCGATGACCCATCATTTTCCCAACGCAAAACCACCTCCCTGGTGTGACCTTGCAGTCTACTTTACAGCCATCGTTCCAGGTCATAATTTCTTTCTTTTTAACTTTGTGATCTAAGCTCATTTCGATTGATTCCCAAGTATCGCCCGGCTTAACCTGATACCATTGATTGCACCCCGGTGCGTATCCTCCCTCTTGTGGTGGGCCTGGAGGGACAGTGCATGTCGGAATTTGGTTACCGCATGTACAGATTGCTGAGTTACTGGTGGCGTAGGCCATAGTGGCCATAGATGGTGCCGGGGTTACGGTGACAGTTGTTTCAACAAAGGTTGGTGAGCAACTTCCATTCGCACAAGTCTGGGTGACGACAGTGGTGACTATTTCTTGGGGACAAGGAACTGTGATAGTTACAGTTTGCGGTTGACAGGTGGAGCAACTTTGGGTGACGTAAACCTGTGTAGTCCAAGCAAACGAAGTGGTTGACGGCGCCATGCTGGTTATCGTGCTACTGGATGATGCTTTGTAAGTTGTTGACTTGGAGCTTGAAGTAGAGGTTGTACAAGTTGTTGAAATAGTCGAGCTGGATGAAGCAGAAGTAGTGCAAGTTGTTGAGCTAGATGAGCTTGATGATGTGGAAGTAGTGCATGTTGTTGAACTGTATGAGCTCGATGAGGCAGATGCAGTGCAGGTTGTTGAGCCTGACGAGCTAGCTGCAGCACTAGAGGTAACCATGGTGGATAGATACGGAACTACTGTAGTAAATGTATGTGGTGAGCAAAACTTGCTAGAAACTTTGGTATAGGTAGTGAGAATAACGCCAGACATACCAGTAGAAGGTCTATAATCTCCGATTGGGGTTGATACTGCGGTTGACATCGTCTTGGAAAGTCCTACTGGCTCCTCACATTGTGGTACACAATCGCCGACCCAGCCGTTATTGAGACATCCACAACCTTGAGCGAGTGCCATATTCACATTTTTCAAAGACTTGCAACTCTTTTCAACTTTGTAGTAGAGCGATTCGTATTGTGCTGGCCACATTTTGTCGGCACTTGTTCCGCATTGTTGATTGCAAATGACAGTTGCAGCATCCATTCCCTCTTTGGTATCAAACACTGAGTCTAAACAATTTCCTTTTGGCCATGTGCTTTTTCCAGTGTAGTTTTCAGGGCAATAATTTACAGCAGGCACGGATGAAGCTGTGCTTGGTTTAGGTGAGCTTGTGTCTCTTGGAGCATGAGGAATTTCGCAAGTATCACCGAGACTCGCATCAAAGCAACCGCACTCGCTTGCCAAACTCTTGGCTAGAGTAGCTGGATCACTACCGCATGCTTTAAGGAAGTTTTGATAATAACCGTAATTGGTAGATGAGATTGAAAGGTCATTGTAGGAAGGAGAAGGCAACGCGCAAGTATAGCCACAGAAAGCCTTCAATTGATCGGTAGAAAGGTTCGAGTTCTTAACACACGTGACGAGGTTTTTGAGCTGGTTGTCCTTAGGATAGTTGGTTATGCCGCATTTGCTGACTACGTATTCTCCAGATGGTAGCCTTGATGGCGCTGCAGTGGGATACGCGGGAGGGGAGGTCACGGCGGATCCGGTCTCATAAGCAGACTGTGCGACAGATGTTTCAGTCTCGGTCGACTGCTGTGAGTACGTCGAGGCACTAGGATAAGTCAAAACACTAGACACTGGGCCATAGGCCATACTAGATTGAGCCCCTATGTCGGTGGTTGTATCAATTTTCGAAGGGGATTCATTTCCATAGCTGGAATATCTAACTGTAGAATAAGAGCTTCCTACGGGCATGGTGCTCGAGGGTTTCATAGAGTATATTGGAAGAGTGCTCTTTGCCGTAGTGGTTGCGTTCTGTATAGTGTACATGTAGCGTAACTTTGAACTTGAATGAACGTATTCATTTTCTGAGCTTGACTGGCCGTACGCTTTCTCTGCCGTCACAGCGTTAGTTAGTAGCGATAGCGACCCTATATAGAGCAGACTAATATGCATGTTTAATCCCTATCTATCTTTTGGATTGCCCCGTAATTCGGGTATTGTATATTATTGTTTTGTTCACTTTTATTGGATACTAGAGGAGCTGTAGAAAGTAATGAAATTTACGAATAAGAACGCAAATATTATATATTAAAGGTAGGAAGAAGACAGTGTTTGCTAGGGAATGAGAACATATTCAAATGTGGAGTTTCGGGCTTTTATACAAGGTTAAGCAGGTATTCCTACATGCTAATGGCGAAGTCGTAGTATGGAGACGACTTGCATTACAAAACACTATGTTTGGACTATGGGTCCGTATTTCGATCATATATGCGTCGATCTGGTTGGTGAGGCAGAGAAGAATGGATAACCAAAATATCTAAAATAGCGTAATTAGGTGAAACTAATGTACAGTTTGCGCCGTGAAGTTTAATATGGCCACCCAGGGTTCTGTTTGACACAAAAGTTGGTTTGCATTGAAGTAGAGCATAGCTTTGTTGCCTTGTAGCAAGCACAGCTATAGCTCCCCTTTTCGTTTCAGGTATTGTCAGTTAACTCAGATTTGGCCTCGAATACTAGACATCCCGATGCTCCATCGACAAGGTGACTTGTATTCAAGCCTCAATTGGAGCGTGCTAACGTTGGTACTAACGGGAGGTCTTTTTAGGTAGCAAGGAAATTTCTAAACCCATATCAGCGGGAAGCTAATGTCTCAGCCTTGACCGCTTGCAAAGCTATACGCAGGGGTGGAACATTCGCAGATGTTTGTATAGGGCGCATTGTCTATAATCGGGCGCACAGGAGGCATGTGGTGATAGTTGCTGTAGGCATGCGTCCTGCTGTGCCAAATCGTCCCAACAACACAAAGACGCACTAACGATTGTGGCTGTAATTTCGAAGATATTTTTCAATAGTATCGAATCGCGCAGATAGATGGACCTAATACTTATAGATATCAGATTTCGCATTTCATACGAGTTTAAACCACCTGAGTGAAATTAAATTTAGGTTGTGGGCTTATTTCTTCGAAATTAGTGTCGAAAGGCGAATATTCGTTGTGTAACCGTAGATGTTAGTCCGACCTCCGCCGCAAATCAACTTCGGATCCGAAAACCAACGCGGATCGGAATCGATTCTTCTCGGAATCAAATTCCGCAGCATTCAAATTTCAAGCAGCCTTATTGATGCTATTTCTGAGTGACGTGCTGGTTTTCGCATGCATCTACCGTACGATCGTGCTAGATTTATAATAATAGTTTGAAACATCTCACATAACTTATACCTAGACCGTCAGTCCTTTTATTGTTAACATTTTGATTTTGATGTTCATGAATCCCGACATATGCATGGCATAGATGTCATGGTAAAGCATGTCTATGACATTGAAAAGCACAACCAAGAAACACCCGGTACCGCGGTGATACATAGCAATTGAAATACTAATCCTCTTTCCGAAGTTTCATTTCCCAGATCTATTCCAGGATATATCATCCAGGGTCTTCACCACCCTTTGACTTGATACTACGAGGAAGCAACAAGGTTGGTTTTGCCCAACCGCAATCCGCGTTGTTTGGTGGTATCCAAGGCTCCCCCACGCCACCCACCCTTGTCAATTTCACATGCAAAAGTAGTCCTGCCCCAACGATTCACCCACATGTTCGCTTTCCCTGCATCAAAGTCTCGCATGGCTTGGACACCTTTTACTGTTTGCGGGCAACAGCATCAGGAGGACTTTCCAGCCTCAACAATGAGTGAAACGGGGACATGTTCGGTTGAGAGTACGCCACTGTCAAAGCCAGACCCGAGCTGAACAATCTTCAAGTCAATTACTCCGTAATTAAGCTTGTGCTCAATATCTCGTGCAGACACAAGATCCACCCGGAGCCGCGGTTTTGCCCGAAACTTTTATTTTAGGAGGCAGGTTTTTCTTGGCCACGCTGCCAAATTAATTTCCGGCAAGAAAATACATGTTTCGATAAAGCTCCTTATCTTCCCTTTCATTCTTCTATTCTTTCAGTGGCTTTTGTTTTCATGAAGCCCGGATTCTAGCATTTTCGACTCGATCAAAGGTTCACTGGCACAATCCCGACTGGAAAGTTAGTTCCACCGACTTACCCGAGAGTTATGTCTTAGGAACGCCCAAACTAAACCCAAATGTTCAACTGATACTTCGGAATCGGAGCTCTCGTTATCTACCAAGAAAGAAGCTAGATAACTATAAAGGAGTCCTCAGACCATATAAATTAAAAAATTTACTGTCCACGGCCCTTCTACCATGTCGTCCTCCACACTTCGACACCGAAAGACATCGTCGGAGCCTTCAAGGCACAACACGACAAATACGCCCCCACCTGGAGTCCCAGCTGTAATGGAGCGACAGATTCAAGTGACTTCTCTGTCGTTAACCTCCTTACTGACCACCTTGGCAACCACGGAGGGTATCACCACCACTGCTAGAAAACTATACACGTATCCTACCAAAAAGCTCTCGGCGTCAGATCTATGGCGACGGTATAAAAGTGACGAAGAAATAGTGATTGCAAACAGCATATCCGGTTCGACGACTCCACCGCCAGATTACGAAGAGCAGTCACTTGCGCTCACACCACAACCACCCTCTACCATCTCCCAAACCTCAATTCCCATCGTACCGCTTTCTACAACCGCAGTCCGACAAGACGAAGACCCGTCGCTCGTTTCTGCGAAATTCGCAATGCAGGGGCATAACTTACTCGCCCTTTCTCTAGCAGAACCCGCCAATTCGTCTTTTAGACGGCATTTATATCTTGATTCTTTGACCTACCTTCTCCGCGCTTTACCATCGGATTTGTCTGCATCGGAAACAACACAATTGATATCCTCCCTCCCGCCGGCGTTGATATCTGATATCCAGCCTTCAACGGCGGGAGGAGAGAGGGTGGAAAGAACGGTGGAGCATCCAACGGTCCATTATCTGCTACAAGTTGTTACAGCGACTACAGTTTCTTCGATCAGGAATTTAACACCGCATCTTAAGTCTCTGGCGCAGTCGACGTGGGAGTATAACCTCAAATACCGCGTCGCGGAGCGAGGATACGATAAAATCAGGAAGACGGTTGATTCGGGATTCGCGTTTTGGAAAGCGGTAGCGGAGTGGGCTATGTTTGAAGATGTGGGCAGGGTTGTGGAGCTGGATGCAGATGGGAAAGAAGGGGCTGTAGTGTCGGGGAGGAGGTTGAGGTATGGTGGTGGGGTTGTGAGGGATGTGGGAAAGTACGCTGGGGGGGTTATCCGGAGTGGTGTCGGTGGTGTTTTGGAGGGGTTTGTGGAGGGAATGAAGGCGTGATAGTGTGTATAAACGCCAACATGAATGTTTCACGGTCGAGTTATCATGTCGTATCTTATATATACATGGACGGAGTTTTCTGGTTAGATTGTCTTGTTATTAGCGATATAGCATTAAATAGAATTATAATTTACCATTACGTATTAATAGATGGAAGGCACAGGGCTCATACTGGGTTAATATCGCCTTGTGGATGGCGGTGGGGAATTACATTCAATGAATACACGCAAACGCCAGTATATATTCCATCCGGAGATACTTGAGGTGGTCAAGTTATGATGTGACACAAAGCTATAATTATCCGGATTAATATCCCAGCGAAAGTTTGCGATAATGCACGTAGCCCCGCAGATATATATCCTGCCTCCGGCCACCCGAGATACATCTACAAAATCACGGTGCTCTGCTTTCTTAAAATCCGACATTTCGACACCGAATGTCATATTTGATACTGAAATTCCCTCTGCCATTTCGATCAATTTATCCACCTGACATGCAAATAGTTACAATATGCATCATGCAAGTGTGCACATTCCCGGTTCGGCATCCGCCGCAGCACCAAGAACCAACTGGGTCATGTTTTTTCCTTCCTTCCGACCGAGGTACAACCACATGAAATAATATACCGTCTAAGCGCTCTACAAACCTGGAAAAACCTACATTAGCTCCTGCGGCTTTCCATTTTTGAATGACCTCGGATTTCAGGAATATCACTTGCACAAAAAAAAAAATTAAATGTGTGATTTAGATCGGACGAAAGCTAAATTTTTGAGCGCTAGCCGGTTATGAATATTTCGATCGGGTCCTTTTAAAGATTAATTTTTTTTCTGAATAATAATATATCCCCGATACCCCGTCCTCTCCAGATTTTTCTTCGTTTTCGATATCGATATATTTTACCCCGTATCTCGAGTATTGAAATTCGGCCCCGCTACCGTTCCCCGGATTTGGAGTTTGCATTCTTCGGCTTGTGATCTCGATCGGACTCGGACGTCATCTCAACACATCCAAACAGATCTTTTAAGCCGATCAATCTAACACTAGCAGCGACCGAAAAACCTTCTTTCTTCAAGGTTGTCGTTCGACCGATCAATCTTCTCTCATACCCGGACCTAATAACGAAGAGATTATACGGTAGCTTTCAGAATGTCGGCAAAGACAGCAGATAACACCGCCCTGGCGGCAGCGGTGGAGGTCAAGGAAGAAGCAAAGGAGATCGCAAAGGCAGCTGCGTCGGCTCAGGTGTCCGGATTTCGATCGTTAGTAGCTGGTGGTGTCGGGGGTGTCTGCGCTGTCGTTGTCGGTCAGTACCCTTTTATTAATTAATTTTAGATATGATTATGCGGGTTTAGCGGTCATTTATATTATCGAATGATTGATGCTGATTTATTATGGGTATATTTAGGTCATCCGTTCGATTTGGTGAAGGTTCGGTTACAGACTGCGGAGAAGGGAATGTACACAGGTACACTGGATGTGGTGAAGAAGACATTGGCAAAGGAGGGTATCGCGAGGGTATGTATCCTTTCTCGAGGTTATAATTAATAAGGTCGAAGCTAATTGATTTCTGTGTAATTGCTAGGGTCTATATGCCGGTGTTTCCGCACCACTTGTGGGTGTTACACCTATGTGTGCGTCTCCCGACCCTCTAATTGGATATAGCTACATAGACGCTTACTGACATATATTTTTGGATTTAATTGCAGTCGCCGTTAGTTTCTGGGGTTATGATATGGGGAAGAAGATCGTACAGGCCACATCAGAAGTCAAGGACGGTCAATTCACCATTGCTCAGATCTCTGCCGCTGGTTTCTTCTCCGCCATCCCCATGACATTGATAACTGCACCTTTGTAAGAATTTTCACCTAACTCATCTGGGCCATACTAACGTCTGCTTGTACAGTGAGCGAGTAAAGGTCCTCCTTCAAATCCAAGGTCAATCCTCCGGCCCAAAGAAATACGCCAATGGTCTGGACGTCGTCCGCCAGCTCTACGCCGAGGGTGGTATCCGTTCAGTATTCCGTGGCTCCGTCGCTACACTCGCCCGTGACGGTCCGGGTTCCGCAGCGTATTTCGCAGCATATGAATACACAAAGAAAGCTCTCACCCCGCCGGATAGCAAGGAAATGAGTTTACCAGCAATCATCGCAGCTGGTGGAGCAGCTGGTATTGCAATGTGGGTTTCAATCTTCCCCGTTGATACGGTGAAGAGCAGGTTGCAGAGCGCGGAGGGGAAGCCTACTGTTGGCAGCGTTGTGAGAGAGATTTATGGGAAGGGTGGGGTCAAAGCCTTTTTCCCGGGGTTGACGCCCGCATTATTGAGAGCTGTGCCGGCGAATGCGGCAACGTTTGTGGTAAGTTATTCGTTCTCTTTAAGACAACTTTTCAGATAATTAGATAGCTAATTAACATTGTGAATAGGGTGTGGAATGGGCACATCAGGCCATGAGAAAGATGTTCGACAAGGAGGAGGAGCTCTAGATTGCATTGAAATATCATGGTATAATGGGCGTACAGATTACTTGTATATAGACCAGGGTATGCACATAGATGGATTTGGAAATCAGGTTAATTCTTCTAGCAATCTAATAGATCGTTATATTATTCATATATCTTGGATATACTTGATGCGCCAAAACTATCACAAAAGCTTGGAATTTAGGACATAGAAAGCTTCGGATAATCATTGAACCTTGCAAAAATACTAATTTATAAACGACTCCATCGGATTCCCGCTCATACCTGTATGCAACAACATATTCCCACCCTTCTCCGCTCCTTTCACAACTCCCTTCAACGCCGTTTCCCTAAGATACCTCTTCATCCCGACAGTATCATACCTCAACTCCGGCTTTTTCACCATAATGCCAGCTATAACCCCGGCTGCCAAAGGCGCAGCAAGCTCACTCCCAGACCTCACCTCCACTCGAGCTTCCCCTCTCCCTTTCCCACCGTCTAAAGCGGAAGTACTGGTGATACCCACACTGGGCGCATGTAAATCTACACAAGAGCCCCAATTCGACTTGTGCGCTTTTTTATCCCATATATCTGACCCTGCTACGACTATCAACGAGGGTAGATCCTTGACGTAGCCAGCTGGTATATCAGCACATGCATCCTTGTTATCGTTCCCCGCACCGATAGTAACGTGCATACCCGCTTCCATCGCTTTCTTTAAAGCGTCACGTAATTCATTGACGCACGAGGAAGAGTTAGTGTTGGAGGGAGAGGAGAGCAACCGACGTGGATAACCCCATGATATATTGAGCACGGAGCCTTTGAAGTTTTTGTCGTTGCGGCGTTTAGTGGTGTGCATGTTTATCGCTAGTTTGATACTCGCTGCTATATCACGGAAATTGGGCGGTGGGGGGAGGGTCACCGCCGGGAGATGCTTCGTGGGTTGCATCCGGAAGGAGGAGTTGCGGTAGGGTAGGTATTCTGATACCGGTAGGGATATCTTGATACCGTATATTGCGGCGCTTTTAGCGACACCATAATGTAGTGAAGCTGCTATGCCTGCCACATGTGTCCTATCGTAAGAAAGAAGTGCTAGGTTAGTACATGTCGAGAGTAATATAATTGATTGAAAATTGAATAAATGTATCTACCCATGTCCGATCGCACTCCACAAATCATCTCGCCGGTGCGTAAATAACAGTTTTGCGCGTTGCTGAAAATCCGGGTGTACGATTTCTAGCCCGGAATCGAGGATATATATATCCACCCCTCTCGCAGCGTCGCGGGTATCGTAGCGGTATTTATACGATAGTTCGCTTGTGAGGCGGCCGTTTTGGGTTACTTGTGCTACGCTGGATATTCTTTGGAGACTCCATGGAGCATTCCCTTGTTCTATTACTGTTATATTTGAGTATGGAATTTTCGGCTTAGGTTTTAATGGGTTATAGGAGGTGCGGAGATGGTTATTGGGCGTATGGGGTGGAGGTGCGGTGAGAGACGTGGGGATATTGAAGAAGAGGGCGAGAAGAGTGAATTCGGAGTATTTCATTGTGGAACTGAGAAAAAAATGAAAGGTGAAGTTTCAATGGATGCCGCAGCTGAGTTTCTCCGACGTATGAGAGCGATAATATGCTACTTCGATACTTCTGGAGTGATACTGTGGATTAGATATTATTAACTTGATAGATCTTTTACATGGCTTTAGGGTTAGTTACGAGGGAAAATGTTGATATGACGAAAGAGAAAGAATGAAATTCAAGTTGATGACTGGATCGTTCTATTTTATATTGGCAACTAAAATTCTGGTTTCCGTTTGAAGGCGTTCCTCAGTTTCATCCTGTGGTGATGTACCAGATTCGTCTTTCAATCTCACATGAGAAGTTGCGACGTACGTTTGAGACCCTTTCTGTTGCAGATTTGGTAAAATCTACGATCTAAGTGAGTACATTGAAGAAATAAGATCTCTCCGTTTTATTTACATTCATAATCGCCGCTACAATGCAGGATGTAATTATCGGTTATATAATTCAAATCAAAAGGATTAATACAGCATGCAGAGCCGTCGCGACAAGTCCACATTGTACAATATTGTCTGCGCAACTTGGATGCAGAGCGCCAAGATGAACTTCGACGTCCGCCTTTATTCGGAAGCTTCGTTCGGGACTACTGCAGGAGCTCTGTGGGGATCTCTTACACGTTTCACCTTGTTCGAGTATTTCTAACCGTTGTTCCGCTAACCAGAGGATATTCGAACATTCTAAGAGATTCGGGTTGACCAAGCTAAGCGAAGCAATTCTAGGTGTACCGCACTATGACTAGCTCAGGCAGGACTAGTGAAACTCTAAAGCGGTATCATATACATGCAAGTTCTACTGGTTACTCTCCTCATATATATGTTTGGAATAGGTATTCGCTAAAATGCTTGAGATTTGATGTGCATCTAGATGGGTATGAAGCTGCAGGGGGGCTAGACACAAGTAACAGGCTAAACCTAGTTTTAGATAGAACAGATTTAGACGCTTTATTGAACTTCATAAGATTTCTAACTGAGAAATCATTCTGAAGAAGAAGGTTGCGCCAAATTTGTGGGACATTAGACTTAGCGTCAAGTCATGCAAGGTTGGTACAATATTCGCGGAACTAGGTTCACTCAGTGTCACCATCGATCCTGGATACCTAGTTCTGAAAGAACTTTAGTCTCCCTTGAAGAAGAGTGTATATATATGACCACCGACGCAGTCCAAGATGAAATTAGAACAATACATACGCAGGCGTTCAACTCTTCCTTCCTTTTTATTATATTCTACATTCCCATTGTGCTGGTTCACAAGAAGATTTCATTTACTTTTCCTCTAATTTAATATTTCGACTATAATATACACATACACAATATTTCATATTTTTCACGAATACCCAAGAAAACACAGAATATGGCAGGCTGGTCCTCTCTCAAATGTTCTCTCTTGGTGTCTTGCCTCTTGGGTATTGCTCAGGTCAGCTCTCATCCCCTAACCAGTTCCAACATTGCGAAAGCGGTGCCCCATAATTCGACACACACCAATGGAACTGCCATTGCTGTCGGCACAACTGGTGGTAAAGGCCAGTATGATCCTACCAGCTTGACCGGAGTTTATAAGCCCGTAAAGAAAAATACCATCATTGTTTCTGGAGTGAAGGAGGGAGGCGTCGCCGTTCGAAAAGAAGTTAGAGAAATGAAGAAAAACAAGAAGGAATGGAGCTTGTTCATCATGGCTCTTTATAGGCTCCAACGACAGCCTAAGGATGTTGAATCATCATACTATGCACTTGGTGGTATCCACGGTGCACCTTTCAAGCCTTGGTACGTTATAATGAAATTTATGTTATATCGATATGATAAAGACTAACCAGATATATGTAGGAATGGCGTGGAAGGTTGGACCAAAAACCCGGGCGAGGTCAACGAACTCGGTTACTGTGCACACTTCAACGCTTTCTTTGCGCCGTGGCATCGTCCATATGTTGCACTTTTTGAGCAAGAGATGTGGAACCAGGCTCGAGATATTGTGGACGAGCTTCCAGAAGGACCCAAGAAGAGAGGTTTCAAGGAAGTGCTTCCTAAATTACGTCTACCGTACTGGGACTGGGCTTCGAACGCTGAGCTCCCAGATGAAATCGCTATCATGCCAAAAATCAATATTGAGTCGGTTCATCACGACGATGAATCGATAGAAAATCCTTTATTTTCGTTCAAATTCCCAGAATCATCAAAAGGCGACTTCGAGGAAGTATGGAATCGATGGAAACCCTATACGGCTGAGGAAGTTATGAACAAATATAAGCAAATGGATGAAACCTTTCGTTTTCCGACTTCCTTGGTTCCTACTCCCGAAAATGCCGCAAAAATTAAAGACAACATGAAGGTTATAGGGAAAGAGTGGCGACAGTCAGTGTACGGGCTACTGACGGAAGGTTTACAGTTTCTAGATATGGCAGGAAACTTGAGTCAGGTACACGGTATGGTTCATGAACAGCTCGCCGGAAATATTAAGGGAATGGTAGGCCATATGTTGCCATTGGAATTCAGTGGGTTCGATCCCATTTTCTGGCTCCATCATGCCAACGCCGATCGCATCTTCAGCATATGGCAAGCTATTACCCACAAAGCATATTATTTTAGCCAAAAGAGCCCAAATTCGAATTTTGTTGTCCAAAAGGATTTTTTGCTCGACATGAACGCCCCTCTGAAGCCCTTCTTTGAAAGCCCGGGTAAATTCTGGACCAGCAAAAGTTCTGCAGATATCACGAAGCTCGGGTATTCATATCCCGAAGTCTATAAATCTACTCCGGCAGGTATAATAGACGCCATTACAAAACTATATCTGCCGGATGGACTAAAGAGACTTAATGCAACATCGAAGCCTAATAGCAAAGATCAGTCGCTCAATATGAGAGTGAAACGCGACGAGAGGGAACCTAAATCTACAACCAAGAAATTTACAAACTCGACAGGGTCTGCTTCTGGTGCCACGTACACTGACTGGAAAATTACTATGACAATCAACAAAGCAGTATTGTCGGGGCCTTTGTCCTTGGGCGCTTTCCTTAACGAACCAACTTCTAATAATGCGATAGAATGGCCGAAAGACAAGAGCTATGTTGGTAGTTATGAATCTTTCGATAGCTGGAAGGGGAACACAGGTATTCTTACAGGACGGGTTTCCGTAACCCCTGCCCTTCTCCAAAAGTTAAAGGATACGAGCCCGGAAAAGGTTGTTCCATATCTGATGGAAAACCTCAAGTTTAAGGTTGCTACAACTACCAAAGGTGTGTCCGAGGTTAAGGACCTCAAGGACCTTAAAGACGTTAAGATCAAGATCTCGTCTACCGATGTAACTCTGCCCAAGGCAAAGGGTAAGCTTCCTCAGCGGGGCAAGTCCGAGGACAGAATAGACTGGATTGACGTTGCAGCCGGTAAGCTGCAGCCTGTTAGAAGTAGCGAATCCGCTAAGGAGAGCAAGAAAACCCCGAGCAATGGGCCTCAGAAGCAAGTCTAAGTTCATCGCCCAGGTTTCCACATAGCTTGTATAATCTAAAACGATATGTAAATATTTTGGGGGTCGAGTTAGCATTGTATAATATATGTATATATGATATTATAGAGACGTTGTTTAAAATTTTTGGAAGCTCTAATAGATATAGACCCAACTAAGAGGTGCATGCATCTCGATCGAAGCTATATCAACTTTCCACGTGACCCACAAGTAAAATCGTTCCGTAAATTTCTGGTCCGAACTAGTTTGAACTCCAAATTTAGGAGCCTATATATGGAGATATAAAGTTATTTCGGTATCGAGGTGCGGCGGTGTTCGTACTGGACTTACGGAGATGATTGTTGTCGTCTGCAAGAGCTTCAGGACTTTTACTCGAATGTTCATTCACATGGAATCTTATGTTGGCCTGTTACAGATTCGATTTTCAGAATGCCAAGCTACTTACTTCAAGTGGAGCGTAACCCGCATGCAGCTGGTATGTTTCTCTACAAGATGCGGCATCTCAGTGTGTGATCAGCCCCCAATGCGAAATTCGAGAATTTTAAGCAGATTATGCTAAGCTTCGCTTTTACAATATGCTCAGACTTAGCTTCGATGCTGTTCATAAATTTATTTAGAGGTATCTGAATCCCGATATTCTAGATGCTTAATGGTTCATACAAGGGGGTACACAAGGATTTAAAGAACTTCGCAATTGGAATCCTTATGACTAAAGTTCAAAATGTAGTCTATAAGTCTATACGTAACTATACATCTATATATCGAGTAACTCTATATGCAAATTTTAAGGTCAATTCCAGTTTATTAATTTTGTTGGCGTAAACTATGGATTCCCTGTCATCCCGTTGTTGAGCAGAAGGTTCCCTCCCCTCTCAGCTCCTTTCACAATATCTTTGAGTCCCATGCTTAGAACTAACTTCTTCATTCTTTCAGGGTTGAGCCGAAGATCCTTATGCTTAAGGAGCTGCCCAGCAATGACCCCGGCAACATGTGGGGCCGCCTGTGAAGTTCCGTCAATCGGGAAAATATCTCCAGGCATACCCAAGCCCTTTGTATAAGTACTCATCACATCCACGCCAGGAGCGTGAATATCGACACAAGCTCCAAAATTAGTAAAATCCGCTGCCTTATCATACGGATCGGACGCTCCCACCACAATCAGCGATTTTATCTTTTGGTTGTAGGCCGCTGGAAACTTTTTACAGGCGTCAACTCCGTCGTTACCGGCGGATATAACAATATGCATCCCTGCCGTAGAAGCTCTTTGTAAAAGATCGAGCATTGCTGGAGAGTCTTCCAAGTCTCCCAACGATAGGTTCATCACCGAAGCAATAAAACCTGCGTCAGACTTGCGTTTGTTGTGTGAGGCTAGAGCTGCATCAATACCCCTCATTATAGTATTGATATCGCCGTCTCCGTGTTTATCAAATACTTTGCACCCTAGAATATTAACGTTCTTTGCAACTCCGTATGTTTTAGAGCCGATAATACCGGACAAATGCGTTCTGTTGATGATACATTAGTGTACTGAAGGAAACGGCTGAAACACCGAAGTAAACTTACCCATGCCCTTGACCGTCCGTTATATCGCTATCGAAAGCAGTAAAAATTACTTTTGCCCGACCGCCAAAATCCACGTGCCTAACATCTATTCCTGTGTCAACAACGTAAGCGTCAACGCCTGTCCCAATACCAAATTGATCATCATATCGGTATTTATATACCATATCCATATCATCGCGATCCTTGAGATCGATCTTCCCCGTTCTCGAAATACGTTCGAGTCCCCAAGTGCTGTTGTTTTGCTGGACATTACCCCGTCGTCTCAACCGAGGTGTGCTCGCTCGTGTTGCGTTTTTTGTATGCGGTGTTGTTACTATTCGCGCCTTGGTATTCTTCTCGATGCTGGAGATGAATGGTAGTTTGGACATTCTGGCTTCTTCTGTTTGGTTTAAGAGCATAGTTACACCACGAATGGTTTGACCGAATGTTTTAATGTCGTTGCTTGTATCGAGGTGACCTAGTGCTGGAAGGACTTCATTCCATGGCCTTTTTTCGGAGTTTGATAGAATTATGATGTATTCTTCTTTGGGGGCGGGTTGGGTTTGGGTGGTTTGGTTTAGGGAATTGAAATTTAGCATAAGACTTGGGGCGGCGAAAACCGGTGATATTGTTGCCAGCAGGAACGGTACTGTTAGGATGCATGTGGACTTCATTTTGGGCTCTGGGTTTGTAAGTTTGATTTTTTCCTTGGTTAGTAGATTTAAATTTTTTATTGTTATTTTAAATGAACGAAAAAGTTGGCGGGAAGTTTATAATCCAAAGGCATAAAGCTGATGGGACCTATTCGATCTATATACCAATGATCAGAGAGTTCTATTCTCACACTTAGCAACGCAATATTCTCAAGTTAGATACCTTGTTTCAGAAATGTTCTAGAATCAAGGGTGAGAGTTAAGAGTCTCTTGACTTAGCCGACGCTATACGGATATTAAGAAGTGTTGGTTTATGAAGCGCAAAGCAGCAACGATTTTGGAATTCACTTAGAAGGAAGTCGCGCATTTGGGGCATAACGCAAGCTTGTGACATCCTTGTTTGATGCTGAAACGGGTCAGCTTGAACACCGGCATGAGCTAACCAGATATGGTGACCTAGAACATGATAACTCTAAACATGAAAAATCACAACTTAGATGCAGTACAATTGATTTCTGTACTGTAGTATTTTGTAAATTTTCTGCGCATCGTGGACACGCGCGCGTCTAGAAAAAGCTCGTGGAAATAAGTTAACTAAAATTTTAGCCCACCGCCGATTAAAGATTTCATACCGGTAATTACTTGCAAATACCACAGAACCAGCGTGTTGCCAGGATCGCGAATCCATGCATGCTACGATTACTTTTCTTAGGTATGCTTCCAGCTGCAATCAAATGGCCAATGAAAGTAGTAGATATGATAAGTACCCCGCACAAGGCTGAGAATTTTCAAAATAATATAAAATGGAGAATAAATATACCTAGAACTGAATCCCACCGAAATCTCGTTTGACCGATCGATCGATTCTAAGTGTTTTCATACCTGCAATTTGTTAAGACAGAAATACGTCGCATCTGAACCCAGACAGCGGGATACTAGTATTTTAAATTGACAGCCTTTAAGCCGGAACTTTCATTGGGAAAGGATCACTCAGCGTTCTCAGCATCTATAATTATTTCATTGGATAGTCTGCAAGATATACCACGCATTCAAGCTAGCTAGTATAGTACAAGAAATATTTACAACATATGAACGATAAAGGATTTTTTTCTTAGCTAGCGCCATACGACTTGAGTAATTTAGCAATCTTACTACGACCCAACTGTTTTGCAAAATCCAAGGGAGTACCCCTCATCCCTCGAGCTTGTTTGTTAGCCCCAGCGTCGAGAAGATATTTAACCACGTCGTAATGGTCCTCCTCAACAGCAAAATGCAATGGTGTTTCGTGCGTATCCCGTCTAGCTTCTTTATCCGCACCGCGCTCCACGAGAAGCTTGACAGCTGCGAGATGTCCGAATCTAGCCGCAACGTGTAGAGGGGTACGTGCCCACCCGTTACGAGCATTTATATCGGCTCCGGCATCGAGTAAAGCTGTCATACAGTTGATTTGACCTTCTATAGCGGCCCAAAGAAGAGGTGTCGCCAAGCTACGATCTGTTGAGCTGTCAACCCGTACCCACAGGTGCTCAATGTTTCTACCGACTCGGATTAGTTGGTTCAAAAGCACGGTATTTCCCAACCTAGCGGCCCAGTGGAGTTGGACAAAATTGGTCTCGTTTCCCGGGGAAGCGCAAGGGATAGAGGTGTTTGTAGATGTCAACAATTGCTGATCTGAGACCAATGGACCGGCGTCAATCCAGCCTCCGAAAAGAGCGTAGCGGTTCTGGATGGCAGCTGTCATTTTGAGTCGGATAGTGATCTTTTCATCAGATATCGAGGTACGCTCTCTGAGCGGTGGATTCGCTGAAATTTTCACCAGGTCCCGAATGGACATGTTTTCAGTCTCAGGACGATGGGTGAACAACCATTGCTCCCATCCAGAACAGACGTAGTCCCCAGTCTGAGGAGAATGTTGGGAGAAGGCGATAGACACGCCTTCTACCCGAACTTCTTCATCGTCCTCTTCATCAAAATAAGCAGCTGGTCTCCGAGGTATAGCTGCTTTGTAAAAAACCGGATCGTCCAAAATCCCCGACCCTATCAGCTCTGTATTCAAAAGAGCACTATCGTTTCCGGTAGAATCGCCTAAACTATCGATAGTCACCGAGCTGACTTGTCCATTTGAGGAGGTTGTTATAACCAGCACCCGATCACTTTCACGGCGAAATATCTCATGAACTGCCGGAAAAGATGGCTGATCGAGTTGGAAACGCTGCGCGAGATAATAGGGCTCTTGAAGAATATCTTGCCAGAGGGTATAGGCGTGTATACAAGAGAACTGGTCCTGCCAGCATGTAAGATTGGAGAGAATTTCCAAATGGATTTCGTTGGGCAGGATATCCAGCCAACACTTTGCAAGCGTTGGCGACGGTGGTGACATTTTCGAATTTTCCCAACACTCTGAATTCACAAATATCTGTGCCTCTACGTATGTGTACGTGTGCTGAGGTTAACAACGTACGATCAAGCTCGTTGACGAGGACTTTTTTCGTCCAGTTTCGGACAAATTCAAAAGACCATATGACCGACTACGTTTGGGGAATCGGCGTCGCAGCGCTAACCGAAGGATCTGGAAAATAATTAGCTCGGAGGTGCAGAGTAGCCGAGGAATTCGAAGCCGAACCAGGGCTGGTCTTGGAACTCAGCGACTGAGGCAGCGACTCAGGGTGGTCACGCAGCATGGCGAATGTTAAGCGCAAGTTTAACCGAACTACCCAACAACCCACAACAACCTGGACGATGCGAAGGCCTATGGTATGTGTATTCTCGGCAAACCCTCCTTGTGGTATGTGACACTTTAAGAAATGTGCATCGCAATCATGATTGGGGCAGCATATAGTAGCCTGACCACCAACATAGGTGAAATACCGCGGTAGAAGGTTAGAGATAGCCATCACTACGGGAGATCTTAGGGCGCCCCTTAGAGGCCAGGAGGATGGCTACGGTATCACCTGCTTGCGCAACATCAAGAGGAACGGTTTATGAAAACGAAAAATGGAAGCTATAATGATTGGCAAGGTGGACGTACTAGCTCCAAGTACTGTACCAAAGGTAAAAATAGCTAGTATTCTCAGGAGTATCCGAAAACATGATTGTGCAAATTAGGATGTTGCCTTCGAGAGGGTTTAGCTTCAAGACCAGTTGCTCTTCCTGTTCGGGTTGTAGAGCCTACGACATCAACTGGTCTTTAGAATCAAGATTTTTAGCACTGAGTTTCTTTTGTTACTCGTCATACAAGTTAGAGGGGCTTGTAAAGCTATGAGCTTCGCCCAGGGCTTCTAGTCCGCGTAGCTGGGAAAAAGCAAAGTTGCTTCTAAGTACATGTATGTATAGATTTGGGCCGTGCCGCGGCAGATGGAATGTAGCAGGAAGGGGTTGATTGATCTTCTACGATAGGGGTGGTAGGCTTAAATGCAGTCGGCTGGTAATTTGTAAGAATATAAGAAAAAATTCGAGCTTGAAAGACCATTCAACGTAGGACGACAAAGTACTTAAGCCAACTCTGATGCCCTTCAGTTCAAAGCAGTAGATTTATGAGGGCAAACACATCCTCTCAACCAGCCCATTCAGTTCAATTACATATCTACCTAGATCTTCACATCTCTATACCCTTTCGGACCACCGTTTAATACGATGTATCTTCGGTCTTTCAATACAATCTTCACGGCACTCGTAATGACTACCGCCATTATCGCTGCCCCAACTACACCGGAATATACTATTGTTTCTGAGAGAGAACTCGCCAAAAGGGACTCTTGCCCTTCGAGACGGGTACACGAGGTTGAGGTACTCGCTGAAACCCTTAGCACTGTAGATGGCTCGATATTTGCAGGAAGCGGAGGTTATAGCCACACATCTTATTCGTCTCCATTACAAGGTTCTGCGGTTGTAATGGCTAAGCTTGTCCCCGCAATTACAACACCTTTGGTAGGATGTGCGGCAGTATATGTAAAAGGCTATGCGACACTTAACCCTTGGGGGAAGGGTTGGAAGAATGATCCATTGTGCCGACGTTGCTCACGCGGATCTGTTATGAAAACTGAGTATTATCGTCTTTTGGCGCTCAAAGGGAAAGGGAATGCCTTCGTGGACCAGCTCGCGGACCCCACGTCAGCCCTCCTTACAAAGGTTGGGAATTGTGCACTGGATTCGGTAGATGCGTTGAATTGGAAAATTATTTACCCTCTCATCCCTTTCGACAATTGGTGCCCTATAGTTTTTGGTGTATCGATGGCCACCATTGCTGCTGAAGAGATACTCTATACTAAACTTCTTGTATTCCAAAGCCTGAACGCTGCGCTTAAGTCGGCGCCTAGCTGTCCCAATATACCTAAATCACCTGTCGCTTTTTAATAGATTTTATCAGAGTTTATGTAATATTTCCATGTTATAAATAAAGGTCATTTCCAACAAATGGTACACAATCAGAATGTATTTAATAAAATTTAAATCGTTATTCTTCGACTATCTAGCCGGCCAGGTTATTCGGGTTAAGGCCTGAATCTAACTTGATCATTGGTCGAAAAATGTTTTTGGCATCTAATCGGGTCAGTGGAATCACTATCTCGCTGAACCTGAGCACACATTAGCATAGATATCACTCATTCGCAGGCAACACAAGGCCCCCTCACACAATTCTGATAGATAGATAAAACCCAGAATGACTTGATATCTCTTATAAGCTATTTGCACTGGGTCAAACCACTAGTATTTGTGTACTAATAATACTTTCAAGATTTAATTAAATAAATTGAAATTTTGACACATTTATCCGCCATTCTGTTATTCAATTCCGGATGACAAACAACTATTTAATGCTACATAGACTAGTAAATTTGATTTCTGAAGTTGGGATTTGATTTACGATAGGAAGCTAGAAATGATATGCTTTCAAGCTGGCGCGCCGCTATAAGACCGTACAACGCTCTACTGAGTGGTGTCACATTCTCCCATTGGCTGCACCCTGCCCGCTTTCCGCATGTGTTATTAAGTAGTTAGATATTGAAGCATACCTTTCCCTGAATTTCTCTTGTTACACTTTTAGGCTTTCTTCTTCCCCGCCGTATGATGCATGGGAGTTCAAAGCTTGTACGTTTTCCAGGAAAGACTCTTGCTGCGATTGCATCGAACCACCAAAACTTCTCGATTTTATAGCGTATGCAACTTGTTCGTTTTCATTACCATCAAATGTCGCCTTGACGTGTAATCCCTTCGTCTCATCAAAATCATACTAGATCGTCCACTTCAAATTGGAGTTGACCTTCCATCTACGCCTCCCAATTGTTCGTGGTGTATTTTTTGATTTTTGTTTACACGATATAGCAAGAAGAGAACAACGAATAAAAGAGCCGTGTATATAATCTCATATATCCATCAATACTCCGTATTTAATTCCTATAATTGCTATAATTACTTGCTATTACCATTCGGCTCGTAAGCTAGCCGCGAAACAAAAAGATTACGATTGTTATTTGTACTCTCTGCCTCGAGCGCGTGGATTAGAGGCTAAATTATACTCTCAACTGGTCTCGGACTCGAGATTTGCACATAATCTCCAATTTCCAGAGCCCCCCACCGTTGTTTTATATAAACGATATCACAGCATATCCTCTATTGCCGCCTCAGCAGCGAATATCGCAGCATCTTCATATTCTCTTCTAATTTGCTTAACGCCTTAGTAATCTTAATCTCACTACAATCACATATTGGCCCCTCCGAAGGCCAGCCGACCTGTATACCATCATACGTATAATATTCATACTCAAAGAAAAAATTTAAATACAAAGCATCCAGGCTAGTATCACACGTCATGAAAGATATAAAAGTATAAAAAAGGAAAAATACATCAGAAGTGAAAAAGGTACAGCCATGTAATATAATCTGAGGGGTGACATGAAAGAAAGAAAGACATGATATGTTGGGTAATAAAAATAAAATCTTTATCTCATAAAAATAAAAGACCGCACTCCCACCACAATCCGGAAGGAACTCAAGGCGAGAGGAAGAGGAGGATGGAGGGCGGAAGAGGGAGAGTGTGCTCGTACAGACACAGCCATGAGAAACAGGAAAGGAAAATCAGTGCAGTCCTACATCTAGAACGTAAAAACACCAAGACAATCATCTATATCCCTCCTTCTCGCATACCCCCCGAAGGACAACTCTGCGTCATCAAAGAACTCGTCCCGACCTTCCTTTTCGTGTAATGACCTCCGCCGCCTTTCCTCACTTCCAAATTTGAACACTTGGTATCAGCAGCGTTAGTACTACCCGGGATCTCCTACCTCCCAATAATACTACTCCAAGCACTTCTCTTCGAACTAGCCTCACTAGCCCCGCTGCTGCTACTCATAAACCCTCCAATAATCGGGATCCCGTTCTCGTTACCACCACCACCGCCACCCCTCAACGGTTTCGCAATTCTGCTACCCGCGAAACTGAAACCACCAGCGGCAGCCGTGGGGGAGTTTAAATCCCGATTGCCAATCTTGGCAGCCTGAAGACGGTCCTTGACAGCTGTGAGTTGTGCCTCAAAGCTATATCCCCAAACATATTAGCACCACTCTTATGAATATAATTTATAGGTATAAGTACGTACCGATCACTCTGTTCCGTCAGTTTATCCTGCGACTCCCTCAAACCCTGCTCCAAACTCTGAATCCGTTCGTTTCTCGCCGTCAACTTCCTCTCCGCGATCGCGACCTCCTTCTTCAAACTGCTATTCTGCTCCACCAGCTGTCGTTGCACATGCGTCAGCTGTTCCAAGTTCCTCTCCAAGAACGCCATCTTCTTCTGTTGGGCGCGGTTATTCGAACTCCTCAAGACGTTGTTATATTGCTCCCTCGTCTCATCGAGCGAAATTTCGAGTTCGACGACCTGAAGATGAAAGTGCCATCAGTATCCGAAACACAAACCACACGTTGACAGGAAAGTTGATCCTCACCCTCTCGCACCGGTTTTGCAAGTCTCGCATCAAGCTCTTCTTCATCTGGTCGAATTCCGCGATTTGTTGCGCGACGGTCTTGCCGTTCGGTAACGATGGCGCCGTGGCGCCGTTGGCCTGCACGCCGACCCCAGCTTTGAGCTTGCGTTCTGCTTCCTCCACATCTCTCTTCAACTTCTCATTCTCCTCCGCCTTCTTCTTCACCTCCAATTTCAGATCCTCCAACATTTGTGTCTCCACTTCTTGTTTCGATGTATACGTTTCCTCCAACTTTTGTCTGATTTCCTCCGCATCCGCGCCTTCCAGCCCACTCTCCAGCACGGTACGATACTGCTTCTCCAGCTCTACAAACTTCTTCTCCAAATCCTCCCTCTTCTTTAACGCCGCATCGTTCTCCTCCGTCTTTTCGTTGAGGTGTAGCTCCGTCTGGCGGATCAAACCCTGAGCTTCTTGTAGTTTAGTTTTGACATCTCGCAAATCTTGCTCCGGTATCGCGTCACCACCTGCAGCAACCTCGCAAAGCCCGTTAACGCGTTCAATGACCTGTCTCAACAACCGCTCATTCTCGCTAAACACCTCATCACCAAGATCAAACCCAGCCATCATCTTTGCCATCTTCTCTGCCTTCCTTCGTTCCTTCTCCTCTGCCGCCGCAGTAGCCTCCTTGGCTGAAACCTTAACATCCAACAGATGCTGCTTAACCTCATCCAACTCGGCCGTCAGCTCCAAATTCGCCTCCTTGAGTCCATCCATCGTGATCAATGCCTCTTTACTCTCAAACGACACCTTCTCCAAATTCATCTTCAGATCGCTAACCTCCGCGATCAACTTCTCGTTATCTTTACTCGTAGATTTATCCTTCTCTTTATATATAGCTAACTCTTCTTTCAATGCCGCTAGTAACTTCTCTGCAGCTGCAGCCGCACTCTCCTTCTCTGCAAGTTGATCCTGTAGCTCGTTCTCCCGCTTCAAAAACTCCTCTTTCTCATCTTTATCCAGCATGACTGTTGGTGTCGCGCTCCGCATCAAATCCGCACGGCTGTCCGGTCTCCCGGGACTGACGGGTGTGATGTCAGCAGAAAACCTCGCGGGTGTGCTCGGCCTTCCCAAATCCTTCGCCAACGCTGATCCGATGCTCCCCCTCTCTTTCTGCTGTTGCGTCGCGGATGCTGGTTGCGCGGCTTGGTGGATAATCGCCTCAACAGCGGGCGTAGGCGCCACCCATCTCTCTTTTGGCACGGTATCACCACTTCTCCACACACTAACCTCGCTCTCCAGCGACCCAACATACTCCTGGAAGGTGAACATCTGCTGTTGGGCTTTTCGTAGCAGAGCTTTGAGTTCCGCCGGGGATAATTCGGCGTTAATCTTGGCTTTATTCTTGATGGCTTTGGCACGGACTCCAAAACGGAGGGTGGAGACGGTCTCAGCATCGTTGTAACTACTTGGTGACGCGCAAATGATGAGTGTGGTTCGCGAGTTACCGCCGAGAGATTCTTGGAGGATACGGGTGAGTTTTGAGTCACGGTAAGGGATATGCTGACTCTTGCCGTCGGTGAGTGAGTTGATGACATTACCCAGCGCGGACAGAGATTTATTGATCTTCTTGGCTTCTTCGAGGGTTTGTCCGGACGCTCCCGTCTTGCCCACTTTTTCCGAACCGGCCAAATCGACGAGGAAGAGTTGTCCGGATTTCGCGCTGCCTGTTTCAACATTCTTTTGGGTGACAGTGATAACAAAGATGGAGTGGGAACGGGACGATTCTTGATTCATGTTTGTGGCACTGACGGCTCTGGCGTTACCGCCGCGTCTCATGACCTCGTAAACTTCTTGTACACTGCTGACATAGATCTCCAGCAGTCCCTTGACATAGATGCCTCTATTCTTCTCCTCGTGGATTGGTAAATTGTCGTTCTGCGGGGCGAGGAGATCGCGGATCTTTTCCATGTAGATTTCCATGTAAGAGACTCGCACGGTGTATTCGATATTCCCGGGACTGGCAAGGATGGACGCAAATATCTGCTCAACAATACGAGGGATGATACCCTTTGTGACATCTGAGTCAATGTCGGCACCCATCATGGTGAAAGATTTACCGGCACCTGTTTGACCGTAGGCAAAGACGGTGCCGTTGTAGCCGTTAAGGATATCATCGACGGTGGGACGGATGGAGAAGTCGAAAATGTCGGTTTGTTTGCAGTGCGTGTCGAAGACGCGGTCAAAGGTGAAGCTACCTTGGAGGTCACCGGACTAATTCTATGTTAGCGTTTTTATAATAAAGAGAGTTGATTAGCCTCGAGACCAGAGTTGATATGGATACTGACATTGATCTCGCATGTTTCCGGTGAGTGAAATGAAACAATCTCTTGCGATTTTTCTCTAATTTCGATCTTATTTTGAGGTCGGAATCGACAGATGACTAGAATGATAAATCAATACCATAGTCGATATGATTTCGAATATCAATGGAATATGAGAATTAAGTGTAGGCGTACCCTTAATCGAGCTATCTCTCGCTCCACCGCCCGACCTATACAACCCATCACATGTCAGCCCTGAATTTAAAAATTATGCTTCAATGTCACCAGCACCGCTATCGTTCGCTCGCATTGTCATGTAATAGTTTCATAACCGCGATAAATCGCCGAGGGGACGAAGTTTGGAGCTACGTACGCCATGTTTGCGGGTCCGGGAGCTGCTGCTCGCCCTTATCAAGATAGAAAAATCGCCAAGAGGGCAATCAAGCTGCTCGTTTGCTGCTTTTTCCCAGATGGCTCAATCGTGAAGGATGTCGTCAAAAAATAAGCTCTGAAAGTTCCTTCAACGGTCGGAGGGTATGGAATGAAGCGACGGAAAAACCGAATACCAGAGTGGGAAATGTGAAACTTCCGTCGTTCGCCGGTTCGTAAGGTATGGTTATCTTTATTATCAGATACCTCGGTTCGGCTTCCTTCGTGCCAGAGAGGTGGGATTCCGGAGAGCAAGCGGGGGTTGATAGAGTGAGTGGTTGTGCGTGGTCAAGAGAGGGAGGGAGAGAGGTTTTGTTTGTTTTTGTTTGAGCTTAGCAAGCTCCCCTTTTGACCCAGCTGGATGGGAGCTCAGCTCAGGGATCAAGAATTTTGACCTGTTGAGAGATTGAAGGTGGGAGAAGGTCCGAAGATTATGAAAGTCGTTACTATCGTGATGGAATCCGTGAATTCGTCACCGAAGAGGGAAGGAGAGTAGAAAGATGGAGATGGGACCGAAGAAGGTCGTTGATGATGATGGTTGACGATGATGGAATGGAAGGAGGAGGAAGAAGCTTGTTGCTTTGATTTGGCAGACGGTGATGACGGCCAATCAAAGCACCTGGCGACAGGCTAGACAGCGCATCAAAGCCGACCACATTCCAGTCGGGTTTATCTCACGGTCGGGGTCACAGAACTATATTCGTGGGTCTACATCTCATTCTTCTTCTATTGGAACTATCAATCTATCGATGGCATGTGTTCAGGTGCTAAAATTCATGTGTGTGGCTAGTGAGAGTGTGGCGGTGCGGTCTGTGGCTTGATTTGCGGATATAAATCATTCTCAAAGAGCTCTCAATCAATCAATTGAGCTCACCCAGAAGGTGAACGCCCATTGACCACATTCTGTACTGTGAGGCACATGTGAATATTTAGAGCTTCTCAACCGGTATTTATGATCGGCATATAAAAGGGTATTCATCGTACCACTACCGTTGGCTTGCAAGGCTCTTTACAAAATACGACACAAACAACACCAGCTCTTAACCCTCAAGGACGGCGTAAATACTTAATTTTACATCTTGGAAGGTTTAAATGAGGAATTCTTTAGAGTATTCAAGAAAGTGAGTTTTCAATTTGACCTCTATGGCGAAAATAGCGGCCTGTTGTTTGAAAAATACAGGACACAATGATAAGCTTTAAATCTACATCGCTCTACTTCTAGATTGACACCATGGAACCAACCGTGATAATAAGATTACAACAAGTTCTTGTATTTGAATAACTTCACAATTCTAAGATATGCTATTTTTTGCCCAATATTCTCACTCACTAACTATCTTACAGCGAGTATTTATAAAAGAGTTTTATCTTAGCATTGAGCTTCAAAATCAGCAAACGGTCAAATTTGTCCAAAAGTACTTTAGCCTAGAGGCTATAATAACCGATACAATTCGGCATCTTAATGTTGTACGCAAGAAATGCCCTTACTGCATTCACGTTGCCATACTTTTAGCAGATTCAAACTTCTCAACCCTCTACTATCATCCAGAGCCAATCCCAAAATACCCTTAGAGAAATCGAAATGGACGCCATTCCATTTAGTAGTTTCATCTCTTATAGAAACGGCCGCTTCGCTCGTTAGGCACAAGAGCAAAAGTGCGGATGATATTCAAATCGCTAAGATCGATATGCTCTTCGAACTCAAGGCGGATATGGGAGCAGTTGATAAGCACAACTTCCCACCAGAGCACTATGCGGTAGGGCGTAACCTTACTGACAATTTAGAATTGAAGTCCACAGAGGAAACTGCTACGCCAAATTCGCAACAATCAGCCGCTGGGTGCAGCATTTAGAACCAGCACAAGAAAATCGTATTTCATGGATAATATTTTCACAAGACTAGGGCGGGAGCTATTAGACTCGACAAGCGACCAGCCTATTAGCATCTTGAAATTTTTTTCTTTTAGTAAATTTACTATCAAGCTTTACTTGTTCTTTGGTGAATAAAGGTCTATTCTATCGGTACAGTACAGTTACACTGTATTCCAAAGCTTCTCGTATAATACAATTCTCATCATGACTCTGATGATAGCCTCAAATCATAAGCATTATATTCATTGCTCATCATCTTCAACTTCCTCAGCATCCTCCTTCATATCGTCATCCTGTTCTTTCTCCTCATCCTCTTGTTCTTCGATAACGAGCTCTTCTTTACCCTCAGCTTTATCCTTCCTAGCTTTAGCATCTGCCTCCCTCTGTTCCTTCGTGGAATCCGTTGGTCCTTCATTATCATGAAAAATTCGCAACAGCATTGCTCTAAGAAACCCTAAAATTAGCAAAAAATTCACATATATCAATAAAACAAACGAATGAAAGCAATACTCACTTTCTCTCCTCCTTTGGCAACATCAAATTCAGCGTGTACTTGCTCTTCCACAACGGCAGCACCAACCTTCCCACTTCTTGCCCGACTTCCTCATCCTCCAACCCAACTCTAAGCACGCAACATCCCCCACCGACACTCTCCACCCGCTCCCTAATCTCACCACAATCTTCCACCCTCGGGAACAACTCTTTCATCAACCACCTTAACGACTCTTTCTGCTTCAGATGCACCTCCCTCTTCTCCCCGACCCAGCTCTCCACCAAACTCAATCCCTCGTTTTGTATCCTCCACTGACAAGCCTCAGGATCTTGCACCTCCTGCTTGTTGAACATTTTTACACCGCAATGTACGAAACGAACCCCTCTGCCTTCATTTTCCGTCATAACCTGGCGGGCGAGGGTTGAGGTGAAGTAAATGGTGCGGACAGGTATACCCTCCGCGTTCCTCACCAAAAAGTTATTGAGGGGAAAGTAAGGCGACAGGTCGTAGAATTTCCTGATGACTTCGAGAACAGGATGAGACGAGGGGAGGAATTTGAAAGGTTCTTCGTTGAAGTTCCCGCGTGGCTTTTTGAGGGATACTTTGATGCTCGCCGGATCTTCCTCCGTAGCTTGGTCTGTTTGTATGTTTTGGTTGGTGGAGGGTATGTTTAACGGTACCGGAGCATCAGTATCGTCGTTTTCACCCGACGCAGGAGTGTTAGCATTTGATGCCTCGAGTTTCTGGCGCTTGACCGGTGATCCGGGGTCTACCGTCTCCTCTTCCTCCTCCGCGAGAGCACGTTTGATGCCATTAGCAGTAGAAGCGGAACTGATCGTGGCTTCTTCAACCATCGGCACGTCAATATCCGCTGTAGCCTCGATCCCGTTCTTCACCTCCTCGATGCCAACACCCTTCATCTTTTGCCCACCAGTTTGCACCTTCTCTCCCTCAGGTGCGGCTCTAATCGCCCCCTTCTTCCTCAAAACTGCGATGAAGAAGCCACCGGTATCTTGTAAATGAGGATACACTCTCACCGCCCTCTTTAACATGCCTGCCAACTCCCCGCTCTGATCCTCAGGCGGGAACATCCCCCTCGTCAAACGATCGGTATACGGCTCCCCACGCTCTCTAACCTCATCCCACTTTTCAAACCACGACCCATCTCTATCCATCACCTTCCACTTCGTTATGCCTTGCTTCCGAACCAACCCCGGTAATCTATCACTGACGTCCACAATCTCCACCACCCCAGCTCCACCACACCTTTCAATCGCAGCATGCAATACCGCTTCATTCTCAACTGGGTTCAACGAACAAGTAGAATACACCAGTCTTCCACCAACTTTCAACAGCTGTAACCCTCTCACCAATATCCTAGCCTGTGTGCTCCATAGCCCGTTTCCGTTTGCCGGACTCCAATCACGCCATATCAGTGGGTTCTTCCTCACCGTTCCGTCTCCGCTACACGGGACATCACACAACACTCTATCAAACTTCAAATACTCCTGTTTAACCTGCTTCCCATCTACCGCACGAGGTGTAGGCAGCCGCAAGGAAGGGTATAACGTCGCATCGTAGTTTGTCACGATGAAATTCGGTGTATTGAGACGTTTGGTCTGGTGGATCAACAGATGACTCCGTTTATAATCCGCATCATTCGCGATAACAAGTCCCGTCGACCGACCGAGTATCTTTTCCGGCATATCATTACTTTCAATTGGAATGGTACCTTTAAGTTTCGCTGCAGCTTCGATGACCCGTTCCTCCTCACCCGCATGGATAGCTTCAATCAATTGTGCAGTTTTACTCCCAGGCGCAGCACACATATCGAGTACCGTATGGTGGGATTCAACGTCCATCAGTAATGGCGGGATCATGCTGACGGCTTCCTGACGGGAGATGTTACCCGAGGAAGTTTCGGAAACCAGGAAGGCTTGCAGTTGTTTGAAGGGTGGGGAACGGCGGATGACTTGTTTGCCAACTGTGAGTTGCCAGGCTAGGCGGTCTGGATACCATGGTAGCGGTGTCGGGGCGGGGATGGTTGTGCCTTCGAATTCTGTATTTGTGAGGTGGGGGATGTGGCGGTTTAGGAGGGTGTTTAGGACTGATAATGCGTGTCTGCAATTCTTCACGTTAGCCACTGCACCCTATACCGATGAAAATAATAGCAAGCTAGCCATTGAATAAGATTTCTATCCAGTCATGGCATCAATGGTAGCTACTTCAGAGCTCAAGTAATGTAGATCGAGAAATCAGATATGTAGAGAAGGTATACACACCCTCTACTTCCAGTAAACCTCCAAGTGGTAGGCAACGTTTCCTTCAAACTCTGCCAAAACTTCTTAAACTCCTCTTCGTCTGGAACGATGTTTTGCTCTTTATAATATTTTTCAAATTTGGTGTTCTCCTTGGGAAGTTGAGAATAGTCTGTTCTATCTCTGTTGCTGTTTGACGCGCGACCGCCGCCGCCTCCAGATTTCTACAAGGTTGGATCGATGTTAGTTTAGTTGATTATGAGACTGAGGGTCAGAATAAGAGGGAAGATATACCCCGCCGCCGCCGCGTTTGCTACGTCTTCCGCCGCGTGCCATTGTGGATAAATTGATAGGTGGTGATGGTGTCGCGAATAACTGGAGAGGTTGATGTTGGTTCCGAAAGAGTCGCCAATGAATTTTTTCTCGAGCGATGGCTGGGGCGTGGAAATTGCCGGATGTAGCAATTTCTATATACGCTAGCCGTAAAGGGATATAAAGCTAGAATACAACACTCTTGGAAGCCATGGCTAGGAAATTGAGGTCTTTCGACCTGCAGCAAGCAACCTGGTACTCGCAAACTCGGAGTGTAGGCACGAGGCCGGTTCGAATGTCCCCACCAATTAGGTGCGCAGTATCACATATCTACAAGCCAGCTTCATAAAGCTATAGCTGAAAGCGATAGCGTTCGCGTTCTAGCCTAAGATTCTACAAATCAACAATCACATCTCAAAGCATAATAAACCAAGCTACTAAATCAATTGGCCGACTTTCCGACAATGGATTTGAGCGAAATACCAGTACGCAGTATGTATATAAAGCTATTTAGTCAACGTTTTTAAGAGAAAAAACGGGGCTACGATCTCCATTCTCTACGAGAGTTGGCACATGACTCGCCATGATTCAAACTTTTATTTCATGACATCTGGTATATTAATAATTGCGCGATTAAAAGGCGGCGCGAAGGCCGGTGCGTTCCGAGATCGATGTCTTTGATGGTCACAAAGTGGTAGTTCGTGCATCACGTTTATGAAAATGTGATAGGAGAAGTCACAATACTGTGCGGCACCCCAATGGGTATCCATTTTGCATAAATTTGATTGTTACTACACTTACGAATATTCCCGACTAAGAAGTTACAGCTTGGATTTCCTAGAGCCGTAGAAAGCCAGAAAATGATATATTTGTCTCATGGACTAGCCGCGATACACGAAGGGTATATTCCCAACAGATTGGAACACCAAAAGTACTTGACCAGGCTCAACCAAAAATATACAAGTGCAAGGACCAGTACCGCAGTACTCTCGCAATTTCTCGCCTCGGCCTTGAAAAATGTCTTTCTTCTGCAGTTGTGGTCCGACTTCGACCTATTTCCGGGCCGAGACCCCAATCTTTCACAGCAGCAACCGGTTCGAGGACCCGTTAGGAGTTAACAGCGCGGAGAACAATCACTCACAAACGATAACTTGACCAATAAAGTAGACAGTTTATTCATGCTCCCCACGTCATGCACATTGTTGCATCGCATCAGCCTCTCCAAACGAATCCGGTCTCGGTCAACGACCTCGCCTATGCGTATGCGTCTGCGAATACGAAATGCAGTGGTACAAAGTAAGCAGCGAGTGAGAGGTGTGACAACAAGACATTCTCTACTTCATTGCATTATTTCTGCCGCTCAGCGGCACAGCATACAATCTTCTCCGCTTGCCTCGTCTAAATTGACGTCTTGGAGCTCCAAATCCATGGATGAATTGTCGGTCGGACATATATTATATTCTCAAACCACAGGTGATACGAAATTTCGTGGAACCGAGGTGGATTTATCTGAGAAAATAGAAGCCAAAGAGGGCCAACGTGGCACACTATACTCTGTTTGTAGATAGTGGGTTCAAAGTTCCGTGTTCTTTTCTTGTCTCAGCCATTTATCTCGACGCTTACCTCAGTTTGCTTAGAATAATTACTTTAAGTAATAATGAACGCACCACCGATGCAATCAATCACAAAACTAACCCTGCCCGCAGCATCATTTACCAAATAACTCTGGTACTTGGTCAGACGAATTTAGTTTTCTCGTAGGCTCGTTCATTAATTACCTGGCGGGGAAACCAGAGATGATCACCCTACCTGCTTTGTACGTTATCCCCCTCTTTCAGTTTCAAGCAAACAATCCACCGCCTTACCATATCGGTGACATTATGAAATATTGAGATAGCAATCAGATTGGTAGCTAGCTTAGTTCCTGTGATATGGAGATATGTGACGCGATGTGCATACAAAATATCACAAATATCAAACCCCACAGCGCTCGACTTTTCAACACTTCAAGGATACATGGAGATACGATCCGGCGACAGCCAGATATTTGTAACGGAGCCAAATATCCTATCGTGCAATAATATTTTATCGCCCCACCGGCAAACTCGCTCTCTTTTCGCGTCGCTGGATCCCTGTTTTCTCGACCGGCATGTCATCATGCGAAGAGGTGGCACAACATTTCCTTTCGATGGAGAGCAAACAATCCTGCAACTAAAGGAAAAAAAACCTGGTGGTGGAGTCGACAAGCGCGAATCAATTCGTCGGGCGAGTCGTCGTGTCTCCACCATGAAAAATGCCTAGACATGCTCGATGGAAGTGAAAGACTCGAGAGTGGCATTGCGCCAATTGGTCTCATGTTTGTTCCACCTTTCAGTCGCCACAACTGCACAATTCAAGTGGATAAGCTGCAAGTCGAATATGCAACCCAACCACACACACACTGACCATTGGTAAAACAACTCTTCTGGAAGTCCCATGTACCGGGGACTCGGGACGGCGAGCGAGCTTGCGTCTGAATGTCGACTTCAAAATCGAATCTGGTCCGATTTTCATCTCGGGAGCAGCACTAAGATACTTTTTTTTGAGTAACGCATTTGACGCCGTTTCTACTTTTCGCCAGTCGTGGTACATTTTTCAATCGAACCGCGATTTCCCAATCGCTCAATCCAACGGGGATTTCCGCCTTGACTTCAGTTTCGAGCATAGGCTTCCCCACCGCGCGAGACTTACGACAGAGCTAAAGAACTAGCCATTCCTGAGCGGCCACATGTACAAAGATGCTCGAAGAGGACCCCACTCGACTATCGTTGGATTGGTGGTCTGACGAAGCTAAGAACTTCGGAAGCCAAGCGCCTGTGAAAGAAAGTGACGAAGTAGCCTAATAGCGCGAGATGCCTGCATATTCGTCCTAGGTTTGCCCTACAGTGATATGTACGCATTTCAGCCGGTTAATAATTTGCCATAACAATCAGCCAACCGTAAAAATATCGTTCAGTATTTCCGAAGATGAACCCGAGGACCTGGGAGGCGAAGCGAGTACTATATTAGCCCGCTGTCCAACGTCCAACGACCCGTTCCGTCGTTTCAGTCAACCCTCATCTGGTCGAAAAATTACTGGAAACAGAAGCAAGTCAATTTCGCTGTGGTTTAAATTATATTCATACCAATATCAGCTATGGAGACCCTCACCTCAACAAACGGAGCCCCCGTTACCGGCAAACATGTCGACGACAAATATGTCAACGACGCATTCAGCATTGGTATGGCGCCTCCGCCATTATTAAGGCCCAAACTATCAGAACTCGCCGCCCAGATCTCCACGAATGCAAAAATCGTAGAGGACTATATTGAATCTCAGGGCTTACCGTACCCTTCTTTCGCGGCTGATGGACCGTTGAAATTCCCACTACCCGCGCCGACAACGCCGGACCTTCAAAAAGTTCATGCGGCACGGAATATTGTGCAAACGGCTTCGAAGCACATGTACGATTTGACCACAGGACCGAACGAAATGCTTCAGTGGATGATTTGGAACGTAAGTTAATATATACATATATTTTTTCTTCGCTTTCAAAAGTAGAAAATTTGCAAACTTGAGTCCAATACTGCACTTTATAATTTTTCAATGTAGCGCATTCCAAATTCTGCAAGGCCGTGTATGATAAAATTCGCATCTGTCAAGCAGAAGCTTGTCCATGCATACGTATACGCATGCAAGATGGGAAAAGCCATGCAATGCGAGGCTGATGACTTTGTGTCACCACACTCGCATCGGTTAACACGCCGACCGTGTTGAAATTGCACGCTCATATTGGTCGAGGTTTTATTCCTATGGCAATCATAGTGTAGTATATCGGTTCCAGGATCGATATAATAACTGGTTTCTTCTCGACACTACTTTAGAATAACACCTACTAAACTACATGATTCGATAATTTGTTTCACATACAATATCTATGATAAAATTACTAATCAATTCGTCTCATTTATCAAAAATAGTTCAACGACGTTTCAACTATCCATGTCATCATGCATTTTGACATCACCCACCTCGTCCCTAAAGAAGGCGACATCTCATTCCAAGAAATCGCAGACAAAACCGGCCTTCCACTCTTCAAAGTCCGCCAAGTCCTTCGATATGCCATGAACAATCGAATCTTCTGCGAACCCCGCTACGGACACGTCGCCCATACTGCAGCTTCGGTCATCCTCCGTGATGACCCCAATATGCAAGCCTGGATAAATTACAACTGCGAGGATCTTGCTCCCTCGGCTAGTAAAGTCGTCGAGGCGCTCGAGAAGTTCCCAGATTCCAGGGATACGGACGAGGCACCGTTTGCGTTGACACAAGACGGACAAGGTTTCTTCAAGTTTTTTGCTAAGTATCCTGAACGAGCGGCGAGGTTCGGTGTGTCCATGACATTGTTCAGTACGAGTCAGGGCTTTACCGTCGATTACCTCGTCCAGGGGTACGATTGGAGCAAATTACCTAAGAATGCCACCATTGTCGATGTAAGTCTGAACCACTAAAAACCATATACCTTACGCTTTCCGCATGCGGATGTGACATATTCAACTAACAATTGATTCACCCAGGTCGGCGGCGCAACTGGCCACGTCTCCGTGGAAATCGCCAAAGAAAACCCAGACTTCAACTTCATAATCCAAGACCAATCTACCCTCTCGCTAAAAGCCGGCGAAGAATCCATCGACCCAGCTCTCCGACCCCGGTTCACATACCAGGAACACGACTTCCTCACCGATCAACCTGTCATCGGCGCGGACGCTTACCTCATCCGTTGGTGTCTCCACGACTGGCCTGACAAGGAGGCGGTCCAGATTTTGAAAAGCCTGATTCCGGGGTTGAAGAATGGAGCTAGAGTTATCGTTAACGAGTTGTGTTTACCCGAACCTAATACTTTGAATCCCTGGCAGGATCGTCGGGTTAGGTACGTATCCGTCGAACCTCACCAATTTCCCTCCCCCTCTTACAATCCCTCGATACGCAAAGTAACTGTTTACTAACTATATTGACTTGATGTGTAGAATGTTGGACATCGTAATGCAAGTAGCCTTCAACGCATGTGAAAGAGAAGAATCGGATTGGAGAAGACTCTTCGCGGAAGCAGACCCGAGACTTCGGTTCGACAGTGTTACACGGCCACCTAACGCTCTCCTGAGCATCATCGAGGCCACCTTTGTTGACGAGTAGATATATTTAATTCCATATTCTAGCTGATCTGATTTACCATATCGTATAGTATATCATATATAGGCTGGTCTGGTTTACGAGACAAAATGCGTACATGTTACGATCGAGTGAGATTGTAACGTATGTAAACTAACTTTTTCACGAGTTTCCTTATTATAATAGTGTAAGAAGGATCGAGGTATTTTGAGAGTAGGTAATTTACGAATGAGCAAAGTACTAGTTTTCAATATTATTTTTGGTTAATTGATTTTTTTTAAAACCATTACAATATTGTGTGCGTTAGTATGTGTAGCGATTTAACGAACTGTGCTACATATACTCGAGCAGTATCGTTCCCAGATTCTGTTGGGCCAAACGTTAACTCAAGTATATGATACAAAGTTAAGAAAAAGAAAAAAAAAGAACGCCGTCGCTATGCTATGTGTACACATGGTAAAGTTCAATCGATGTCGTTGCCAACGCTGTCCTCGCGATATCTTCCAATCCCATCAATGAGGGGTAGTTCTCGTTCCCAGGGCACCAAATAACCAAACAGATTGTTGTACAAAAAAAACACAAAGCGGGCGGAGAATAAAAAAAAGGGCTACTAGGTATATGCTGTGTAAGCCCGGTCCATAAATAAATAAATAAATCTAAAACGTGAAAGGTTCAAAAAAGACTGAAACGCCAGGCACCCTAAAAATAGAATCAACTGTCGATTTGTATGCGATCAACGCCAGTTACTCCCGCTCCCCGTTGTTTTCCCAGGCGGATGAGTATGATGCTCATGCTTATACACCTGTTCATCATACGCAAAACTGATACTCCTCAGAATATCATCCCGTAGAGCGTTAACGCTCTCCTGCACGTTCCCGTTGTTCTGCCGCAGACTCTCCTCGACTTTGAACTCCGACGGCGGATATGTGACCGCATCCCGCGAATGTCTCCTACGATCCGGAGAGCTGGGGATACGGGTAGGGCTGGATGGAATGTGAGCGGCGTCGGGTTCCCGAATGCTGTGTTCGCGGGATAACGACAACCGTCTTAGAAATCTCGATTGGGAAGCATGCGAAGACCGTCCGCTGCGTCGATTTTGCGAAGCTTGGGAATGCCGTCTTTGTGGTTGTGATTGCTGTTGTTGCTGTGACTCTCTATGCCGCTGTTGTGCCTCCATTTCTAGAGTGGTGCCCTCTTCTATCACGCTGCTGTGCGAGTACAAGATGTCGCTGGCGCGAGAGAGAGTCCTGCTTTTAACGGTATTAGTCTTGTTTGTGAACCATGAACCGAAGGTCTCCTCGTCCTTGACGGCCGCCGCACCACTGCTATCCCCCTGCGCTGACGATAATCGAATGCTACCCTGATGACTCCTCCTCTTGGGTAATAAAACTTTCAAAGCGGGTAGACAAATCACAATAACTCCTGCTGCCATTTCCAGCGCTGTCCAGACCACCACGGTTGTAACCTTGGCTTCTTGCTTTCCTGCGATTATACGACCGATGCTGATGCAGATGCAGATGGCACCGAGGCCGAATAATCCAAGTACGCCTGCGAATTGCCGCCTGGGTAGACGCATGCTCAAGGATTTGAGGAGGATGAACGGGAGCAGGTAGAGTGCAAAGTCGGAGGACATGTGAAACCCTACGGGAACGAGGTATGGGACCTGCCCTGCGGTACACTTCTTGCGGTCTTCCGGATCCACTGACCAGTTCATCGTTATAGGGACACACCAGAACAGGTATATTATAAGAGAAATGATAATCGTGACAACGGTATAGGCTGTTATGCAGTGAAGAGCGATGCGAAGTTTTGGGAGTTGAACGGTGATGAGAGTATAATATAGAGCGATCAAGGAAAACTTGACACCCCAAAGCTCTAGAAGGTAGGGAATATATCCAGCATAGCTGATCTATACAAACGTCAGGTAACTCATGTCAGTTTAATCCCTTCAATTTGCTGAATATTGGACGCCGAAAGGTCGGAATTAATTACCTTCATTAAATAGGTTCTAACACCTTTATCTGGGAAGGCCGTTGTCCAGCCATGCACATACGATAAATCGTTGTCGAACAAGCCATGTCTTGCTAACTCGGTATTCAGAATGAGATGTGTCAAAAACATTGCAAGTGTTAGAACGACCAGAAGATCACTCAAACCGAGCCGAAGGGCCCGATGTCGTGCGTATAGTCTGAGGACGACAAAGGGCACCGTGATGCCGAAGGCGACCCATTGGATTATTTGTGCGGCGAGGCCTGACACCGCCATCGTCGTTGACGAAAGGGACTTTTATAATATATATCTATTCTCAACGGTCGAACTGGACTTTGTTTTTTGATATATGCATCGTTTCTGTAGCCTCCCAAAAGGTTGTATATGCGACTGGCCTCGTAGACGCGGCTCCAAGTCTACAAGTCCACAACTGGTCGACAGCTAGTTGGCGTATGTTGTCGTGCCGAGAATGAATAAATGGCCAAGTCTCGTCCTTTGCGCCGTGCTCGAGGTGATCAGTGAATATAAACTTTTCTGGTGCGCTTCCAGAAAACTAAGGCAACAAACGTCGTGCGATCAGGAACAAGGAAAATTGATAGGAACCAAAATAAGAAGACTAAAATTCCTCAAGGGAAAAAGAACCGATCTTTTAGTACCGAGTTCTAGCGACCTGAGCACCATGTGGGCATGGGCAAAAAGCTGAACCAGGATTAAACAGCACTCGCACGGACAGCAAACTCTCAAGGTGTGCATACGTGGGGCCGACTATTCAGCAGACATTTGCCCTCGCTCTGGGATCTGCTACCATGGAAAATGGCTTTTTCTGCTTCAGGGATAAGCTGCTTCGTGAAAGAAGCCACCCGGAAAGGAACCAAGATGGATCTGCGACTTCTAGCGCTCAAGCCAAAGAAAACTTCGTTTGTTCTGAAGGCCGCGGAGTTAGATGTCAAATTGCGAAACCAAAAAGCATCTACTGAGCCCCTCTCGTGCTGAAAGACAAGAGTAATCCGACTTAAAATCTGACGTCTTGAAGCCTGTGTAACTAATTCCATTCCTCCGCATTACATGGATGAGGTCAGAATATGGAGACGAAAGATCGGGTATTAATCTTGAAAGGCTTGACCCCAGAGAAAGCGGTCATCCTTCTCGTTCTGAAGAAACCCATCAATTGAAAACCACGATGGGGCATTTCAGGTCAAAGTGCGAATTTTTTGATTGGATGAGATGTCGACGGGGAAAGTGGGTCCGTCACGCCTCCCGCATTGGGTTGCAACCTTCATTCTCACGAGATGCATCGGAAACGTGCTGGTTTTGATTGATCGCACGTTTTCAACAACGTGGAGCAGGGTAAATGCCCCAACCGTCCAGAGGTAACGTCGAGATGCGTCGTAGAAGTTGGTTTACGGAACAACAGAAGACGATTCGAAATTCGGAATCGCGCCGGCTTCGATATCGGTAACCTCTTTGGTTCGTAGCCGAAACATAAAAAAGGGGTCAATCCAAAGCGGTCTAATGGCACTAGCAAAGAAGCTCAAGTGGGGCCGTAGGAAGAGTCTTTTCGCCCGGAGGCTTTTGCCAGTGACGTTACATTCCTCGCAATCGACCAGAAACGATTTAGCCCAGGAACAATTTCCAGACTCCTGAGAGGCTATTGAGCCAATGACTCGGTGATTTCTCAGGAGTCGTGGTTATCCTTATCGTTTTTTCGATCAGGCCGCCTACCCCAGCTGCAGAACCCCAATGCGTACCAGGAAGTCGGGTCTGCTGGGTTTGTCGACGTCGACAGAGAGCGAGGATCGATCTTACAGGGCACAAAATCGATGCTGGCCAGGTTGAAGTCAGCCTCTGGTCTCGAGACCTCCCCGCGATGCATGCCTGTGGTTCTCTCTCGACAAAACATGCATCTGCCCAGCTGCCATCTGATTTCAGTGTCTGGAACTTGCCATCTTGATTTGATAAATTCCGGCTTGGCGTTTGCTTGGAAGGCTTCTTCGTTCACAGCATCCCTGAATTTCTTCGAATAATCCCTAGAATATACCTTACTAACAGCCAGGCAGACGCGACACCAGTCGACGCCAAGAGTATGTCGCCAAGAGTGGATCATGACTTCATTACATAAGTATTTATAACCGTCTGAAGGACTTTCTGCCGCGACGGTTTCACGGCGAGCATTCAAAGGCTCTGTGCGGGAGCAATGACCTTCAAATCTTCGCTTCAGCAACCCAAGCGAGTTCCAGCCATTCCCAGTGCATTGGCTAAATGTCCATGTTCAAGTATAACAGCGTCTGAGCTCGATGGTCCTTCGGTCCCCTCCGAGCAAGGAATTATTTAGCACACGACACTTCTGTCAGTGCTCAAGATGGCTTTTCAGACAATAATGGAATTGACCGTAACGCCTCCCCGATCATCTAAAACATCTCGTAATAGAATTAGTGTCGACAGGCTAATAGGATTGTCTTCCACGGGCCGAATCAACTAGCCTTATCGTTGTACAAACTAGGTGACAACTTTTGACACGACCATTTCCCTATCGCGAAGCTAACTTTGAAGACATCCATCCCTTGTCCTTTGATCCAACTCTTTCTAAAGTTTAATTTGAAACTAAAGATTGTAAACTCATGTTGACCAACCCGGTAAACGGCAAGCGTTATTCTGTAAAAATAAGCTTTCTCCATCATATTTCTTGAATCTCATTGCATCGCTCGGGCATTTCTTGAAAATTTCGATCCACTCATCCTGCGCTTGGGCCTGCCTGTTCAAGCCTTTGGGCTTCCTCGGCTCCGAAATACACGTTCGGTTTCAAACCAGCAGATCGAGGATCCGAGCGGTAAGCTGCATTTCAAGACATTCGGGCATACTTCCTCTTTGAAACGAGCAGTAAAAGTAAGAATTAGTAGTTTAGTGAAGAACGAAGTCTCGAGGCACCATTTGAAGACTCTCGACAACTTATCCCTGCAACGCAACGTGTCCTGGTCAAAAATTCCGGGATTTAAATCAGTTAAATGTGAGATTTCGACACTTGCAGCTTACCCCAGACTATGTAAGATTTGGATACTTAAAAGGCGTCATTTATTGACCAGGAAGAGATCCTTAGTTAGCCGCTCGTATAGCTATCACTTTTCGGCCTCCATCAATATTTTCTAAAACTCAGACTAATTCAATATTAATCCCGTATTTCTTGTTTTCTCTTTCCTTTGAGAAAGCCCCTGTGAAACGTGAAAGGTATATCCCGATCGTCTGGATTGTTCGTCTGAAGTTTAATTTTGAGGTTATGCGGAGTGATTCGATTTTGATGCGGGGTGCCAATTTCATTAATTCTAAACTGCAAATCTCCGCCATCCGAAATTTCTATTCAACCACGGCCGGCCAATTGTCGGACTCTTTTTTATTCTGATCCTGCGTAAAAAGGATTCGCTTGGCTCCTCAATTCCTCAAAACACTCCATTCCTGCCAAGCCGACCTGATCAACTCTTCGATCCATGATATCATGATAGCCGCCGTGTCACCCTGAGCCGCAGCTGAGCTTCGACTTTTCTTGCCCCTGAGCACCTTCACATTCAGAATCATCTTGGTTGATGTAGTAATAACATCAAATTGTATAGTGGAAATGACATTGGAATTTCAATTTAACAGAAATTATTTCTGCATCGGACGATTTCTAAATCCTTTATTAATATTATATCCTTCCGCGAGCACGAAAGAATCCAAACTTTTTTTTTTCAAATTCAAGCTGTTATACATGATTACAACCCATCTAGCGTTACACCAGCCCCCCATCCCTTAAAGTCTTCCTCTCTAACCAAATACAGAATCCAACCAAAACTAGAAATGTGGCATGCGAGCCATGCTACGATGGAATGAAGGCACCACGGACCGTTTCTGCACTGCTGGAGGGACGTACTCGAACGGCACAGCTTCCATAGCGCAACGGTTATCGTGACCCGGTAACGTTAGGTCCTGGAAATAAGCCCTGACCTTGTCGAACACACACCAGTTTCTCTTTCCGGTGATACCATGCTACAGAAATCAAATATGTTAGAATGACTCACCGAATACTTATAATAGTAGAATAGAATATCAACTTACCCCGACAGCATCGACATAGATCATTTTAGACCCCGGATGTCTCTTCTGTGCGAGCTCAGCGTTTTCGTAAGGTGTGATGGGATCCTTCAACAACCCGATGAACAAAACTGGTGTCTTTGTTGTTGCTCCGTATGTGCCGTTGAAGTGCCAGTTGGGCTTGAGGTGAAGACGAGAGCAGACACCGTATATCTCAATAAACCGCTCGCCGCTGGAAACACTCTCTTGTCTCGCCGTGTCGATAAAGTATCGTGGAATTGGCTTGTCGATTCCGGTAAACCCGTTATCATTGAAAGAATCAGAACACCATGTCTCGAAAACGTATTCCGGTCTATCAGGAACAGAGGCGTCTTGGGGTGGACTCCACTGGTTGAAGATTTCGGTCATGGCCTCGGCCGTAACGTTATTCGCTTGGACTAGCGCTTCGATCGTGGCTAGGGTATCCGCGAAAGGAGGGAATGTCTGGAGTGCGTTATATGGAACAAATATGATGATGTTCTTGATGATATCTTGAGCGAATTGTACGAGGGTGGCGTTCGCCCAGTTCTCTGCGATGGCGCGAGGAGCGTCAAACTGAGCCATGAGGTTATTGAAACGGTCGCGGATAGCGTGGGAATTATGGCCGGTGTAGAATGAGCACTTCTCCGGTCCAGCGTTGAAACATGTCGAAAAGAATGTGGACACGCCTTCGTCCGTGTGGTTCATAGCAGACCTGAGGGCGTTACCTTCATACCAATCCTTCAAATCTACGACAGAGTCGATGACGAAGCGACCGACATGTTGGGGGTATAGTGATGTGAATGTTTGTCCCAGCACGGTTCCGTAGCTGACACCGTAGTAATTTACGAGGACTTCGTCCTCGCATTGACCGCGAAGTCGAGCATCGGCTTTTGCGATCTGCAGCATGTCGTAAGCAACGTGAACGGTGGTCATATATGGTACTGCCTGGTTTCTAGCGTTGACTCTGAGTTGGATCAATTCATCCAGCTGGTCTCCCAGCTCAATGATGGTATCGATCCATGAATCGGGGCGGAATGGGATGTCGAGACCATAGTGGTCAGCACGGATAGCCCGTTTAGACAGCTTTGAGGGATCAATGTAGCTAGCGTTCTGTCGGTCGACGGAGTAGGTGAAATTGCTGAAGCCCGTGGCGCCATTAGGACTACTGTAGCCCATACCACGAGGGTCGAATCCAATGATGTCCCAGCCTGGTCCCGTGAAGTTTGATATTTCAAGACCTTCGGTTAGGATGAAGCTGATGCCCAATCCGCCAGGACCACCAGGATTCGTCAACACGATGCCTTTATACTCATCCTCTTTCTTGGCTGGCAGTTTTATGATGGGGATTTCGCTGCGAAGGCCGTTATCCGGATCGAGGGGGTTCAATGGCACGGATAATCGGGCGCATTCGTAAGTCTGGTTACACGGATACCAGACCAAGTCTACCGATGCTGGAATCTATGGGGACGGTGGAAATTAGCCTTTTTTTCTCTCTCGATCAACAAAGGTGGTAAAAGCACGAATATTCAACATGAACGGAGCCTATCGATAGAATTAAAGTGACATACTGTATCAAAGAAATACTGCTTCCCAGCCTGGGGGGCTGCGAGCGCGATGCTTGGTAGCACAGCTGCCGCCGCAGCGAAGAAGTTCTTCATATTAAGGATGTTAAGACCGGGGACTATGGAAGGCGATTAAATATATTAAATATATAATGATAAGGAAAAACTATCAGGATTTTGAATAAAAATACTATACAGATAGTAACTTAAAGAATGATATCTTGCTGTGTGATGCCGAGAGAAATAATCAGTGGAACATCAGGACAGAAGCTCTGTTTTATATCCAAACTCATTTCACAAGTAGTCTTCTTCAAAATCTTAGTGTAACGGCGTCCGATTGAGCATCAGAAAGGCGGGCGAGCCTGCATATTTCGAGAAACTTTGGAGAACATTGGAGCCGCAGTGATGGATCGTAAACCGTTACGTCCTCTTTGTGCTAGGATACTCGATTGGGAAACTCTGCTACTTCGCCGCTCTCACCTGCGTGTGGTTTTGTGAATCTATTACTCCGAACGGAGGGTTTGGACCAATCGAGTCGTTTCCTTCTTCGTGTAATCCTTGCAGGTTTATATTGTAAATTTTTACATGATGCTGGTGGTCGTTGGTAAGTTTAGCCTATTGCTATGTAGGGCTGCAGAGAGACAATGCCATTCCTGGTTTGGATTGGGGAAGCTGGGATAATTGCATTTGGACTAAGTTGTAAGTATGGCTCTGAAATCAGATCCGAGACATCTGTCTCTGAGACCATTCTCTGCTTCAACTGGTGGTCAGTAGTCATTTTGGATCAAATCAATATTGAAGCTGGCTCGCTGTGTTGCTCTACCCGAAATAACCAATCGTTGCTCCCTGCCATGGCAGTGCAGTGCAGCGGAGGTTATAACCACTCGAATTTATGATTATTAGCTTGGAAAATACAGGTAGACATCTACGTAATTATGCATATATATCGATCATATATCGAACCTTTTCGAGCCCTGTAGTTGAGGCTGATAAGATAATCTAGAAGATCTTGGTGGTGGTTTAGATATTGGTTGTCAGCAAGCAAGTGCAGAATAACACAAGGCAGAATCGGCAAAAAGTAGCCTCGCTTTGGTGTTGGTATTTCGAGGCAGTAGATACCGATAGATTTTGCCCTAGAACGGATATCGATGGATTTTCGTTGCTAACAATTTAAACGCCACAATCGATCGCAAGCTGCGGCTGATCTTTTTCGAAGTTAGTTCACTATTTTTGTCCGCTTCGCCCGTTTAATATCTGCAGGTTTGACATATGCGCTAGTCTTCGAACAAACAGCTGTCAGAACCTGGTCAGTGTCACCGTCAATCGATAGAAACGTCAAACATCATGGGGGTTATCACATGATTTCGAATGCTTCGGCGGTAGTTTCTTTAAATGAGCTTATTGAGGTATATATATTTCCCTGTAAATGTACCTAGCTTGCTGTTTCTGACACTTTTAGAGTTATTAACCCTGATATAGCATGTCCTGTTGTGCGCCATGGAGTTCGTCGCGTCCCGCTTGACACGCGGGAAATGACCTTACAATACAGTTGTGTTCGAAATTTGAGGCGACGAATGCTAGACATTGGGCACAGTTTTAATGAAAGGTACCTTCTTATTCTACTTGCGGGGATGATCGTGGTTGACGAGGCAGATGAACCTTAGCTATCGCTTTGTCATTGTGGTCTGATGAGGGTGTTCGATATAAAAAGCATCAGCCGAGCCCACTTCGGCAGTTGGATTCATGGGCACCATGCACGCTAGCCAACAGTGGTAGAGTGGCTCCGCCCGACAACGCGTTTCGCTGAAAATAAGCTTGTTCTCAAACGCTTCCCAATCGACTCACCACAGGTGCTAGGTGGGCCAATCGCCGCATATTCAAATCGTTCAACTATAAAAAATATTGAAGGAGTAAGTAATTTTGGTTATACAGAATAGGGTTCACCGGCTTGGCTTCAACTTCTCAGATATCTTTCGATCGAGTAGTTCGTCACCAGCCCATTTTCCAAATTCTGTAAATCGCGCTGCTCCTTGTCGTCTTCCTCCAGGGCTGTCTTCTTTCCTTCTTTCCACCACCAGGACACTCTATCAATTGGGCAGCATTTTCATTCGTAATTCCTGACTGAGTTAGGAGAGCATTCAGCAACTCTCGCAAATTATCACTTCCTACGACTAATGAGTTAAACCAGCCCACGAAAGACATAATGCTCATCGCCCGATCTTCTAGCTGGTAAGTTCATGAATGCAACTTGCTCTAACTCATGCTATAACTGGATAAACACTCTGGTAGAGTTGGAAATCTTACCTCGTGGCATGTCTCCGCGAATCCGATAACACGGGGTTGCGATATTCCTGAGCGCTGCTATTAGCTAGTTCAATGATAACCTTTCGAAGTGTCGCGATGCTTCCAGCATATCCCGTCCATCTAAAAATATATGTCCCTACTACATACCCGTTAAAATATCGTGTATATAGACATAACATTAAACTATAAGCAACAGGTATAGGACTATTCCCAGGTAAAGTTAGTGTAACAATGAATTTCCAAAGTTTCTTGGAATGTAATGAAAGATCTCGATCGGTGAGCTTTGCTCATTTTAAAAGGGTTGTAGGAGTAATATGCAAGGTAAAAATATGAGATTTCGTGATGATAAACCACTTCGGGTACTAGCCGCTTCACCTTTTGAAGTATGTCACTGTGTCGAAAGTTCTCATTTAAGTGGCTGGGATCTTTTGCTGTCATAAGCTTTTCTTAGGGCTTGATTTCATTCGCTAGTTTGGTAAGTTGATTCGCCTTAAATCAGTCAATGGCGCGATCAGGCTCAAGGGCGGGCGCCATACGCAACATATATATATATATATATATATATATATATGCACGCAAGGTAGAAAATAAAGGTCGAAATAGAGTTTCCCGATTTTGAACTAACTTGCAACTGATTCAAGCCATCTGATGCTCAGTAATCAAGATGACAGTGATAATTCCACCATTTTAGCAGGTAGACACGATCGATTACTTAAGTATCCTTGGGAAATGTCTTGATTCGCTTAACAGGTTGCAGACGCTCGGTCCCTGAAACCTGACTAATCCACCTTGTCCTCGTCGCAGGGCCCGAGTCTAGTCTTGGTAAAGACAGCAAATTCACCTCTTTTAACTTAGTGTAGACCACAAGATATTTAAGCCAAGGCGACGCTTGGTTATCGATTTTACAGAAGACCCTCTAAAGTTTTTTGCGTTGGCGATTGCCCAGATTTTTTCTGACCACCAGTCTATTTTATAAGTGATGTGCAATCTGAGACTTCATCTTTGTCATAAAGCAGTTGCTCTTTTCGAAAATTTCTAGAAGATAGACTCTTGCTAGAACCCCTACCATTCACTCTTTCATTGAACCAAGGATTTTTTTAAAAAAATCTCTACCCTGTCGCTTCGTTTTCGCCGAGCCTCTTCACCACATGAATGCTGCTTGATAGGGACTAGAACGTATAGTCGTGAGAAACAGAATGGGGTATAAATATAAGCCCATTCCTGAAAGAATTGAATGTAATCCTACAGCATCAAAGTGAACTATATCTCTAATAGGAACTGCGTTGCGAGGAATTACACACTGTTTGTGTGTATAACTTGCTAATCGACATGCATCCTACCATTTACCTTTCTCTTCTCTCTCTTCTCGCCTCGCCTATCCTCGCTGATACAAAATACGGGTGTTGGAGTGAGAGATCTCCCATATTTCACGCAGACTGTCTCGCGGCTTCAACAAGCCTTATATTGCAACAAATCGGCGATAATGGCGAATCATGGTTTCCAGCAGACCCTCTCTACTACGGATATGGTAGCTGTGTTGCGGATATCAGAGGAATCGGCGACGGTTCATCTGTTTCCGCACTAAACTTGATGTCGTCGATGGATCAACTGGGTTCCCGATGCCAAAATGGATGGTTCTTCTACGACTCAGGCTGGATCAACGGGGAGCTGCGTGGCCATGCGGGCTTCAAGAAACGAAACGCCGAGACTCCTCTTCTCCCTTCCGAATATAATTTGCGAAAAGAAAGCTTGGAGAGTCTCAGGGAACGACAAAGGAATTCCAAGTATACTTGGAATATTACGGAGAATGTACCTTATGGTGGCAACGTATCGAGGCCCGACTGGTACTCCCCCGACGGCAAACCGAACGATAACCACCCAACCGTAAAGCTCAATAAACGGCAACCTTTGCCTTGGGTTGGCGAAGAAATTTTCAGATATGATAATGGCGATCAGAATACCTTTTGGAGAGTCATGCGTATGGGCGTGAGGGCAATTGCCGCACCGCCGCAAGATCCTACCTTTTTACGTCGGGTTGACGATACTATTTTCGATTTAATGTATGATGCATATCAGGCCGCCGACGGTAGCATTAGGAACGGTCCCACGGATGCTACGGTGGGTCCTATTGTTCATGCTCTCGTTTTGACAGCTAGATTGGGTATATTCTTTAAAAATAATGGCTGGCGATCCGCTATTGAGGGTATCGGAGGCTTAGATAGGGCATATCTCGTGGGAGCTAGGGCGTTTGCGGATTGGAGAACTCTAGGATGCAATTCTGCTTTCTATCACATAGTTGACCGTGCAGGAAACATTGTATTTAGATTCGTGATCAATGGGGTGATTGGTAACACTGATCCTCTCCCCTCGGGTTGAGTTGGGGTAAGCTTAAGGGCGTCTGTACAGTTATATCTTTCGCAGTATGAGAAAAAAAAAAAAAAAAAAAAAGGTACAAAAAGACAGAAATTCTGCAGCTCGAGATTGTTTTATATTTCCAGATTTCTGGGTTTATTTGTATTTCATCACGTAGGTTTGCAGCCGAAGCTTGATTAACCTCTGCAACGAATATTAAATGTTGGTAGATGTATCCTAGATCTATAGACATATAATTTTCTGTGTTCACGACTCAAAGATTCCAGGGTAATCTCTAGGAACCTTCATATCTCTCCTATTGATAAAGAAAATAATACAGATTTAGCTAAGGAGTTAAACTCATTTGCGGAGTTAGCTAACCCGGCTGAGGCGCAAATAACCGTATTACGTGCAGCCGCGAAGGGCTATTGAGTTTGCGTGCGTGAGACGGGAAATCTTGAAACTTGACATGATATGCCGACTGTTAATTTGAATATAGCGAGAGACAGCATAATTGAGACGAATTTCACGCATTTATGCCGAAAGGATTTACAAATAGACGCCCAAAAGAAATCTTGCTTCAGAACCGTTTTCCTCTCGCCGTTGAGACCATAAACCGAATAATAATGTGGGGTTTTAAGTCTCACATAATATCGAGATCGCGGTTATAGGGATCGCGAAACAACTGCCGTTGTTATTTCTTAATCCTTTCTTCTACGCGCCACAGAAGGAAAAATATCCCGTTCCTTGTCAGGCTAACGAAATTACAAATCCATTTGCATAGATGTGGATCTTAAGAACCGATTTCTGGATTGGTGTTTTGCGTCACTTGTACGATAAGTTGATTGCGGTATTGGATGCATCTACGCGACGGACGGATAACTTGATTTAAGTGTAACTATCGTCGGTCGAGAAATTTTCGTACGAGCAGCAAGATATAACTATTTAAGTTCCTGCTTTGCGAACCCATTTCTCTGCGTACTTGAGAATATAGACAACTGTCAAATATTTCTCGATATTTTGATACAGCATTCCGACGAGAGTTTTGAAAGGCACCCCTGCGGAACAACACATGTGCACATTTGACCAAAAACGAACTGAACGTTATATATCGGACGCCTAGGTAATCAAATTCCACTCGACTTTCAAGATTTGTTCGTTGTTGCAAAATGGCAAAGTCACTACTCCTCAAAAATGGAACTGTTTTGATCCACAATGAAAAAGACGTTGTTGTGCCTCAAAAGGTAGATGTCCTTGTCGTTGGCAACACAATTGAGAAGATTGGCGAATCCCTCGAAGCTGGAGATGCAGAAATTGTGGATTGTTCAAACAAGATTATCTCACCTGGGTTCATTGATACTCATCATCACTGCTGGTAAGTATATCAACTCCATAATCTATATAAGGCCATGTTGCTGTTATGGGGTGATTCTCAAGAGTGCTTATTTGAGATTTAGGCAAACCCAATTAAAGGGAAGACATGCGAATCACATGCTGCTTGAGTATTTGCCAACAGGTATTAAAAAAAACATTTAGAATTATGAAAGTAAAAGTTGAGAGTCTAAATTGCTAATATCAGACTATCGTAGGGAATCTGAGCGTCTTTCTATATGATCCTGAGGATATATATATCGGTGAACTCGGTGGCCTGATGGAGTTGGTTGATTCCGGGGTTACAACAGTCGTAGACCATTGCCATGGTTTGAATAGCCCTAAGCACGGTAAGTTCCTCATGATCCTTTATTATCAAGCATAGCCCGCTGATAATATTGCAGCCGACGCCGCGGTCTCCGCCACGGTTCACTCTGGGATCCGTTCAATTCTCTGTTACTCCACTGTCTTCCGCAGCGCTGAATGGACGAAAGAGAAATACGTCGCGGACCCAAACTTCCTTCCGGACTGGTTCCTCGAGCATTTCAAGAGCCTCGCTTCCCAAAAACATGCCGACGGACGCGTCGAAATCGGTTTCGGATACGACATCTTTTTCGTCGGTGAGGATGTCAACAAAATGGTTTTCAAGACCGTGCGGGATGCCGGTGTCAAATTGATCACCACACATTGGTGTAACAACTCTCCGATCTTTGGAAATTGGTCAAATATCACCACGATGGATAAACAAGGGATTGCGGGTCCGGATGTACTGGTTTCGCATGGTAACCAACTCACCGACGAAGAAGCCGCTGTTCTAGAAAAACATGGCATGTCAATCGCTTCCACACCTATGACCGAATTGCAAATGGGTCACGGAGTACCCATCTGCTACGACCCGAGAGTTAAGGGTCGAGCTAGTTTGGGAGTCGATTGTCACTCCTCTGGTGCAGGGGATATGATCACTCAAATGAGAGTTGGTCTACAGGCGACCCGAGGTATTTTTAATCAAAAATACGTCGAGGAAGGCAAGAATCCGTACACATGCAAGCAAACTGTGGAAGAAGCCTTCAATCTGGCCACTATTGACGGTGCTAGAGCTTGCAAGATGGGAGATGCAGTTGGCTCTATTGCTGTAGGGAAGAAGGCAGACTTTGTAATTTTTGATACGGATACTCCTGCTATGGTTTGCGGTGCGAAGAAAGATCCTCTGGCCGCTATTGTGATGCATTCGAGTGTGAGGGATATCGATATTGTTATTGTGGATGGGGTTGTTAGGAAGCAGGGTGGTAAAATCCTCCCAGTTGAGGGTGGAGCGGCTGAGAAATTATCCTGGAAGGATGTTGTCGCCAAGTTGGACGAGAGCTATAACAATATTGAGGAGAAAGCGAAAGCTATTGACTACGATGTTGCCTTGAAGGCGATGCAAGAGGCCTTTCATCTTGATCCAAACAACTTTCCCAAGCTTTGAGATTATGATTATAAAAACCTCTAGCCATATATTATGAGTTGATATCTTGTCAGGTTAGCATTGGAAGCTAACACACAATAAACAGTGTGCTGTTAAGTTTTTAGTGCTAATATACGCTGCCAGGTTGGTCTCACTATGCCGGACTCTCCTGGGTCATCGTATTGTTACAGCTGTATTAGAGAAGCAAAGAAAACAGGTGTTCAAACAATTCTGGACGATTCGATCGTAGACATATACATATTCTCATATACTGATCATTACATTCGAACTTCTTCTAATTTCTCACTTCATTATTTTTATATACAGTCTAATGGCTTTGGCATTCTCGAAACCAGACCAGGCTGGTCTCGCAGCAAGGGCCTCTGAGTGCGTAGTTGACCGGATTCGGGTTGTGTTGGCTGCTTTGGCAAGGATAGCGGCGGCAGTCTTGTAAGCTGGCCGCAGCCTGGTGGAGAGACCAACCTTCAACACGAGTATGGCTTTTGCGAGACCATTCAACCCCGGTCGCATCTCTAACATTCCTCTCCTGATCGCTCAATATCACCACGGCGGCATTTGAGAGTTTTGTACCAGCGATGTCTATTCTAAGTCCAAAAAGCAGTACAATAGCAATAGATGATATGGCGACTCTTAACTGATCTCTGCTCCCAAGAAATCGCCTCCGTCAATGCATCTCTCTGATCAGTTAGACCGAAAACTACTTACGGGCTATAGATGGAAATATGTCACCAACGGGGTATAGGCCGGTTGTTAAATGGAGCCCTCCGCAAGGGCACAGGTGGCGGTGCGATACCATATCGTGGAGCGAGCCATCTTTTTCTTCTTCCATCTAATTACAATCGATCAAGAATTAACATCTGCGCATTTTGTGCACGAGAAGTTCAAGGGGATCTCGAAAAGAAACTTACCAACTGGTGTGCCGCCATCTGTGCCAGGATCTGTGGTCGCAATGGGCCCGTCCGTCGACATAGTGTCGGTACTCATAGAGCCCATATCCGTAGCTATCGCTCCATCCATCGATAGGGTACCGTAAACAGTGATATATTGGGGAACAGTGACCGTCACAGTAGCAGGGGCACTCGTACAGGAATAGATGGTGACTGGAGGTGCCACAACTACACCTCCGTTCTTAGATAGGCTAACTGCCGAACTGATAGCATTGTAGAGAGTATCAATATTGACGTTCATCGCGTCTATACTGCCCACTAGCTTGCCGCCCAAGAAAATACCCCATCCAACCTGGAAAGAAACGCCAAGATTCAAGCGCGACAGAGATGTTCCCTGATTTTGAAAGGTGCTCAGATTCGCTCTGAGTAGGTACAGATACTGGTAATTAATTTTAAGGAGACCGGTTTGAACGTTCTTGTAAAGGTTGGCGGCTTGCGCAGAGATCACCATATTCATGCCGCTTTCATAATAAAACAAATAGACATATATATTCTTAGGAGGCGATGTCTTCAAGCGCTGTTGAAGATTTCCTGAGGTCTTCTCGTCATATATCTCTGTAATTCCTGTTGGTCCGTCCGCGACTGACATGATGCCGGTTGCCGTTTGGTTGGATTTCGCGTATGTACGAGGAGAAGGGGGATCCCAGCGGCAGCCTATAGTCTAGGATATCGATAAATTGGAATGCAAAGTCCGTGAGATTCTCAGAGCATCTTATTCCGTTCGCCGGTAGTATTCGCCTTCCCATATTTATAATCTGCTGTCTAATGCTTCAAATTTCATCGGCTTGCATTGGAACGATTCAGCCGCACGTGGTGTCGCGAGAAGTTCTCAGCCTCGAGAGCTTGAATGCATATTGTCAAAGAAAGAATTAACTCCTTTGAGGAAAGTCGCAATCTTGGCATCGTTAAGCTTTCCTCAACACACTGTAACCCTTCAGCCTTTCACCAATCTCGCAGACTCCCTCTCACAACAAAAATTTGGCAAATTTCTTTTTCAGACAATATGCAATATTATATAGTAACAACTCATATCTGCCAATCACTAGCGACCTACCAGTCGGTAAGCCAGCTGGCCTTCCAGCTCTTGGAGTGGCGCTTATTGGCAAGCTATGAGGCACGGCTGCAAGCCATTGCCGAAGCGGGCATGCCTTAGACTGAAAGCCACCATTTGGATCAATGAGTATAGTATTGTCAGCTATTGTGTGTATATCAGACTCTGACTCTCAGTCAAGACTCGTGCTACCCCGCAGCTTGTGGTGATATATAGATTGACTGGTACCTTTGATTCTCGATGCTACCAGTCTGTGGAGAGCCTTCGCAAGGAATATGTGTTTGAGTGGATTATATTGCCATAGATGTCAAAGGTATAAACTTAAGATATAATACGGTTTATAATGAAAGAAAAAATCTCAGTACTACAATTTGAATGTATTCACAGGACTTGATTGATGTTTTTGTTGCTTTTCTGAGGTTTGTTTTGCTCAGAGTGTATATGTGTTAGTTCGCACACGCACTTGCGCAGGTTTCAATGGCGCACCAGTGATGATTCTATCATTGGCCGTCTAGATTGAGACCTGCAAATAGCCCGTCGAATAGTCGAAAAGTCCGTTTGAACAAACCTACAATTATGACCATAATCCAGACACAGAGCATAATCAGGCCGGCCTTAAAATTGGTTGATAAATCTTCTAGTTCGGACAGTTTCCCGAGCCAAAGCAGCAATGTGAAAGTACACAAACCTGCCAGAATCGAAAGGTAGAAGGGTATCCACAACAAACTCAGTAGTGACCGGCCAAACGTCCGGAAAGGCAAAATTACCATAACTGCAAACCATACAATAGCTGTTGTTGCGATGATCTGTGTAGATCGAGCTATCGTTGGAGGTTGAGCGTAGAGCCATACGAACGTCAGAGGGATACCAGCAAGGATGCTTAAAACAAGACACACATTGTCTATGACAACCCCGTGTCTCTCTCGCCCAAGGAGGATGCGCGAAAATAACAGAAATATGTCAATAAATCCGATGACAAGTAGTGACTGCGCCCACTCCTTAATATTGGGACGGCCGGACCAATTTACCAGAATCATCGCTGAAGGTATTAGAACGAGACCACAAAAGGCAGTGAGCTTCGTCGGAAGCTTCAAATACAAAGGTGCATCATGTAATGTATAATCAGAGTTGATCTTGGATTCGAAAAACTCAAGGCTTAGAAGAAGAGTTGCTATAACTGATGTTACGGCGAACGAAATTGAAACTTTAAGGCCTGTTCCGAATTTCCCTTCTAGAGTTATTGCGAGTATCGATAAAGCAGCTGTTGCTATGAGCAATGTTCTGAAATATAATAATCGATGGGACTTTATAAGATGGTCGTGATAACCAGCAAGGACCGCGATTCCGACACAGATCATCCCACCAGTTACTTTAAACGGAGTGCTGTGTGCGTAAAAGAGTAGTGGTGGGAGAGTAAATATCAGTGCTCCAACTGAGAATAGAAAATCGAAGTTGTTCGTCGACGGTGTTAACAGCTTCGAGAGGAAGTGTGTTATGTAGTACGAAGTGGGGATACTTCGTCCTCGTGGAATTCCCCTCGATGTATGGATGGATTCTCTTATTTTGCTCATAAATTTCCTCCTAGCTCGACTGTGGATGATTAAGCGTGATGCGTAGGCCGAGAAAGAAAGTATTACAGCAAGAATAAAGAACTTGCTCAGCGTAGGGTTCAGGTTCTATAAACTAGTTAGACAAAGCCTTGTGAAGATATCGAAAGTATATTTAAATTTGAGGTGCATACGTACATCAATATCCATACTATAAAAGGTCGCCGCGAATGTTATAGGGATAAATAAAAAGGCTAGTTCTGTCAATTTCCCTACGGAGGAGGCTTCGGCTATTGCATGTTGCGACTCTATGATTGACATTGAAGACATTATTGCCTGAAATGCTCGATCTGATCGCTCAACCACATGAGCAAGAGTTCGTAAGACTTCTTGTTGAACAGTAGAAGCTTCATCAAGATCTTGGCTAACTATAGTATCTCCAATCGTTGTTTCATATTGACGCCCAAGATGTTGTAGTGTTAACCCCAAAGCTCTTATATTCGAACGCATGTGCGAAAAGACCGGGCGCCAATCAGATAGAAGTTTCTGCCAGATAATAACACTATCCTGGAGTTTGGCTTGGTTCGACATTTCACGGTCGATTTCATCGATTGTGATTTCTATCGCAGACAATACGTCCCAATACTCTAGACAAAGACCTTCGATTAAAAGTATTTCGCAATTAGTAAAAGTATCGATAATTGAATGTTGTTTCACTGTTCCAAGTAATTGTATAAAGAGTTCTCTGGTGCTTGCGAGTCGAATGGTCGGGGCAATCTCTCGATTGGACATGAGTAGTTCCCATCTATTGACAACGAAATCGAAAGTGTTTGTATGCGAGTAGCACCATCCAAGGTCCTGTTTTGTACGACGTGCTTTGTCAAATAGAAATATGACTAACCAGGATCGCGTGTTAATATATTAGTACTCATCATTACGACTGTTCGATTTTTGCACTTGTCGACAGGAAGAAAGAACGGCTTATTGTGGACGTAAAGTTTTTGTTTATAACATACTAATATCCCATCCCTCATAGCTCACTCGAAATCGAGAAATTCGCTCCTCCGCTGCAACAGTCCAGGCGAATGTGTCATCCAGTAAGCTTATCGCTTGATGTGGCCGATATATCCGAGAATCTATCTGAGACCTAGCTTGATTTGAACTATGTTTCTCCACGTATATACTAGCATTTGGAGGATCTTGGAACTCGTTTAGGGCATATACATCCTCTACGGGCATAGGGGCCGTTTTAATAGCATCTCTCACTTCAGCACGGGCCAAATTTCTAAGCACCTTTGCTTCGATTCCTCTGATTTCTTGTGTTATAGACGCTACGCGACTCCAGTCCAAGTGCAGACTATCGGTGCATGGAACTCGGTTTTTGTTCCTGAACAGGGTCCTGGTTCCCATGCGTCCAATCGACTGTTGTGGCAATGGCTGGACCCCTAATGCGAGATCGCCGACATTGGAATTTGAATCATGCTGTGTCCGAAGAGGCGGACCGTGGATGCCCACAGTGTGTTGAACCAGAAATGACCCCGGAATCCCTAAACTACCCAAAATATCGACTGCTGGAACTGGAAGATCCTCAAAGAGGAGGAGGATGGTTTTATCTTCCTTAGGCGGGGAATGCTTCAAACCGTCGAGAAACTCTCGGCAACTTTGAAAATCTAAGAAGTGATCTCGGTTGCACAAAACCGCGGGTTGTTCACCACTCGCGGTCAATTCATACTTTATTACATCAAGGACGTCGTTCGGTCTGCTGTTATACCATTCGGTGATTAAAGCGAATCGATTAGCGGGCGAGTCACTTGCTTTAAAGCCATCCACGTAGGGATATTCTGGGCGTAGGTTTTGTGGGCCTTCTAATCGGGGCTGGGTTGTGTTGGGATTTGGCTGTGGCGGGCTCTGCTCCTGAGCGCGACCATCAGAGTTGTGTCGATTTTCATTTTCTTTGAAGGACTCGGATGCTGATTCCAAATCTTGATTCCTCGGACTACTTGAAGCCGGTCTATCTTCTCTGGCTCGTGTACTCAAAGATACCATCGCGCGGTCGGGAAAGGTGAGGGGAATTTGATTTCAAGATCAAGTAGTTAAACTGAGGGCGTGGGGTGAGGCCCGCGATGGTACTGAGTTTGTGGCAAAACAACACCCTGCAGGATCCAGGGACCTTTGTCCAGAAATTGATGGTGCTTATTATTATTAACCTCCCTTCAGTTAGGTTTTTATATTAATAAGAATTCATAATATAAAATTTTACAATATAAAATTTTATATTTATGTAAAGATCGTAGAGTAGCTCATGGTATCCACAGTCGTGCTGCTAATCTAATGCAATACAGACTTTGAAACTATTAACTGATTGCTAGACCATCTTACACATGAAAAAAACCATATTGTACATGAAGTAACAAAAGTAGAAAATTCATATGATATTAAAATCTTTCAACCAGAGGCGAATATGATTAACAGAGAGAGGATGTATTCGGACCCAAAATCTGGTTATCGTGCACAAACGCTCTCAGAAGATCAAAATGCTTCTGATTTCTCTATTGGCGAGGCCGTTATCGCTGCACTCGACGCTACTAATTCTGATATGGTTGATGTGATGGATAAGTTGTATTCGAGAGAGGGTTCCGGGAAAACCACGACCAAGCACAAAAGTTGTCGTGACCAAATGCTGAGCATCTCATCCGCACTGCGTATGCTGAGCGCATAATTAATTATCCTCACAAGTAAAGAGTTAACAAGAATAACGAGAGGATAAAACTGGGCAAATCTCGGAGTTATTGACCAATCTCAGATTCTTTGTTAAAGGACGCTATAATCTTGTGTTTGTTACTTTCCAGGATAGTGGCCTTCTTCATCAAGGTCGATCTCTTCCACTGTAGTTGATATGTGTTTAGGTATGATCGTTCTGACCTGCAAAAAATCCTCAATGCTATTGTAATCGACCGTATTCACGTTTCTGATGTTGGATTTGAACTTAGAGAAGTTCTGGAAGATATTTCGAAGTGCTGTACGAGCAAACTTTTCGCCTAGTGGAGCTGAAGAAAGTTGTTTCATCGTTTTCTGCCAAGCAGTCTTCATTGATTGTATTTGGGTGCTGGAAAAGTCGGGGGTGGACTTTTCGAAGTCTTCGAGGCTGATAGGATCGAAGCTGTGATCGGCGCATTCTTTTTCGAATGAAGAATAGGCTTCTCGAACCGTTTGATGACGACCCCCTAGCATCTTGATTTGGGATATGACTTGTTGGCGCATTTTTGCGTCTTGGCCCCGCCGCATAATCTGTGAATATTTCTGAGGATATATTTTTTCAATAAGCCGCGAATACGCCATGAAGCGGTATAGCTGATAACTTGGTGCTTTCATTTGTTTTGCTTGGCGGTTGAACTCATTTTGACTCGGAAGGATTTCTTCGTAATACTTCTTCAGCTCATTAAATGGTTGCGATAGTCCAAAAGAAACCATTCCTTCCACTATGCTAACAATGTTGACTATAATAGGCATAAGCTGGACGCCTGCCTCAAGACTATGGGTATCTTGCCACTGCACACCACGTGTCAGTCTTCCGTCAAAATTACCACCATGTCCAAGAATACCTAATTCCAACATGTGAACAACACCACCTGAAGCTGCGAGCGGCATACGACCTTTTTGATAAAATGGTTCCGTAACTTTTGGTTGTCGCATTTGGGGAAGAACCTGCAAGCCAAGATAGTCTGTCGTTTCTGTCAAGGCCCGTGGTGCAATGAGAACCTCTGCGACTGCGTCTCTAACTTTGAAGTGGTTTTTCTGTAACGACCAGCACACTTGATTGTAGTCGCATTGAACCCAAGTGATTACTCCTAGCTTTTGGAGTCGTGTTATAAGAAGATGAATTGGAAATGGAGCAGAAGAGATCATATGATTGAATATTGGCTTAGTGAGCCTATTACGATCTTGAAACATCTCTTCTGTTCTATCTTTGTGAGTAGCAGTATAATTCATGCTTCTAAATGTATCCCACGGCTCTCGAACCAAAAGAGGATACTTTCTCCGGAGTAGCGAACGATGCTCGTGAATATTTGGGCTAGTAGATAGCGTGAATAGGAATGATAAAAGGCACTTGCGAAAAATTGCTGTCTCTGTGAGAGTCTTCGGGTTGGCAGCAAGCCTTTCATTTTCATCAAATAAATGATCAAACAGCTCAGTCGTCGAGCGATGAGGCTCAATATCTGCCGGGAGCTTGTTGGTAGCAATTGCAGTCACCATTCTCGATAAATCAAGTATTAATGGAAGAGGATCACAATTCTTCTTTACTTGGACAGACAAAAGCATTTCGGGTGTGATAAATTCAAAACCATCAGGAAATGAAGCACTCATACCATCGGCATGACGGGCTGGGCTGATGTCTCCAGGTGTGCGGTTGAAGAGTTTTATTAAGCCCTGATAATCTTTTGCCACCGCCTCGTCAATCACCAGCTCTTTGTAGCCTGCCGAATTTTCAAGCTTCACAAGCCTTGTTTTTGCAAAAATTAAACCGATATAGTCGTATGCTGATAGGCTAGTGCCACCAATGAAAATGGATTTTCCGGGTATGAGAAAACCGTCTTCTGTGAGCATATCGTGCTCTTTGAGGTACTTTGAAACTGATTCTGGATCAGGGACACCGGTATAAGCATTTTTGTATATGTCGCCTGCAACAGGAACTCTCCATGTCGTTCCTGTGGCTTTTAACAAAATATCGCAATGTGTAGGTGGTTCTATTTGCCCGGTTCTAAGATCCTTTATAAACAAAGTTGGTTTGGAAGGATCAGCGAAACTGATATCCACTATTTGTGTGTCGTATCGAATCTTAATTTTGAGCCAAGGTAGATACTTCTCGGCTAGCTCAGATGCCTCATTTGTCATAGAATCTAATGCTTTTCCGAGAAGATTTCGAGGTCCACATGGAATGTCGGTATTGAAGTCGCCAGTTTCGAAGTTGGTCGCGTGGAGTAACAAGGCAGCTGCCGAGACATTCTCTGTCATAAGAATATCCAGGAGGTCAGGCTCGGCCATTACCAGGCTTTTATACCGGCTTTTGACATCGGTAAGGCCTTTTATAATATTAGACTGTCTGTGTGTGAGACCATCTAGGTTTAGAGGTACTGGACCTGGTAGTCCTGTATTGAGAGCTGCTTTACTGTTTAACTGAAAAGCTGTACCCGGTCCTTCGCTCTCGGATTGCATTTCGTAGTAGACATGACGACGGAAAGTCTGATCGACCAGTTTACCCTGCCACAGTAGGGCGAGTTGTTCCGCAATATAAATATTGTGGAAAAGGCGACCGCGAGAGCCGAAGCCACAAATTGCGATTGTTGTAGGCTGCATAACTGGTTGTTTAACTTAAGGATGAAGAGATATATAGTGTATTTTTTAAAAAATCTGACAATCAGTTTTTCGTAAATTAACAATATATACTTGCGAGAGGTACTTAAGGTACTTATTAATTAAAGAAACTATGATGCACCCAAAATGTAGTTAATGACTTGCATTCGAAACCCCACGATTACGCCGATAATGATGCTGTGATTATATGGGAGATTTCTCAACTACCGTTCGAATATACCCTTTCTTCATCGGAAAGACTGATTTCAAAACCAGAAAGTATATCCAGTTATCATTCAAATTTTTTTCAATTTCAAATTCATTCTTTTGTTAAAACGGTCAACTGGAGGCTAGGAAAGCACTTTCTTCAACAAAGTAAGGTCGAATATATTTCACCGTTAGAATTTGGAGAAGACCATTTCCGAAAATGAATAGCTAGAAGCTACTGCCGAGCGATTTGAGTGTTTTTATTGTACGACACCAAATTTTTAAGACTATTCTAATTTGAAGAACACAACTTGAAGGGTAAGCGCTTATGATACGATTGGGCCTAAACGAACCTATCAGGCAGAACTTCTTTTATGTTAAAATGTTCCCGTGAGCTATATAATGTCAATTTGGGCCTGTTTAGCCTAACATAACCAGGATATTTCTTGGATATACAAATTTGCGACGCATTGTAAGGGGATATTCGAAGCTTCAAGCTAGACTGTATCTATAATAGACGAGATATATTGTTTCAGGAATGCACCTCCACTTCTCGGAGCTTTCAATCGGTGACTAAGTATGAACTTGAATCTTCTATTATGGAATACCTCATACAGGAGGTATTGCCGAGCCACGGGGAAAAACGTTATCTAGACGAAATATAGAGTTCTAACCCCGGTCTGTCTCAATTTCATCTCGCATCTCCACAGAGTTGGACGATCGAATTTTGCATTAGAACCTTGATTAAATCACTAAAAAGAATCAAGTATCGGGTTTTATTTAAATATCAGATTTCTCAAGGTTGACCTCGAGACATCTGATATTTAAGATGTGATGCATGTTCAAAGCGAATGGTGTGAGTAACTATCATTGCCTATTTTTGACACTGAGAACTATTATTTGAAGTCTTTTTTCGATTTGACTTGATATACAGGTGCTTAGTATCAATAGCCAGAGGGTTGGAGCGACACAGAATGCGGAAGCGGTTTTGAATGAATGTGGTATGATCTTGAATAAGGTGACGTGTGTGATGTTTTCGAAAATATTTTTGTTAATCACAAAATATTCAGCCAGCATAAGTATAAAATGCTGCGGTGAGATAAGAGAGAAATTACTTTCTTCAGTCTCATTAGAGAATGAGCTTATAGTTTACTACAGTGGCGATAGTGGGCAATCTGGCTTTGCCAAGCATAATTATACTTAGGTGTTGTTATTGAAAGTGTATTTCTGTAAGATGTCGATACTAAATCCGGAGACTAGACTGCAAAAATTCTTCTCAAGTTTCTATTGTCCCTTATATGTTTAATGATTTCATAAATGACTGGTTTAATCCAGAATATAGTTTTAAAAAGTCCTTTTAGTCGATTTTTCATGTAAGGGGAGGTCAATTACAACAGAAAAATTCATGAAGTCTTTTGGTATTTCCATCCCATTAACGTGCAGTCATTGTATTTCCGAAAATTGAAATACCAGGCGCATTTCTCTAGGAATTTACTCGCCATCTTCATGAATAGTCTCGATATTCTCGGGCGTCATGATTTTGCACGATATCAAACGGAGTTTGCTAAAAATCGAAATAAATACCCAAAATGGAGGCTAAGTTTCGAGTACCTAGCCCGAAAAGGCAACAGCTCCGACTCCCAGAGAGAAAGTCCAATCAGGATATTGAAGATGGTTCCCCAAAGATCGGAGCGCTAGCCTTTCCCGTTAAAAGTACATTCTCTTCTACGGAGGCAAAATTTCTGCCGGCTTTCTCCGGTTCCTTTTCATGATATTTTCCACTTTTCCACTTTTCCGTTTTCCTTTTCGATTTTCTTTCCAAACTTCTGGGAACCCAAAGGTTCTTGAAGTGCGCATTTTGCTAATGGCCCTTTAAATCTGGGTGCCTTCTTCAATTCTGGTTGTCTTCCTGGCTCCAAAGCTGCAGAGAGTACAAACGAAGTCTTTTTCTCATGTACAAATTTATAGTGCTGCTGCTGCTCCACCTCGGGATAATGGAAGGCAACAAACAACATTGAATCCTGTATGCTAAGAACCTGGGAGCCATGGACTCCGTTGCAATTTGAATACTCAAACTGAAAGACACTGAGGAGTAGGGCTATTTCGCGATGTCAGGGACACATACTTCGGCTCGGAAATTTTACGTCTCAGCATTGTTGGCAGATATTGGAAATGAACACAAGCGATACAAATATATAGATAAACATATGAGAAATTGTTAAACCTTAAATTCAATACTCGCAGACAGAGTATTTTTATGGGGTTTTTTTTTGAGGGTTGATATTTTTGGAGGGTTGATATTTTTGTGGGGTTAAATAGATCGAATCTGCAAACCAAAGGGATGAGCTGAAAGGATAGCAAATATTGTGTTGAAAATTCGAGCCACATTTGTAACATACATCGTGGGCACATGAGCAATGTTGTACAATTTATATTTTGATATGAACCCATGCTTGGCATTTAATTTTACAGGAGCAATATGTCCTTCTAAGTCGAAGATGTGCTTAGAGGTTCTGTTGTTTGCGCTTCAGGGCTCGGGACTGTGCCGTCTCCATCTGAAATTGCGGTGAGACCGCCGCTGTTTGTCCTGACGATTCGTCATGATCTAACAACGCTACCGTATCAAGTTCGATAAAAGTAAGCCGACCAGACATATATCCAATTACGATCGCGTTATTCAAAACAGATAGACATGTAGGTCGCTGGTCAACAGGGAGCCATAAAACCTGAAGCGCTTCTTTTGTTATTGGGTTCCATAACCTCAATGTTGTATCTTCGGATGCGGAAACGAAAAATCTGCCATCTGGAGAAAAGGAGACAGTCCAGACGGTAGCTGAATGGCCCTCCAAAGTTTTGATCAGTGTTCCCTCTTTGGGGTCCCATAGTTTAACGGTTTTATCAGCCGATGAAGAGGCGAGTAATTGGCAATCTGGTGAAAATGCTACTGCCCAGACACTGCTTGAATGTCCCTGAAGGGTTTTGTGTAGTACTCCCGTTTTTATGTCCCATATCTTCACCGTAGTATCGAATGACGCAGATGCAAGATATTGTCCGTCTGATGAGTGAGCTACTGCCCAAATGCCATCTGAGTGTGGTTCAAGCGCTGAACGAGGATCAAAAGTATTGTCTGTTCTTCTGGTTGGATCCCACAGCTTAATTGTCGAATCGGAAGATGCGGATACAAGAAGCTGACTATCGGGCGAAAATGATATTCCTCTAATCCAACCTTCATGGCCTTCGAGAGTGTTGCACAGTGCTCTCGTTTGCGCATTCCATAGCTTAATTGTCTTATCAGTTGATGCGGAGGCGAGAGTCTGGCCGTCCGGTGAAAAAGCGACAGATCTGACCCACTCTGAATGACCTTCAAGAATACCACGCAGCGTCCTTGTTTTTACGTCCCACAATCTAACTGTCTTATCGCAGGATGCTGAGGCAAGAAGTTGGCCGTCCGGTGAAAATGTTACTGCTCTCACCCAGTCTGAGTGACCTTCGAGAATGCCGGAGGACATTCCTGTCCTTGGGTCCCACAGCCAAACTGCCTTTGATGATGCGGATGCAAGGAGACGCCCATCTGGTGAATAGACTACTGCTTTTACCCAATCTGAATGACCTTCAATAGTCCTCGAGAGCTGATTTGTGTTCAAATCCCACATTTTTATCGTCTTGTCCGATGACGCAGAAACAAGAATTTGGCCGTCGGGTGAGAAAATTACTGATCGAATCCAATCAGAATGTCCTTCGAGGGTGTAGAATAGAGTCCCCAGTCGTGGATCCCATAACTTAATTGTTTTGTCGGAGGATCCGGATGCAAGGACTTGACCATTTGGCGAGAAGGCTACCGCCCTTACAACATCCGAATGGCCTTCGAAGGTGCCCTGGGGTGCTCCTGTTTTTGGATCCCACACTCTGACCGTATTATCAGATGATGTAGTAGCAAAAAGCCGTCCATCTGGTGAAAATGCTACTGAATAGACTGAACGCGTGTGATTATCAAGGGTTTGTAACAGAGCACCCCACTTGTCTTCAACAGCCGGCATGCGCTTGATCCAGCTGGGCGCTTGATTTAGAAACAAATTCTTGACAATGCTCTTCGTTGGGGTGAAGACGAGAGCAGAGTTGTATACTTGAAGAGGTGCCAACTCGATAACAGACCTGCTTTTGAGGATGAAACGTTTCGCATCACGCACGAAATCATATAAGTGTGCGTCTATGCTATTCTTTACTCTCATAGTCAGTCTCATGATGTTTATGGGACAGATGATATCACTTACCTGAAGAGTAGACAGATATGTAGCTAATTCTGCTATAGTATTAACTGCTTCGGATATTTTCTCGATAAGGCTCAAGGCTTCAAGCCAATGAAGAAAATGATCCTGTAGAAACTCATAAACCTGACTATCGTTGACAATAGAAGCTTCACTTCGTCCAAGATGCTGAACCCAATAGCGACAGGCATATTGGAGATCTACGGAAAGGCACTTTTCAACTCGAGAGCTATCCACTTCACTCGTGAGGGTACTAGCAGATCGAAGGTCGCAGATATCCCTCTTGAGAGTGAGTGACATAATGCGCAAGCAACTCGCAGTTATAGCTCCATGAGCCTTCTTTTCATCCACCCAGAAATGTTCATCACATCTCTGTTTATCAAGAAGGAAGTCGCGGAACGAAGGGTGGTGTAAGCGAATGGGTTGATGCATGTTTTTTGGTACTTCTAAAACGGAATGTAAGTCGTCGAGCGTCTGATATATGTCTTGTTGGGGAATTTGAAGCACTTTCTCCAAAGAGACAGTGGGTAGAGAGGAGAAGAGAGTAACGACTGTTCCAAGAGTAGCTTTTAATAATTCGTATAGCTCTTCTTTCTCCATTTCGTCGTATTCTTCATGAACCACGTTTGTGAGAATTGCGCTATAGATCTCATTGAGTTTAGCTTCTGGTCCTTTAACAGAAGGGTTACCCTTGAGGATTAGTGATAATCTTTTTTCAGTAAATAGCCCGCCGTTCTCGATAAAGCGGCAAGCAGTTGCTGCCCATATAAATAAGCCACTAGCGCTCTGAACTAGTCGTTCGATGGTTTGATCACCTGGCCAACCAGGAGGAAAGCCACGCTCCTCTCTGATGATGTTTAAATAGTGTCTGAAGAACGTAGAAATATCTTTATCGATAACGAGTGAGGATACGTTGTGGAGAACAAAGTCTTGGTACGCCGTCGCCGGAATTTGATTGAAACTGTGGCGAATATAGTTTTCTGGTCTGCTCGTGATGAGAATGCGCAACTGGACAGTCCTCAACAGTCGCGCTTCTCCCATAAGTTGAAGAAGTACTCGTATGTCATTTTCGCCGTGACACTCATCTAAAGCGTCTACTACGAGAACAAGTGGTGACCGAAATGTATCATCGCTGAGCTGGGAAAGGGGCTTAACGATAAGTTGCTCCCATTGGTCTCGGAGCGCCTGACCGGAAATGTCACTACACTTCCCGATAGCGTCACATATGGCGCTTCTGACAGCGATTGAGCTCTTCGCAAGCTGCCAAGTAAGAGTAGTAAAGAATTTCCCAGCGTGCGCCAGATCTCCTCCACTTCTAGATGAGAAGAAGAAACTCGCACCTAAGCGATTTTCATTATGGCATTTGCGAGCAATGGTGCGGGCGATAGTGGACTTTCCAGTGCCAGCCATGCCCTTTAGCCAGAAGATGCACCGTCCCCCAGAGCTATCGGCCCATTCTTCTATCTCCTTGAGGACGTCGACTCGTGTATCGGGGAGACAGAGGTGGTCGTGCTGATTATCATAGGAGTTGAAGGCGGCACGCTCATCCCTAGGGAGGAGGCTGAGTAGTCGGTCCTGTTCTATATCGGGTTAACTTTCAATTTCTCCTTTGTGTAAATAGTTTGGGTAGTCATTGTAAATGCAAGTGGTTTCACATAGACAATATACTAGCGAAGGACTTAATGTATACGCGAAGGAAATTATCATTGAGAGTATTGCTTGTCTCCGCTAGGCTAAACCACAAAAATACGATGACATGATAGAGATAGCACTAAAGGTCTCACATACCTTTAGACTTCTCAAAAGCGTCCGCCGCTTTAGCCGTCTTGACTATCTCTTGCGCCGGGATGATAGAGAGTAGCTCCTTTGCATAGGCGGCGGCGGTAGCAGCAGCATAAGGCTGCCACATTTTGTTCTTATGCGAGTCGGCGTAGTCGCAGATACCGCGAATGACGAGACAAGAAAACTCATCCATCAGACCTGCCGCCTCCATTTCCACGCAGAGGATACCTAAATCCTCTCTCAGTTTGTCCCTCGTCTGAGCATCCTTAATAACCTCGTTGGCAGACCCGATAGTGCCATAGTGGATTCTAGGAGTTGCTCTCTTGCGGCGAGTACGTTCCACGGTTCTGTCTGGATCGCATTTCCTACATGTCTTCCCGCCCTCATGATTATAATCGGCTTCAAACAACTGATCTTGATCTGCCCCCGGGAAACTGTACTCGTCCTCCATCATGGGGTATTTGTTCAACATTTCAGACAAATAGGTCATGATTTGACTTCCCATCACCCTATGCTCTGCTTCTAGTTTATGCACGTTTGCCATGAGTACTGCAGGAGGCTTCTTTAATGTTCCGGTTCGTTCGAATTTCCCATTAGGATGGATCTTTCCCATATCGAACTGAACGACACCTCCAAATGTCGATGTTGGTTTGCTAACGACTACATCGCCAAGTCGAATATCAGCCTCGCCTTCGCAAGGTACGCCGCCCCCGATTCCTACTAGTAATCCGAACCTAATGGATCTGAAGTCGTTTAGAAGCTGCGTTGCTACTGTCGCCGCCTTGCTGTTTCCGATTTCTGGCATAACTGCAATGACAACATTGTGTACTCCCATGCGCCCGAGTGTGTAGCTATTCACGTCTCGTTTTGTTGGGAGCGCCGGGTGGACAATATCGAGCATCGCACGAACTGGTGCGAGCTCGATGCCCATAGGACAGATGCATGCAACCGTGTAGTCGTCATGGGTGAGGTCCGTCAGAGAGGTGTCCATTTGTTATTCCAGAAAATAGAGCCTGAGAATATAGCTGGAGGTGAACGAGCCGGACAGCCATCTACGAGCTGAAGAGATGAGAGGTGAAGGATAGGAAGTGTAAGGCGCGAGGATATAGATGGCGGGGTAATCAATCCGAAAACCGTTTTTTCGAGCACAGGGCTGACTTCCAGAAGGATCAGCTGGCTCCAGTCACCACTCTACGGAATTTCATGCACGCCAGAAATGACAATGACGGGTAAGTTCGACCCTGCTGGTGGCGCTGAAGTATCTTCAGAGTGAACGAACCTTCAGATATTACACAGTCCAAGTCTGGCTCAGGACTCGGACGCAAGCAAATCCTTTTTCAGAGCACCCACACCAAAGTTGCTTGCGTTGGTGATGTGGCTTGCAGGCTGGTTGGATATATTTCTCGCTGCACGGAAGCGCCCCAAATTTGACAGGGGCTTTTGTTGTATTGGAGGGGTGGAAGGGAGAGATAGGCTGTGACATGGGCTGTCTCGTCCTCCGCCAATGATGCATGCACGCATATGCAACAACGGTTGGAAATTCTATCAAGCGAGGGTCACTAGAACCACCGGAAATTTAAGTGTGGAACGGGTTAATGATTGTGTATTTTCGACGAAAAAATAATAATATCAAAAGTAAATATCAAATCCGCATAATGAACCGATGTAAAATTCTCCGTGCAAAAAATCCCTCCGTTATCAATAACAAGCTTCAAACAACTCAGTGTTCCATCAAAAAATTTGCAAAACTATCCTTTCCGAAAAACTCCTTGCTCGCCGTGTTTGTAATGAAATCAAGACCACCTTTACTCATCAAAGTGGGCCTGGGGCAGTCTTGGGGAATAGATTATAAGTCGTTGGTTCAAGCCCCAGAGGCTCTGCCATAATCTCATCCGTAGCGTATTCAGGGTCGACCTCATGTTCGTCGACTCGTTCAATGTCCTCATCAAACAACATTTCGTCTGTGACTCCTGGGATTCCTGATGACCCTTGGACGTATCCGCACCAATTACAATATTGGCAGCGACGACCGCGGCAGTAAGGACATGGAACCCATCCGTGCTAAGTGGTAAATTGTAATGTTAGAAAATTCCATCCTTTTGACTCAAATATAGGAGGTATATCATACAGTCATTTTGGTTGTGGTAAGGCTTTTATTATTAAGAGAGGTAAGATCGATAATAGATGGTGCAATGGATAGCAGGTTGTGTATTGTAATATTGATGGTTTATGGCGTGATTTTCAAGATGATTTTTCTCAGGGAAAGGACATCAAGCCGGCCTTTTATCATTTGGGATGATAGAGTGATATCCTTACAGATCATCACCAATGACTAAACCGTCGGTGCGACTGTCACAGGGCTACCCTTCTTGAATTCAGAGGCGCACGATTGGAAAAATGATTCGAGAAATTGAAGGTTGCCTTCTTTTGCAAATCAGCCGTAGCGCATCAAGGATTCACTCAAACACCACTTTATTCATAGAAGCATACGTGGTCACAATGGTAATCCACGTTCTCCGACATCCTCGGTACTATGATCAAAGTCATAGTGCTGGGGTATTTGATCGTGGTCTTAAGTCGGGATAAAGAGATCGCCTTGGAAATCCAAATTGCGAAGACAACTCAACCTTCGTTATAGAAGCTAGGTTATAGACAATAGAGTGCAATTGTTACTTCTAGGAACTCCCGTTAACACCCAGCCTACAGAAGAAGGAGGATCGATTGATCCTAGAAAAATAAAACTCATCGAGGCAAATTGACCTTGTCACAACCTTTCAGACCCTATACGTATGGACCTCTTGAATATGCCCTGGATCTTGTCGAATATAGAGCCACAATCGGCAGTTTCGGTTTCCCGATAGCGGTATTGTGAAGTCTTATCTCCGTTCTAGTCGCCCACCTGTTCAAGATAGACTAAAGAGCTTCATGCGAGCTTTGACGGTATAACTTCAAATGATGTGAGACAATTTCGAATAGCTGACAGAGTACATCGAGGGGCGGGGCTACTGGCGGGTTAGCCGGTCATATCTAGGTTTAGAAACAACCAAAAAAGTTAAAGGAACGCAGCAACATCTTCCTGCGCAGACGTATAGCTTAGGATAACATCGTAATTTTTAACGCAGAATCATTTTCTTCTGAACCTCCATTTCAATTTCCTCACATTAATCGTTACTGTCGATGCTCTTCAAAAATCCGTAATGACGTAGTTCCACGCAGAGTAAAAGGTTGCTCCAAATTAAACTACACTTCAGTAGTGCTGGTATTGTCCTGTCTGCTCATTGCTCCATCTTAAGCACTGGGGCTATGCAGAGGCACCTCGCCTCAGTCTCTACAGGACATGGGTCCGTGCACATATGTGTACAACATGAACGAAGAAATGCCCCAGTCCGCCGCTCTACAATCAATTGATCAATAGTATTTTAATGGATGTTATTCCTGCCCTTATCGCCTTCTAATCGCATCTAATGCTACCAGGAGACGGACATTTTCAGCCTTATGACATCAAAGGATCCAGCTGGGATGTTCGTTTCTGGTTGGGTTTCCAAATTTGTTCGGTTACACGAAAGAGTTTTGCCAAGCTGTCTGGTGTGCACTTGCGTGCATGTAATCAATGCTTTGGCCTACATTATCTCTGGTTTGGCGTGCATTGGTGAGTCGTCTCTCGAGGTTGGCGTGAGTTGGCTCTGGACAAACGATCAGAATGCCTGGCGCATTGTGTATTCGTACGTTCTCTTGTAAACAATCGTTCCCTTTCGGCTACGACGCCTCCAGTTCCATACTACCCCATTGGCTGGTCATTCGGTTAGCTGGTTACACAGTCGCAGTCGCGGAATTTCAAACGAGGCGAGTCGAACACCTATACTCTCTATTTGGAGACATTTTGTATTGATAGTAGTTCAGAGTAACAGGGCGTTCGTAAGTTTCATCGCGAAAATGAGGGAGCTGAACTCGTGCACAGAAATTTAAATTTACATGATACAAACACTTTGAAAATAGCAACCTAGCTGCTGCAGAGTCTGAGAAAACATTGCTGTTGGCGACGCCCTCGACTTTTCACCATGTGTTGTCTAAGGCGAGGCGATGAAAGGAATCCTTGCTTCAACTTCGGGGTGAGTCCTTATTAATGTTCGCTTTTATATCGCTAACGGTGGTAAAATTTTAAGTAAAATCTATCGGGCACTCTGAAGATTACTGAAGGGCGTCTTGTGAAGCATGTATGACTGGTCTTGATTTCAGGCGTCTTCATGGACGGGATGTGCGGTGTCTAGGCCAGCTGCCCAGGTACCCAGTTGCGTTTCACTGATACCTTGTGTTAACTTAATAGTCTGATTAACCGAGCCCTTCCATTGCCGTGGCGGTGATGGTAGTCTTCGGCAGGGACAGGTTTGCAATCTGGCAAATGAGACCACTAACTCGGACTCCTGTAAGAAATCTATTTTCGGCGATTTTTTGAATATTGGGTTTGAACTGCAAAGCCTATATGAGGAAACCCGGAATAGCGCTCCATATTTTTCGCTAGGATAGAAGACAAGAGAACGGTACTATGTGAGCATAGAGGATGGTCCCCAAGCATGAAATGCCCAACTAGATTATTCAGTTAACAAGCCTACATATATATTCTGTGTGATAGGCTGTAGATACTAGGTGTCCAGCCTTTACGCTACAGATCCTAGGGTAATCTATTGCTAAATATGATGTACTATGATCTATAAATATAATACATAAAGACAAAACAGGCCCTGATATAACTACATAATTATGGTACGGCCTATGAAATGTTAGCCTTCAAAGTTTACAAGCAGACGATTAGATATAATCCTAGCCTTATCTGGTAAGAAAGTCTCGAAGAAGAGTGACTTGGCTTTCAGCAAGACCTGAAATATCTAGAATCCACATATTTTCCTTGCCTTTGCCTGAGCTTTTAACAACAGAGCTAGGACTTACCGGTATTGCGGACCCAATAATTGATAAAAGCTGCAGCTCCTGCAGCGGCGGTAGCAGCGGCATAGTCTTGCCACAGTTTGTTCTTATGGCTGTCCGCGTAGTCACAAACGCCCTTGATGACGATGCACGGCGCTCTACCCCACACCCCAGCGCCCTCCATCTCAAATCCTATTACTCCCTCTTCTTTCACCAATTCGTCTCGATGCTTTCCTGATTTCATGACTGTATCGGCAGACGCAAACCTTCCGATATGTAATGATGGTAAAATGTTGCTCTTAGTTAGTCGTCTTCGCCTGACCTTCTCTCCTCCGCATCCCAGGGTGCCATAAACCTCCCTCCGGGTTCCAAGCACAGTTTCAGATCTAGTTCCGCATTTGGAACAGAGTATATCATGTTTAGAGCCAGGATAGCGATATTCGTCATCCTTGCCCTTTTGAAGTACCTGAAGGATATTCGCGGTTTCCTTCTCGAAACCATCCTTGCTCATTTTTGTTCTTAGTTTTTCGAGAAGTGCCTGAATCTCAGGGTCTGGCGGCCCCAGTGTCTCCTCTTTGCCCTTTTTCCGTTCAAACTTCTCAGCATACTGGCGACCAAAGTCGTACTTGACCACGCTATCGCTGACAATGAGATCTCCGAGAACGACCTCCCCACCGCTTGATAAGAACGGCGTAGCACCGCAGATTCCGACAACCAACACAAGTTGTATTTGCGTATAACTCGTGTGTAAATGAGCTAATGCACTTGCTGCACTTAAGCCACCCATTCGGGGCAAATGGCACAGGACGATATTGTGACTGCCTATTCTTCCTACTGTATAAGCGTTTTTGTCTCCATATTGTTTCAAATGGATGTCGTCACCATCATTATAGACCTCATCAAACAAAGCGTGGACAGGGTTCGCCTCGAGGGAAAGTGCACAAAATATGGCAATGCGGAATTCGTCGCGGGTTTTGAAAGTCGGTTTGGAGACAGAGAAGCCGCTACTTGATATCTCTTGTGAAAGCTTCGAAGGATAGGACCGGTTAGAGTGGTGGTTCCGTGCAAGAGGTGCCTCCACCTGCTGCAAGAATGGTGCTTTGTGTAACCGAAGAGGAACTTGGCTATGCGGGATGCTTCTTAGGTTCTGAAACTGACTATCGAGCATATTTAAATCTTCGGCATCCGAGTTTGTGGCACTATGGCTCCGTTGCCATGGATCCAGCAGTTTCCGATCTGTAACTCTGGCATTTATGGCGTGTCTTGCATTCTGGATATTGTCAAGTCTCCTGCTCTCAGAATCCTCTTTGACCCTCTTTCTCATCTGTGATTGTTCCGCTGGCTCCAGAAGCTTGACAATTCTTGTATACACCAAATTCCTCAATATTTAATCAACATCTTCGCCTTCTCTATTCGCTCGAGCTTCATTCAGCTCTACATATAGATACAGTGCTCTTGTAACCGCGTCTAAATACGCGCTTGGCCCTCGATCTCTTTTTGCTTCTTCCACGTAGCTACAAAGTTCCCCCCAAGTAGCAAAGTCGGGACCACCGTGTTGGTTTGGTCTAGGCCAAATTTGGCCTTCATCTATCTCTAGTAGCAGCCTTGCAAATGATGTCAACACGGGATGACCAGGGCCGAAAAATTCCTTCTCGCCAGTCCCTTGGAGCGAACAACCAATGTATAATTGACCATCCTGCACTTTCTTCTGAGGGAAAACAAGAAACTTTATGCTGGATGGATTCCAGCTCTCTTTCATAAATTTCGCGTCGAAGAAATCTAGAAAAAGGAGACCAAGTTTAAAGGCGAGGACACGTTTCTCCATGAGGCTGAATCGATTTCTGGGCAATGAGGACATATTATTGAAGCCGATATTCTTAAACTGTCCGCCTTTGATCAGATCCTCAAGCGTTTCAGCGAGCGAGGCCTTCGTATGTACTCTGGAAGCTGGCTGTGGCGAGTAGTGGATTTTATGTGACCCAGTGTCGAGAACTTCGACAACAATTTGGAGACGGTGATCTATACTCCTCTGGAGAGTGCCACAGAGATTTTTGATCTTACAGATCGAGTTGCGATGCCTATCGTTGGAGTCAGTTAGGTTTTCTATACCAGATGTTAAAAATTTACTTACGTATAATGTTGGCATTCGACTTCTTGCCAGTCTTCCGTCTTACAACCTGATAGCAACAAATCTAAAGCACCCTCTCGCTCTTGCAGCTGGAGCATGACCTTGTGAGATGAGCGACAGGGAAGTGACTGATGCAGCGCATTAATAACAGCAGCAGCATGGTCCCGGAACCTCAAGTCGCCCGAACAACTAGTTGTGGATCCTTCTTCTACTGTGTGTCTAGAAGGGCTTCTCGATCGCTTGCCACTTTTTGCTCCTACTTGAGATTGAACCCTAAGAAAATGCTTGTTCAATTGTGTCGCCTTTTCCGATATCTGGATGGCCACTGGAACCGAATGAATGGAGAATATGGGCGGTCGATTGTTTATTTCCGAGACTAAATTGAATAGCTCTGTGTCTGGATCTGACTCGCCACTTATTCCTTTGAGACACAATACCAACTGAGATAATCTTGCATATTTCTCGAACGTTAGGGAAGGGAAAGAGAAGCCGCCAGAGCCTGCCGAGACAAAATGCGAAGCTAGAAAGAGCTTGTTGACATTCTCTTCTAAAAGGCACAGTAGCTGTGCTAAACATTCGCATCCTTCTTGCCCTAGTAGGTTATCGCTACAGCTTGTCGTTAAGCAAGTATTAACATTCTCAATAATTAGCGTCTGGCGTAGGTCTGCCTCAAGAGCACGACGCTTTCTTTCAAGGCGGAGCTGAGCCTTAGCTTTGCTTCGGATCCCCGGTGCCTGAAATTGTCTTTTACTGATCGGATCCAAAGGTTGTGGCTTTTGAAATCTTCCTTTGAGATATAGACCGAGGTTACCGATCAAATCTCGCTCTAGATCGTAGGTTTCAGACATGCTCGATAGATAGCCACCCCAGTCCGAACGAGCAGGTTAACGGTTTGTCTAACCCTAAAGTCGGAATATTTATGCCGTTCACCAAGTACTAGGTGGTCCAGGTATTAACCGAAAATATATATCGAAGAAACCAACTAATGCTACCTATAACTAGCATTCTAGTGGCAGTACTCTTGGAAATCGAGACGGTGATGGCTCGATAGACGTCGTATAGACAGGAGACGGAATGAATCTGAACCGTCAAAGCCTTGTGCATATATTGCGATGTGTCACGTGTTGAGCCTACCCCGCTTGTCATTGCATGAATCGATTGATCGTTGGGAAGAGTTCTATTGCTGGCAAATTCAAAAGCCGGATTCCCCGCACTAACTCAGATCAAAAATAACCACGCGCTTGTTAACTACTGTGACCGAGATAGTAAAAAATTGGAACTCCAGGAGCCTCGTTTTGAATTTCTCAGAAACGTTCGAAACTCAGAGCGCGGTAGCGCTGGCATTACTGAATATGAAGAGTAAACCCGGCGCATACCTTAAACATATAAAAGACTTATATTTTGAAGAGGTACCGCAAAGATTCTAACATCTTAAGGAAGAAATTACTTAATAAATTCCTTCAACATCGTTATGGCAAATCTGGACGATGACGAATCGATATACGAAATAGCATGCGAATGCAAAACATTATTTGCTTCCCACCGCTCCAATGAGGCTCCCTCAGTTATCGACTCACTTCTTAATGACTACCAACATCAATTTCTATCATGGGCAGCTTATATGGGAGTTTTTGCTGATAAAGCTATTTGTCTGGACCGTCGTCTACGGGACCGAGCGGACATTCGGGACATCGTCATTCAGCTTCTCTACGTTTTGGTAGAAGCTTTAAGGGAAAGTGAGTAGTAAAATCCGAGATCGCAAATCGTGGACAAAATGCTGTGACTTGGATCCACATAGCTAAAGAATTTCATGCGAAATATAGTCGCTGGTGACGAAGATAATGCCTCACCAATGGATATGGACCCGGACGAATCTGAGGAATCTATGATCGCAGACGATAGCTCGGAAATGAATGACCTAATACAGGATATAGAGACATCCTTGGCTCGACTAATGCGCCTCGGCGCTACGATACGAAAATACTCGGCTACTAGTCGAATGGCTCGGATAAGCAAATATGCTGAGCAGTCAGACATTCGCGCTTTTGAAAACCTCTCTAGGATGGCCATTGATACCAAGTACCCTGACGCAAAAGAAAGTCTTCGGATCCAACTCACTAGGTCAATGGTTGAGACATGTGCAAGCATCTTATACAAAAGGCACCACCAACAAAAACTGAATACCCCCAGGCACGCTGGCAAATTACCAGACCCTTATGGTTATAACGAGTCAAATGACAATACTATTCCTTCCTCAGAAAATATCGAGCCTTCGAATATAACCCCTTCCCTGTCCCATTTGTCAATGGAGCATGTTCCTTCATCCAAAGTAAATCGACTCCGACAATACATCGTATCAGAATCCGCGCCTTCAGTCTTAGATTCGCTCCGGACAAAAGTACTGAAGAGATACTTAGACCCTTCTTCTCAAATCGAATCCAACTGTGGAGCCTCATCTGTTCAGATTGGCAGGGTTTCCTATCCCAAACCCCCAAAATCAAACTATTCACCGGGTTATTCAAGCTGTGAATGGTGTCTTGAATCTCACGAAAGTGATTTATTCGAAGACAGAAAGCAATGGAGGTTCGTTTTTACATGATAGACATCTTGATTCGAGAACAAAGATTAAAGCTCTCTTATTCCACAGCGCCCATATCGACAAGGATTTCGAGCCGTACGTCTGTCTTTCGGAAGTTTGCATGGATGAACGGAGGTTACCATGCTACTCAACATTTAAGGAATGGATTTCGCACATGAATACAGTTCATTCTATTAGATGGCAACAAGAAATTCACAAACCTGTTACCTGGGTCTGCAATTTTGGTCATGCCTCCAAGTATTTCAACACATCGGAAGAGTTACACGAGCATATGAAAGAATGCTATCCCGAAAGTTTTATTACCAAGATCCAGGTCATAGCTAAGAATAGTTATGTCGAGCACCCTCGATCGCGCCAGCTTTGCCCACTCTGCTGCCGCGACTTGGTCCAAGACAAAAGAAAAATTTCAAATTATGGGGCCAATTCTCGCAAACGACGAAAGATAACTGATTCCGAAGATAAAGCTCAGAGCTTTGATACTGGTGAAGTGCCTGAGAACTCAAGTGGCGACGTGCAAGAGTTGAAATCCCCAGAAATTGTCATGGCGCGTCATATTGCCTCTCATTTGCAAGTGTTGATGTTTTTAACTATTCGGTTTATAAAGTGTCTTGGCGAGAAAGATAACAAAAGCTCGATAGAAACGGGGACTAGTGATGCAACGGACACGAGTGATGTTGCAAATATTAACTCTAAAATATCTTGGTCGTCAATAATGTCCCAAGCGGAACTCAACGAGAATATCGATGCAGATGGGTTAGATTTGTCGGACCAACCCGAAGCCAGGCTAGAAACGAAACCAGATCTGCCTGCCTCTCATCCATTTGAGCAGGATTCGGATAAAATCGATATAAAGATTCCAAGTGCAACGGAAAATGTTAACGAAACCCCGAATAAGCCTAGGGATAGTAATGCTCCCCCCCCGGGAAAGAACCGTGGAGCTTTTAGGGCAATAAATCTAGATCCGGATTCAACAATAGACAACTTCAAAGAGCTTCTATGGCAGCATTTCAGTATATCTGAAACAGAAAGTATTAATATCAAAAAAATAAGGCTTGTACCATCTCCGTATAACCAGTTCGCCAAAAATGCTATTTTTATAATCCAAGGGGGGATACCAGCGTTTTTGGAGAAAGCTCTTCAAGAAAAAGTGCATATATGGGACAAAAGGGGCATATGCATACAAATAGACTCGGACTTTAATGGTCTCACACAGCTATACCAGACAAAAGGAGAGGTTCTAATCGAGTAAGTATAAACCAAGAATGTTTTATGCTCAGAGCATGGTTTATCTGGTATATGTGGCGAAAAGCATAGTTGCCGTTGCAGGATTAAATGGCCACCCATATCAAACGTGGAGCGGCAGAACAGCAGATGTATTAAATCCGATGTGGCTTCAAGATTTCTTAGCTATAGAACCTGGCATAGGTCCCCATTGCCGCACTATGATTTACGGCTATAACGCTGGACCGAACACAACGGCGGGGCGTGGCGCCGCGGGTTACGCTATGGATTTTCTTAGCGAGCTCTGGAGGGCGCGAGACGAGCTTGAGGTATGTTTCTATGTCTAGCACTGTAAGATGTACTCAATAGTTTTCGACAGCACCATCGTTATCTTGTCTTTGGCTACTTTGGATCCCGTGTGTTCGCAGCACACAACCTTCCTATGGAGACAAGCGAGACTAAGCGGGTGCGCGATCTAGGTACAAGCATGATATGCTCAATAATTAACTAACTCCAAAATTTTAAATAACAGGAAACAAGGCCATTAGTACTCCTAGCTCATAGTTATGGGGGTTTAATAATTTTGCATGTAGTATACCTTTACAATCGCGCAACACCCAATATGCTAACTCAAGTCTAGGCCATTAACATAGCAGCATATAATGAAAAATATAACAACATATTACATTCGACAAAGCGGATATTTAGTTTTGGAGTACCCTATCGGGGTCCCAACGTTGCTGAGGTCGAGGAAAGGGTTTCTTCGCACTCCGCCATGTATGATCGGATTATCCCGTTGTTAAAGTTGTTACGATATGAGATGACCACAGGTTCAGCGGACACTGATCGATTTCGGGATCTATTAATTGACAATGACATCCAGGTTGTCACATTTTATGAGACCCAGGCTATAAGAGAGGTACCAGTCAATTCTAGCTCCATTCATTGTAAGGTTTGCATACTGAGACTACTGAACTATGTATAGGTGCTTGAAGAAGTTTTTGGCGGACCTCGTGACTCTGTAGGGTACAACTCTTCAGTAGTAGTGCCTAAAAAAATTTCTATTATCGGTTTAAGCGATGAACTTGAGGAAATATATGCTGCTGAGGGAGATCACTTTACTATAATAAAATTTACAAATCCAAGGAATCGTGCTTATAGTACAATTATCGGAGTTCTACGGAATTTCCTTCAAATGAGGAAAAACAAAACTAACGAGACAATCGGTACGTAAGATTTATATTTCACGTTAGGGCTAGACTTTGGTTATTTTCTAACGCGATATCCGATGTAGCTATATCTAGAGACGAAGCAGAATTGTCAGAGGGTGACGTCCTAGATACAGAAACACCAATAGAACTAACTAAATCAAATCCGAGAATATTAAAATCGGTTCAGAACCAGACACTGCGTGTCGCTGTTCATTTCGGCTTATATGATCTTGTCAGGGAGCTCCTAAAAGCAGGTGTTGACGCCGATATGGATGTGGGTGAGGGCGAAACTTTACTGCTGGGTGATATGACTACAATGTCCGATAGAGCTTTGTAAGCATCTGACCTCGGAAAGAGAGTCAATACTTCCTGTCTTCATGGTGTGGAATAATCTAACAAATATCTGTTTCTAGAGTCACTTCCACTATTGTTTCTAATATTCTCAAGCACCGGCACTTGACAGACGAAGACAAAGATAGCATGTCTGAAATTATTGATAGCTATACGACTCCTCTTGCCCTCGCTATCAAAAGACCTGATATCAGAATGATTAAATTGCTCGTGGAAGCTGGTGCCGATCCTAACCGCCGATGCCCCAACTCCGAGCATTCGGGCAGCGAAAGACCTCTTCACTTAGCTTGCATCCTGGGTGATGCTGAGGTTACACAATATCTTCTTGAGAACGGAGCAGACATAAACGCAATGACGGAGCCCGGTGGATATACTCCACTTCACCAAGCAGCTTGCTACAGCGGCCATGGGCTTACCTGTGGTCTCCTTATCAACTCAGGAGCTGATGTAAATGCGACGACATTGTTAAAGTGCGAAACACCTCTACATATAGCCGCCAAAAAAGGGAATATGGTAGTTGTGTCCGACTTAGTTGCTGCAGGAGCCAGTATTACGGCTACGAGCAACGATGGATCCACTGCACTTCATGCAGCTGTAGAAGCCGGCAATGTAGATGTTGTCGCCTTTCTACTACGGAGTGGCGGCAATGGGGATTTCATAGATTTTCAAAATTATCAGGGTTGGACGGCACTTCATCAGGCTGTAGAGCAACAAAATACCAAGATCATCCGAATACTTCTGGACAAAGGCGCGAATCTGGAAATCAAAACAAAAAGAGGTCTTACAGCTTATCGGCTCGCCCAAAAGCATAACAATGCGAGTATTCGGTTTCTACTCCGATCCGAAGAGAAAAACAGAGAGAATTCCGGCGGCCCACGATTAGGCTGAGCAAACGGAAGAAAAGGGTGATGGTTTCAAATTCCCGATAGTTGCTTGGTTTAGGTTTGTTTTTAAGTTTTTACTTCGGTAGAATGAAAAGGCTTTCTACCGTCCCTAAAGACCAAAAATTTCGGATTCTTCTCGGTTTGCGTAGTATTCTAGGGGAAATCACTCCTCTAACGCAGCGTAACATATAATTTGTATCTAACACTAAAATTTTGAAACACCGATGCTAAGGACCAGAGTAAACATAGTTTTATATTATTATCATTATTAAAAGATATAGTAACCGACATGAATTGGAAGCGAATACAAGGATAATAAAGCGATCCGGGCGTAGGTCCTAGCCAATATATACGACCGTGACATTGACGGGCATACCTGAGGGCGGCACGTTAAATGGTCGATTCGCAATCTCAATGCCAGCGTATTTATTCGCGCCATCTCCGACTGTACCCCAGTATTCATAAGGCCCCGCAGCGCAAACCAAATGGTTCGTATTATCATCCTCAAAACCGCAACTAAACGGCACCGCGTTATTATCCGCCACCGAGAACCACATGGGGGATATAATTTCTTCGGTCTTAACTGGATCGGTACCGACGGTTTGAGGATAACCGATAGCGTAGAGGTAATGATCCCTCGGGTCTATGTAGAATTGTACCGCGGCGCTAGCATTGAGAGTCAGGGTTGCATAGGTGCCTGTCGCGTCAGTTTTCGCGGCGAAGTAATGTATATCATCTACGACGAGAATGAACGGACGAGAAGTGGCGCTCGCGTGGTCGGTAACGGTAGAAGCTGTGGTTATGGTTACGGTTTTGGTCCGCGCCGCTACTGTGATCGTGGTGTGGGTCGCGCCAACGCAGGAACAGGCTGATGCATAACGGATAGCGTCGCCGCAGACAGAGGCGTAGGGTGGGATTTTGAACGGCGATGCGGCCGCGGTCACCTGCCGCTTTGCGACTGTCTCAAAGGTCGTGGTTGCTGGCAAAATAATGAGAGAGGTCTCAATTGTGTTGGTGGTCACAGAGACAGTTTCGGTAACCGTACTAAAAGGGGTATATTTTCAATCGGGTTAGTACGCCGTTATTCGTGGAGAATCAAGAATGAGAATTCGCAAATTTGAACCTACACCGCTGCTTGAGTGACAGTTGTGCGAAAGTAAGACGAACAATCGACGCGACCTTGAGGGTTTGTATTGATTGCTTCAAAATATTTCCATTTAGTATCATCATAGGATATGGAGACGGTATTATTATTGCAAGCAAAATAACACACCTTTGCCACAAACATCATAATTGCAAGCTCTACACTGATCCGCTGTAACCCCAAGCGCTGCCAATAACGCCGTGGCGAAGAATCGCATCATCATTTTGAGTGAAAAAAATATATAAACGAGTGACTAGACTAACGCTATTTGAAAAACGAATGACGAGGCTCGGCGAGCTAGCGGAAACGAGGAGGAGAGCGTGTCTGGGTTCAGGGGCATGTTTTTTGCGAGGTCTCTTTATATAGGCAGGCCCGGGCTTTTCGCCGCCAAGCCTTTGTGTTTAAATCGCGTGACACCTCAGGTATTTAAGCAGCCGGGTTCCGAGAAGGAAATTAGCAGCAGGGTTTGATTGATGATAGCTAGCAATCTTTCTATAATTCCCGAACGACAAGGTGTTGCGTTAGAAGAAGTTCTATTGAATCTTGTAGGCTATTTGCCTCGTATAGTTTTGAGTGAATTCGCTCTACGCATACAATTGATAGATTTTGAAGCAAAATAGACTTGAAGACATTGCCATAATTTTCAATAACGCTTGGGGTTGTATCAATCAGAAGAATCAGTTGATCAGATATCGGTTTAGACGTTTACAGCGAGAGTTTGCGGAACGGGATCTAGAGTTTTAGTTAGGCATCTTTAGCAAACTTAACAAATGTAACTCTTATATAATATTCCATTGTCATTCTTGTGTAATCTCTAGTCTCCTACCCCGTTTGCTCATGGCATTGGTGTATGGATTCCAGGTTGTTTGTCACGATTATGACCACGTGGTTCTGGCATTTTTTTAGTAGATCACATACATACACACAGAGAGAGACTAAGAAACTATAGAATGATGTTTGAATTTACAAGTCGTCACATCATGCTCTAAAGGCTTTTCAAAAACCCATCGACTGGTGCATATCAGAGATTTTCTCATTTGTGGCTCTCTTTGACTATAGACAAATGGTTATCTCTCCGCTCTGGCGAGGCGGCAATAACTCTTTTTCGTCGAATAGCTTCTAAAAAGCAGTACCAAATTCGACTTATCCAACTTGGGAGATATATTCCATTAAGTATGTCCTCTTCGTACAACAGGGGCGTAGAAGGCACCATCCAGCCTATACCCATATAGCAGCTTTCCCGGAAGCCAGGTGGGCGATCTGGTCTCTTGTAAACCTGCCTCCAGGTTCTACCTTCTCGAGTAATTTGCAGCGCAATCTCTTTGCTTAGAGCCGACAGATAGATTAGGCGATAACAGGATGCTCCTATACTTGTTTGAGGTTTACGACAATATAAAGCGACAGCTTCTCCGAGCAACAAGGTGGAACTAGATTGTCGGTCTGACGGTTCATTGTGGTCAAAGTAAAGAAAAGCTATCAGTTTCTCGTCCGTTCCCCATTCGCGATAGACAGGATATCGGAATACCGCAACCTCGAACTGAACCGAACAACGCAGGGAATATCGTACTGTTGGTTATAGTTATAACTTGGGTTACTGTTGTCGCGTCGGAGGAAATTCGAACTACTGTGTTCTTTATAACGTGGTGAGACTACTTAAAGGCACAAAAATGCACGGGCAAGTTGCCCGCTGTGCTGCTCTGATCAATCGAGTGATCGCGTTGATCTTCTATATTTTTCAAGTTCCTCCAGCGTGACGCTTGCCGCGTGTCCAATCTCGGGACCAACCGCAGATCAACTTGCAGGATCGTCTTTTGTATTGTTCTGCCAAACTGCGATAGGTTTGGATACGCTGGGCTCGCCTTACGCGACCAATTTGATCAAATTTCTTTGTCATAGCTGCTAGGTAGGCATATCATAGTAGTACTGATAAAGGCACCATTCCATATAACAAGTCACCCTCACAATATTATCTAAGTTTATAAAATATTATTTTAACTATGTATCATTATTTTAACGCTTATCAACGCTCTAGGGAGATTGGAGAAAATAATGTATTACAGGTGGCTCGGATCCCAGGGTCAGTTTACCCACTCGCACTAGCAGTTAGCTCCTCAACACATATGCAAGGTAAATGCGAGACGGAATAAAATGCAACAAATAGCTTATCCCCGCGCTGCAGTGGATTTCAACCGGCACGAGATGCTAAGATCGGACTAGTATTTCAACGGCCATCTCCAGAGCTTTTCAAATGAAGCTTGGAAGTTATCGTCACATGTATATATGTGGGGTGTCATATATGTGAACATTCCTGAGTGCGTTCCCGAGTGCGTTCCTGTGTGCGCATAACTCACGAGGTAATTAATATCGGTTGGTGCGCATCACAAATGGAAACTAGTTCTCATAGTTGGGTGCTACTACGCCGTGCGATGCTCTCCACTTTGTTCCTTAGTGCGCCACAAGTGCTTATGACTGCAGTAAAGTTTCTGGACTCTTCTACGACTGCACTTTTTCGAAACTCCTCAGCTTTAATCATGTTCAGCCGTGCGATACAGCAGAGGCACCACAGCTGCGAAGGGATACGACCTTCCATTTAAGTGTTTTTTTATGGAGTTACCATCTGCGTATAAAGTAAGTTGAAATTTGTCTATATATACCTCCGATACATCCATAACCGACACCTGCTTGTTCATTGTCTCCTCGTTGTCTCCTTATACCTTAGTTTATATCTCACGAACAGACATTATTTCACTACAATCATGTCAGGAAAGCAGCCATCAGGATTCTTTACTCCATCAACCAGCAAGTTCGGTAGCAAGACCGATGAAAAGACCGCTGTCAAGGTCCCGAAGATAACCGGTAAAGAAATCGATGTCCCAGATTACATGAAGAGAGGCGCTATCTTCTATCATGCCACAACACGGGCCTTCGCCGACCAAATCCTCCACGACGGTATAGATCCGGACAGACAAGGCAATGTTAATGCCCTGGGTCCTGGGTTCTACACCGTCAAAGATATCGCCGATGTTTGGCAATGGTGGCATCCCGATACTACTGCCATGGCCAATAAGACAAACGAAGAGAGAAAGAAATATCTGGCAGACAATCACTCGATTATTATGATTGAGATCGTGACAGTCCCCACGAAGGTTTATGACGGGTGGCACGACAAGGCAGAAGTGGTTGTGAAAGGTACCGACGTATCATGGACCAAGACTGGAGTTCTACGTAAGCTTGTTAAAGTCAATGGGGATATCACTGGTAAAGTCCTGCGTTCCAGGCCGGAATTTGAAGCTTGGTACAAGAAAACTCTGAAAGTCAAGGAGACTGTGTAAATTAGAGAGCTGAAAGGCTTAGGTAGTCTACCGGATCTGTATTCTGGGGAGTGAGCATTTGTACTTATTAAATTACTGGATCTGTGTTCAAGGAACGAGCGCTCACATCAACTACGCTCTGTTGGTGTTTGGTCAAACAGGTGTTGTTGTGAGATCAACCTAGCTAAGAAGTTTGAAATTTATAGCTAAATCGCCAAGTGGAATCCCGCCGGTCCCTCCAATTGATCTGCGCGATGGCCCGTCCTTGGCGATTGGATCCTGACCAAAGTTAAATTCCACCGCGCTCTTCCTCCCTGCCCCGAGCAACCCCTAATCCCACTCACCGACCACAGTCGACCGAGAGATAGAGGGGTCTTGTATATCGGGATATTTCGTGGAAAGCATAAAAATGTTTGATATTTTCTCGCTATTCCCGTCATTCAAGCTCGTAAAAGCCAGAAGCGAGCACCAAATCGCTTTGAAAAAAAGTTGGGACACACTGCCAACTGAAATCCTTCTCCAAATTTTCTCCCACATTGATTCTTATACCGTCTTGTACACCCTCCGCCCGGTTTGTCGTTCATTCAACCACGCAGCAATATTACTATGCCGCGACCAACGCTTAGAGAATACTCTCCCAATACCCATATGGTGTAAAATCTGCCATTATTTACAATATAGACACTTGGCGCATTTAATGCAAACTTGCCGGTCTTTTTATTTCTTGATCAACAATTCTAGTAGCCCGATAATCGAAAGGGTCACGTTTCGCGAACACTTGTCCAACTACGGATCCTCCTACACAACAAATCATAATGGAAGGTTTAACCGGAGAATCCATCCTTGGAACTGGGCTAGAATACCCAAAAGTCACCCAGCTTTCAATACTACATACATATCATGCAACCATCCAGGACTAATCTGTCTACGCTCCCGTTTCACAAATATCCCCTTAATATCTCTGGCAGCGGATTCCTCCAACCGCGGCAGAGAAAAGGTTCTTAAAGCAAATGCGACAGTCCCGCCGGTATCTAGGGCGATCATACAATGGACGAGTGGTACCGTTAAAACTGACGTACACCCCGTACTTATCAAGTCCGCTGGAAGCGATATACCGATAACAGTTGGCGATATATATGATGGACTGTTCGGATTGTTGTATTTACAGATGGATGAATCACAAATTCAGCAGTTCACGTTAAGCAAACAAGTGGATCAAAATAACATAGGAGATCAGTCACGTGGAAAAACCCCAAGGGCCCAAAATAACGTGCAGTATCGACATAATAGCTGGGTATTCAGGGAAGTGGAAGATATGAGGGAAATAGGACTAGCTAAAGAAGTAGAACTGGGGAGGAACTGGCGTCCGAATAATGGAAACTTCCTAAAAAGAGAGACCGAGGATAAGGCGGAGAACCGAGTACATACACAGAGGCTTGCGATACACGAAGACGAAAACTCTAGGAGAAACACGCTTGGAATTACACTACAATTTGTAGCAGATGGCATAGCCGTCTTTAACGCCGTTCCATCCGGTACGTGGTGAATCATCGTTATCATCCCGAGCTCGGTATGTTTACAAAGCTCCAGATATATGGAAAGACGATTACCTGGGGGAGTTTAGATCTAGATAGCCTAGCGACTTTAGCGCGTCTTAAATTCGAGAGTATTTGGAGTATAGTTTCAGAGAATTGAGTAAGAATTCTATCCGAGGAGTTGAGATATTTGTCCAATCGGAACCCTACCCACGCAAGGGTATCTTGTACGATCTTAATCTCTTTTACTCGTTGCACAATAGCTCCTCGATAAGTTTCATCTTGCCTAGAGTGAATGATTTTCACTTTTTTGCTTGTCTATTGTACACCATTATTGTGAGACGATCAAACCATATAGTGGTGTATTTTCGATTCCCTATAACCGATATCACAACGCCTAGACTCGATGTAACTATCAAGTACCCCGCCTGGAATTTTCGGTAGAGGAAAATCTTTTCCCTTCTGAGATCCGGTAAAGAGAATCCTCAGTAGGCCCGTTATATATATCCCAAGTCCTCTGCATCCTATGAAGGAGTGAGCATAAAAGGCGGGTAAAGCCACCATGGATGTCTTTAATCTACATATTAGTACTAAACCACTTCTTTAAAGCCATAAACTCTTTAATAAAATCTCGCTAGATCATTACGCTTTGTGTTTTAAAATGTCTGTCGGCGACGGAGCATATTTCATGTATTCTGCTATTGAAGGTGGAGACCGTGTCGTCTATCGTTCCCCGATCGAAGATATATCCTTACGCCCCAAAAACATTTGGACTCTTCATCCAGGAACTCGAGGCGGTCTTGTGAGTAAATACACATAGAAGTAAAATCAAACTCGAAGCTGATTGGAAGAGTAGTGGATTATTCAGAGAACTTCTGGGGATGCGTATATACTCAAGGCAATCGGTGCCCCTGCCGGAATCTATAGCGCTAACCCAACCAAAGTGTACGCCTTCCCCATCGAATCAATGGCTCAAGAAAAGGAATGGGTTCTCGAACCTACCACCAGTCCCTTGAGCTACAGAGCTAGGGAAGCCTACAAGTAAGCATGAAGATCTTGAACCGTACATTATAAACATATTCAAGGTATGCTAATTATTTTCCAACAGGATCAGAAACAAGGACGGGAGCCAATACTGGCAGACAGGCGAGGACGAATTCAATTTCGGTCGCATAGTAAGTACTAGATGATATACCGATATCCTGAATAAACCAACTGTATGCTAACCTATTTTAACATGAATAGATGGAGCTTAAGCCGAAAGACGATGTCCCGGAACAGGTATTCTATCTCCACCGTATCGAGGAGAGCTTATCCGGGGTGAGGGGGACTTGGAAGGAGAAATTTTGCGACACAGAGTTACAATCTCCGATGGGAAATACGAGGGAGAGGCAATTCCGTGGGTAGTTTATGCTCTTTGCTAGGAGTGCACTTGGGTGTAGATCGCAGAGAACATGTCTAACGGTAGTATAATGAGCCTGCGCTTTATCTCTAACCAATAGGATTTGAGTCATACGTTCTACCTATCCACGTTGCAAGCCCTGTAAAAGTGGTGAGACACTTCTTACATGACCTATGTATCTCCTGTACCGGTTATACATGCTCGGAGATAATGAGAATACTTGATCCCATAAAATATAGCTACATAATATATAGATGCTTAGTAGGATACTTGCTGAGCAGATATCAGTACTAAGTCTAGTGGTTCAACGGCCTAACTCCTCAAATGGCCTAAGCCTCGTCATGAGTCCTTATAAGTGGTGGCTAGTTAATAGGTGAAATGGGTTCGATAGGTCAGAATGAGGGAATGAACAGGAGCCTTTACCAAAAGAATGCGTTTCTATTCCCGTCTTCCATGTTGAAGATAGTTATTTCAGGGTATTCAAAATGTATACGCTCAGCGGAAACCGCATTGGTCGTGGTTACCCAATCGCCATTTTCATTGAATTCTGACTTCGTTAGAAAATGTCGACCGAGACATCGCATCCAGCCACTGTTAGCTTGTAATCCAATGACTTTGAGATTAGAAGCTTCAGGGATGTGAAATAGCGACCGGCTGCCGCGTTTCAATTCGATGAGCTCTATCATTGAAACCCATTTCTTGACAACTTCCCAGATGCTTCCGCAAGGTGTTGGTATCAGATTCCAGTCTAATATGCTGTCCCTGTAGTGGTTTAAAATTGACAAGACTCTTAGATTGGGGAGCTTCGAGTTATTATAGGTCAGCTTTGATACCGCACTCCCTATATTTGCTATATATATCTTGTGACTAACCTTTGTTAATTGATGAGCATCGCACGGATAGAGGGCGATCGCAAGCTCTTCGATATTTGTAAACTCCAACAAATCATCTATAGTGAATGGTCTGTTGCCACTCTTGAGAGCATTACTTCCAGATCTATATAATGCTCGCAGTTCAACCGGCCCTTGTCTGAATCGCCGCGGTTGGAAGAAGAACTTTTTGAGCGTTCTTCGATGTGGAAGCATTGACTCTCTTTCAACCAGGCCACCCCTTTCATCACACCATCCATCGAACGCTAAGATTTCAAGAGGGTTGGGTAGCGAGCTCAGAACCACACTGAAAGACCACATGTCGCACGCGCCGAAAAGTTTTAGTGACTTTAAAGATTCCAAGTCTGATGCCACCGCACGGAGCAACGGACCTGCATGCCAGCAGTTATTCAAAGAGATACTTTCTAAAAGGTTGACGGCCAAAAAGTCTTCAAAGCCGCGAGGAGCGAGGAGGCGAATATCGCTCGGTTGACAGAAGCGAATGTTCAAAGAGCTTAAACTGAGCTTTTGGGATGCCCCTGCGACAAGGAAGTTGCTGTTTTCTAGTGTATCAACTAGGTCACCATCGTTCGAAGAAAGAGTAACAGAATAACTCCCAATAAAGAAGATAGACAAGTGTTTCAAAATTGAATTGCCCTTGCCAGTCTTCTCCCAAATTTCCTTCAAGTCCGTCATCTCAAAGACTTGTAGTTTAAGGTGGACTAGATTTTGGAACATTGAAGCTTGCAAATGGTATACCCCAGGCATAATAGCGGCTAATGGTCCATATGTCGACGCCAAGACAAAATTTAATGGTGAGAACATGACGCCAAAGCTCCGCAGACCCGGGAGGGATGCCAGAAGGAAGGAGAAATTTGGATAGTCGATGCTATGAGGTACAAATTAGCATTTACAAGTCCTACCGGGAGCAGAATCTAGAGTCAAAATACATACTCTACTGACGAGAGGTTCTGATTTCGTAGGCATTGAATGAATTTGACTAGAAACCTTGAAGCCGCTAGTGATAAATCCGCATGTACATCATTTGATTTCCCAACAGGAGGTTTGAGAATCGTTAAATGACGAATATGGCTAACAGATTGATGATTCGCTCTGCTAAACGCCCTAACGAACTTCTCAGGGAAATTTGGCTCAGGAACACCGTTCTCTCCTACTATATATTGGGGTGAAGTGACAATATGATAATAGAGAAGCGGAGAGCCGACATAGTTGAGGCGTTTATTAACGAGACAGACGCTAAACAAGTCGCTTTTGTGCGTAGAGGTGGCCTAAGAGCTCAGCCTAGTTTAGAATTCGAAACATTTTTTTATCTAGTTCACGGTGCGCCTGATGTAGAAACTTTGGAAGCTAATTCACTTACTGCGAGCTCACCCAAGATGTCGCTCAAAATTTCATTCGGTAGATTAGTCATTGACGACATTGTGTCTGCAGCCCAGTCCCAGCTGGCTTGAGTCTCGTTCGCGGCGGAATCGCGCTCGATGGGATACCGGCTTTTCGCACTTTCGTCGGAGTATACCTCCTTCAGCCTCCTATCTTCGATATATTAGCATTGATATCGATAGCACAGTCGATACTCGCTAGTTTCCCGGACGTCGGAGCTTCCACCTTTAGGTTTTCAAGGACAGGAGGCCGTGTTGGATTTTGAAGATCAACACATTTCCATTTCGCATGTGCGTTGGGTGCCTTCCTGAGAGCACTCCCTTTAGGACTGCGAGACCGCAGAGCACTTGGATTATACCGGTCTTGTACCAGGACCCAATTCAACTGAAAATCTAAGAGCCGAAATCTTTGGCCAAGACCCTGCCACCATTCATCCAGATTGTAGCCCAATGCTAGAATCGGGTTAGTTAGCCTGCCTGTGACTTGGAAAACCCAGGTTGAGCAGGGTGTTTCGTTGGATCCAGCAGACGTTTCAGACGCTTTCGAAGCTTTCGACGTGGGTCTAAAAGTCTGAGCTTTACAACTCTTATATGTGAATCTTAGAATCTAAAGCTAGTCGCAGGGATCATATCAAAAAGTAAAGGATAATTTCGAGGCAAAGTCTCTTTTTCTTAGTAGCTCAGGCTGCCCGATCAAATCTTGATTTGAAGATCACAATAGAAAAGCTTGATGTTCCTTGTTTGAACGGGTGCGGCTAGCACCCGATACCCAAACTAGAGTACAAATCAATTTTGACTACGGAATTAACAACAACTTTGATGATTTACTCCTGGACGGCTTCATTGTTCCTGCTCCATTAGGCGTAGCCGCCATCGATAAATTTGCCGGTCTAAATGCCCCAGTCGCTGGTTGGAGTTTGTCTAACGCGATGTTTTAAACACCGTCTGTTGGATCGCAATCCGGGAATATGTTTGTCGACCCGAAGATTTGCGACGAACAATGAACCGATCAAAAAATTACGTTGGAGATGGTGCGTTTCAAGCGTGTGGGAATATCACCTTGTGCTGGAGATATTGGGGACCAGTTGCTGATCCCCTTAGGCTAACTGTCGGTGAGTCATGAGCTTTTAAAAAAAGGTTGTCCTATAGGAGAGGATATTCTCCCTACTATGGCTGCTAGTGTACTGCTGTGTCAGACTATATTATGAGCTGTACTGAATGAGAGGGTTAATAAGCAACATGTCAAATTCGACTGGAAAGCCAAAGCTCCATAATTATGTTACTTCATGCTGTCTTTAGAAGTATACTTTCGGGTACCCTACATCCGTGTTCCTCGTGTTTACACGAGATTGGCAGATTCTCGAACCTACAGTTGAGCGAGTGTTTGATGTAAATAGAATATAACGAAACGCGAACCGCAGGGTCTTCGCAACCGAGTTTGTTCAACTCGCTGCTTTATGATAATGCTTATATTACTTGTAATTTGGGTCACGAACATGAGCCCTCTATATTTTTAAGAATAAAGTGTGCCTAATAACGCCGAGATAACCACTTTAACGTAAGTGGCGTTCCAATTGCCACGCGACTGAAAAAATTCATGTTAAATGATACCTTGACGATTCGTAAAAATGCATTTCTATAGGCGTATTCTCCTCCAATCTCATTCCTGCATTTTATCGTATCGGACCTCACGCTCCTTACCATCGAACGTAACGTCAGGCTCCACTCCGCCTAGCATTGGATATTGCCAGCGCCATATATTTTCGTAGGGCATGATGGACTTTTCCCAAAGTTTGTACCAGTTTTCGAATTCACCGTCAAAACGGTACATTCCATCTTCGTCGCCCCAGTCTTTACTTTTGGATTCAGGGAACCCGATGTGATAACCGTTAAGTCTCCCCATAGTCTTCTTCATATCGCTAATATAATTGCCCCAAGTTCTATTCTGATAATCGTAAATCCGCGGATACCGAAATGATCCTGAGGAATCACAAACGATTTTAATATCCATTTTGAAGCTTGGGACAAATACGCGTACGCCATCGACACGGTCCCAGTAAGAAGTATGCATTTTCATGCCCCAGGTTTGGTATTCTATGACACTCTGTGGTACTGCGGCCAAAGAGCCATCAATTCCTTCGGTGTCGAGATCTAAAACCCAGGAGAACTGGTCGGCAACCCGACGATGAGGACGGAACGGGCAATTTTTGATGCACTTGTGAAATTTGCCATACTCGAGAAATTCGTAGCCTCGCTCAATGTATTTCTCAACGCCTTGGCCGGCCTGTCTAGTGAGACCTTGCGTGTAATAAGCATCCTTATCTTTAAATGTATGGTATGGGAATAGACTGTATGCTCTATTCCACGTGAAAAAATTAAAGATATGAGTGGCATAGTAGCCTGTGAGGACAGCGTATAGAGGGGTGACTGAGGCCAGTATCAGTTGTATCCTTCGGTTTTCGGATTTTGGGTGGATGAAATTGAAGACCTGTTCACGGGTTCCACCATTATCAGATAAGGCTTCATACAATCTAGGATAAAGGGAAATCCGTGGAAATACCCCTGTGATTCCTTTCAAAGTGTATACTCCGAGCTCAGACATATTGTCATCAGTAATAACAGGCGGGTCCTGGTTCATTAATTTCTCTACCCATTTTTCTTGTTCTGACTTTCTGTCCCTTATTGCTTTCATTGCATCAGGCGACTGCCACTCGTAAGGCTTGAAGTAATAGCCTTCATTTGTCATCAGATGGTTGGCAAACGCGACCAAGCTTTCATCTTTCGTTATATAAACATCCAAATCGCTTTTAGTCCATTTGACTCTCGCTAAGAACTGGAGAGCATGGCTTCCCGAGACAATGGCGTCGTGCTGAGCCATGAGCGTTCGAAATGCGATAGGATCATCTACGAAACGACGGAGACTTCGGTTAATGTTCCATAGGTCGCCCCTAAAACCATAAATGGTACGACATGTTTGAGAAAGTCGGATAACATCTTGTGGCTCGAGATGATCGAAAATGGTCGAATAGAGGATTGTATTAGAGAGGATATCCAGCAGATTCAAAGGCATCGCGATCGATGTATACGTTTGACTTTCAGTTCAGGACTTTGTCAGATCTTGGTGCAGGAGGCACTGAAGATCTCAGGGGTTGTTCTGTGCTCGATGTTCCTGATGACCAATTTCAGGCACTGCACGTTAATCACGCCGCGCTTGAGCTTCGCGTTCCAAACATCACCGAAAGAGGCGGTCACTACTTTTTTGGGATATCCAACATAGTCAACACACTATTACTCTACGACCGTCAACTGAGGGTGACTGGTTTAAAGAGATAGTGGTATACATATAATCACTTTAGATACCATAATAGGGGGTATTATGAAAGAGTGAGAATAAATGTAAAGTTTTCTGAGAGAACATATCACACATAGATATCAAGTCCGCCGATTAGGATGGTAAAAACCATCAACGCGAAAGCTGCCACCCCGAACCCCCCCTGTATATCTTGCCGAGCCATAGTCCAATATAGCCCCAAGACAAGAGCCAGACAAATAAATCCTAGCGCAACAGTAAAATATCTTTTCCGACTCCTTTCCTCATGGTAATGCAAACCCCATCCAACCTTAAACAAATCTTCTTGCAGATCTTTAATATTAAACTCTATCTTTCCTCGCCTTTTTGGCAACCTTTCTACGCAATGCCGAGATTGACGGTGACGAATGTGATCTGGGTTCCGGAAGAACTTCATCATGAAGCCGGCCGGTATAGGAGGATCCGTATCACATTTATAAGAATACAGAGGCTCCATTGGAGAGGGTATATAATCGGTTGGCCGCCGTGACAGGATATCAGACTCCATATCCGCATCAACCAGGAACTTGACAAAATCTATGGATTGTAGCTCTTTTAGGCTACAGAGGCGTAACCAAAACGGACGTCTCCTGTAATATTCTGAGCGAAGAATCTCAAACATCTGTCTGTCCGTTGTAGCATCAGATATTATTTGGTGATCTACGGAGCATCTTTGCTTATTATCATTCAAGTTGATATTGAGTAAAATAAAATTTGGGTCGCGAAAATTTCTCGAACCAGGCCCTTGTACCGAGGTATTGAAGTTAACCAGGTGAGTCTGTGTTGAGGCTATCATATGGCCACCATTTGGTGCTGGGAGGCCTGTAAGCTGGGATCGCGTAAAAAGCCTTCCTAACCAGGTTTGCAAGTGCGTTTTTATAGGGTTAGCTACCGCATCAGGATGTTGCGGACACTCTTGCAAAGAGAAATTTTGAAGAAACGCCTTGACAGCATTGGCGTCTTCCGGTTGTACATCCTCGAAAAGTTTTTCGCCACATGGACATGTCCACCTAATTCTTTCGAACTTCTGAGGCTTTTGTGGCTCAAAATAGGAATTATATAGATTGCGACAGTACGTAATCGCCAGTAAATACGGTGTGAAACCCATTGAGGACTGACACGTGCAATCGCTGGTACCTTCTATTGTGCTCTCAGAAGGTGTGTACTCCACCATTTGCTGCGTTTTCGTAGGTGTAGCTGTCTCCGTGCTAGATATCCGGGCAGGATATTGTATACTTTCTTTTTCTCTATTACGGTTAGTGCTGATTTTCGTCTTTTCATATTCGTGGGAGATTACTTTGTTTATGAGCATACAGGTCAACGTTAGTCTCCATATCAGCAATCAATTACTATGAAACCTGGTCGCGTGTCGCTAAAACAGTGATAGCAGAAGGGGGATTCGTACATACCGTGTTGATCGAAGTATTTAATTACTTGAATCAACTTCACAGACGGCATGGTAATTACTTCGTTAACTAGGTCGTTCTGGTTCACCGTTACACTTTCGAGACTGGGAACTTTTGGGTAGTATAATTCCCCTCTTGCTGCGGCAACCCTAAGAAACGTCTCAATAGGACATTTGTGGTTTAGAGATTGCATTTCCAAATCGGCGAGATTGTTCCATGCAATTTTGGCGTCAATTGTGCTCGCAACTTCGATCCACGAGCTCGTATCCCCAGATATATAGCACTTGGTAAAGGGCACATTTGATCCAGAAACCGATAACATTGCGATTGCAGCGATGGATCTCCCGACATCCCAAGCAGACGTGAAGGAGATTGGATATTTCCCACCGAAAAAATCAACTTCGAGGATCCGCGGTTTTCCTACTGAGAAATCAAACCCTGTGTGAGGGCCCGCTATCATATTCTCCATAATTATCCCACAGAATATCTGGACCGTATGAATACCACAAGCTTGCGCAAGGGAGGTCTGCATCATTTTGTCGTAGACAACAGATCTAGGTGGTATATCTGCTCGGTCCCATTGTGTCCAATCTACCGAACTGTGAGAATATTGGGTTAGCTGATATGATATTGGAACGAAAACTCCAACACCAGACTTCTAGACCACGGTATCCACGTCTGGCTCGATAGTTATTCAGATACGACCCCGCGGCTGAAATCTACTAATGCCCCTCCAGTTCCATGGTCGTAATTGTTTTGCATCATGAAAATATACGCGCATAGAAGTGTAAAACTCACAACTCCGGGGGAATATACAACTGGGGCTTTACAGTGCACACAACGCTCGTGACAGCATCCCAAGCATCACGATTATCTGACAATGTAATTCATTAGCCGAGCACGTATATGGGCTGAATTTAGAGCATATTGAACACCTACAACCGAGGAGATTCACGATAACACCAACGCCGTGCAAACAGTGTATTAATTGCTCGTGAATGTCATCAGAGTCCCAATCAACTCGGATGAATGTAGTCTGTTTTTATGCTTAGCTTTCAGTTTTCGTAACTCCTTACAGTTATCACACGTAGATAAGAGGAGTAAGGATATATCCACGCCTAAACCCGTCAACTTACGCGATCTGGAACCTGTTGAGCAACGTCCCGCGTTAATACACGGATAGGATATGAAAAGGAATCCGCAAACTCAGGTAGTAAGAAAGCGGTGAGAGTTGCATCTCCAAGCAGTCCCCCACTGCCTATCAAAGCAACCTTGGGTTTACGATAACTTCTATGTTTGTGTGGACTTGACGAGCTCGAAGATGTGGCCCATTTTCCTGGAGGAGTAAAATGAGACATTGGGCCTAAAGTTTATGGAATATTGAGCGGTGTTGATTGCACAAGGCTGTATTGCGGAGTTCTTGATTTTGTGGGGAGGTTTATAGCTATTTATAAAAAGAACGATAGGGATCCCTTAGCTGTCAGCCTTCTTACAGAGTTTCTCGCCGACAAGACAACTCAGCCTTGTCGGTTTCACTCAAGAGTTTTTACTTAGGAGTCCTAATGCATTGACAGGGGAGCGGTGTTTTTTGGTCTCGCGGTGAGCTAGACTTATATTTTTTAAAAGTTATTAGGATTTTGATTCCTCTTGGGCAACCCGAAGCCAATACATGAGATATCATATTTTTACATATTTTGAATGCCAACATATTTTTTCAACCATGAAAATCAGAATAATTAGATATATATACATCTCGGAAAGTTGTGCTGAATAGATCTTAGTTCAATGGAATTTTCTTTGCCTAGATAGTCGGTGCGCTGGTTACCGATGCTATACCATCTCGGAGAGCTAGAAGTCCTTCTTGGGTAGTTTTATGATACTTCATAGTAGAATAAGCTCCGACGCTAAGAAGTTCGCCGTCAAGGACTTTTTTCATCTGATCCACGACCTCAACTTGAAAATTTGCTTCGTGCTGAGCCGATTCTACTGCGACGATCGGCTCGCCTTGTATTCTAGAGAATTCAGTCTTCATCTTTTCTTGAAAGGCCAGTGTTGCTTCGACTGCTTCTATACGATCAGAATCTAGTTTTTCTATCATCTTTTTAGCCTCTTCAGCTAACTCTTCTAACTCTGAAATGTGTGGAGGCCATAAACGCTTTTGCTGCTTCAACTGAGCGAGGTCTCGGTTGTTCTTCTTGACGAAATTGTCGTATTTTTGTTTCAGTTCCAAACCATCGGTAAGGTTTCCGATATTATTTAACAAATCCTTAGTTTTCGTCTCGGAGCCAGCCAGCGAGGTGGAAAGTTCGTGAAGACCAGCGTAAAACAAAATCTGAGCTTCCTCTTGTTCTCTTAGTAGTGATTTGTACTCCGTCAATTCCTTCTTGTCAAAGCTATGAAACGACATCCTTGCGTAGCTGCAAAGCTCGTATTCTTGTATGATACCGTATATATTATGCTCTTTTAGATGTCCTTTCATTTTTGTCATATTCCAAGCAAGAGACCCCGAGTTATCGAGTGCCGCAATGTCCAGATCACAAGCCCACAAGCGAACCTCGACTTCAGAAATCTGTCCTTCAATAGCCGCAAGCTCTTCCTTTAAGGAATCTCTGTCATCGTTGCACTCTTTGATTATTTTGGTCAAATTTTTAATCTCGTTGTCGAGATCCTGAATCGTCTGCGCAAGCACGTCCTTCTCGTAACCCAAGAGTTGGAACTCGCATCTGGCGCTCCGATATATATCATTTTTGACTTTTCCGATGAACCGGTACAGATCATTCGGATCCGGACCCCAAATCTTGGGATCCTGTTTGCCAGTGATAGTGATAACTTTCACGTCTCTGATCGGGAATTCTACTTTTTCATCAAATGAGAATGTTCGAGGTGAAGGATCCAATAATCTGAAATCGTGGCGTCGGCTTACCACTTTCCCGGATATAAGTCTTGTAGACACGAAGAGGGAATCGTATTGCCGTTGAGATGAGCTTTGGTCTTCTAGAAGATTTGAAATTCTAGTTTCCGTGTGATCCAAAGACTTGCGTATTGAAGAACATTTAGATTCCATCGTGTCGGTTTCTTTTTTGAAGATATTTTTGAGATCCAAGATTATTGATCTTAAGAATCGGTGCACTTGTCCAAGTCTCATAGGCTTCCTTTTTGATAAATCATGCGATTGGATATTCAAAGGGCTTGGACGGCCCAATCTTTCTCCAAGTGCATCTTCTGCGGTATCTGGCGGGTCCTCTTCATCTTCGGTCGTCGGTGATTCGCATCGTTTTGAATCTATTTCTGTGGGAATGTGCTTTGGCTCATCGTCATCCTCTTCGTCAGATTCATATTCAAGCTTAAAACCAGCCATATTGATCCCGGCCAGCGGGTCGTCATCGGCCAAATCTGCCAGAACTGGCTCCTCGAACTCCTCGTCGTCTTCAACTTCCGTGTTGAATCCGTACGCGGCTAAATCGAACCCCGCCAAAGGGTCACCAGAGTCAAGTTCGTTTCTTCCTGGAGTGATAACTTCTTCAAAAGTAGTAGATGTTCCTGGTACAGATGGTGTCTCCTTGAGATTCACATCTACTGCTAATGTCATTAACCAGCAGCTGAGACTTGTCGAATCTATTGCGGACTTTCCGCTTTTGAACATGCCGTCATCCTGTCCCACAACGAAGCATCGGACTCCGCTCGTAGTTGCTGTAGCCGATATGCTTTTCATGTGGTCTTCTTGGGCTTTATAAAGAAAAAGAACATAAATATCGACTTCGTGGTCTATAGTTGGAGCGAGGATTTCTTCGTAAAACGTAACCCATTCGAGCCAACGAGACAGACGGTAGTCGCCATCCGGTGGCCAGTCTTTCATGACCAGACAGATACCATCCAGAGGGCCTTGAAAAGCTGTTATTCTTTCGAAATATTCGGGATCGAACATCTACGTTGTCAAACTGTTAGTTATAAGTTTCGAAGCTACACAATAATAATTTTAGATAGGTATCTCAAACCTCGTCATCCCATATCGCCGGGCCATTGTAAATAAACTTTAATCGTGTGTCAATTAAAGGGTCGAGACTATCCGGTGATGCAGGTGAACTTCCACGATCTTTGGGTGATATCTTTAGCTTCATATCTCCAACCTTGCCTCGAACGCCAATGCTCAACTCCTCCCTCCAGTTCCACTCGAAATCTGAGGTGTAAGCTTCATCGCTTTGGATGGATGCAACAAACTCCAGGACTACCTCAATCGCGTCAAGATCTGATTCCGGGTATATCCCGGTAAGCAGGATGTTTGCCATCTGTCCAGGTTTCTAGGCGGACCGAAGCCCCCACGTGGCGAGTCGCGATCTTGAGCTTGGTGTCGCAGCACCTGATGGAAATGTGTTGCCTAGAGAGTTTGGAAGCGGCGGGCAAAGCAGCCTTCTGTATTGACAGTATCGACAGAGCGGAGCTAAAGTTAGATTTTACAGCCGAGACTAAGCTACGATAACTAAAGGAGTGACTTGAGGATGAAGAGTTGGTAGAATTTCTTTCCTGATCTTTTTCTGTTATCAAATTGGAATCTTATCGGCACGAAAAGTCGTAGCCTTCTCGGTAACTGGATGGCACAGCGGCAAATGTGACCGGTCGGCTTGGCTTTGAGGCTGAAAGTGCTTGAAGACGAGGCCAAAGAACCATAAATCCGAATCCTATTAATATACAGACATCAAAAAGATAAAAAACAACTTCTACGATTTCCATTAATTGACTGATTGATTGATTTTTTTTAGATCACAGACTTGTTGCTAAAATAGATACTAGTTTGTGAATTCAACGTTGCTAGCGACCAGATGCTAACCAGCCATGCTCCTTATACAGAGATAGACAAATATGAATATGGGAAGTCAAAAACGATAAATGCTGAAAGCAATCGAGAATTTTAACTCTTAAATAGACAAAAATATTACAAGTGACTACGACCTCCATCTTACATACATGTCTGCCACATCAGGGTCGTACTCCTTTAAGAAATCGTAAATGTCATTTCTCGATAGCTTCGCGTCCGTACTCAAGTAAATATGTCGCAGAGTTGGATAACGCTCCATTTCAAAGGAGTCCTTCTTCACAGTGACCAATAGCTCATCACAAGCGGCAAGACCAGCAGCAATCTTTTCGACTTTATCTCCGCTTATTTTGTCATGCGACATTCTCCTTGTCAAATAGTCCAACCTATCCTCCAGACTTGCCTTGTTGTTCTTCAGTAAACGAATTTCATTCTGATTTTTCACACTGCTCTTGGCATAAAACGTCGCGCTACCGTTGATGCTTGCGAACAGGTCAGCGCTGAGCGCTCCACGCCAGTTTGTTCCACGGAGTCTCTCGTGGAGCCATTGGCTTCGCCCAGTCGTAGATTTTCTGACATAGGCGATCGGGCAGTCCGCATCGAATTCGTGCCATTCACCACCGAGATTCAGTTGTCCATTCAAAAGTAAATGGCCGATAATACTGTATTCCTCAACCACGGTCTTGGACCCAAGACAAATATCTGGCCCATTTTCTAGTTGGTTGAGTTCCTTCGTGATAGCGTCGATTTGCCTCTTCATTTTAGCAAGCTCTACCTCATCCTCCAGAACGCGCTGCTGGGCTGTAGACAAGGATTGTTTGGCTTCATCCAGCTGGGTCTGGAGAACTCGCTTAAGTTCCAGGAGGGCATTGGCAATGTTCATATCAATGCTTTGCATGCCTGGAGTTTTCAATAACCTGAAATCGCTGGCGGGATGCTGAGGCTGTACTTTGATATGTGTAAGCAAGTTGTGAGTTTCATTGAAAGACTGCATAACTGCCAGCGGACTGTAGACGTCAGGGTTATTATCCATAAAGAAATGAGCTAGATCTAGCCCAGTGGCAACTTTGAAGGCCTCTCTTCTCAATTCAGAAGCAGATTTGCCATCCCTGAGGAATTTTTCAACCTTCATGGTGGTATAAGCGCTGTGAACAATGATGAGACCTCCAGCCATTGAGGGCATTGATCGTTGGAAATAGCCCAAAAAGTCGTGGAAAGAGTTGCCGAAATGTTTATCAATCTTACGAACGTATATGACTGCGTTCACAGATTTCATCTCTGCGACTTTGCCCAGGATTGCTGCCATAAGCTCTGCGTCTCGACCTTCCGTGTCATTTAGACCTGGTGTATCGAGGAAACGGAATCTAAGGGTTTCGACTTTATCATCTGGGAGGTCTTGTACGACTTTGACATCGTCTTCCCCATAGTCGATAAGCTCCGAGTAGTTGTTCTTATCGACCTTGATGGGATTGCCGATATGATCCTCGAGGTGGTAAGATCGGAGAGGAACTTCCATTTCGTAGTCTTGAGGATTCGCCGTGCAAGCCCTGTTGCCATTGCCTATTTTGATGTCTACATCTGGCAGTTTCGCATACTCGAGAAGATTTCTTATCAATGTGCTTTTGCCTTGCTGGGTTTCACCAACTACGAGAACGTTGATGAGCGAACCGTCATGGGGTGTATTCGAATCGCTAGAATCCGCGGGTGTATAATCGGCAGTTTGGGCATCTCCGCCATCTTCCTCGTCCGGAATGCTGACTACGTCGTCATGATATGCTGGTAAATCCTCAACAATCATATTGAATGTATGAGTATGTAGCGAAATTTATGGTTTGTATGTTAAAACTCAATCGCCCCCCGTCCAAGGATATAACGCTCAGGTATTGTAGGATGACCGTTTGGTTTTATGTGTTGACATACAAATATCCAAGATGATGATTTTCACAGATGTAAATTCGCCGAAGACCTATCGATATTTTGTTTCCAAAAAATAAAGAACACCTTGGACGCATTGGCCCTTTCGATCGGTTTTCATTGCCTCGAGGCTAACAACGGCGCGAGGCCGCGATATTTGGGATCTATCGCTTCATGGTCAACACGACATTTCCCACGGAGTTGGCACTGCCCGCATCCCACATGTTTTGCCACTATCATGCCTGAACCCAAGCGTGCGCACACCTTGGCGCCCCTCTTTCCTCTGACACCACTACAAACTTGAGTATCTGATTCGTAGAACGGTTTCGTTACCAAGACGCTTTCTCTGCGGCTGAGGGTCAGGCTATATTTGTTTGCGGGATGTTACTTTCGCCTGCTTGTCGTGCACGCCATCTTGACCGAGAAAGTGGGGCGATTGTTTTCGAAAAGTTCGAGCCTTCCTGCATGCAAACTATCGGTGTTGGACCAATATTGCAATGCCGCGGTGCCGAAAATCAAAGCCTTTCTGCATGATAGAAAGTCATGCTATTTGGCAGAATGCGGCTTGGTTTCTGGCGCTCCTACTGTAAGTCTTTCTAGCCAGTTTACGGAGAAGGCTCATTTCGTTAATTTATCAACGGCCTTGGCTTCTGATCTCCATTAAACGCGACGGGACGCCCAAAAATTCATTTACGTTTTGAACTTTTCATACCATAATTCTAGGATTTATACCAAACACAATGGATGGCTCAGACGATAGGGTGAACATCCTCGTAATCGGCCCCTCACAAAATGGGAAAAGTACTTTTATCAACAAGATCCGGGAATTGAGTCTTCCGACGTCGCAAGAGCGAGCAGAGGAAGGCAACCTAGGTTCAAGCTGCACGACTTTTTGCACCGCGTATGATTTCCAATTCCCAAGGACTCGTTATCGCTTATTCGATCACAGGGAGGAGGGGTACGTTCACGTAGCAGAGGAGGATGAAGAAACTTATTTCTCAAAAATGTGGCGGAAAAAGACATCCGAGTTCTGTGAGATCCACCCTATCGACAATCATCCCAGGTATTTTAACCTGAGAATTATCGATACCCCGGGACTCGACGATAGTCAGGGATCTGGGCAAGATGATTGCAATATAGCCGAAGTAATGGGTTATTTGCACAAGATGGCGATGAATGATGAGCTTCCGAAATATATCACGGCCTTGGTTCTGATTCTCAGCATCGAAACTCCTTTCTCGGAGCATTTGCAAAAGATCTTTAAATACTACGAGCGCTGTATGCCGAATCTGTTTGGCGGTCTCGCCATCGTCAACACCAATTTCACGGCCGAGGTGTGGAAGTCCCGATTCGACGATCGTCGGAAAAAGAGCCGGATGGAAAAAGTCGCAAAAGCCTTTGCGACGGATACTTCAAAGGTTGATACCATGCGCGAACGTCGGCAGGATTTTGCGTCAATATTTAACCGTGATGCTAGACACTTTTTTATCGACAGTGTTCCCGATAGCCGACGTATCGTCGAGCAATTAACCTCCCACAACCAGATGTATGATATCATTACCTACCTGGCATGTCAGAGTCAAATGCCCGTCACCAATGTGAAGTTGTACAAAAGTCCTCGTATGGCACAGATCGATGGACTTCTAGTAAACTGGCTCAACGATGCGAGGGGCGATCTTACGAGGGAAGAAACGAAACTCACGGCTCATCTTGGTGAAGCCCACGCCGTTCGTGCCGAAAATGCGAAGAAACTTCAATCATTCCGCACTGAAATCGAACAGCTCGAGAAGGAGCTAACAATCTACAACAACGATAATGACTATACTCTAAAAACACATTCGACTGGTGGTCAAGACCGTGCATCTACCCCAGGGCTTATGGGTAGATATATCATTCGTACAAAAATCAAAAACACCAAGATTATCACGGAACCAGATTACCCTGGGTTCAAGGTTGAGACATATAATGACGAACCTTACGCGCGATGGGGCAAGCAAATGTTTATCGACAATCAAAATCAGAGGCAGTGGGTGGGACAGTACGAAGGTAGTCCCGGTCATTTACCGGTTCTGACGGCTAAGACACTTGTGTCTAACAAACAATTTTACGCAAATCAAATCAGAAAATTGAAAGAGGATATTACGCGCCGTTCTGCCGATCTGAATTCGGAAGAGAATCTTGAAAGATACTTTAAGTCACAGAATGCAATTGATTCGAAGATGCTAGATCCTACTTTGAAGCGCATCGCTTTGGGATTGTCCGAGATTAATGACCTCGTCAATTCTTTGAATGCAGATTGGCTCCCCATAGAAGTTGGACTTAATGATGCCGCCCGCAAGAGATATACAAAAGTTGATATGAAGAAAGTGACCCCTCAAGATCTAGTCGAGATGGTAGAGGGTAAGGGATATCATGAGCTAGCCGAAGAACTTCGAGAAATGGATAGAAAGAACCGATTTGAAACAATGGGAGTTTAATGAACCCCAAAGCCGACTGTTCAAGATTCTGCTTGTTTGGCTCTTAAGCTTTTGAGATCTTTTCAGACGTGTACTGCCAATACATTAGCTTCGTGGGACCGAAAATATAATTATGCAATAAGTGTTATTATCTATCTCCATTCTAAATCCATACGATGTGAAAATTAATTAAGTTTTATTTCCTATCAAGCTAGGTTCTTTTATGATCGTTTTCATTATTGGTCCAACTGCAATAAGTATATACATGAGCGATGGTTTATTAACCTCTGGTGGAGGCCACCAATGTAAAAATAATATGCGTCACATTAAATTTTCTCCCCTGGATTTTAGATTAGCGAGGGATCGATTCAGTATCAAATGCCTTTGCAAACTTTGTTTACATACAGCAGGAAAAATTCAGAATGTTTATAAAAGACAACAGCACGTACCCTGCTCTGCCTTCAAAATACCAGAAGCAACTGCTTGGGACCATACATCATCATTCCAATTAACTTCTTCATCCGGTGTAGACGATGTAGCAGTTGAATGAATCAATTTCTGATAGGCAATACTCCTATACAATTGAATAAAAGGCGGTGGCGCCGTCTTATCATTCCAGCCCTTCTCAATAGCTCTTTTCAGAACAGTGAACGCACCAACATTATATTCTGTAGCTTTGATATGTTTGTTCAAAACTTCCTCGACCGCAGCTTGGGAGAAGGTATGTAGAGTTATTTTGAGCTGCCATTCATCTATATTAGTTTCAACGGTGCCGATTGATTCTTCTAAACGAGTAATTATAGGAGATATTTCTTCGAGCGCCGTTGTCCATAGCTTTCGGAGATGCTTTGATCGTGTAGCCATGTTGGTTTCGATTGAATCTTGATGTGCGTGAATTTTAGCATAGGTTTTCTTAAGGTGAGGCAACAGATCAGCTCCGATTTTTAGAAGATCCGTGTGGTTAGGTTCACTCGACCTAAGAAGCACCAGTTCTTTTGGCATCGACACTGACCCTGCGCTACCTAACAATGAGGTTGCTATGTGTTTGATCTTTGTTAATCTTGCCAAAAGTTGACATTTCTCGCCCAAGTCTTCGTCTAAAAATTTTACGGTGCTACGACAAAGAAGTTCCATCTGTTGGTGTTTCCTGCCCTGCTCCCTGAGTTCTAGTTGAACCTTCTGTTCATCGAACTCGAATTTAGGTAGTAATTTTGCAGGCACTTTTGTCTTGAAATTGTAACCTTCCGCAACACAGTAAATATCGTTGGTGAGCAGGTAGTGGCCTGAATCGGAGAGGTTGCTGAGGGAAATATAATCCAGTCCAATAGGATCCCGAATGCTATGCTTCAGAGACTCGATTTCTCGAGTGATATCTACACGTCGAGCTTTTGCAGCGTCCCGTTTTTGTTTATTCGAATTGAGGTCTCCTTCCTCCGAGCTTTTAAGCCGGCCAACTCGATCACAATCCTCGTCCAGAGTTTTGATATCGTCGGCCTTGACATCCTTCTTCCATCCGTAAACCTTTATGATTCCGCCCGCTTTCCTGTTCCAAAATGCTTTGAATCGGGCCCGGCAGTGCTTCGTTCCTACTCCGTAATTACTACCACTTTCGGAAATCCAGTCCCCTCGGCCGTCGGTGTTGGAACGGTCAACACTTCTAATGAGCACATTCGTAGACATATCGAACTCGCAGGAAGGCCATTGGTCCCAAAACGAGGAATCAACCCAAGATTCTCTTTTATCGATCTGAACGTGATCATAAGTATCGAGATCTCGGCGCTGTGATTTCCACTTTTCAATTTCTTTGTTGTACGATTCGATTTTTGATTCGGACCTTAGAATCTCCGCATCGATGTATTTGAGGTTATCTTGAATATCTTTGTCTTCCCCGTTCAGAGAAGCGATATAAGTCGTTAAAGAAGAGGACAGGGCTTCATCGATAGAGGTATCGGTTTTTCGAAATTTAATATCGCGCATTTTGACACCAGAGGATTCGCTAATATGGAAGAAAAAGTCGGATAGTTCTTGATCTGCAAAATGTGCACTCAAGGGTTCGTCTCCAGTTCGGTCAGGCTTGTTGTTTATAAAGTAGTGTTTGGCTTGAATCCCGAAGAACTCTTCGGATTCTTGTATACGGCTGAGGCCAGAAGCCTGGAACATGGTAGTGTTGGTGAATTTCGTATGAATGATATAGTAACTTATCGCAAGACCTGTATCTTTAAACATCTCCACGAAGAGCTTGAGTTTTGCGAGTTCGTCTCCGAATACCTTTGTTCTTTGAATGACCAGACACACTCCATGAATTGCTGTTGTTTTGGCGACCGCTTTTATTATTTTCAAGCGGTGCGATTCGTCGACCAGATTCCGCGAAGCGTTGAATGCAGCCTTCTCCGCTTCAGCCGCGGACATGCCGCTTCTTCTAAACTCTTCAATCTGCTTTTTAATGCCAGCAGAATCGCTTAGTCCAGGTGTATCGATCATATTCAATCGAAGTGTGTACCCGGAATCTGTCGGTTCCTGTGGCTCCAGCCCCTCAAGTCTATCCCATGGCGACTGTTTAAACTCTTGGGCGACCTTGTACCTTTTTTTAGTCGTAGGATGTGTTCTCACGATCCATTCCAGTGGTTCATCTCGCCGTGTATACTCGCCATTTTCGTCATACTCCTTCGTGACAACCGAACCAAGCGAATCGTGGGTGATATCGACTCGTTTCCCATTACGGTTTGTGGTGAATTGCTTGATGTTGACATAGACTGGGTATTTAGATACATTTTTAGTTTCGGAGTGGGTGCCTCTGCCCATAGCAGGTCGGTGCGGTGTCAAAGGTTTGCTTCCGGCATAGTTCAGGACCGACTCAATGAACGAGGACTTGCCGTTTTGCGTGAGACCCAGAACGATGATATTTTTGATATCAGACTGGGGTGCCATGGCTGGTAATTTGGGTTGATCTTGGGTTTTGGTGACTTTATCGCCTAAGCTCGGCCAACTCCAGGCTATACATCGAGAGAGCGCATCGCCTAGAACCTGCCGATGTCGAAGCCGGGAATATTACGCCGAATGCTTCGTAATTAAATTCTGGTATGCTGATCTCGATCGGTCCTTGAAACTCCTGGTCCGGCGCGAGACTTCAAGAATGTTTTTCTACATCACAGAAAGATTTCATTGTGAAGGATCGAGTGTGCTATGTACAAGCTCCACTCGAGCTGTGTCGTCGCCCCCGCCAAGCCAGCGGACAATGCCACCGAGGTCGGGCGAAATCCAGCAGCCTTCTTCCCCAACCACAAACTAGACAACTTCGCCACCACGATCCGCAGGCTCTGAACAAACCACAATCACAACGCAAAAGGGGATTCGTTTTTTCATTTTTTAATTATATTAACTTGTAGAGTCAAGACTACTTGAGTACTTGGCGAAATTTAATCACTTTAATTGATATTATTAGATGCAAGCGCGTTTGAGTTAACCCTACTATCGTATAAAAACCTTGAAATCGCCGAAGTTCGTTTGTTACGTTTCGTAGCTCTCTGTGGCTGTCGCATTGGAATTAGAGCACGGTCGCGGATTGGCTGAGTGCAACGCATGGCTTTCAGCGAATGCCATGCACGACCGATGTACACGTGTAGAATGAAGCTTCGAAGTTGAGATTGTTGGGGCAAAATCACAGCGTTATTGGATGCGATATCTAAGTACCTATATATATCAAGACTGTGAAGATAAAGAGCTCTGCAGAAAGTATTTGCTAAGCAGACTTATGAAAAAGATGCGAAGCTATAATGGAGGGGTACAGCTTCGTGTTTTGAGCACAAGAAGTTAATTGCAAACGGGACGAGTGGGGTCTTATAGCGGAGTTGGTTGAGGTATATTGGTTCGATCTGGCTTGTGTTGTTTGTGAAATATATAATAAAATATGTACTAACTTAGTTACAACCTTTAAACAATAATTAATCGATATATGTTTTTAAAAGTTATATGTTTTTAAAAGCGTGAATTTACTAAAATATAAAGATGAAGCTCGAAGAATACGAATGTGATGAATGAACGAACCTAGGAACGTAACATTCCACACATAAATCCACATACTATACTGGTTTTTCTTTCGAAAATGTCACCAAATATGATATACCCCAAGAAGATATCTACTCCGACAAAAACTGGGTTGTATTCTATTCGGTTGGCAAGCGGGCCGGGGCGGGATCGTACCGAGAGAAAAAATAACGTCACATTTTTTTTCACGCGAGTTTATCTTATCGTTTATGTTTTTTTTTTTTTGTTCCGTCAGTTTCTGCTGCAGCTGCGTGGCATTGCATGCAGAGAACTTTGACATGGTCCGAATCTGACAGTTGGATTGGATTGGACCTTAACGAACGCATTGCCAACAAGGCGTGATGATAGCTGTTATTTTTACAATCGAGTGGTCGACGACGACGTGCATGCGTGCATTAGAAATATCAATTGTTGAGGAAATTTTTTTATATTCATGCTTCCGATATCGACAATTGCCCCTCTTTTGCCTCTTACCCCTCCTTACCCCTCTTTTGCCTCCTCTTGATGTGAAGAGCTGAGGAATTTTTCCTATATAATTTCCTTCGTTTTGTCCCTTTATTCGTATGCCAGTCGACGAGTTGAATACCATTCGAGGTGATTGCATTTTCGGCAACAAAGTTGAAGCGGAGTTTAATTAGAGAGATAGGACAACAGTTCGAATTATATCGAGATACTCGATATCATACCCTTCTATCGAATCCGGTTACCAGATTAAACTTACCAAACATTAAAAATGGAGGAAGTTTATTGTACTGTAAGTTCCTCGCCCCCTTCAACCAGCATTATTTATTTTCAGAATAAAATTTCTAACTTTTGATATTTTATATCATGACAGATGTTGTTGACAGACAGTTATTTGCCTGGTACTCCTTCCCCTTCCTTGATATTATATTATATGTGATTTGTATAACGAATATCTAACATGCTGATGTAAAAATTAGGAGCGCAAGTACTGGCCCATTCACTCCGCGATGGCGGCGCCACTCGAAAATTGGCGGTGCTTGCCACTGTGGACCATTTGAGCGAGGGTACCATCGAGGAACTTAACGTAAGTTTTTACATCCCGTTCCCATTCTTTACTCTCGCCCCTAGACACCTCCTTGTCCGCAATATAAAGAACATATATATATATATATATATAAAAGGAATACATGTTAGATTATACTTCGCCATCAGAAACAGCCGCTATTTTACAAGACATGAATGTATATTTTGCATTAAATGATAAATTTACTAATGAGAATAATTGTATAAAACTAGGTACTCTACGACTATGTCATCCCAGTCGAGCGTATCACGAGTGCATCCTATGGAAACCTCCAGTTGATGGGCCGTCCCGACCTCTCCTCCGCTTTCACCAAAATCAATCTCTGGCGCCTCGTCCAGTTTTCTAAGATTGTTTACATCGACGCTGATGTCGTCGCTGTTAGAGCGCCAGAAGAACTGTTCGATGTGAACGAGCCTTTTGCTGCTTGTCCTGATATCGGCTGGCCCGATTGTTTCAATAGCGTGTGTATTCCATATCATATTCGCTTACATGTCCACATATACACTTAGGTGTGTATTAGATGAGGAGAATTATAGCTAATGGTGTTATAGGGTGTCATGGTCTTGACCCCGGACTTGGCAACCTTCCGCAACCTGAGAAACCTGGCGCAACGTAGCGTCTCGTTCGACGGCGCCGACCAAGGTCTCCTCAACCAGTATTTCAGGGAATGGCACCGTCTTTCCTTTGTTTACAATGTCACCCCATCTGGTCATTACCAGTAAGTATCTCTTACCCTTCTCACACTTCATATAACAATATCCCACCCTCCGTCACTCCTTCACCCCTTGATATGGTAACAATAAGATGAAAGCATGAAAAATAAGTGCAGCGGAATCGTGCTAATATTTATATAATAAAATATAGATACGTCCCAGCATACCAACACTACAAATCCAACATCACCATGGCCCACTTCATCGGCGCCGGGAAACCGTGGACACTCGGCCGCTCCGGCGCAAAAAGCCCCAGTACTCCCTATGGTGAAATGTTGGCTAAATGGTGGGCGGTGTGGGATGCCCACTATGGTCCTCTGGCAGGGCTGGGCCCGGGGCCGCAAGGGGAGAAGCCAAACCAGATGCCTACAGAGTACGATCCCAATTTCAGAAGGTCGCACGTTTCGTACGATAGGGGTGGCAAGCCCGCCGTCTGGCATCCACCTAATCCTCGTAGAGAGGATAGGAAAAATGAAAAGTACGGCGAGGGGAACGCCCCGCCACCGGTATTTTTGCCCAAAGAGTATCTTCCCTATATATCACGAGACATACCACCAGAACTCTATTCGCGGATTCGGATATATTCCCACGAAGAAAATCCTCCACAAAGTCCAGAACAACTTCCAAAATATGAAGAAAAACAGCCAGTCATCGAAACCCCGATGCAACCGCCGGTCAATACTCGACCGGGAGCGCAGAACCTGCCGAGCCAACTGTACCAGAACAGATTGGATGGCAAACAAGACACCGCACTCTTCGTTCCCCCTCCCCCCGCATCACCCCCTAAATATCATCAACTCGAATCACCTCCCAAGGAGAGGGTCGCGCCTCGTGCCACCCGTGTGTTTGCTGACTCCGAAGAAGCCTCATCGGAAGGATCAGCTTCCGGGAGCTCAGGGGAGAGTTCACCGGTCTCTGGAGAGTATAAGATAGAATCGAGCGGCGGGTATCACGGTCATAACAATTCGAGAGCAGCATGGGACAGCTACCCCCGCTCGAACGCATGGGATAATATCCCCGGCATCGATCGTTATGTTGCCGCCTTCGAGAGATCGACGAAGCCACGTAAAAAGCCATCCGCCAGTCGAAAGGGAGACGTCACACCCGTCCCCAGGTTCCACGGCGGGCAGGCAGCTAGCCCTTCAGCGGTGACCCTCCCATCCCCTAAGATGTCGGTGACACCGACGCCCTTCAATTCAACTAGGGGATACAGGAGCAGCGCTATAGAGGATGAGAAGAAATACCCCTCTGCTAAGGGTGTTCCGAACCAATTAAACTGGGACCCCTTCAGATCGTTGGAAGAGTTGAAGAACGCGCCTGTAAAGTTGTTGAATAAACGAAGTCTATCAATAATGGTTAATTAGACGAGGAATCTGGAGCCTTTCTGGTAAGTAATTCTCCCGCCATGTTATTTTCTGTTGAAGAAGGCATATTTGGATGTGGAAGACTAAACTGAGATGGCATACGAGTAGTTCGACGCAAAGGGATCCGGTCGAGTTGTCATCGGGCACGGGGTCGTAGAACGAGGACGCGAAGACGCAAACTCACTTGGAGGAGCTTGAAAGATGAGATGGAGGTTCTTTCTTTTGCTTGCATGAAACAGGAAACTTTTATATAGACTGATATTTTTTTATTTATTTTTTCCCCTTTCCTTCTATCTTTCCTTAGCCCGGATTTTATGAATGGTATGGAAGGAATGATATTGATCGGGACTTATTTTTCGACTTGCTAGATATTTGATGACCTTTGGGGATATTTTCTTTTAATGATTTGTTTATTTTGTCTTATATGTATGGTTAATTTTACGGCTTTTATGGAAATGAACTATTAGTATGAGCATTCGATTCTTTCTTGAATTTCTCCAGTCTACTCTGCTTCCTCGTTGTGATCGACGGTGGTGCGACGTATAAGATTTTGTTCAAAAGATAGTAAGATTAAAGACTGACGAGTCTTTTTGACTTTTACACAAGACCGCTTCTCTCCCAATTTTTTAGCTGCGAGACCATGCCAGACCAACAGTAAAGAAAATACAACAACCTCAACACACACTTCTATAGGCTGCGTTGTTTCGATTCTGAGACTGGCAGCTAGCAGCCGAGCTAGCACAAGCAGTCAGCGAATTCACCCCTGCAGTAACCAGTAGCAAACCAAACTAGTAGAACTGAGAGTAATATCGCTAGTATATCTATTTTTCTTAACTGCTTACCCAGAAAAGTGGTCATCTCACTTTATAAATACCTAATCGATATAAATTTCACTAGCTATAGGCAGAACAGTAGTATTCCCTCTACAGTTCTGCCAGATCTGCAAATATGCTTATATCAGGATTTCGATAGTATTAATAAAATAAAAATAACTGCTAGGCACTCAGCCACGACCCTGGGCATGGGTTAATGTAATCATGCATTGATCTGTGTATGCATTTTTCATGTGTTTATATTGAAATCCCATTTAAATTTAACACCTTCCCTGGATATTTAATATGGTATATTTTTACATGGTGAGATTCTGAAGTTTGGTATCGAAGATACCTATGAATTGTATCGCGGTGATATTTAGCTCCGACACCGATACCGTACAGTTGCACATTAGATTGGCGGTTTGATAGCTGGGATAGTAGGAAAATTGATGCTTTTGTTGTGAATTACTATTTTTGGTCAGATTAGGGAAATATTGAAGTTTGGCGAAGCCACTGTCGGTTTTTCGCAATTTTGATGTTCAAATCGACGTTGCCAATTTGAAGGCCTGTCGTACAAGATTGCAATAGCTTGTGCTTGTCAATAGAAATATGGTGAAAGGGATGCGGTGCCAAGACCGAGGTAATGGTGGTAACGGTTGGATCACGAGCGTGTGTTGGTTTTGGCTCCTCTACACCCCACCAAAGAAAGAAATAATGAAGCTGCCGCAGAGCACGTCAGGGTTTAGCGAGACGAGGCCAGGGTGAAATTGGCCCAAGCTTAAGCGATCGCAATATATTTGTTGGGAAATTGAAAAGACTTATATAACAATTGGTTTCTTGGGAAGAGCTCGGTATACATGGATCTTAGCGAAATCGACCCCTGGTAGTTGCTTTCGCCTAAAAGAGCGAATCCAGAGCATGAAGCGCGAAAGAAAGACCGGCTGACTTTGAGGCCGTTGGCCGATCCGCGCTGCAGATTCATCACGGCGATCACCGTGCAACTTTGAGCAAAACAACTTGGAGAGCTTGGTTGCAGTGGACCTACCAGATCCTATTGAGGCGCGGTAGTGCGAGCTAGTTATTAGTCTGGAAACGGATGAAGCTCTTGCACAACGGCCAGTTATAGTATATCAATAATCCCGTATTCTCAGTATCCATGTTCAAAGTGATCGACCTGACTGCCTTTTGTCCATACTGACGTTATCGCAAAACCATGATAAAAATTTCGGAAGATCTATGAAAAAATGCTAATCAATTTGCCAAAATGGTAGTAAGCATTTACCATGGACAAAGGTGTTATCGGTGTTGTAATAGGTGCGGAGAGTTTCAGCTGAGTATCAGCTGATAAGTTCAGGATTGCATGAAAAAACGAGATATCAAGGAAGCCGGCTTAGGATATCTCTACTTGGTCTTCACGTGGATGGTAAACAGGTGTCTTGGGTGTATGGAGATTAGAATAATGATATTATCAGATTTGTGAGTATTGACTATATCGAAACTTCAAAAATATGAAGCCATTTAAGCATCTGATCATGGCCATGCTTGAGTCACGATATTTTCAAAATACCGTCAGCATTTTCAATAGAAAGAAACGAAGAATACTGGATCCCGAATTAAGATGTCAATTCCGTTAGTATACGAAGATCCGGTTGGAGTTTTCTACTATAGTTGCGTAAGTAGACAACATTCATAAGTACGAGGTAGGTATATGATATTAATTGAGAATTCTCTTTAGATCGAACCTGGTTGCGATAAAGTTCACAATATTACGCTACAAGACTATACAGCAGGAACATTCAGCCAAAACGAAATCAATCATCTTATTCGAATCAATACTAGTTTCCGATGTCCCGATCACGAACCTGCTTTAACTCGGTCTCATATTGCCATACAGTGGGAAGTGCCTGAAGGGACATTACTGAGCAAGTCTCTAGAGCTCAGTGCAGTCGCGGATACGGTGATACTCTGTCCATTGAAAGAATGTGGTCTGACTTTCGACAAACCAACATTGTATAAACGGTACGAATAATGCTTTATGTCCTTTCTAGTTTCATATTTTCAGATACTTTAGCTGAATAAATCGCATCATCAGACATATCGCGCAACTTTTCCGCCCATTTTATTGTTTACGAGGCAGCTGCTGTACCAATGGAGTGCCTAGTCGTAGTGGCTTCAGCAGGATCGAGGAGGTTATCCGTCACCTTAAGAAGGATAGTAGCTTGCACGAGGCTGTTCAAGGAAGACCTGTAGATGGGTGGGATTTCCGAAGAAAAACGTCCGATGAGACTAAGGCTGTTTTCGATGTTAGTTGATACCCAGATCTAACACTTCTCCAAATTGTCGACGATTCGGGCTAATATTAAATACGATAAAAATTTAGACTTTGGAGTTTATCTCTGAGGATGAACTTTATGCTTGGTATGGCATGGAAGTGCAACGAGTACATTGAGACGACAGGTCGCATTGTGCGGGCTCGATGAGTGGCAAATCTATGGTATAACGCCGCAAGCCCTTTCATTTGTAATCGATTTAATATATACACATACTATTTAAATTATGGAGTTTTTACATAAGTTCACTGAGTAATAGAAAGGCCTATGCTAGGTATATGAGTTATCGAAGCTTTCCTGATAATCTACGAGGGTTCTTAAAATTTTATACCTAGTTATTTGTAGACTAGTTTATTCTATTAAAAGCCAAGGCCATCATTAATTGGAAGACCAGTCTGTGTCCAATCTTTATTCGAAGGGCTGCACAAAACGCAACGGCAAATCTTCTTGGTAGTCGGGTCAACTATCTTGCTTAGCGATTATGAGGAAGCTGTACTTCATTCTGTAGGATCCTGAGGAGAAGGTTTAGGTGGTTGCACTTGCTTGTATCTGGGCGCAAAGACACCAAACGAATTACAGTCTCGGAATTAGCCGTTTAAAGAATTTGCACTTGTGTTATTTTAGGAGCGCTTTGTGTTGTTGAGCTTGGCTCCGTTAGCACTGCATTGCATTACCCAGTTGCTGCACTCCAAAGTCGAGATTGGAAGGACAGAACTCGACAAGAAGGGATGAGCATGAAAAAACTAGGGTGGCGTCGATCAATTGCCTAGTACCAGCTGATAGGTATGCGTTATTTTACCCAGCAACATGTTAACTTTCCTAAGGCTCAGGGGATCCAAACAATTGGGTGCCCGCTCTAGGCCGAAGGATCCGATCCGTGTGCATGAACTGCTTGAAAAGAAAATCTGGCTAGCGCGTCTGAGGGAACTATTGGGCCATAGTACTTGCTTTGTATATCTTAGCTCTGCACACCAAGTTGAGAAATATATGAGCTGCGATCGTAAAAGCAAACCCAGAGAGCCAAGAACCTTGAACATCAAACATGTCTCAATACCAATTGTTATGCTCCCGAGGCTACAGCTTTTGCTACTGCAACTAGGTCTACGCCTCTGAGTTAGGCTTATTGAAGACTATTACAGTCTTTGTCAATGCGAACAGCTCACATATACCTAAATTATATTAAATACCACCCTTGTAGGTTGAAAAACATCTTGATAAAATGTCAGCTCTGGATTATCGAAGCCCGAAGATATTCACTACCGTCACCTTCCTACATCTTTCAGATCAAGATTCAAAATCGAACAACTGTTGAGTCAGAAACTAAGAAACCTGTCGACAATTGTCTCCCACCGGTGGAATCATTGAAATGGAGCCGTTTAGTAATTACGAAGAGACAGTATCTACTCTTGAGAGCTTAAACGACGTCGAACTTTACTCTTTTGTAAAGAAGCACGAGAATCTACAAAATGATGACGAGATCCAACTTTATATTTACGCTTGTTTCTATATCTACAAGAAGACATTGTCTTATAGTTATTTGACGAAGGCGACCCGGCGAACCAGAAAATGGATCGCGCTCCTCGAGATTGGTGATCCCGAGCGTGTGAGACGGCAAAGAATTTTGGATACAATGCTTGCTATTGAGTGGTTGATTGAACCACCCGAACAGTGAGTGCGAATTTTTTTCCATTTCTGAAACCTGGGCTAAACGCGCACAGAACGCTCATTCGATATTACTTCTTAGGTAAAATACCGGTTGTCCCACCCAGGCTGCAAGCATCACAAGTATTTCGATAATTTATATCCTACGAGTATCGCAAAATTACATCAATACGGGTTTACATCACGCCGATCAGACTCGAGTTTCATTTTTCAACATTGCGTGCACCTCTATGTTCCATACACCAGATTCTTCCCGTTCTCCACACAAGATTCGCAATGTGCCGCGGTGTTAGAATGGCCCGCTTACCACCTCGTTAGAATCTCTCGGATATCCCAAGGAGTTGGCAATATGGTCGGCGTTCAGATACCCATTTCTGATGAATTTGCCTTTAGGGCTTGTCAACCTATAGCGCTCGGAATGGCTCGCTTCAATTATCTGTGGGAATACGAATACCGCGCTCGCTTTCACATCTTGGGACCAAGAAGCACAATGATATCAATATGCTAAGATTTAGAAACATCAACTCGGACGTTTTATATGGCGAGGTTTCATGGACGATTATATTCAATGTTATTTATCCCAATATTCTTTATTTTCTTGCGGGAAATGGCTAGTTGAATGCTATTAAGTCAGAATAAATAGACATAAGTGATTTCAAATGAGTGAATAATATTCTGGCCGTCATACAAAATGATAACTTGGACTCCATATATCGCAATCGATCGATTGTAGACGCCATTATAACTACATATATGCCCTATTAGGTACAAGTTTAAAATGTACTGACTAGAAGACAGGGAGAAAATATAGATTCCATTGCGCTTCATCATCGTACATATACTTATCCAGGTGGAGTTACGTGATACGCTGAGGTGGAAATATATATATATATATATATATATAGACGTCACTACGGCACTCCATAGAGACCACTCCAATCTCCAAAATCGACACATTTCATAAATCCAATATTCTTAATGTAATTGCAACGGTTCACAGCTCAGTGCTTATAGCTGGATCGTATGTAGATCTGGAAATGTCTATGCAGTCGCATGCATTTGTATCGCTACAGTGACATCTTTGGCGTCGAATCCGGATGCTCGAGACAAACTGATATACGAGGGATTAGATAATAAATTGCAATACAATGATAGGGACAAATAATAATCAAAACACAGATAAATCGCATTTATGACCAGCTTTTCTTGTTTGCGTGCGGCTGTGGGTTATTTATTATTCAATACGAATACAGCGTCTGGAACCAAATCAGTCCCTGATGTGATTTTGAGGCTGTCTCTTGTCATTCTTGGCATCGCGCTTTCGGACAACTCAACGCACTAGATTTCACCTGGCAACTCAAGATTGGTCGTATCTGAAGTCCCGTTTGAAATTGGCGTTACTTTAGCAGCCCAGACGCATGTTACCTACAGTCTGAAATCAGATTGAAAAGGACAAATGGTGGTTTAATACTTTGGATTTGAATTTAGATAAATAGAGGATATATATAGAACGCCAGTAGCGCTGATAAGCTTTGAAAACCGGAAGGAAATATATTTTGAAGGGTTGACAATCGGCTCCGAAAATTGGAGACCTTGCAGCTTTTTTTGGGTTGTGTTAAATCGTTTTAACCGAAGCCTCGCATATTTCCATCTTCCGCCACGGTCGAGCTTGGAAGTGCGGGGAACCGCGAAGATTCGCAGCCTCACAGGATCCAAGCTATCAATCGATATGCTTAGCGCTCAACTAGCGAAACCCTGGTCCGTCGTTTTCCATTTTTCGATATTCTACACTACTCAGCTTGCCCGTTCGTATACGCTTAATCTCGGAACCTCAAACACATATCGGCTCTGAGTTTATCCTTTTTGTTTTAATCCTAGGATCCTCTGGCCGTGTTACTCAGAAGAAAGGCCGAGCATTAGTTCGCCTCGCTTAGCACTAGTTATTAATACTAGACATGTCTGGTATCGGCGAGGCGAGCCTCATCCTTGGGCTTATATCCTCGATTATAACGGTTATCGATACTACCAAGCAAGTATATGATGCGGTCGAAGATGAAGCAGGCCTTCCCAAGAACTTCAAAAAATCGGCGGCAAAGCTCCCTCTTATACTAAAACTCCTGGAGGATGCAGAAAAGTTTGTAGGCAACACCCCGGACGATTCTGTGAAGGCAGCCTTCACACCAACTTTGGAGAATTGCAAGCTTCAGGCTATAAGCCTACAAAAATTATTCGAAAAGGTCATGCCAGAGGAGGACGACTCTAGGGTAGATAGATATTTGAAAGCTGCTCGTACTATTGGGAAAGGAGGACGCGTAGAGAGTCTAATTCTAGATATCCTCAGAGACCTCCAATTGCTAGCTACCCAATTTCCGGAACTTACAAACACTAGAGGACAGGGGCAGTTGAAAGAAGCGATCGAAGAAGTAGGGAAGATGGAGCCGTCTCTTCCCGATGGATTTGAGAATACGGCCTCCTATGCACACTATGGCAGTGGCGCTCAGAATATCAATACTGGCACAGGGGTTCAGTACAATAACAACAGCACCGGTAACATGAACACTGGGTCGGGAACGCAATACATTGGGACTAATCACATCGGTAGGCCATCTTAATTTGTGTAAATGGTCAATTCTGTATTTAATTGTCGGAAAACGGTAGTAAATCATCATTCTTCTAAAAAGGATTTCAACCCTGAGGACGTGGATAGGTCTTGGCGCCTCTATTTACGATGCCCCGATGCTCTAGTCGTAAAGAATCGACTAAAACATAAAGATAAATTACTCTTTAAAGCAATCGAGTGGATTGTCCAAAGCTCGCAGTATAATTCTTGGAGAGATGGGAATGACGTAGGACTGCTTTGGATAAAGGGAGGAGCTGGTAAGGGCAAGACAATGATATCTATTGGGCTTGCCGAGTTGCTCACACTTCCATCTAAGATTAATACAACAGTAGTCTATTTTTTCTGCCAAAATGCTGATTATCAGCTTAACAACATCGAAGCTGTCATTAAAGGCCTAATTCTGCAACTGGTGGATCAGCATATAGATCTCAAAGAAAGCTTGCGAAGAAGATGGGATACTCAAAATGAACGTTTTTACGAAAACCTTAGCACTTGGCGACAACTCTGGGACGTCTTTTTAGAGATTTTGGAGAGATGCAAGAGTCAGAGAGTTTATGTGATTATTGATGCTCTCGACGAGTGCCAAGATAATAGTAAAATGGAAGAATTCCTCACCTCGATTATCCGAACGGGGCTCGACAACCCCTTAAAAATCAAGTGGCTATTAACTAGCCGACCTTTGGACGCTGAAAGACGACTGCAACCTGGGTCTGACCAACTACTACTGAGTCTAGACCTGAACCTCACCAATGTTTCTGGGGCCGTTAAGGAGTATATCACCTCTAAGACGAAAGAGCTCGACCGACTCCACGGTTATGGAGAAATCCTACGACTAGCCCTAGAGGCGGAACTTAGCGCTAGAGCGGAGGGAACATATTTGTGGGTCAACCTAGTCTGCAGGAGACTTGAGACCGTACCGAAAGACAAAACTCTTTCGACTATTCAAGAGTTCCCAACCGGCCTTGACGCATTCTACAAGCGAATATTAAATCAAATTTTGGATGGCAACCCAAAAATAGTGAACGCCTGTGTCAAACTTCTTCGATTGGTTTCACTGGCCTATCGACCTCTAAAAATAGCGGAGATGGACAGCGTCGCTTGTATGGTAAATACCCACGAGCTCATTGATCGATGCGCCTCCATTCTTAAAGTACAAGAGGAGACGATCGAATTTGTGCACAAGTCGGCTCAGGACTACGTGTCAAAGGCCGAAGAACTCAAATCGGGATCTTACGATTATTATTCACATGGTGAAATAGCTATCAATTGTCTCTCCCGGTTGACTGAGAAACTCAAACCCAACCTTGCCGATCTGCCGCAACCCAATTTTAACGTAAGCCCTGGGGAGGCGACAGGCAATTTATTGGTCACCAGTTTGAATTACGCTGCCAGCTTTTGGGCGAAACATCTTGAAGCTGCGCAACTAACCACAGAAATAGAAGCCGCACTCAATGAGCATGGACTGCTTCATAAATTCCTCAAAACGAAGTTCTTAGAATGGCTGGAATGCCTTAGTCTACTGACTGAACTGTCTCATGCAGTTGATGCAGTGAATAGCCTACCCAAATCTAAAATTGTAAGCCATCTAGAAAATATCCCTTTATTATGACTCTTGTTGACTCCTCACCTGGACAGCTGGAGAATAACACTATTAATTTATTATTCCTCCGGGATGCAGTACGTTTTTTATCGCGACACTACCAGACAATATCAAGTTGGCCATTACAAGCGTACATTTCAGCGGTAGCCTTCAGCCCTCAACATAGTATAATTAGAAAATGCAATCTCGAGAAAACACCTAATTGGCTTATAGAATTGCCCCAGATGGAAAAAACATGGCCGCAACTGATCCATACACTCGTGGGGCACCCAGATCCTACACACTATGTCACCTTCTCGCCCGATGGAAAAAAAATTGTATCTGCATGCGGCGTGTGGACGGGGACGATCATGGTATGGGACCCAACGACAGGAGTTTTGCTGAAAAAGATCGCAACAGATCTAGTCGATCTCGACTATGTTGCGTTTTCGCGAGACGGAAGGGACATTGCGGCGGCTTGTAGCGAATTTTTAGCCGGCGAGAAAAGGAGAATGATCATGGTTTGGGACGCTGAAGCCGGCGATTTTAAACATAAACTTACCTTTCCTTCAAGCGGAATCCATTCCTTGGCGTTCTCGTTTGATAGAAGCCAGCTCGTATCAGTATCGGGACGTGATGGTGGGTATATCACAATAAACAGCTGGAATATCAACGAGGAAGGGAGCTATCAACATCGCCGGGAATTACACCGTGAGCACAATGCTGGAAAATCTGTGGAAGAACCACGTATATCAATATCACCTGACGGAAAATTCGTTATCTCGGGGTCCAACGATACTATCAAATTGTGGGAAGTAACTGGTGATTTTCAAAAGGAATTTATACGGCACCGGCATGAGATAACCTGTATAGTCTGCTCCCCAGATAATAGACGAATCTTTTCAGGAGGTACAGATGGTACCATTATAATATGGCATATTGAAATGGGCAAGCTTGAAAAAATATTAAAACACAATAATGGAGCTTGGATTTACGCAATAGCCATTTCTCCAGGTGGCGCGATAGTTTCGGCGGACGTTCATGGAACTATCAAGCTGTGGACTGCGACTGGTGATGTTCAAGAAACATTTAAAAGTCATCAATTTGGTATAAATTGTCTAGCCTTTTCGCCAGATTGCAGGCGTATCGTCTCTGGAGCCGCTGACAGCACAACCAAGTTATGGAGCGCGACAGGAAGGGAAGATAGTGAAGACTCAGACGATATTTTCTCATTTGACTTCTCCCCGATTAGTAGGGAAATTGTATCGGGGTCTTACTATGGCGTTATAAGCCTATGGACTGCGACAGGGACCTTTCGGAGAAAGTTCCAAGCTCATTCAAGGGCTCTAACTTGTGTGGTTTTTTCGCCGGACGGCAAACTGATTGTTTCAGGATCTGCGGATTGTACTATGAAGTTATGGACTGTTGCAGGTGATCTTCAAGCTATATTTTCGGGTCATTTGGATTTTATAACAAGCATAACTTTCTCGCCAAAAGGTACACGAATCATCTCGGCATCGGGCGATGCTATCAAGGTATGGACCATAACAGGAAAGCTCCAAAGGACAATCAAGCTTCGTGGAGAGTCGATAGAACGAATAGCCTTCTCTCCTGACGGGAGGCATTTCGTATTGCAGTCCGCGTGGTCTTCATACATCGGACTTTGGGATTCTTCTCAATTACTGGCAGGCCTAGGGTTTGTCGGTACTTTGCTTCATGGCCACCTTAAGCCCGGCGCGAGGCAAGATGTCGGAATAGAACGAGATCTTCGGTTATTGAAGATATCTGAAGATAGCAAACACATTATCACGGATTCCGGTCTAATAAAAATCGAAAATCGAGGTGCGAAATTTCAGCTTTCCGGATACGAGAACCTAAAGGAGTTTCAATTAGAAGGTTCTCACATTTGTTATGGAGCAGTTCCGGTGTTACATCTTCCATCAGTATTGACACCAGAGCGGCATATCATCAAGGGCGGTCACATTGTTATTTTGTCCCTCGACAATCAGTTTGTGCATCTCAATATTGATCAAGAAAATTTATCCTCAGTCCTCAAAGTATAACGAACTTATCTTATCATACCTGTATGTCTTATTTTTTTCATTCAGGTATTCATTTTGGTAAATATGCGTACAGATACTTTGCCAGGCTAGGACAACGTCCGCTTGCGAGAAAATTATTTTTAAATCTAAATTTATTCCCTGACTAAAAGGAATGGACCAACTACTCCACAGCAAATGGTCGTCTTAGCAATAAAACTTAACTGGTCCAACGTCCTAAAAAACCATGTTGACATCTTTTCTATATTTGATTAATAGCAGTCGCAGTAGCAATATATATCACTACTATCTTCTCTCTATTTTAAACTTCAACTGTGCGGTAGAAGCATGAAACTGTTACGTTTGTGCTTGTTATGAGGATAGCTAGTGTTTGTAGTTACTATTATAATCCCAGTTACTCAAACTTGACAACGATCTTTCAGGATTATAAGGTCTGAAGACGGCATATAATTAGGCAGGGGTGTATGTCTCTGCTCTGGCGCCTTTGTTGTTAAATTTAGCGGGTGTCGTGCCTGCAGTGCAGTGCTGTCTTAACGGAGTTTGGTTCGTCTTTTCGCACTTGTGTTGTCTAGTGTCCGAGACCAGTTCGCGTAAGCCCGTCGATATCATTTGCATTCATTGCCGGATCCGCAAGCGCAAGGTATCGAGTGCTTCGGCTCCAACATCAACTTATTGTTCACATCATCTTATCTATCATTTCCTACCCGGCTATATTTGCGCTCGTGTACGCGTAGTTACCGCGAATAGCGTGACTTGAGGCTGGAGAGCATAGGCTGAATGCTGCAAGGGCAGGACAGATGACCAACCTCACCTCACTTCCACCTGAGATCCTATCCCAAATCATATCCTACAAGTATGATGACAATGGAACGAAATTGAACCTGTATAAATGTTGTAAAACCTACTACTTTCATTCATTAAGGGACCGAAGAGTGCGGTTAAGCTCGGCGACAATCAAGTGGTTCCAATCTGGTGGATGGCTAGAACCTACCCAACAAATAATACGGTGCGTAATCATCTTGCTGAACTAGCTATACCTTGTTACATCAGGATTCCCGAACTCAGAATACTAATAAAAGTTGATCACCATAGCTATATTTATCTCTCCCTCGAAGAAAACCTCGATGAGATTTATCTCCAGATCACCGCGCTTCAGTTATTCCCCAATATCCACACTCTCACATTGTACGCCGATATGTGCGCCGAAGAATTTGACACTATATTCCTTTCGGTTTTTGCCAATATTCAAACGTACCCCTTCTACGAGCATCTCAGATGTCTTGGAATCTATTCCGATACAATTTTAAATAAACTATATACACCAGATCTAACGCAATTGCCCTCTTTGAGTCTTCAGGCGCAAAATTTTTTCCAACATAAAAACCTAGTCTTAAAAGAGGACGCCAAGCGGATTGCAGCGGAGAGTATCAGGTATCCTTCAAATTTGGACCGCCTTTCAATATCTTGGAAGGCAATAGAGCCACGCGACTATTTCGATAATATTTACTGTTTGCCTATATCGACAAGTAACGTGAAAGAGTTGAACATTGGTGATTGGATTCCAAGTTGGAAAGAATCCGAGAGAAACGAGACGGTAGGAGGTCAAGATATCATCGGTTACCCCAATGTTCGAGTCCTAAGGTTCGAACGGGAGATGACGCCCTATGCCCTACGAGGGGCTACCATCAAGAATATACGGAAATGGTTTCCAAATCTAACCGGCTTGCACTTTGAATACAATTCCTTAGCAGTTGGCGCAGGTAATGGTCACTATAATCTCGAGCTATTGGGCAAGATGGCGAATCTCGAAACTATACAATTGCCGTGGCCGTATAAACATCAATCATCTTTGAGCATACCTGAATTAGAGCAGATGGTGCATATATGGATAAAAGGCGGGTTGGTGATGCTGAATTCTGTTAGTTTCAGTGGAGATCTTGAGAGGAATCCTAAAACTCGTGAGTTCTATGATACTCGGGGGGGTTGTAAAATCTTAAAAAATCGTGACCATACGATCGGGTTTTTATGGGAGTTTGTGTGGAGATTATTCTAGTTTTGGATGATATATGAAGTCTACAAACTTAAGATTAGTTTCGGCAGCTGGCATCAGACGTTATGTGTTATTTTGCCTGAACAACACACCTCTTCCTCCATTGGAAGCGAGCCATTCGGCGCAGGAAGGGTAGCGAAGGATCTCCTTGCATTGCATGATGATTAATTTGTATCCAATCAGCAAAAGATTGGAAATTACTTTCTCTCAACAAGCGCTTCTAAGGCGGGTTTTGTTGGTCTACATATATGCACGATGAATGTTTCAAAGCCTTGTTAGCTCGAATTAGCTCTCAGGTGCTAGTTAGGCTTATTGGACACTGTCGCAAGATTCGTGTCCTTCATTCATGTCAATTATTGTATTTATTGCCGGCATAACCGGCGGACCTAATTGTCGCCTTCCGAGCCTTTGATATCTAAAGGTTTCTGCCATCTTTGGAATCCCCGTTCCCGTTCACTAATCAAACCTTTTTTGTAGAATAAGGGGAGTTGTCTCTCAACATCACCATAGCCGGCATGGATTCATCCAGCAACTACGAAGAGGTAATATCCGCCCTTAGAGATTTGGAGGATGTCGAACTTTATTATCTTGCGGATATGTACGAGAAACTGGACAAAGATGATGAAATCCAGTTTTACATCTATGTTTGTTTTTACATTTTCAAGAATACAAAGTCCCAGGGCTATCTTCGGAAAGCCACTATACGAGCTCAGAAATGGATTGAGGGCCTTGAGATCGGCGACCCCGATCGCATACGACGCCTGAGGTTGATGGATACGATGGCGGCTTTTTGGGGTTTTGGTGAACCTTCTAAAAGGTAACTCCCAAATCTTTACCAGAGTCTTGAAATATTCGAAACATATAGCAGGGCATCGCTCACGCTCGTATTGTTTACGCAAATTAGAGAAACAGCCCAACCGGTCTCGGGTGCTTTGTTCATGAACGCCAATGACTGGTCGTCTTATCAAAGACTATATAATGAGGTAGTACAACTAGCGAGACAAGCTGAAAATCTCGCCGTTGAATTCGAGTCAACTGGCTGCCTTGATAGCCTCAGCAAATCGATCAGCAGCCAGGAACAGATAGTGGATATAATGAAGGATGATGCCTCGCCGGGTACGCTGAGCACTCTGGGGACTATGCTCAAAACAAAATTCTGCCGCACGGGATCACTTCGCGATATCGACCGTGCCATCGAAGTAACAGAAAGAGCAGCGAACACCACGACTCACGATGACGATAACCAAGCCATATATTTGAGCGATTTAGGGCGTTTGCACCATCTCAGGTATATACAAACGAGATCTCTCAGCGGGTTAGTCAGGGCAATTGAGATTTGTGAAGTAGCGGTGGTAGTCAAGCCCCTAATAAAGTGTTTTGAAAGGCTCACCGCGGCGCTATGTGCATATACTGAACACACACACTCAACAAAACATTTGAACCGCGCCATCGATGTTTCGAATACCATCTTAGACCTCGCACCTGAAGACCATCCTGATAGACTTAAATTCTTATCCGACCTTGGATCTCAACTCAGTGCGCGTCATCGTCTAACTGGTTCAATCGATGACCTTAGGCATGGAATCGAAATTATGGATAATGTGCTGAGTAGGGTGCCTCCTGGCTCCGAGATCGAACCCTGCTATCTTGACTATCTGGCGGTTTTACTTTGGTCGCGATTTAAACAAACCCGGGCGTTATATGACCTATCTCGCGCCATTGAAGCTGCAGAAACAGCGGTAAATCTTTCACCCCCTGGTGACCGTTTAGGGTTCAGGTTAAACACACTCGGGGGAATGCTGGCTACTTTATACGAACATACAAGCGATATAAACCATTTGGATGGCGCACTCAGAGCCGCTGGGAGAGCAGTGGAAGCGACACTAAATGATGACCACTATCGCCTCTGCTATACGTATAATCTTGGCAACTTTCTCGCCCGACGGTTTCAGAACCATGGCGGTGTGGGTGGTTCAGATGGTTCGGGTGGTTTGGATGAAATAATTGAGCTAGTAACACCACTTCTAGATTGTATGCCTCTTTCACACACTTACCGCCATCCTTATCTAAGCAGCCTTGGAATTTGGCACATGATACGATTTCAAAAAGCCGAAAAACTTGGAAATATCGGCTCAATTGAAGACCTGAATCGCTCTGTTGATCTGATGTATGAGGCGACGAGAGGTATACCCAAAGATCAATGTGAGAGTGGCCAGTATTACAGCAATTTAGGTAATGTACTTGAACTCCGTTATGAGAGAACTGGTCGCACCAATAGCGAGGATCTTAGCCGAGCACTCGATGCATTCACGCAAACTTGGAAGTGCGGTACCGAGGCTCCGTCTAGCCGAATCCGATCCGCCTTAAGGGCAGCAAATATTCTTGCCTTGCAGCGAAACCTCGAAGGCGCAAGTGCACTACTCGAGGAAGCTATCGAGTTACTACCCACTGCCAGTCCACAATCACTCCAGCATCGCGATAAGCAACTTGTGATTTCAGAATCATCCGGCTTAGCCTCAACGGCAGCAGCAATTTTTCTTGACGCTGGAAAAAGTACATACTCCGCCTTGCGTGTACTCGAGCTTGGGCGCGATGTAGTCACCGGCCAATTGACGGAGATTCGTGGAGGCGGATACTTATCGAACCTTTTGGAGCGCCACCCTGCTTTGGCGAATGAATTTATATCACTAAGGGACGGTTTGGACTCGCCAATAGAAACTGCGGTACTTAGTCCTCTCACAAGGCCTGATGGTGAATTCCCACCGGGCCTAGAACCTTGGCCTCTCGCGTCGGGGATATTGGTAGAGTCGCAGATAAGGCAGCGCAATTTTGCAGAGCAGAGGCTTCATGAGCTCATATCGGAGATTCGTTCTAAACCTGGGTTTGATAACTTTTTGGTTCCACCTACCGAGGACGAAATAAAAGCCGCAGCTAACCCTAACCCCATCGTTGTTATCAACCTCAGTAAATATCGCTGTGATGCATTCATTATCGAGAGGGACCAGATTAGACTCTTGAAACTGCCAAAGCTAGTTTTAAAAGATGTCAAGACACAAGTTCGGAATCTTAAAAATTCTCGGTGCGATTCGTCGACACTAGAATGGCTCTGGGACTCTGTCTGTGGTCCATGCCTAGATGCATTGGGTTTCACTGAAACCCCCACTGATGAAAATAGCTGGCAGCGTGTGTGGTGGATCCCAACCGGACTTCTCTCACAGCTCCCGCTCCACGCAGCAGGCTATCATGGCCAGAGCTCTAATAACGTCCTAGACCGAGTCATGTCCTCATATGGTTCTTCTCTCAAAGCGCTGATGTATGTGCAACGGATTCCTATTAGCAACTTGACTAGTACCGATAATGCAATTGTTGTTGCTATGCAAGACACACCGGGACTCGTTTCCGGAGAGCTTCAGTGGGTCAAAGCCGAGATTGAGGTTGTAGAAGATCTTTCCGCGTCACTTAACCTGAGAACTGTCAAACCAGCCCCGAAAAAGGCTGACATACTCGAGCACCTAAAGGAAGGTTGTAGAACTTTTCATTTTGCCGGACACGGATCAATCCCCTGGGGAGACCCATCTAGGAGCCTACTACTCCTTGAAGACTGGAAAACGGATCCTTTGACTGTTGATAGTCTTCGATACTGCAACTTTCAGAGCAATCCGCCATTCCTGGCTTATCTCTCCGCTTGTTCAACTGGCACCAATGTTTCTTCAGCATTAGCCGATGAAGGAATTCATCTAATTAATGGCTTCCAACTTGCTGGTTTCAGACACGTGATTGGAACGCTTTGGGAGGTTTCAGATAGATATTGCGTAGATATGGCGAAAGCCTTTTATGAGAATATCAGAGATGAGGGGATGACTGATGTAGCTGTTTGTCGTAGCTTGCATCGCGCGATGAGGAAATTCCGAGATGAGCAGATGGAGATGGATTGGGGCACTAGAAACGCTACCGTTGTGAGTAATGGTATAGATGATATGCCTCTCAAGAATTTTTATTGGGCTCCTTATGTTCACTTCGGTGTGTAAGAATATATATTTCGAGGATGGCCTTGTGCTAACACCTGTCAATATTCCGTTGGCCACACAACCCAAAATCAAAATGCGAATCTAACAATTCCTTATCATCATTCTGTGTTTGATATGCTCAGCCTTGATCAAATTGTAGAGAAAGAGTGAGGTAAATACAATGAAAATATCTCCTACTTTCATAACAGCCATGTAAACAAACTGGTTAAATGTTTTTTTCACGAGAGAAAGTATTTGAATCCTGATCTGGAGCCCTTAGCTAGCCTCAGTCTTTTATATCATTCTTATATATCTTTATGGCGATGAACTACCATTAGATGTTGCTGCTGAAGCGTTAATACAAGACTATGTTAGGCGCAACTTTCAATCGAATCCAAATATACTTCGGACGTCCTTTTTCCTTCTTTCATAACACTCTATATCTTTGACAATATATTTTCGAGCATCGTCCCGGTTGTCAAAAAATTCGTACTTTGCAATCTCGCGTGGCGAGTAGTACTGCATAGCCAAGATCCCCCAGATCTCATCCAGGGTTGACATGGCACCATCTTCGAGCATATATTCCATATCGCTCCGGGAAACAGCTTCATTGACCTTTTTGAAATCAGGGTTCGCGCCAGCCTCGAGCAACAGTTTGACCAAAATCGGTTTGGCCTGTCGGACAGCGAAGTGGAGGGCCGTAATGCCTAAATCGTAGAACTCTGCGTTGATTTTTGCGTCACCGGGGAAAAAGCGAAGAAGCAACTGGAAAATTTTGGCAGTGTATAGTGGGTCCTCGCTGCCCCGTATCGGCGCTTCGGCAAAGGTGTGCCATATGGTTAGGTTTGAAAGTGGGTTGATGATAAAGCCCACGTTTGCTTTTGAATGCGTCAAAAGGTAGTTCAGGATCTTGTAAGTATATAGGCTTGGGCCTCTAAGTGTGGGTATTCAATATATCAGCCGACGAAGACAGCAAAAGATCCCTGATACCCCGAGAGTGGAAGTTGGAGATCTGAAGAGTGTCTAGCCAGCGGGTCGCGGTAGCATCTTACCTGTATCTCAGAAATATAGCCAACATAGAGCCGGACAACAAGTTGCTCAAATCTTCAGGGTAGAAGTTGATATCTGCTCCATAATCGATCAAAATTTCAGCGACATCGAACTGATGTCGCATCAAAACGCGGAAAAGTCCAGTAATAGCGGAATTCGTAGCAAAGCTGATATTCGGATTTGCCCCAGATTCAAGGAGCTTTCTGGTGAAGTATGTTGCATTATTTGGACAGTAAGATAGTATACCCATATTATTAGGACCACTGTAAGCAAGTACGACATTTCCGTATCGATCTAGAATATCAAATATCTCCCTATCGTCTGCAAGCATTGGAGATTCGCCTGGAACTTGGTCTCCTTTCTCGGGATATTCAGATGGTTCATGTATCCTCATCGAAGTTGCCAAAGACACTTGGAAACCACGTTTACACAAATATTCCATCGCCCGAATTTCTCGTGACGAGATCATTACTGTTTGAATAGCTCCCGATACCCCAGTCCCATTCATCTGAAAGCCATAATCCAAGAGCAAATCGAGTGTTTCTATTAGAAGATCATCATGGTATGGCGCGTGATAGTAGTGTGAAAGTACCGGCAGATTGCTTTCCTCAAAGGCTAAGCCGATGAGCGGAGCCTTAGTCGGTCTATCCGTGCTGTACATGAGCCCAATTTTAGCCCGATCGCATCCAATAAAAGCCTGGATCGAATTTAACAGAAGTTTAACTATCTCTGGCATTCGAAGTTTAACCGCGAGTCCTAGCGGCGATGAATGAACCTCGATGGAGAAACTTATGTCTACCAAAGGGCTTGCTCCAGCTGTTAGCAGTAGTTTAACTATACCTATGTTTTCGGCAGATATGGCTTGATGCAATGGGGTCCCATAAGTTTGTCGATGAATAAAGCAGCTGGTGTCAGCATCTACCAGGTCTTCAGGATCTGCCATCTGGTGGATCTTAGCACCACTATTGATACATATTTCCGCAAGTAAGATTGCTTCGCGGTCCTCGGGCAAGGAGAGTGCCAACCAATGAAGGGCGCCTCGGTTGTTGATATCGACTGTAGCAGGATCCGCACCGGAAAATAATAAATAGGTCGCGATGTTCCAGTGACGAGATCTGCAAGCGAGAAGGAAAGGCGTTTCTAGGCGGCTATTTGGCCAGCTGACAGAGTATTCGTTTTCTTCAACAAGGTATCTGACGAGCTCTAGATTGCCTGCCATTACTGCGCCGTGCAACCAAGTCGTTTCGAATTGACCGATTACTACTGTCGAATATAGGAGGCCAGCCCAGTCATCCTTCCGCTTCTGATTGTCCATTAGCAGGCGAACCATATCCTCTGGTATCTCGTAACTCTGAACCCAAAATTCGGTGCAGCTTTCCTGGTAGCACGCGTCAAATCTCACATCTCCGTGGGCTTTCAAGTTTTTTAAAGCGGGAAGACAGCCGTTTGAAGCAGCTTCGTAGAGCCATTCTTTATCATAATCTCCTAGAGCCCCAATATCCCATTGTTGTCCCACGATAGAAGCTACAGCTTTGGCCAACACAAAACCATGATTTGCCGATATTAAAAGCCACTTAAAGGCTTCTGGAAGAGATCTTTCGCACCCAAAGAAACCCCCAACACGAATATTAGCGCAAGCAAAAGCTGCTTGGCTTTCGCGGTTGGCGTGTATCCTCGAAAATCTCCAGCTTTTGGCGTCAATGTACCGAGGGGTTTTAGAAGGCTGGCGCCGCAGAGCAAGTCTTTCTAGATCGTCGCGAAGTTGTGTCCTTACTTGCGACAAGAACGTCGAGTTACCATTGATAAGGGCACCTCCAAGCTACCTCGTAATCAGAAATTGTTAAATTCAAGAAAACATCAATACGTAGTTTCAAATTTTGGTTGTATTCTACTTACTGGGAAAATAGTCTTCTGAGGAAGTTCCTGGTAGATATCCGGGTCGAGCTCTGATAGATTGACTTCGGCTTTCGGACATTCGACCCCAACGTTCAGCATTAGAATTATAGGTAGTAGATCCCTGCGATTTGGATTATTTTGTAGTGTGCATTGAATCATGTCGCAAATTTCGCTAATTACTTTGGGCGGACGGTCGAATGAGCCAATCTGGCGTTGGATTTCATCGCAAAGTTTACCTGAAATCTTTAAATCGTCGAAAATCTCATAGTCTTTCTCGAGGTTGCCGGATTTTGAAGGTAATAGTTCTAATATGTTTCTTCCCTTGTTTATTGCGCTCCAGATGGTAAGGCCGAAAGAATATATATCAGTTGCGCAAATTTCTGTCCTCTGAAGCCTAGTAGTAGCTTCTGGGGCAGCAAAAAGAGGCGTATATCCCACGAGGTATTGGTATTCCGGCCCGGAATTGGTATCTATAGAGAAGCCAAAGTCGGATAGCTTCGCTATAGCAAAACAGCTGGACCCGGATGTCCGTCCATGGCCGCAGGGGCGCAATGTCACCAAGATGTTATCTGGTTTCAGATCCCCATGCGCTATCGATGATCTATGAAGTGCCCAAAGCCCATATGCAACATCCAGGATAAGCTGGCGTATCACCTGATAGGTGATGTTGAATTGCCCCAATTGTAAAAAATTCGATAGTGTCCCTAGGTACGCGAATTCGCCACGAATGGTCGGATGAAGGAGACCGGGGTGCTCTATGTCCACACCCCACCAGACATTCCAGCAATCTAAGAAGCTTGGGTGCCCTTTAATCTTGTGATGGCGTAAAATCTTTATTTCTTGTATCAAAGATCGATAGGAAAGGGCCTTTTCCCGGGGGTCCGCAAAATGTGATGCTCGCAATGTTTTCAAAGCTGCGCCACTTCCAAAATTATTCACGGAGCTATGATGTACTGATGCTCTTCGAACTACAAATGATCTCCCCGCCCCAACTTCTTCACAGAGTCCTGTGTCTGCAATCGAATTACTCAAGAACTCAAGAGTGCCCAGGGACCGAATCGCTTGATCCATAATACAATCCGTAAAGGCTACGAAATCGTAATCGAGCAAACTATCTTGAGACTGGCTAATAAGAATGCTTCGAGTGTGGGTTGATATATCGAAAGCATCGCGTTGCGAGATTGGAGCATCATCTGGTCCGTTTTCGCTTATTGGGTGCACCTGAGTGATAAGCGAGATGCTTTATTAGATAATTTTGTCTTGGTCAAAGAGATAACCAGAGAAAAAGTCATTTTAGTAGCTTAATCTACTGAAAATGGAACTCAATAATTACCAGCTCGGTGGAAATGACCAAGGAGTTTGTCTCCTGAATGAGGCTATCCATTTTATCGATTTTAAATGTTAGTGGTCTCGTACCTGGCCTTTTTAGAGTATATTTTAGCCTATGCGGACTGCACCGCTAACAGAGACTTTTGAGCGCTTATCTAGATATGGGGCTATATAAAATGGAAGACATCTATTCTGGCTGAATATATCGAATATAAGCTAGCATTATAAAAAAAAAATTTGTTCCGGAGATTATGTGTTTTTGTACAATGAAATTTAAACATCGAAAGGTGCAAAGTTAGTCGCATATGAGGGGGTGAAAGAGGGGAAACAGTGGAATCGCTCTGAAAGCCGGAGCCTACTATATGCAAGGCTTCAGCCTTGTTCATCCGGTCCTTGATGTTCACGAACCAAGTGATTAAGTGCCTTCGGCCGGGCATATAATGACTGGCAGTACGGAATACGTGTTTTGGGTAGTTGACATAAAATGCGAAAACCCCGCTAGCATAGCCCTGCAGCTGATAGAACATTTGCTGCTATGGCTCTCGAAGATTCCATGACGTTTATATCGGTAGCATTGGTCTAAGGTTTTCGTAAGGCTAGCTTATCGGCTTTTACCGTCATGGTAATAAAGTGGGATCCTCTTGCTTTTAATACATATTTCCACGATACTCTCGTTCTACGAAAAGAGGTGGTACATCCCAAGTATTACTCTGAATTATGACTAAGTCTTGACTTCGCCAGACAATATTATAGGTGTAACCTGCACAGTTTGATGGCGGCGTTGAGACCACATTTGCGTCTTTGGCCAGCGCAAGTGAGGGTGACCGAAAAAGGCCGAATCTTGCATCTGCAACTCCGCCCAATCGATTGCCAAGTATCCGCCAGAGGATACTGTCCTGTTCCACTCGGCCTACAGTTGCAAGAGTTTAGCACGCTTCCGGAATTCGCACTGAAATAATTTAAAACTAGCGCATAGAGTTCATCTTAAAAGAGGCATTCCAGATTGATCTAGCATTCATTGATATCCAGGTTCAGTCCAAATACTTTTTAACCCACGTCCGATAGCCATACGTATTATTTTTATTGCAAGAAAATTAAGCTCTTCATTAACTCTTTCGTCTGTTGAAAGCGGCACATAATTGTTTCATGGTAATACTATATTTCCTTCTAGACTCTTACGTCCAAGTTAAGAGAGAAAGACTTGAAGATTGACAACCTAAAAGTAACTAGAAAATAATGGCAGACCAGCTAGTCCTCGCGATCGTCCCAATTGTCACACAGGCTATTCAATCCTGCTTCCAATGTTATTCTTTCTACACGGACACCAAACGCTTTCATTTTGACGCGCATACTCTTCTTTGGAAATTTCGACTCCAGGAAGCGAGATTGAAGGCATGGGCGAAGAAATGGGGTATCCTGGTCGATAACTACGCTGGAAATGAGACTCACGACATTGCGAACAACCCGTGGGACGAAGAAGATCTTAAATTTGTCCTAGAAACCTTTGGACGAATCGAAACGCTGTTGAATGATTACCAGAAAATAAATGACAAATACGAACTCATGCTTAGCACTGAAGATGCTGTCGGTGAACTCGTAAAGGTATTTATTAACCGCCTACGTTTGCGATATTAGCCATATTTTACTGACTGAACCTGTAGACGAATAGTATGAAAGTCGAAGATATTCTCGATAACGGGGCGTTTTTGGATCACTATCGCAAGGACCAGGAGCTTCTTGCTAAGCGAAAGAGGGACAATGGAATGATTAAACGTATCAAGTGGGTTGCATCGGACCGAGCGAAACTCGAGGGTATTGTTCAGAATTTGAAAGCCTACAACGACGGTCTGGATCACCTATTGTCTACTAAGGCACGAAGAATGGCAAAACAAGCATTGGCTCCTGAATTGATCCAGCAAGCTCATAGCCTTGAAGATTTGGCGGAGCTCGAATCTGCGACCTCGGGTCAGACGATTGTCCTCCAGGATGCCGTTGCACTCAGAAAGCATTTTCTCAAAATTTCGAATTTAGATTCAAAAGACAAGCCTGAAGATACAATGGCGGGCAGCATCGCCAGCTTGCGACTCCCTTTGAGCTCTTTTATAAACGTGCGTGAGAGCCAGGCTTCTAGAGGCTCTAGCAACCCAAGGTCTTTAGCAGTTATGATCTCAACTTCAAGTGGTGTTCCGGCTTCTACCATTATTGAGTGGCGAACCTTCGCCTTAGATATTCCAACGGCGGTGCAAACGGCAGTAACCACTCGCATCAAATATTTAGCCCAATTCCTGAGCGTCCCAGAGGTCGCATCTGCCTGCGTACCGCGTTGTCTTGGGTACATTGAAGATGATGAAAATTCCCGAATCGGTCTCGTTTTCGAATGCCGAACACCACTATCCGCGTCACTTACTACAACACAAGAGGATTGCATCTCCTTGTACCGGCTGATCGCTCGCAAAAATAAGAATTTTTTGGGAGATCGATTTAAGTTGGCCTCCTGGCTTGCCTCGTCGTTGTCAATTCTTCATACGGCAGGGTGGCTGCACAAGGGTCTTCGATCGAACAACATACTATTCTCGATGGGAGACATTGCACGCCTTACAAACCCTAAGCTCTTGGGCTTTGAATACTCCCGTCCCAATTCCGCTTATGCATTTAGTAGCCTTCTCATTTTTTCGAATCACGAGGTAGACCTGTACCGCCATCCCAGAGTGCAAGGTTCCGGTCGTGAACGGTTCACAAAGGCGGATGATATTTACGCGTTAGGTATCATCCTGTTAGAAATTGGGTTTTGGCGACCAATTTCAGAGTTGTGGCACAAGGGATATAAAACTGCCGAAGAGTTTAGACTAATTTTATGCAGTAATTACATCCCACAACTAGGTAGCAAAGTCGGGAAGATATACATGGAGGTCGTGGAGTGGTGTATCGATGGCCAAGAAACCGGCGACGGCAACGGCCAAACAGGAACGCAGAATGATTTCTTTTGGAGCGTAGTCAATCCCCTGGCGACTCTCGTGGCATAGATGGAAATCACAGAATTGTGGGATTATAAAGCCCATGTCATGGACTTTTATTCTAACACCCTCTCGTGTAACTAAAGCGCTTTATAATTCCCAACGCGTATACGGAGAATTGAATGCTAAATGGATTATAACTGCAAGACCAGATTATAATAATGTTTGCCAAGAATAAGAATTGAATAGAACAAAATCACGATGCACCTATTTTGGAGGCTACTTCCGCATTATACTATCGCTACCTACGGCTGTCAACGCCTAGTGAGCTCTGGTACCTCGAAAATGAGCAATTCTTGAATGCGTTTATACACCAGTGATTCCCAATGTTAGTTTTCGGTGAGAATTCTATTCTATAAATCTATCCAGGACGTAATGACAGCTACGGCACTTGAATCCTCCCCCCTACGCTCTCTCGCTTCAACCCTGCCTTCTTTACCCTCTCTTAAAATCTTCACTTCTCTTCTCTTTCAAATGTGGTGCTATGGTTTACGTCTCCACAAAGTCAGGGAGACCGCGATCACTGGCAACACGCTGACGATCTCACCAAGACCTGCATATGCTGGTGGAATCCTAAACCTGACAAAAGCTCCAGCAGCCAGCAGAATAGCAAAAACATTGTAAATCCCGGACCAAACAAAATTAAAAATGATTCGGTTGAAAGATCGTTTCGAAAGATCAAGCAGAGTTAGGACACCATCCAAGCCACCGAGCAAGACAACATCGGCGGTAGCTCTCGTAACATCGGAAGTGGTACCAAAATGAACGCCAATATTGGCCTGTGCAACTGCAGCGGCATCGTTGGTTCCATCACCACAAAAGAGAACGGTACGACCGGTGGACATGAGACTTTCAACATAATCTTTCTTTTGAGCGGGTGAATGGCGAGAGGCGATATTCGTGAATGAGATTCCGATGGTATTCGCAACATCCTCTACGACCGCTGAATTGTCTCCGCTCACGAGATGACATGTGATATTACGCCGCTTGAGATCTGCGACAACCTGAACCGCTTCGTCTCTGATGTTGCTCTTTAAGCCGAAGATAGCTACGGGCTCAGAATTGATGGTGATACAGAAGAGGGTTACTCCCCTATCAAGAAGAGTTGCGACGGCGGGAAGATGTTCGATATTCAACCAGTATGGGTTTCCAGCTCTGACTGGAAATCCACGCCAAGTACATTCAATGCCAGCACCGGGGGTGGATTTAGTATCTTCCAAGTCTCCCAAGCTAGCCAAATATTGTTGCGTATGAGCCGCGATAGCGAGCGAAACAGGATGCTGGTTATTCTTGGTCAGCTCTCGTGTGAGCATTAAGATCTCATGGTTGGCTATTTTCTTGTTCGGGATGATCTCCTGATGAACAACATAGAGATCACCCTTTGTTATCGTACCCGTTTTGTCGAAGACGACATCAGTTGTCTTATACCCCCTCTCTATGACGTCTGCTTGCTTGATTATTACTCCGCTACGGGCGGCAATACTCCCGGCAATAACAAGAACCATGGGAACTGCGAGTCCAATGCCACAAGGGCAGGAGACAGCCAAAATGCTAATAGCATAAGTAATAGCCGTACCGATTGCGCCCCCCGCATTATCACCACGAATCTTTAAAGCTATACCCACCCAAATGCCAAGAGCAATCGCCGCAATAGTTAAAACTACGGGAATAAAGGAACTAGCAACCTTATCGGCTATATCTTGAACGCGAGGCTTGGCTGCTAAAGCATTTTCGACCAATTTTGCGATATCGGTGATGCTGTTTCCGCCTGGAAGACGGGTTAAGCGAACCGTGAGAGGGCTGGGACCATTGATTGTGCCCGCGATAACTCCATCTCCAATAGACTTTGGTACCGGTAAACTTTCGCCCGTGATCATAGATTCATCCACAGAGCTCTGTCCGCTAACAATCGCGCCATCAGTTACGATTCGGCTGTGTGGAGATACGATGAATGTGTCGCCGATTTCTAGCAATCGAGCATCAATTTCCGATGTAGCACCAGATGACTCGACCAATATAGCTGTCTGAACCTGGAGGGAGCGTAGGGAGACGGCCGAGACAGCTTTGACTTTTGCGAAAGCTGCTAGGAGTCTTCCAAGTAGGACAAGCGTGATAAGAAGAGAGCTCGTCTCGAAAAATTCCCCGGTTTCCAACTTGTACCCAGCATGCGTCATGCCAAAAGCAACGACCGAGTATACATAAGCGGAGGTGATGCTAATGACAATAAGCATATCCATTTCAAGAACCCTGCTATATACGAGTGCCTTGAGAGCGCCAGCGTAAAATTCGGGTATAGAAATTCCTTGGACCAGGGTTGCGAGCACCAAAGAGACAATCGAGCGTGCGTTGTAAGCCACCGGGTTATCGGACCAAGCTAGAACGACAACCGGGATTGTCAAGATAGCCGCGGCAACAGTGCTCCAGGCCATCCTGAAGAGTAGGCGTTTACCATCAGCTAGTGACGCATCGTTTCCTGGCGGAGCGAGTTGTGCTCCCGATGCCGATGATAAGATAGACCTTGCTCCTATGACTAGAGGGTCATAGCTGACCCTGTACGTCATTTGATCAATTTGCTCGATGGATTCTACCAAGTCTTCTAAAGACTTACGTAAGCTCTTTGCTGAAGCGCGATCGATCCTTAAGTCGATTGTTTGGTAGATACTCGAGAACCGCGACAGCTTAAATCCTGTTTCCTTTTCAATCCGCAGCACAACCGGTTCCAGGTTTGATACTGCTTGGTCCAGGGCAAATTCTGCTACGCCGGTGACGAATGTCACTTTCATATCCGAGACACCCTCGATATTCTCTAGTACATTGTGGAGTTTCTTGCTGCAGCCGGTGCAGGTCATTCCGGTAACTTTGAATGTGACGTATTGACGTGCAGCAGCATTTTCAAGATCAAGTGTTTTCTTTCTAGATACTTGGAGCTTTCCTGAAGGTGGCGAGTCAGTATAGTCGAATTCCGTGCCACAGCCGATAGGTTCTTTAGTAGGCTGGGAGTCTATTGACTCGGCCGGCTTTCCACAGCAAGATTTCTTGCAGGTTTTTTCCGTTTGCCCGGGCCCGGACATCGGAAAAATCGGGCGTATTTCGTCAACCTGGGTTTGTGGTTCAAAGCACGATGTTTGAGGCGCTATATCCAGGGTAACAATTTGAGAAGCTCGTTGCTGCTTGTCAATTTCAACCGCCTTCTCGTCTTGCTTTGTGACGCTTCCGCCGGTCGCTTTGCCACAGCATGACTTTTGGCAACCTTTCTTTACCAAAGTTGGAGGAGGATTCTTAATAGCGGCAATCGAGCTACCAGATGATTGGGATACACTAGAAGATCCAGAGGAAATAGAGAGACTATCTGAGCTTTTCGTTTGAGCCCTAACAGGCCCGCAGCGAGTATCCAAACGGTTCAAGACACTGAGGCAGATGCATCGACCTAGGCGAAGATACTCGGAGTACTCATTAAATGCTTGCTGGAGATGATCAGAACAAACTTCGCTAGTGGACTTTGGTTTTTCGCCGTCTTGTGGATTAGCCGTGCAGCACGAAGGTTTTTCTTCAGAAGGAGAGGGAGAGGTGCAAGCTTTTGTCTGAGCTAGAACGCCGCAGCAACCGCCCTTCTGCTGAGTAGAGATGGAACCTCGATTCTCAGAGCAGCAACTTGTAGCTTTCCCATCAAAACAATTGATCTTTAGATGGTTCGCACAATCGCTTTTCTTCGGGGGCGCGACTGCTCTTTTCTGGGATCCACATTGCTTGGATTCGCAGCAGCTAGGCGTCCCACCAGTCGTACAAGCCGAATCACCATTCGCCTGGCTGGTCTCCTGTTTAACGAGAGGTCCATGACCTTCTGTCCCCTCCTTGCTGCAACACCCAGCTTTACAGTCTTCTGGGTTCTTTTGTTGGGCTTCATCACAGAGCATAGGACTCTTTACAGCAGGAGTACCGATCTGAGCTGGCGGACAGCATTCTTTGGCGCATGCTGCACGTGATCTTGCCGAATTTTGTACGAGCGGATGTCCAAAGCCATCGCATCCGGCCTGACATCGAATTGCTGCGATCTTGCGAATGCAATCCTCTAGAGTGTTTCGTCAGCCAACTAAATTTCGCGTCGCTGATATAAAGAATTTTCCAACAAAAATCATACCATTACACGCGCTTTGGCCAGTGCCACAGCCAATGCAACCACCAGAGGTACAAGCATTCTCCAACATCGCCTCGTCGCCTAGCTTCTCAACGAGTTGTTCCTTATCCATAGTTCGCGCGTTCGGTTCTACTGTTTCGGAAGCGTTCTTTATTATATTCCGGGTGCGAATTTTCATGAATCTTTTGCTTTGAAGGGACTTGCTACTCCGCACGCTGGTCTCGAAATCAGGCTGCTTCTGTTTTGGGCGAAGACGCCAAGCTTCCTTTTTAAGGAATAATGCCAAGCCTTCGAAAATTCAACACTTTCGAAGAGAGCTTGAAGACGGATGCAAATTCGGAAATTCTCCCTTCATCCCCTTTGCGTTTTAACTTGTGCTTTGATATCTAACGATAAATAGCTAGTCATGAGATGATAATTAATGACAATATCGTACCTTGGCCGTTCAGCGTTTATACTCGTGAAAGGACGAGGAAGTACAGATATTCGGCTATTTACCAAGACAGAAGTGCATTGCTGGATTGTAAAGAGTAGTCAACGGCATATATCCGCCATTTAATGTTAAACGAATGCTAATCCCCGCCAACCCTTAAATATATCAAATTTCATTCATGAAAAACAACAGGTAAGGTAAGCAGAACTCGCCTTATAACCTTAATTTTGAGAATAACAACGTAATCGGACATGTTATACACCTGCCGAGTCCCATACTTGGCGTTGCTAGGGTCCGAGTCAGAGTATTAACAAGATCGCACCATCCTGTACTAGGGCCAAATCAAACAACAGGCTCCGTGTTGTTGGTATCATGACATACCTAGAGCGTATTCTGGTACATGAATACGGATTCAAAAGACCTTGCGCAAAATATAAAGTCTAGACGATTTGCTTGATAGTAGTGATAGGCTCGTACGAAGCATCGGATAGGTATTTTTTTTTTCGCTGGATATTTTACTTTTTTATCTCACCTTTTTATTTCCGCTTTGATTGTTTGATGTAAATATTGGATTCTATAAGTTTTGTATATACCACAGTTGTGTTTTTTTTTTTTTTTTCGTCGCTTTTCTCGTGTCTATATCACAGTTCACATTCTTCTAGTCAGTTACGTGATATTACAATGCAAGCTACAATTACTTTTATAAGCCAGTTTATGAACCTGTAGCCGATAAAAGTAGCCAGGTGCGCTTTTGCACAACCAATTAGATTATTTGTGATTTTGCTTATAGCAAGTTTAAACGCGTGGTATACCAGTAGCGAGAGTGGTCACCGGGATTCTAGAAGGTTGTCTATCCATCCGATCCTAGTCCCGAGAACCCTGTCCTGCAACGATCCGATCCGAAACTCTAGCTTTATATTTTAGGAATGGTCTCGACGATGAATATATAAACAGTTACCTGCATACGCACGCAACCGAATTCGGGCCAACAATGAGACATGCACATATGCATGTACAAATGCGTGGGCCGATCTTAGGCATTGGCCGCCAGGCTATATAGTCTTCTAAGCAAGGTCATAGTCAAGTTGGCTCAAAATCCTACAAAACCAATAGTTGATCAGGCTGCCTTTTGATATATAAGAGTAAACTCGTTAATTAGACTACCAAATACCCATTTTCATAGTTAAAAATTTGAGTTTATTCATATTAGGAACAATTGGAATCTCTGAAATCGGTCGATGATAGTAAACATCTACTCAGCTAGCTAAATAAACTATTATTAAAATGCACTACACCTAGCCCACTACGATTCCAAACGTAGTCAAAGGCCCTGTATAACCCGTCGGGAAAGTGTTATTGATCATTGCCCAATTGCCGACGTAAGCAGTCGACGAACCGTCGTAAACGCCGAGTATTTTATAATTTCCACTATGACAATACAACAACAGCTGATTTGTCTGGATAGGAACTGTGCAAGGAATAATTGACACAGTCGAGAAATTTTGGGGGAGGAAATTCACGAAAATATCCACAGCATTTCCTCCTGTGTTGATGAGGAATGGTTCGTTCGCCGCCGAGAATACATTCCCATTGATCGGATCTACGAGGAACGTAGCTGCGACGGCCTGGTTTGTCGTATATTTGGGGAATTGGAAAAGTGTATTATTTTGTCCCGCAACCTTAACGAGAGTCACGTACTGTCCAGAGAAGGGCCCTTGGCTATCATGAAAATCTTGAAGTTGGATCTTTTTCGCCGTAGCCGCAAGTGTAGTTCCCACTCCACCGCTCGGGTATGGTACGGGCTTCGCCAAGATAGGCCCTGAGCATCCAGAATTGTATATACCACCTATGCTATCAACTACTCGGAGGCCAGTTGTGGCATTGTGGATGGCCATATATATTGCATCCCCGCTTTCGCAGCGGAAAAATCCGTTAGAATCTATCCAACACTGGGCCGTAGTCTGTCCGACTGTTTGCTCAATGAACTGTCCGCCACCGGGTTGGGGAACGAAACCAAAGGGGAGGTTATTCTCAGTTGTGACGATGTTGCCAGTGCTACTATCATAATAGAATTTGCCTGCTTGAGAGGGATCTGAAGTAAATCCTAGGATCGTGGTGTTTGTCGCTGAGTCTAAGAAACCGTATAAATAGTTCCCTTTGAACTGGGAATTTATAGTATCGTTCGTGAGCAGAATCGCTACCTCTGTACCCACAGGGACAACACTACTGGTAGAAGAGCTTGCTGTTACCGTCACACTACTCGTCACAGTTGCTGTGACGGTATCCGTTATGGTGTTTGTGGAAGCTGGCTGAGTTTCGGTAGTTGCAGCGGTGACAGTCTGGGTGGCGGTATCCGTAGCCGTATCCGTAATAGTATTGTTTACAGTGCTAACCACGGTTTCTGTTTCACCAGAGGTAACTACCGTAATGTTAACTCCCTGCTCGGTGACTGTATCATGAACAGTACTGAAAATAGTTTGCGTTCCGGTTCCGCCAAGCGCGGTTACTGTATTATTAATAGTGCTGAAGATGGTTTCGGTTGCAGTTCTATTAATGGTACTGAGGATGGTTTCCGTTCCAGTTCCACCAAGTGCTGTCACTGTTATATTGTTGCCAAGTTGAGTGACGGTAACGGTATATCTTGTCTCCGTCTCTGTTACTGCGTTGAGATGAATATATGTTGTACCGATAGCTTCCACACCGATACATTCACACGCAGAAGCATATCCTGTGGGATTACATGTCATAGCATAGTCTGGTACACTCAGGGAAGCTTGCCGCTTGACTTTGGCCGCATTATCTGCCGTTGGGGTAGGTGAAGCTATTGCCGCGTTGCGATATACTGTCTCTCGAACTGTTCTGTGATGAGGTTAGGCGACAGTGGATGTTAAATGGTAACCAAGAGCAGGAGCAACTTACGTCTGAGCAACTGTGATAGATGTCCATAGATATGACCGGCAATCGTTCACCGTTGCCTGTGACGCGAATACCCCGCCACCAACCAAAGCTATATTATCGAGTCAATACACTTTATCTACGTTTATCATTGAAAGATAAGACACAAACGACACTTACCTGATAAGCAAGAGTCCCGTGTACAGGTACAGTCGCAATCTGCAGCTATCGACCGAGACGTAAGATTAGCAAGTAGGATGAAAAAAAGAGATGTCCACATCTTATAATTAATACTGCTCTGAAAGCCCTTGCACACAGCTTCTGTTCAGCCTCGAAAAGAATATTAGGATATTATGATAATATATTGTATATGAAGCGGAACCGATCGAAAGAAAAATAGTACAACTCTCTCCCGAAATCATTATTTATGTCCAAATTTACCCGTAATCCGGATCCCATCACATTCGCATTGACTCTGCTTGCTAATTTGTTTCTTTTTTATTTGTTCTTGCAATTTTAGTCTACTCTAGTCCACCAGAGAAACTTCTTCAACTTATCGAAATCGCCTCGATTAACCTAAAATGCACCCCGGGTTCCCGTGGAAAGCAATCCCACGTTAGTGGTCTGGATGCACACAACACGAAGCCTCATTGGAAACCTTCCATGGAACTTTAATAGCTTCAAGAGTAATGGAGGGCTCTTTGTTGCTTAGCTTCCTATTTTAAATCAGCAATATCTTAACGAAAGTATAGCTACATCACCCTTCCATATACCATTCCATAGACTTGTAATATCCGTACTGGAGATAAGTACCGGACCGAGATATCATTTTATGGGTCTTATTTGAAGTACACTTTGAGAATTAGGTATTCGGTCGGTCTACAGCGTTTTGAGGACCTAGCGCCAGGAGAACCGGTGCCTTAACATCGAAATCTTAATTAAGCTAACATAACACCGGATTTACAAGCTCATGAGCCCCTTTTTACATGTACACAGGTGCCTGAATTTTCGCAGATAAGTGTTAGGCCCGGTATGGTAATTTTCAAAATAGCCTTATATTTTCGGAGTCATTAAGTAAACCAATATGCCACCAATCGCACTCGCAATTCCGGTGAACATATTTTTTCCAAAGAGAGCAAAAAATCCCATCTAAGAAGCGGTGTTTCCCGGATGAACACCGTTCGATATCGGAGCCAATTATAATCTACCCGTAACTCCTTTCAATGAGCATCAGGCTTAATACAGAAAATCAAGTTGACCGTGTGCTTCTTTTTCTCCGTAGTGCGCAACGTTTGCTCCACATTTCTTAATCCTACACGCGAATGAATCATGTTCTTCCTGAGCTTCGTTGAGCCATTGGGGTTGCGATGTTGAAGAGGCTATGGAATCCCATATTCCTGAGAATATAAGCTAATACTTTGCGTTACTCAAGATCAAATGCTCCAAATCGATATCGACTCCCGGCTACACGAGATTTCTTAGAAATGTTAGTATCTCGCCTAATATGGTTACGCAGGAATCCCTTGTGTCTCAGCGGAGTAAGAAGCCCCAGTCTGCGCTTCTACACATGTTTGCAATAAAAACTAAGCCCGGTCTTTACTCACGGGAGTCGAGAAAACCAAGGTCCAAATCTCTTGATGTGAATATCTGAATGCGAAAATAGTTCAATAATGATTTCAAGATATATCTACAGCCTAAACTGAAGTACGATAATAATCCCATGACGAATATAGCATTATGGATGTGAGACCTACTAAAAACTTCTCCAATAGGTAGGTCATTTATCAGCCCGGCGGTGGCACAGATTTTGTAAGGGCATTGTATAACTGTATTCAACTTGGCAGATGAAATAGAAACAAGAATTTGTTTACGATATAACGCCGCATAGGTCTCAATGGGTCAACTAATGCCATTAGACGATACCCAATATTTAATACTCAATTTGTCTTTTCGAGATAGCTCCCGCACAGCAATATTAGTTTCGTTGCAACATTACGCATCTATAGATCTAGTTATTGTATTCCAACAGGAAGACCCAGGGGTGGAATGGGATGTGTATAAAATCCCGGATACTTATCTCTGTCATAATCAACATTCAGAACCCTACAACTATTCAGTATACGCATCTAAACCGAAGACCAGGACTTAGCTAGTGCGCGACAATGACGATGCTGAGATACCAAGAAAATCGCAGCAAAAGTTTTGGCACGGTAGTGGCTGCGAGATAATAACCTGCGAAAAGTCATTAAATTTCCTTGTACAAAACCTATGAAATCCAAAACTTGAAGACAGATTTTTGGTAAAGTTAATTGAGCTAGCTCAATATACTGCTTTTTCGGTTCTTCTTTTCCAATCTTCTTATTCTTGTCGAATGCGCAGGAAAGCTGACTCCGGAAGCAAACACTTCCTTCTCATACATACTACACCGAGCTCACGATAGAGTCGCGAGAACCAGATGAAGTGCCTAGAGAAGCGAGTACTCGTGTTGATTACCCCGATTAGTATCCTTGGTGCTGCAAACCAGATTTAGCCTTGCAGCTGAGCGCCTCCCACATCCTGCATGTTGTTATCTGATTGCAATGAATTATTCGACTGTTGCGGCTCAAAATGCAACGCAACAAAAAGAAGAAGTCAATGTGCCTAGCATATGCGCATTAAGTAGTTCAGTAGCTAGGTGAAAGCTTAACATGTACGAGTTGGCCTAGAATCGAGAGTCGCGAAAACGAGGCTGTTGCAAATGGGCGGTTCGGGGACTCATTTGCCCGTCTCGGCGTCCGCCAAGCTGTCGCCAAGGTAGGTTTTAGAGAGCTGTTTCGTGGTACAGGCAATTCGTCTCGTGTATATGCACTGTCCACATACGGCAGGGGTTTTACGGAAAACGTTATGCAAAACCTCGACAACAGAAACCCAGAATTAATATCTCGAACACCGGTAATTGAGGGGTAGCTGCGAGGCTACGATATTTGCTTCGGCTTTTGTGAGCTTGTCACTTCAGATAAAGAGACAACTCATACGAAGAAACTTCTTCCCTTCGTGATACCTGAAGATTGGCGATTTCTAGATGGGTTCGAAATTTGTGAGCAGGCTAGGTATCTATTGGTTTCTACGGCATAGACTGTGAAATTATGAAAATTAGTCTTAAGTTTCTCAAAAACTTCACTGTCTGCGCCGAGGATCTATAAGATGGCCACCGTTAGAGCAGCCAACCCGTTCCATGCTGCATCTCCACGCCGGCAAAATTCATTTCCTGAATATTGGTCTCCTGACCCACATCCAATCGAACATCTCCAATAGTAGCATACATATTGCTTCGCAGATATAACGGCTGATCCAATTTCCGGCCGACCGAGCCAGGATCCAAGTCCAACAATATAGGTTATATAAACCTTTCTGGAATCCCTATTCACTATTGGTACCTCTGAGATTAGCAGCACCGCTGTAAGCTTCACTCTTCCACAATCAGACACCCCACCCTACAATATTTTCTATCCAATAAATCTAGAGACTCTCTAAGCTTCTATCCACATCTATACAATATATAAACAACCGCCACAATGTCTGAATCAACCAGTTGGATGTTAAGCATAGCCGAAATCTATCCCCCAACCATGGGCTACCCCGGCGTCGAGTCCTACTATGAACAGTGCGGCGAAACTGGAAGATACTGCATCTCCGGCCTGACGGGCATGAGCAATACCTGCGGCACATGGCTCACTCAATCTGGAATGTGCTGTTATGCTGAGATCGAATCGACCGATTTATCCGAAATAGTCGTCGTTCCGTGTGGCACCATCCCTGGTATCACCGATACTCCGTACAATAAAATCGGCGTGCCGGAGTTTACGGTGCCATCTGATACTTGTCCTAACGATTCCTATTCTACCTTCAGCGATCCGTCAAACGATGAGACGTCGGTGTGCTGCGACAAGTCGTATAAGAGCATGGTGATATTGAATAAGCCTGATCCTGCCTATCCCGAAGATTATCAGGCGTTTCAATATGAAACACCATTGCGATGTGTGAATTTACGAATCTCACCGTCGGAAGAGGACATAGCAGAGGCAAGGAGAATTGTATATGCATCAATGGCGACCTTGACGGAAAGCCAAACGCCATTTGGCCAGGTTCCTGAGGAGACAGCAGCTTCTACTTCCACTTCAACCTCGAACGGCGGGTCTACCGGCGTTTCTTCTGCTGGGGGGGCAGCGAAAACGAGTTCAGCTGGACTTGGCAAGAAAGTTTCTTTTTTGGTAGTTGGATCTGCCTTTGTAGCAGTGCTTTTGGGGATGCAATTGTGATGATGTACATTCATGTAGGATCTGTAAGGCTCTCGTTAGAAGGGTTTATATGTAGGAGGTCTTTTTGATATGTGTAATGACTAGATGACTATCTTCAATTACCTTGTCATCCATGGTAATAATAGCGGGTTTAGTTCGATTGAAAAACTTCTTCAACCCATCAACATCGTTTCCGTTATACCTTAAAATCTTTCTCAGATTTCGATGGAAAAACAATCTCTCGTCAATTCTTCCACGGAGCTTTAATAAATTTTAGACCTATAAAAGACCTTGGTTTTTCAGCTTCATATTATATATCAATAACTCAACGATAAGATACCTGCATTAATACTCCATATCTCATTTATGATCACGTGTAGACTTGTGATACCGATGGCAAGCGGATCCATATCAGTAAAACTACCGGTCAACCTCTTTAATCCATATGAGTTTTCCCCACAGCATTTACTATTAATAAGTTGATGGTTATTTGTGTCTCGTTCTTAGACATATGCGCCAGAGGGCCTCCCAGGAGATCCAGCCAAGCATGCCGAGAGATCGGTATATTGTGTAACAAATCAAACTAGACTTAGCTAATGTGAGACCATCAGTTCTTTCTTTTCGAAACGCGTTCGGGAATAAATCTTAGGCGGACCTGTGGCACTTGAAATATTCATAATCGGGAGAACTAGCGCCCTCGCGGACCTAACTATCGTTTCGAAGTCCGAAGAAAAGCTTCCCTATTTTGAATTATAATACCCTGGTTCATCGAGCAAGAAAGACGCCGCTTGTAAGGAGGATATTGCAAGTATTTCGCGGTGGCAAATACCTGATTTGTGAAAATTCTCTTGCTTTTGCAACGTGTAACATTCACTGAACGTTAATCAATCTTATATTCATATTAAAACGGTATTCCAGATTATCTCAAAAATAGCGGTGACTTGTTCTTTGACGTGATCTAGGAAGTTTAATTCATCAAAACCATGTCAGCATTTGAAACTTGATAGTAAATATCCACATCCGGGGATCAGAGCTAAGCCTATGTCCACCTTACCGAATCCCTAGAGAACTCGGGACCTCGTTTTAATTTACCCATGTCGCTTTTCCGTGCAAGACGCGATATCCAGGTAGCAAAGCTCCAATGCTCCCCACCATTCTCTTTCTAACGTCACAACTGCGCCATGTTGTGGAGGTTTTACATCAACCACAATCATAAATCTCTGATGTAAATGGGACAGCTTACTAAACATCTATAGATCTATAAGAAAGGATAATACAGTGGTTCCTAGCCTATGATCTTGCGTGTGGCCTTGACGTATAAATCCAGGACAGTAATAATCCCATGATCGAAGTCTCGACTATCCTCCCAAGGGATAGGACAAAATAAAAATCTCTAAAACCGAAAGAAATAAACGATATCTCGAACTTAACTCCATGCTGAGTGGGGTTTGAGTTGGGTATAGGGGTGGGTCCTTATTTCGGTGCGTGCTTTGACCTCGGGTTTTAGGTTTGGGTTAACTGACTACAAGTCGATTCTCCTATGTCAATCTCTAGATAACTGTCAAAGGGGTGGCAAAACCATGCCTCAAAATCAAGTTTCGCATCTAACAAGCACTACCCAGAAAACCTGAGAGAGCTTATCGTCTCGTTAAAAACCATATGTCGGGAAGAAGATTGGTTCTTCGATTCTTGGTATCCTTGGTGCTGTATATCATACTTGGCGTTGGAGCGGCTGAAAGCATCCATCCCGCATTCTGATATCTGATTGTTCGAGGGTTGCGGCTCAAAATGCAACAAGCTTGATAACTCGGCGAACAACTGAACGACGGGTAGTACCGAAGCTGAGTAAAAGCTTGCAAAGGTACATGCAAGAAAACTAATAGGAAATAGGTTGCAAGTTGATGGACAGATGCAACGCCAGGACAATTGCTCGTTTTCTTAAATCGGGCTGCGCATGCTAATCTTCTCCCCATTGCCAAGCTATTGCCACGGTTATACCAAGAAATATCTCGACCTTTTGATTGGACATTGGACATCTTTTCGAAATGTTCGAGCCTGCGATATTTGACATAGTGCTGTTGAGGGTCACACGAGGCCAGAGTTTTTCTCCGGCTTTACTGAATTGGCTTTTTGTAAATTTGGGGTGAAGAGACGATACGGACATCCGATTGTTTCCCCTTCGCTATGCATATCTCGATACCCAATGACTGTTTCCATTGAAGTTGAATATTTACTTGTTCACACTTCGCGACAAGCCGGATAACATCTGTGAGGATTAAGTCGCGATCCTAATGAGAGACTTGACTTTCCGTGTCAGAGTCCGGAATGGCAAGACATAGCAGATAAACAGCTCCATTGTGCACGCATATATCACACACATTGTCCGAACATCAATCTCCTGACCCACATCCAATCGAACACCCAAAACATATCAGCATGCATATGTATCTTAACGCCACCACGGCTGATATACTTCACAGCTGATCCAGGCAATAATCAAATAAAATCAATTCCAAATGAGGCTCTCCAAATCTCCCAAATTGATCTCCATTGGCCAATTGACCACAAGAGAGATGCACCCCTATAGTTGAAACGTCTATATAAACCTTCTTTAAGACCTGCTCCGCATACCTAAATAACCGAAATTCACCATATAATTCTTCTCCTGCCAATTAATCCAAGCATTCTCCAAACCCCATCAAACCTTCTACCGTATATAATTACTTCGTACTTATTCATCATAATGAGCGAATCAACTACTTGGATGATAAGAACCATTCAAATAGGCCCCCCAACCCTCGGCTACCCCGGTGTCCAATATTTCTATGAACAATGCGGACCCACCGGAAAATACTGCTCTATAGCCGCTAGTGGTCTAGCCGGAACATGCGGCACCTGGCTCACTAAACCCGATACGTGCTGCTTCGCAGTCGTCTATTCTAGCGACGGCGAAGAACGCAACGTCGCATGCGACACCATCAAGGGGCTCTCCGACACCGCGTACGATAAAATTGGCGAGGCCGAGTTTACGGTACAATCCAATACTTGCCCAAATGGCAGCTACCCTACTCTCCATAGCGTCTCTGATGTCGGCGGCGACCCGGCTGACTCGACCGCTATCTGTTGTAAAAACTCCTTACCAGTGATGGTGATACGTTATATACCCGATCCGGAATACCCTGATGACCCTTTGTCATTTCAAGTAGATGCACCATTGAGGTGTGCGGATCTAACGATTTCGCCATCGAAGGAGGAATTGGCTGATAGCGACAGGCTCGCCACAGTATCAAATCCGACGTTAATAGAGAGTCAGACGCCATTTAGCGGGGTACCCGAGGAGACAGGGGTTTCTAGTTCTATGATGGTGGAGAGCACTAGTGCTCCTGGAGGTTCTCGTGGCTCGACTTCGACTCCGGTTTCAAATGGTGGAGCTACCGGTGTATCTTCTGCTGGGGGAGCAGCGGAAACGAGTTCGGCTGGAAGTAGTAAGAAGGTGTCGTTTTTGATTGTTGGGTCGGCTGTTGTAGCATTGCTTTTAGGGATGCAGCTTTAAATAAAGCACTTTGAGGATATACGCCTGGGTCTTCACGACCGAGACCAGTCTCGGCTAGTCTCGATTATCTCCAACATTCTAGCAAATAACGGGAATAATATTTGGTTCCAAAAATTTCTCAGAACGAAACTAGGGTATATATGTAGGAGGCTTCTGTGATATGTATAATAATTACACGATAGTCCTTGGCGAGCCGAGGGTTAGTCTTAACAATACGAATTCGGTTCTCCTACGATTGCTGAATATGATGATTTAAACCAACCATCAATAGCAAACTGTTCCAAAACACTACTCTCTCCAAACTAGCAGCATGGCGCTAAAAACAGACAAAGCTGAGCATAAAGCTAAGCACAAAAACTTATACACGACGATTCTGTTACAATCCTATTCTCATAAATAACAACGATTATCATACTCACTCTTACTCCCAAAATCGATACTTGTCCTTATTAGCAATCCTTGTCCGCCTATCAATCCGCATAGTTAGCAAACGGCCATCTTAATATATATGAGGGGAGTATGGGGCATACTCATCCATCCACCCTCTGGCATCAATCTCGAAATCATGCAGCCAAGGAAACCGCCCCACAAACTCTGCCCAATCAACCTCTTTGAACCGCCATTTGACTCCTTTCCCTTTACACTTCCCTGAATCATCGGGATACTCCCATCTCGACTTTCCATCATATCCTTCCTTCGCATCTGCACTGCTGGTATCACCACCACTGCCAGTACCAACGCTATTATTATTAGCGATAGTAACTACTGTATTCGTATTATCGGTTTTACTCTTTACTTCCTTTTCGACATTTTCTGCTTCAGCTTGTTCATCATCACCCTCGAATTCAAACCGGTCGATGATAACTGGTACTAAATCCATCTCCTCGAACTCCCAGTCGTGGAGATAAAGACAACTATCTCTACCACATTTAGTGTTATCGCCGAATAGGATAGCTTTGAGATTGGGTAGCAAAGGCGGATTTCGCTTTATCGCTTTCATTCCCACATTTAAGTTGGTGAAGGTACTACTACCAGGAGGAGTGGATACGACATCGCCGTTTTCTCCGTTAGTGGTACTGGAGGGCTTGGCCGTATCATCTATAGCGATGCTAAAGAGAGGGTCGCTCGAAGATATTGTGGCGGTGTTGATAGAAGTAGCAGGCGGAGAGATGTCATCTGCAAGACCGCGAATGTTGACTTGATCATGGAATGCGCGGGCGAATGATGTTATCACCTCCCTACGTCTGTTTTTGTGGTAATCCATCCTTAGATGGTTGTCGGCGGGTAGTGGTTCGTTCAGGATATGCAGGCTTTCAATCTTGGAGATTGTGTTTGGCCATTGCTAAACATGCATTTATTAGTTTGACGCATGGAGCGACGAGATCTACTGAAGTGTGAAGTAAGTTACTTACAAACCGCCAATCCAGCTCTGTCCATAATATATCTACTACGCCGTTGACCTCTGCGCTAAATGACTCCCCCCAAAACTGATGCACATAGCTAATCGGCACAGCTAACTCCCTCAACGCAGTGCATTTTTTCAGCATGTCCTCGAAATCTTCCGGAGAATGCATGAACCTGCCGAAGGGCTTAAACTCCGGTGTAAAGACTCGTAAACTCAGTCTTTCGAGTGTATCTCCATGATGCGAGATACATCTTAGAGAATCAAACGCATCCGGATTACGGAGGGTTAGATGTAACGATCGTAGTCCCTTGAATGACACCATAAATTGAGACAATATTGCAAAATCGGTTTCCACAGGCCAGAGAATCCTCAAGGCTCGCAGGTTCGTCGGATCAAAATTCTTGAAGAGAAAGTTGTCGCAGGCGACACCAGAGAAGAAGCCGAATTGAGATAGATTCCCGCCAATTCGTTTGTCGGGGTACCGTTCGTGGAACAATTCGTAAGGAAAGTCAGATCCTCCGAATACTAACTGTTGAATAGAAGGTAATGCGAAAATAGCATCGATAAGTTTGACACCATTATCGGTAGACCACGGTGAATCCTCGAAATACTCTACCATATCGAGTTCGAACGATCTCAGGTGATGCAATCCACGTAAGAAGGATATTACAACGTCTAAATCGTACAGGAAAGACTCTCGTTTTTCGATAACGAGAATTAAGGTGGCTAGTGAGTGAGAAGAGGCAGAGATAAGAGGGAAGAAGGTGTCGTAGAGACTCTGTTCGCCCATGTCGATATAAATAGCCCGAAGTCTCTTATTTTTGAGAAACATGGCTTCAACAACCTCCTTACAGCCGTCGCCGTGATCTCCTTTTTGAAAAAGTCTGAACCATATTAGACTATTGTCTCTAGCTCCTTTGAGGGAGAATACTTACTCGATGCATTGAAGTTGGTCTTCCTCCAGCCTTTTAATTAGATTCATACACTCCTTCGTATTTGCGGGACGAACGCAAAAATTCTGTAGTAGTTATTACCCTGAACCGAGGTGTAAATATATAATAACTAGGGAACCTACTAAAAGTTGTTTGATAAGATTCAAGTTGCGGTTATCCATCTGAGTGAGGCACCTGACTTGCCGGTCTTCCCACTGGTAATCATCGTTGGTAATAATGTTTACCATTTCGTAAAGAAGCGGGGTTGCGATTTTGTTCATCGTCCGACATGTCATGCAAACATTGACAAAATCTTGACTATGGAAGAGCTATTCGCCACCTTAGATTAAATACTCAAAAAAGCATGCTGGTAAAGAATGATGCGTAGAGGCTACCTCGTGATAAATATTATATTGGATCTCCGGAGGGAGATCGATCAGCTTGACCATCTCGCCGACGAGCTTGGTCGCGCGAGAAGCGCAACTCTAAATGACGTGCTCAGAGGGTGGTTGGAATACTGTCGAAGTACGCCGGTCAAGCTGATGAATCAGTCGAGAGAGTGATTAATGTTAGAGAATCACGCTTCGAATCATCAAAGAGGTAGGTAACTCTTGGTTATCGAGATGGCACCGTCTGCCAGGTAATCGACATGTCTGGATGTTGCTTCGAGCTGCTGAAAGGAGGGAAAGGTGTTGGTGTGTTGGAAGTGTCGTTAGCTTAAGTCTTGGCGCGACTCCCAGCGACGACTCCCAGCGAGACGGATGTTGATGGTAAGAACGCGAACGCGTGGTATCTCTCCCAAGGTAGGAGGTGGAAGGAGATGAATGCCAGCAAGCAGGATGTCTCTAATTAACTGCTCGGACTCTGAGTCAGGAACTCGGCCGGTTTGGTGAGGTCGAAGGGGAATCGGATCGGGCGGTGGCTTGCATTTGATATTCGGATGTCTCATGCAAGGAAGAGCCAGTGCGCTGGACGGTCAGAGAATCAAGAAGAAGTTAGTGGCTCGCTTGGCTCCGCTGGGTCCTGAATCAGAACCTAATCGAATTATTACCCTGGTAATATCGCCCTGCTCGGTTGAGCTTGGTTTGAAGCTTGAGTGGAGTCTCGATCGCCGACACCGCGTCGCAAGGCAGTGATGAAGGATTTAAAGTAAACCGATCCATGCAGTATTCTCACAACCTTGACAATGATAACTCAGTCGCTTGGACAAATACATCATCAACCATTTTTAATTGCATTATTGCATATGAGATTCATATACTGTACTTTTCAATTACGGAACCATCAGGATTACATTATTCCGCCAAATTTTCCGGTCTTCCTAAACTACAAATATTGCAAATCTAGTCTTTTAATCGGTTTTTTCGTCCTGGAAGGTCAATTGATCCACTGCCTTGATTAAAGAAAGTTGAAGATGCTTTCTGGGCAACGGCAACTTTGTCTGGGCATCATTCCCCTCAGGAAGGAGCTTGTTTCTGTATAAATCGCTGAGAGCGATTTCAGGATCACTTTCGTTGTCTAATAACTCTGGATATACAGTCTATGCCAGCACATATGTCAGGGATGTTGCTATTGTGCTACAAACTCTATGAGAAAAATTCAAAAGCTTGGACATACCACTCTATGATTGATCGCTCCTTTACAAACTTCAAGGGAAGCTTCATATTTGCTGGCGGTATTCGGACGCTCTTTGATGTGGATTAATACAACCAATGTGGCACCACCAGTCCCATCAACCCATAGATCCTTATCCCGTATTAACTGTGCACTCGATTCCGAAACCATAGTTTCGACAACGACGGACAGAAATATTGATGGAACGGGAGCTAGGTAGAAGTCCGGTTCTTTTTTATATCCGGTATATCTGCCAGTAAACCCCTCGACCACTAAAATACCCCTCGACCACTAAAATACCCCGTCAGTAATTGAGCCTCATGTGTATATATATAAATGATGCTGCTAGCTATAGAAAACTTGGTGATAGAGTTACTTAGGCTTCCCTGTCGAAGAATATCCTTTCTGCCTCTGAAGGGAGCTTTCGAAACCGTCGGTTTGCCCAGGTGCTCCATAAACTCATAACGAAGTCGGCTGTAATTGCATGTATGAAATCGGGTATTTGTATTGTAAGTTCCTTGAAATAGTTATTGTATCCAATGCAACTCTAGATATTTAAACTGTTAACTTTCGAAATCCAGATGGGCATTCGAGTCAGACAAAGACGGTGTGGTAATTGTTACATACCTTAGCTTTTTGGCTTTATATTCTGGTGTTGACAGAACTAACTCAATAAATCTATCGGCTATATCCTTTTCTACATTATCGAATTTGAGGAAAAGAGGATCCGATGATAAGTAAGCGTCGTCGACGGACTTCTTGATCGACTCGAAGGATAGGACCGACATGTCTTAACGTTTGAATGCTATGCCCTTGTGGCTAACTGTTCGGCTAACTTTGGAATTCTTCTCAAAGCATTGTCCAAGTATTTAAATAGCTAACCACCGATTGCTATTGTGAACACCTTTGTAGATCCGTTTTGATATTCCCTGATTTTCATGAGTAGATAAACTCTAAATAAGCTTCATGTATGTTCGATTATTTTCATAAGGAGTGTTGTTTCCGGCTAGGTTCTCGAATGGACAACACGATGCTCAACACACAGTTAGTAATCGGGTGTCGTCCAGCCAGCCTTCCTTTCCCCTTCGCCGCCTCATCCCAACCAACCAAACCCACTTTAAGAAGAACCACACCAACCTCGCATCTTGGACACACCGTCTTCTATCACCAATCCCTCACGACATCTTCCGCTCCTGTCTCTCCCTACTCTGACCCTTCCTAGACGATAGCTCTCCATCCAGCGACTCATCACTTTTCATCATGTCGTCTTCCGGCACCGCAACCCTTCTCAGGCGTCACTTGAAGGACATGCAGAACAATAAGGACATCCCAGGCATCAGCTGCGGTCTTGTTCGCGATGATGATATCTACGAATGGGAGGTCATGCTCATCATCTCGGATGAAGTCAAGCTCTATGGTGGTATGTCTACTCTTCCGTTCTCCCTTCATCCCGATGATTCACTACTAATGTTTGTCTTCTAAACGGATCAGGTGGCTTCTTCAAAGCTCGACTGTCATTTCCGAAAGAATACCCCCTCTTGCCACCCAAGATGAGATTCGAAACTCCAATCTGGCATCCGAACAGTTCGTTGCCTTTCCCTATACCTGGCAATGGAACATAGCTAACCCGAGAATAGTCTATGAGGACGGAACTGTTTGCATTTCCATTCTCCACCCACCAGGAGAAGACAAGTAGGGATACCTCTCCCACTAACTATCAAAGGAATGATCCTAATGGAGATGATATAGATACGGATACGAATCAGCCGCTGAGCGTTGGATGCCGGTCCACACACCTGAAACCATTCTCGTTAGCGTTCTCAGCATGCTTTCATCTCCCAACGACGAATCGCCAGCCAATATCGAAGCTGCAAAACAGTGGCGCGAAAACCCTGCCGAATTCAAGAAGAAGGTCCGGCGTTGTGTCCGTGATAGTGTTGAGGCAGCCTATTGAAACATACAACATAGCAATGGAACAACTTAACTTTGGCCCTATACGCCATTTACGAGAGACGCGATTTTGAGGAGGCTTTACTATTCTCTATAGACTGCGATGGAATTCTTTTCTAGTTGATTCACGACTACTATTCTGTGGGATTTCATCCCTTTCAATCTATCTTGCCTTTTTCTGTCACGTCACACTTAGCCATCAATTTCCGGCGTCCTCTGGTTGTCTCTGCTCATCCCCTTCCCTCTGAGCTTTTATTTGTTGCAAGATACCTATTCTATTTTGTCTTTTCCTAAAGACTGTTGAAATCAGCATCATATAGCTGCGTTTTTTTTAAACTCAGTTTTGTTTTTTTTTTCTTCTGCTTTTTATCTCGTCCTCTCCCTTTTCGTTGGAACGGAATTCACATTTCTCGGACGGAGTATGTAGTATCCTCTGGGCGCTTTCTTTATCCTTCGGTCTCTCTTTTCTCTTCGTTATTGTCAATTGGGGCGGGGTTTTTCGGGTGAATGGAATGGTGGTTCGGGAAGGAATGGGCTGGTAGTCGTCATTTTATGCTTTCTGTATCGTTCTATAAGACCGCTTTGTTTTTTTGGCGTCGATATATACTACTTGATGTTGGTACGGCACGGAAATACCTATCATTTTGCATATACTATATTGTTCATCTGCTTTGAGTGAGCTTCCCTTGATTTCTTTGGTGCATTCGTGATGCGTGCCAGCGAGTCCAGTTAGCGCGGACTTAACCGGGGTTAAAGTTATACCCGGTGCTACTTTCAAAATTTCGCGACCAAAAAAAAAAAAATCGAACTTGCGACACAATTTCATACCTCCCTCTGTTCGCCCACCACCCTCGCACAGCATCGACATCAAAACCTGGAAAATGACGGTCGCATCACCCCACCCGTCACTACAGTCCCTACTCTCAACTCTCACGACCTCTCTCACCTCTACCGCCACCTCTCTCCCATCTCCACCATCCCAATCGATCACATCATCCGGTATCTCCCTACTAGACCTCAAAAACGACGTCTTCCTATCCTATCTCCACCACCTTTCTTTTCTCTTATTATTCCGAATCCGCAACGGCACATTAAGTGCTTCCTCTAGCGGTACCGCTGGTGTCAATGGAGAGAATGGAGGTGACATAGACGGCATAGGAGAGGAAGTGGTAAAAACACTGGCGGGATTACGGTTATGGCTCGAAAAGGGCGTGAAACCGTGTGAGAATAAATTAAAATATCAAGTTGAAAAGGTATTGAAAGCTGCGAGTGAATGGGAACGAGAGCAAGCTCGCAAGTTAAAGGAAGCTGAATCCGAAGACGAGGAGTCTGCCGCGGATTCTAACGAGGAGGGATCCGACGACGAAGAAGAGGATGGAGACGACGACGACGACGACGACGATGAAGAAATAACATCTGAATCAGAAGTCGACGAGGATGAAACACTACCCAAATCATTACACTACGATTCTGACGACCTTCTCCCAAAACATAAACAATCGACAGCGATAACTATGAAAAACGCCCTCTCATACCGTCCCAACCCTTCTTTACTTGCCAAGCCCTCCTCTGCAGCGTTACCTTCGAAAGACAACGCTGGGGATAAAACGGGAATATACCGCCCACCAAAGCTGAACCCGGTCTCAATGCCCGAACCGACACCGACGACCTCAAACGACCCGGACGCCCGCCATGGTAATACCCGCGAGAAGAAGCAAAAGGCTAGAGTGATAGATGATTATGTCGCCATGTCCTCCTCCGCTCCTATCGCGGAACCCAGTATCGGTTCGAACGTGGGTAGATTAGGTCGTACTAAAACCACTCGTGAAAGAGAAGAGGAGCGAGAACGGAGAGAATATGAAGAATCCAATTTCGTCAGATTGCCTGGGTTGACGAAGAAGGAAAAGAGAGAGAAGAGCAGACGTGAGGGCGGGAGAAGGGAGTGGGGCGGTGAGGATTGGGGTGGTATTGAGCGCGGGATGGGGTTGGATAGGATTGACAAGTTGACAAGGAAGAAGGGTGGGAATGGTGGGGTTTTGGAGAGGAGTAGGAAGCGGGGACATGAGGGGGATGGTGGGGATGTTAGGATTGGTGAGAGGTTTGAGAAGCGGAGGAAGATGGTGGATAAGCAGAGGAGGAGGAAGTGATTGTAATTTAATGTGAAGTTTGATACTCGCTTGGAGTCCTGTACGATATTCAGCAGTGATAGAAAAAAGATTCAACTTTGAAGATGATATTTATGAGAGTTCGAATGGGCTACTAATATTCTGTTGGCCGTCGCCATTTTTTATTAATATTTTCTGGGTATGCAGCGGTGACTACCTTATATACGGACTCTTTGTGTAGCGTATATTTATCAAAGATACCGCGGCGATCAAATTATTCGAAACCTCTGAACAAGCCTGGTACTTATTAAATATTAAAAATCGGATATTAACCAAAGATTTTGCTTAAAAAAATTATGATATTATCTTTCGAGTCTCACTTCTTGATCTCATAATCACATGAATAAATATTTTACTAGTCCTAGTCCAGAAGCACCAAGCTACTTTCAAAGCTAAATTCACAGCTTTAAGTATTCGCCTTAATACGCTTGATACCTCTGTATTTTACTCTGTATCCAGCTAAGCGTAAGAGTATATTATAAGTCATAAGAGATCAAAATCAAATGACAAAGCATAATAAAGGCTTAATTTTTTTTTAGTTTTCTGTCGCTATAAACATGAGAAGCAAATAAAATCAAACCGCTGGGGAATCACAAGCTCAAAGAGTGACATTAAACTCAGTTAAAGAAAAAACTCGAGGAGAATTAGCGCTAGAAACAAGTTCAGAAATTCAAGGCGTTCGGAGAAAACAAGACTGAACGAAAGTAAACCAAGGAGAAAATTGAAAGATTGAATAGCTACCACATTTTAACCTGCATTGCCGTCTTGGAATACCTCGAAGCGAAACTAGTGGATTAAACACTATTCTCTCATCTCATATGATACCGAGCCAGCACATCACGCCAACAAGGACAACCATCTAGGAATTCCTATTGCAAGTGATAATCAAGGCAATATGATCAGAGCTAGGGATTTGTGGGAAATCCATAACCACAGTTCCATACCGAGTGGGGCGTTTGTTCTGAGCGTAGATATAGTTCTCTACCTCTTTATTCACCCCGGTATAGAAATTTGGAATCCCGAGCGCATCGACAACCCAACCACCCGCAGCAATACCATACGGAGTATACAATGGAACTGACGTGGCGCTGGTAAAGTTGATAAACCAGGAGGTAACATCACTGCTACTGCTCGCTTTAGCCATGAGGCTCCTCACGTCGGCGAGTTTCTCATTAATGATAGCCGGGAATGTGGGGAGGTAGATGCTATAATTATCTTGACAGACAGCTTTGCCGTTTGGGAGGTTGAGCGTGAACTCAGACTTATCGGCTTGCCACCCGGTGAAGTCGATACCCAAGTGGGTTTCTTCATCGGTGTATCGTCTGATCAATTGCATCTTGCCTTGGATCTCGCTGAGCCTTGGGATAGTGGTATCGAGTCGAAAGTATGGCTTTAGAGGACCGGATAATAGAAGATTTCTGACGGCTGTGGCAAACGAGGGGTCACCAGAGTTGGACTCATCTTTGATTTGCGTCAGGATACCTTCCTTTCCGTGGCCAGGGTTCTGAAGCCAGGACGCCATGCCGACTAAGACGGCGGAAAGGGTTAGGTAGTTTCCTTGAGGGTCTTTGAGTGGGATGATGCCGTGGTACATATAGAGCTGCCCATCATCATCCAATTTGGTGCGCAAGTCGAAGTATCTGATACCAGCGTTGAGTTGATCTGTAATGTACAAGTATTGTGTTCCGGCACCGGGGAAATCGGTGACAGCGCAACTGTCGTGTGTACCAGGGATAGTCAACTCCGATACATATTTACCATAAAAGGTGGAACCCAGATCCGACATCCAAGTATCCGGGTCGAACCACACATCTGGTATAATATAGGTGGACCATAGCACATCCTTGCTATCATTTCGAGAGTTCCACACCAGATAGAGTGTCTTGTTGAATACAGCCACAACAGGAGTATCCGTACTCTTCTGCGACGGTTTTGCGATTCTACCCCAATTTCCACTGCCGTTCCATCGGGGAATTTGAATCTCTCCGCTGCCATTATTCTCCTGGAACGCCATATACACATAGTCCGTGTCTGATGTGGCAGAGCAACCGTATGCGGTCAACTCACCAGGCGCCTTGGTTCGTGTCCAAGCGCGAGAGGTAGGGTTCCAGATCAAATTATCGATGGGGCGTTTGTCGTTCGACTCGGCGAATAGCAGGTATAATTGACCTCCAAGGGTGTAGAGCGCTGGAACACCCCAAGTGGACTCGTTGACGGGAGATCCCACCAACCAGCCGTTGACGGGGTCCCAGGTAGAGTACAACAAGTTTTGCGCTCCGGCTCTTTGATACGCGCAGAAGAGCTTACCGTTGAAAGCGCAGACAGAGGGCTGTGCATTGGTGAACAGGTTTGTGCCGGTGCGTTTACCCCAGAGTGATGTTGTATCGTCGTATTGATAGTGGACCAGCTCGCTGTTACTGCTAACAAAAACCGCATGGAGGGTGTCATTGAATTCGGTCAGGGCACATGCACCGTTTGAAGTTTCGCCTGCAGCGCCGTTCCAGAACGCTGGGTACAATGGGACCGGGTTGGACCAGTTTCCACCCGAGTTGGAAGAGTATCGTGGGGTACCGGCGTTATCAACGTAGAGCATCCAGAGCTTGTTCTTGTGGACAGCAAGAGACTGGGCGCCTCTGCTGCGGGTGTTGGAGGTGAATGCCCCGTTGTGATAGGTCCAAGTGCCAGGTGCTGCAGCTAAATGCTTACCGTTAGACTCCACGACCTAAGCACAGATTAAATTAGTTCTACTATTTCAGAGGCCTTTGAGAATGTGAAATTTACATGGTGAGATCCGATGTTCACCGCTGGTGCCATTTTTGCTCAAATGTGTCCTTGGCAATTATTGATTGCAATGTAAAATAGAGAGGCTTGGCGATATATTGATGAAAAGTGTTATATAGATAAAATTATAACGATAGTAGCTGGTAGATAATCTTGGTTCTAATTTTCTGTTGTGATTTGTGATGATGATGGATCTAATTCAACGGCGGAATCGAGGCTTTATATAGACATTTCTTCTTTAGTTTTCAGTTCACTTGTAATTATTTATGCGATATATTGATACTGTACGGCTGAACCGTCATCGTAGATACGAGTTCGATCGATAGTATGAGGTCGGTAAATCCATATTGGAGATTATCGGATAATATTCAGGCTCTATCATTTGTGAAGCTTTAGAGTGCAAGCTCACCTCGTGTTGTAATCGTTGGATTCTAACCGACGTTGCACAAAGCTGGGCAAGTTTAGGACAGGCATTCCGGTCCGCGAATTAAAAAAGGATCAAATCTGATAATAATTCGCCCATTAATACACAAAATCGAGTTTTGGACGGCATTAGGCTTGTGGCGTATCATAATCTCGTGACGCCCCTCAGCCCTGCAAAACATATGTGTATTGTGGAAAAATCCCCCGATCAAATGGGGTAGAACTTTCCTTCATCTCGAAGCAAACCGATAGCATGGGGGTCCACTATCATGACATATCATGCATCTCGCGGTTTCTTTCCGAATCGCGCAACCGATGTTGGTGTTGCTAGATAAGTTTGCAATCCATGTTTGTATTCAAGTTTTGGCATTGTGCGTGATCCGTAGCATGTATCGATTATTCCACAATTTTGGAGTGCACAGACGATATGACATGGGATCAATAGATATGGACCAACTACTACCATATATCAAGTTTATCAGCCCATGCATGTACTACGCAATATGTCTTACATTTCTTGAATACAGGCTTTTGATCAGGTTACTCAAGATATAGTTCGCTCTGTGATATGCGTGCGTGCCTGGTAGGGCTCTGCTGCTTATCAGATGATATAGATGATATCGGTTATCCACACAATAGCTTTTATTCCCGAGCGATGGGGTTATTTCGCATCATTTACTGAATAGAGTATATCCCGCCGAAGTGCATTCGTTTCGTCTGACGAAATTTTGAGAATAGATACCTTGATACATCACGCACATGTGTGGTTTGATTCGGCATGAGGTTTCGTTACCCACTTTCGGTCGTAACTCTGATTATGCGATCTCTAGGCCCTGAGGATATTTAAATTCGGACGGATTTCAGCCCTATGGAGGAACCCGACCATGCATGCATGCAGATAATACCCTGCGGTGCGGCCCGCTGAGTCCTGAAGAGCTCCAGGTTTTTGTCTGTTATTTTATTGTTCACATCACGCCATCCTGCCTGCACTCGCTTGACAAACCGCACAATTTGTTCTTTACATTTTTACGGTGGTCTAAACGAGTCGCCCAGCTGCGCCCAGGAAAAGCGGCAATAAGAATGTTGAGACCATCTATTCGCGCCCAGAAAATGATCTTGCGTTGGCATCCCACCAACCTCGCATCGACAAACGTATTGCGACCCCGCCACTCTATCCACGGAAGTCTACCTAGGAAATTCTCGACTTCGCCGTCATATATCTTCCAACTGAAGACGATGGAGCAATATCCAGTCCTCAAACGGTGTTCCCGAGACCAGCTGGCTGAATGGATCCTACCTTCTGCTGATACGGCTGAATCTAGCGATACTACGACGGTCCCGCAGAAGGAAAAAATCGCGATAATAGACGTGAGAGATTCAGGTTAGTTCAAATGTTGCATTCCCTTGCCTTTCTTGCAACTCGATGCATATATCCTTCAAGATCCGAAATTTCCCGAGAAAGTCTTTCCTAAATAATATAGCGAACAAAAAATGTATACAATGCCTGTATTAATTCGAATTTTAAAGACCATATCGGCGGTCACATCAAATCATCCCAGCACCACCCATCGTCAACTTTTTCAACATCAGTCCACACCCTCATCCCCTCCCTCTCCTCCTACGACAAAGTCATATTCCACTGCGCTCTCTCCCAGCAACGCGGTCCCTCAGCCGCACTAAAGTACATCCGTCTAAAAAAAGAACTAGAGGAACGGAAGCGTCTAGCGAGTAGTGAAGAGGACGAGCTTTTGTATAAGAATGTTAAAGGTGAAAATCAAGAGGTGTATGTTCTCGACGGTGGGTTTGTGGAGTGGCAGGAGAAATATGGTGAGGACAAGAGGTTAACGGAGGGGTGGAAGAAGGATATCTGGGAGAACGGGTACGATTATTAATATCTTACAACATATGATAAGTGTTTTGTAGGGCATTTACTGCAAATACTGTTGGGGATAAGTTCAGGTAAAGATCAAGTGAACTAGAGAGGGGATATGCAATCAAACTTTACAATAATATCTAAGACGATTCTGATATTCTGAGTGGTGACCTATCGAATTGCATATTCTCCCGACTCGTAAAATAATATCGATCCAGCCCTACGACGGTAACTTCTATTTCCCGTTACAGTTCTCATCGCAGAAAAGTTGTTTAATAATCTCGGAACCGAACTTCAAACCTCAGCGCTCTGTCTGTCGAAACGTGAGGGCATATCCAAAAATCAAAAGAAGACCCGATCTTCCCATCTACCGGATACACGAGCCTATACTTGGGCGCTCCATCATCGGACGAAGAACACCAGTCCTTTGAGAGCTCGTATAACTTCATCTCGTATCTTAAAACGTTCTCGAAATTATACTGATCCCCTCGAAGCCCACCTATAAGAGGAAACGGAGAATGAGCGATACGACGCAAAAATTTCCTCAATGTGGTTTTCGTAGGGTCGTACTCTGTGACCGAATTGGGATATTTGGCTGTGCCGCTCCTGAATGTTACCCCATCGAAGGATATAGTCGGCAGAGGTTGGGCGGTTTTGGCCATGGGTTCGCTTAGGAAGCTACAGTGAGTTATATCCAGATGGGCCGGGGGAGGAAATTCCCATAGTTTTGTAGGATCGTCCGCATTTACTTCGCGAGAAACTTGGCATATCTGTAGCACTGGATTCCCCGTATCTTTCCCAGCAACAATTTCACAGGAAAGGTTTACTGGCGCGAGCAGAAATTTATGTAAATGATATCCTTTAGTGTTTCGAAATTCGGCCGGGTGATATCTCGTATTCTTAAATGATTCCCCTGCCAATATATCCTTCCAAAGTTTGCAAGTCCCGCTGGCGAGAATCTGTGCCGTCAAATTGAGAAGCGACAGGATTTCGAAATGCACCTCCGTCGGGAGATCCATAATACTTGTTGGTCTCGCTTCCATGGCTGTAGGCTGCTAACTGCTCACTTGAGGGGAAGACTCAATTGTAGTTATAGCTATAACCACTAAATGGCAGTTCAGATTTTTAGAAGTCGCGCCTTTCTAGTTACCAAGTGTATTTAATTTTAAACAAAGAGCGAATTTAACTTTGCGAGGTTTTTTGGATCGAGGGATCGTAGCAATATATATGCTATAAAAGCTGCAATTGACTGTCCGGCGCGTTGAATTCATGAGATCCTTCAGATTTCGAACAACGTTCACGTGATATCATAATGCAACGAGGCTGAGACTTTTGAAGTTATAAAAGTCGGCCTAGCATCAAACAAGCACGATGAAAAGGTGAATGATACTTTCCGAGCGCGATCCTCTATTTTTAGCTATGGCTACTGCTGTAGTTGCCAATAATTAGATTTGTGAAGCTTGGTTCAATATGCTGCCCGAAGGTCAACTTGGAACCGGTTAAGGTTTTTGTATTAATCCAGTATATTAAATCCACGTTATCGACTATTATTAGCAAGATTTTATGTACAGCTAGTTCAAGAATTCATAATAAATATCCAAGTGAGCAAGAGCAATCTTTCTCGTGGTGCTCTTTCGTTTGTATACATAGGCGGAATACGGTCTATTCACGCACAACTGGGTGTTCGCGATGCGATGCAGCCTCTCTCAAATTATTTCATTATTTCCTGATAGATTGAAAATGGGAACACTTGCTACATCTTGTGAGAATCCCATTGTTTTTATTTCTTTCGTTGCTTTCTATCGGAGTTGTTGACAGGCATTCGTATACACACCAGGATGTAGGAAAACAAAGCACTTGAATCGATCGCAAACACTAATGCACGACGGGAATATGAAACTCTAGTGCCCTAACTCCTCTAAATGTTCGAGAATCTTCGATGCTAGTTCGAGGCCTCTTAAAGCGAGGCAAAATTTGCATGCTAAAGGAAATCTCAGTCAAAGATTCCTTTGTCCCACCCAAAGAATTGTCGGAATTAGATATCCCTCTTCGAGTAGGCAATTTGGAGTTCGCAATACCACGAAGAAACTCTATCACTTTGGTTTGCGTGGGGTTGTTCTGTTGAAGCGGTCTACGGCGGTGACGAGATGGTGGGATATTGTAGGTCCAAATATCGAAACACATATTGGAGGCATCCTTCACCGGCTCGTTGTCTTTGGGCCTAGCCATAGGCTCGTCTAAGAAGCTGCAATGCGTGATATTGATGAATGTTGGAGGTTTGGCATTGTCGACAGCACATGAAACTTTGCGTATTTGTAACGCTTCTTGTTTGTTACCTTCCCCGGTAATAATCACGCCGGAAATATCAAGCTTTTTAAACAAAAGTTTGTGTAAATAGTAGTCGTTGGTATTTATATATTCGACTAATCTATATCTTGTATCCGCAAAAGATGTTTCGCACAATATACTATGCCAGAATCTGCAGGTAGCGCCGGCAGATGCCTGTCCCGCAATGCTGAGAAGTGAAAGGATCGCGTAATGAATCTCCGTTGGGAGGCGCATGATATCCGCCGAAACTCCATCATTTGGTTCTCTGGATGCCATCGCTGCTGAGTTTGAGGGTTATTTGTTGCTGGGTGCTAACGGTGGTTGGTGCAGGTTACCGGGAAACTGGTAGATGTGGATAGTTATGCGGTCCCAGACCCCAAAAGTCGGAACGAATATAATGTATAGCTATCATATAGGTCTCCACTTTTCAAGGGCGGGGCAAAAGTGTTGTGGTATGCAATTTATGCGGTCCCTGCGAAGGCTAGAAACGAGACCATGTCTCTGCCAACGTGTAGAATGAACTTATAGTAATATAAAATAGTTCCCTAGCTCAGCAGAGAGTTGCTCACAGCTCCATTGTATTTCTTTTCACAAAGGTCAATATTTAATGCGATACGTTAATTTAACCGCTAAACTTTCACGTATCCAAAATCTGAGGAACATTGGGTAAAAAAGGCCTGCTTTCTATCTAAAATGAACCTCAGAACGTATTTTCAGGATACATCCAAGATATTAGACGCTTCCCTGTCTTTTAACATACAAATTTATTTTTTACAACCTAACTAATATCCATTCCTAAGCACAGATGATACTGACTCTTCTCCGCTCTACCCGCCTCAGCGATTCCAAAATTATAACCTCGAGGATAGACATTGATACTATACGTCTTTCCTTCGTCCGCAACAGTACTCGGTGGCAATGCCAGAGCCTGGTCCAGCGTCATATTCTCCGGATTGGAAATCACCCCGACAATATGATTGAAGAAGTCTCGGATGGTCATCTGCTGTATCTCCTCATCAGGGATCTCGATTTTAGGTACCCAGGTATCGTTATCTTTGTATACATATCCAACACTCGTCGGAAGCCATCCTATCTTCCCTTTCTTCTCCGCGTTGGTCGACTCGGGGTCGGAAGATTCCTGGGGTATATCCCTGACTATTGGATCGTCCAAAAAAACATGGTTCATCATGTCTATAGTGTCTGCGGCACCTGTTTGATTTCCATGGCGTATGGATTTTACCAAAACATGGGAGAGTTGAAGTTTGAGCTCTCTATTACTCTCGCGGACGAGACGACATCCGAGTCTGAAGTCCGAAGTGAGTAATATATGAAAATGATAACCAATGGCGTTTCGATATTGCAAATTGCTGTATCTCGTAATTTGGAAGGATTTCTGGGCTAGTATTTGTTCCCAGAGTGGGTAAGCGAGAGCAGCTCTGACTTGGTCGTAGATACTAAGGTACGGAAAGATTTCGGCTTGTAGCTCTACGGGCAGGCGCATGACTGTGGCTCCAGCCTGGCTTTTGATCCCATTTTGACTTGATTCCGCCGGCGGAACACCTTCAGTGGGGTCTGTAACCTTGATTGAACCTATAGTTACCTCATTTTATCAGTATTTTCGCAAAAGACATCATATTGGTCCCGAATTTGGTGGGTGGTAGGCCTGACTTCGTACGTACATTCTGCCGACTGTTGCGACCTTGACGCCTTGACTTTATCCCGCGCGATCCGCAACGGTCGTGTAATCCAGGAACTCATTCGATATATCTATTTTGTGGTCCAAGTAACATTGATAATTGAAGATGATCTATCTTTATTTTTGCTAGGGTTCTCCGGCGCTATTTATATCGTCGACAGCCATGAGACTTTGATCCTAAACGCGGGTCAGGGGTTGCCGCTGCTGCTGCGTCTTTGGCAAGCCGCTTCGCGTTACGTCCAACACAAATCCTAGTGAGAACTCGCAAAATAACACAGGTACCTATTGGTCCATATAAGCAGGCCAACAGTCAAAAAGCGCACCAAACATGAACCGTAATAAATATGCAAAAAAGGACGCTTTCTGTGCAAATCCGATAAGTCGTACACTTGGTGTAATTTTAGAAGTAAAGAGGTCTCAAAAATGACAACCTATCCAAAGGCTCAACCCGAATCTCTAAATGCGCGGTCCAGGGCCAGCTACTCTTGTCGCCCTTGAATTGACCTTTATCCTTCCAAAACCCACCCCGATAAACAGTGACCGAACGAAACAAGATCTCATAAATCCGTCCGTCTTCGATATGCTTATCTTCTTCTTTAATCCACTCTTGCCCAAAACCTTTTGTTTGATGGAAGGTCGACTTTAGCCCCTCCGCTCCAAGCCCCACCACCGCCCGAGCTACCCATCCGCATACATCTCGGATAGTCGTCTCTGGCTTGACTTTCAACGTAATCTCCCAACCGAAGTCCCCGCTGCCGTTGTTTACGTAGAGATGAGACTCGAAAAGGTTTTGCCGATGGATGAGTCCCGTCGTATTCAGAATCATCGGATCGTCTAAAATCGAACTACCGGTAACATCGATGGTAGACTTCGGAATCGGCAGCTCTACTGCAAAGGCATCGCTCGGAGAGTTGTAGGAATGGTATTTATACCTCCGAATGTTTCCATCGACGGCGACGCATGACATGTATGAGCTGGTGCCGAAAAACTCCTGCATTTCGATTTTACCCGTCGATCCCGCGTTATCTGTGCTAGGCTCGTATCTTGTCCTTCGAAAACTCGGTGCCGCTAGGACTTTACTCCAGTATTTGCAGGCTCTTTCAGCTTGAATTTGATCTTCGAACGAAAGGTATGAGAGAATATTCTCCTGCAATTCCACGGGAAGATCCGTTATGGAAGACATCGTACGGTTTTCTGACGGTTTGATGATTACTACTGAGGAAGTATGATCTTTTGTGTAAAGAGTCGGGGGTTTGGACAGCAGGAGAAAACGGAGCGGGGATATTGTCGAGAGAGATTCGACTTGGCGAAGGAGGCCGATGAGCTAAGAGTATGAATGGAATGTACGAAACGACCAAAAATGATGTTGTCGACTCAAGTAGGGAATGCTAAGAATAAGAAGAAGACAAATGAAGAAGCTCTTGTAGGCAGATGTGGAATGAAACTAATGCTACGCCAAACCACGGAGGACACAAGGACCAAAAATAATTAATGTCCCGCGATCACGTGGGGAAGGTTGGATATGGCAGTTATGATAGGTATATATTTTCCTAGTACCGTCTGAAGCATTAAAGGCTTCAGCAGGATTCGATAAATGGATGCGCGTATGTGACTGACTAGCTGAGAATTTAATGATTTGATACAGGTACTAAAAACCCTTTGGAATTTTCTAACTCTTATAGGCGAACTATCAAGATATTAATCCCTGGTATCCGCGAGATACGTGTCGAGAATTTACATCGGAAGAAACGTTCGAAGAATACCGGTTGGAAGCGTATCTTGTAATATCTACCATGCTCGATACGATCTTTGTCGTCGACAAGCCAAGGCTTGCCCAATATCGTCCGGCAATAGCTCGGCACCTTGTCCTCCTCGCCAATTGACTTTATAGCAGGACGGGATGGCAGACTACTGGTAGATAACCCTAATCCGTTGGCAGAGAGTCCCAAGGCCGCTTTGGATGCCATTTGGAGAACATCACGAATACTGGTCTCCGGCTTGATATCAATCTCGACTTCCCAAGTCTTCAAGCCCTCTTTCATGCCGTATATGCTCAGCTCTTCAGGCTCCCGGATTTCGAGCGTGGCTTTGATATATCCGTAGTCGTAATTTAATTCTGCCGCATTTTGAACGAACGCGTCGTCGAGGATACTGCTATTTGTGATATCGATACTGGGTTTCGCAGGAATCATGTGCCCGCTCTCTGATATATCGTCAAGGAAGGGGTTGTCGGAGAATACATCGAGCGCATAACTTTCGATAGTGCCGTTGATAGCGATACATGATATTTCGAAGGGGAAGAAAAGAGATTTATGTGCGGCGGCCTGAAAAGACTTCCCCCATGTCTCTTTGGGATTATATCTAGTCTGCTTGAATGACGAACGTTTAAGTATATTATTCCAAATCCCGCAGACAGCGCTCGCATTCACTTGATCTTCGAAGCATAGATATGACAGGATGTCGATCTGTATTTCCGTCGGTAAGTCGGTGATGCCCATCGAAGTGGAAACTTAGGTGATGAGATATATGCAGCTTTGAAAAGGTTTCCAAAAATGAAAAAAAGACATGAAAAGAGAATTGAGATGTTGAAATGCTAATCCCGCGTTAGATGACAGTACCTCAAAATTAATCCTCCGTAACCACATGGCATGCGTTGACCTTTCGAGAATCTGACAATTGTACCAAAACTTATCTCATCGCAATGAGGTTTGTCAGGTATTCTTTCTACCGGCATTTAACATACGGTCAATAGTTGCCCGATTTGTTGAGAGATTGCATATCATCTCAAAAAATTACAAGAGTTTCTGGAAATAATCCCCAAATTTCGTTTATAAATTAAGGCAAATCAAGTTGTAGGTAAGCACTACAAGAGATCTACCGTGATTCTGACCTTCGTACTATGGGTACTTTCAAACCTATTGCGAGCTCGATAGTGATTTTCCATGGCAAACGGATGGATAGATATTTTATACGGTTTACCCCACGGCATCAAGCCGAATTCGTCCGCAACCCATGGTGTTCCCAGATTCCATCCCGGACCGCGTAAGATGGTTGACAATTCGGATCCCTCTGCCGGTCTTCCAGAAACAGCCACAGAAATCGTTCTAAAAAGATCGTGTAAAGTAGTTCCCTGCTTCATTTTAAGAGTGACATCCCAATAATTCCTAGTATAACGGTTCGGTAAATCAAGGTTGTAACCGTTCTCAATTGTCAAACTAGCCTCAAAGTACCGATACTCATAGTTCTTTCCCTCTGGTTGGCGAACTACAGGGTCTTCGAGAAGCTTACTCTCTGTGACATTGATGCTTAATTTCGGTGGGGTATCCTTTTGATATGTTGGTGGCCATGGAAAGCGGGGGGACTGGTACATTTCGAAATTATGGCATTGTATGGAGTCATCAATCGCGATACATGATATATCGAAATTGACAGACAGAAATTTGTGAACTATGGTATCGCTGCCCCACGACCAAGTATCTTTGGCGTGGTACCTAGTCCTTTGGAATATGGGTTCCGTGAGTACGCTATCCCAGATACTGCATGCAACACTAGCTCGGACTTGATCTTCGAAGCATAGATATGACAAGATTTCGATGTGTATTTCCGGCGGCAGATTGACGATTGAGAGAGGCATTTTGGAGGATATGGTTTGTGAGCAGAAAATCTGACAGAGGACTGTTTGGAGAAACTAGGCACTGTTACTGTAGGTTTGATATGAATAATCCTCCGGCTGGGTTAACTGTTGAACTAGTTGACCAATTCAAGAATTCGCGGGGCTTGGTGCTCGGTAAAGCTTGGCATCATGATTGAAAGCGCCTTTTCGTTGTTGAAATCGTCGCTAGCAATTTTGGGCCGAATCCAAACACATATCAGAAAGAAAAGATGAAGGATAGGGACAGAACTGGCATATACTATAAAAGAAAGAAATTGTAATGATGGTGAAAATTCAGTTGTGTTTCGAAGGATACTGTTAGCCTCTAGGTAGCAGTATCAAGTTCGATATCTTCAAAAAGCCTCCAAGTTGACCTGATAATGCGACAATCATGAGAAGTACCGAATGCGACAAGTCGCATGTGGAACTCATTTCCGTTTCCCATTCCCCTTCGCGATCTTTCATTAGCAACAGACCGCGCAATCCGTTTGACTAGATCCCTTATGGTACCACCTGGTTCCATAAGGATAGATTTTTTCAGAAATTCCGTTTGCGCAAACAGAATGCTCAAATAGAGCAAAGTTGCGCCGTCGGGAAGGGTGTCTATAACCTTGTCATTCCACCCGGTAACATAGAAACCACCCTGATACGGGAACCTAGGCGTAGTAACGATGATCTCTCTTACAATCGTTCGAATGAATGTATCGCCAAGGAACCCTGACTCCGTAATGTCGATATATTTGAATTGTGAGAGATCTTTTTCTTTGCTATTATTGTAAAGAGGAAGATAATAACGGATCGGCTGGTTTTCTGCTGAGACCATACACATGAGTCGCTCGTTTCCGTGAAGAAATGAGTGCATGTTGTATTTGTGGTACAGTCTGTCAGAGAGGGAGCTGAAACCCGCTATTGTAGCCTCCCAGGGCTTATAAGCGAGACCCAGAAATACCAAGGATTGGCGCGGAAGCTGTTCAAGTATCTGAATTTGAAGTTCAAGGGGGAGATCCTTAAGACCTGCTTTTGGTGTCTTCGATTCCATCTATCCTGCTTCTATGGGAGTCTTGGCTGTAACTGGGCTTTATAACAGGAGGGAGGCTGGAGTCTATACTTAGATTCGGTGGCCAGTGGATGCAGTTGACAGGAGCTGAAGACTTGCTTGGTCTACAACTCGCTCACATCAACACACGTTCAGTCGATTGTCTTCAACTGACTTAAGCCAGAAAATTTCAACACAATGTAATATCCAACGGGCGGAAGCAAAATTAGATAAAACCCGAAAGATATTCGGTCTGCATTCATCGATCCAACTTTCAATCTGTTAACGGGTTGGACGCGTGAACTTTACACTAAGAAGCCATTGTTTCTATCGTATTGTGTTGTTGTGGCGGCTCAAGATCGGTCTCGAAAATCGAATTTTGGCCTAAGATTATCAAAAGTTAAAATAGCAGCAGTCTCGCAGAAATGGGTAATTACTCTCGATTATTTCAAACAGAGCCCGATAAGAAAGCTATCAAAAAAAAAAACTCTCCCTGTTCAGTTCTAGGATTTGAGAGATGTGGGTTCTGCTGCAACAGTGCTAGAGCACCACGGATTGATTGGGCTTCATTGAGGGAGTTCAACACCGTAGGTATTTGCGCGCCGTTAGTGTACGAGATGATGGTATATCACCCAATGATTAACCTACCCAGTAATATCCAGAATTATGTCAGCCATCAAAGTAATTTAATTCGATATATGCATGACTAGGTAGAACATTGAAAAACAAACCTCGGCCCATCAACCCAACAAGCGCGTCTACTTCCCGGTTTACATTTACCCTACCCGATCCTCTCCAGCCGCGACATCCTAGAAGTCTCAAGAAAAAGAATTGTTGTGATTCCTTCCAGTTCACGAGAAATCGTTGCGCACTGTACACTAGTGCCACGATCCAAGGGAGAAATCCAAAAGACGAGTTTTGGTGTTTTGCAAATTTCGCACGTTTTCGCTTCTCGGCTCGTCATGCGCTTTTTCGTGCCCAGCATACATATCGATCCGACCAGATAGAGCTTCTCGACGCCCCCCGTCCACTAGTCTGGAATCGCAAGGTCTAGACGCAGGAATCCTACATTATGACGCAGCTTTTCATGCCGAATTATCCGTCACACTAGATTTTAATGCTTCGTGGTCGGTTTTAGATTTTCTCGAATTTCTTTTTGCTTAAGCTTAAGACATGACAGAGCATCTCGCCTAATGAGTTTTCGGAGCAAAAATGAGATGGCATGATGTCGGCAGGAACCATTCGAGGTTGGAAAGCCAAAACGATCGTTTTCTGTCGAAATAGACTCTCCGAGATCTCGGGTCCAAGCGCCCAAGGCGAGCATGGATATTTCGTGCAGGAAAAAGGGCCGTCGCCGTTCGCATCTCTCGGCCCTCTTGGATGCATACCTTGGCTGATCACGATGCATTTTCTAAGCAGAGATCTCCGACGCTCTCTAGAATCGTTTCTAAATTTTATTATGATTCACGAAAATATGACCGAAGTGAGGAACCAATTTCTTGATATTCTATATTCCATATTTTATTTTAGAGTTCTAAGGTACAGATGGATCCAGAGCGTCGCTCGTATACGGAAAGGTTAGCCCCTGAGTCGCGAGAAAACACATGAATACATTCTACGAATTTCGAAAAAACTTCAATCTATCAAAACACATACACCCGACCCAGAAGTAAACCTACCAGACTCATCAAACCCGCTTTATTTATTTTGGTGATCTGAAATTTCGTTAGCGCGTCAATTTACAATAGCGAGAGAGGGTATTAACGACTTACTCAGCCTGTGCAAGAGGCTTTGCTGGTGGCGGCTTCGCAACATTCCCAGTCTTTTCTGGCGTTGTTTTTCCGCCGCTGAATTTAAACATACTCTTTCCTGGAACCCATGCAGGAATGACAACCTTTTTCTTTGGCGCAATAACACCGGCCGTAGCTGTAGCGGCAACCGTAGACGCCACTGTATTCGCAACGGCAGCCACCGTCCCAGTAGGAGGTGGAGGTGGGAGGGATGTAGTACTAGCATCAACAGGTAGTGCGGCAGCAGCGGCGAAGCTAGAATTGTGAATGGCTTTCGTCAACTCAGTGTTCAAAAAGGGGAAGTTTTGATATTTGCAGGGTTACCTCGCCAAAACTACAATCGAGATGAACTTGGAGAATTGCATGGCTACTGAATTTATAATGACTAAGGAGAGTTGAAATAAAAGACTTTTGAAATGGATCACAATTCCGATTGAAGCCCTTAAAAGCTTTCTGAGATTTGTTCAAAAATTTGATAGAATTCAAAAGAGTGTAAATGAAGGATATATCCAAAAGAGTGTAGATGATAGTAATACTGCTTTACTGACGGGTTGAGTATAGATCAGAGCGAATTCGAGAAAACAGCAGACTAGGTTCCTTATAACGTCGCCTCACAACACCGCCTCTGACAAAGCAGGTTTTCTAACCCTAGAATCAATTGAGAAATATTATCCTTTAGACTTCAAAGTAATATTGAAGTCCTTCGTTTACGCATGTTTTCGCACAAGCTGGTAGTAAAAAATGAGATATTTCTTCATGTCCCTACCCCATCTAGTTCGCTTTCGTATATGCGAGCCTAGAACTCCTTCGTCTAGTATTATGATAGAATATAAAACAAACCTTAAAAGAAGCGATTCTATAGAACTAGCTTACGCGCTTGGGATTACAATTTTGTGAAAAGAATACGCGATGTAGAATCATTTTATAAAATACATTGATGCATAGCTTTACGAATCTCCTGTTGCATTCGTCGCATCGAAACGCCCTGTGCTAAGTTAGCATGCAACTAGTTTTGAAGCATATTGAACGGCAGGTTGTTAAACAAGTGGGTCGGAGCTCTAAATCTAAGTTAGGCGATTATTTCCTCTAGGAGGGCTTAGGTTTCGTCAGGGAAATGCCATGGTTGGTTTTTATTCCGGAGTCGGGCTAATCCAGGTATTTTGACGTGCGCGAGCTAGGGATTGCTGCGTATACGCAGTCATTCATTTGGCGAGCGCTAGTTGGAAAGCACCAACGTTCCCACATCGGGAATCTAGAACCTCTCGCAAAATGTCTCCAGACTCGCACGACATGTTTTGAATAAGGACTCCACTTTGCAAGAACTCCTGCATAAAATTTCGAAGAAATCCAACAATCAAGCTTTGCCAAAAACAGCCACCATGCAATGGCCGTGGTTACAGTTACTCTCTAGAGCGACCAGGGTTGCACGGTTCTACTGCATGTGCCAAGCGCGTTGGCAACGGGCTCGGCTGTCTTGTCATCTCCCGGCTCGAGTTCGCCAGGCAAGCAACTTCAACCTCCAAATGACGGTGCCAAGCGAAGTGCACTAAATGGTCACGCAGGGCTTCAGAAAATCGCCATTGTTCGGTTTCGGGCTCTCGAGCTAATGGCGCCATGTGAATCGCAGTATTCTCACTACGGCTTGGTCAAGATGAGTCGGTCAAAATCCTCACCAGCCATTGGCACTTGCTGGCAACGCAATATAACGATTCGCTCCATATTCATGGCCGATTGCGAATTTCCTCAGAATTAGTTTAAGATGGCGAGGATTTCCCCTCGAGATTCAATTCTTTTCCACCATCGATCGCTCTCTCGGCCATTTGTCGTACAAGGGTTCAGCATCAGCAGGTGCTCTATACATTCTTTTCTTTCGTCATTCATTCTTATATCGCTCAACTAAATTGATCAATTGATCGATTTCACAACTCTCCTTATCTTAAATTTATACTCATTGTCAACCTGCTTGACAATTATATACGGTTCTTCAGCCATTTATTCATTGATACATTCATTTCTCGATTCATTCCAACGTCACTCATTCAGAGCACATACTGCAAACCCCTGATCGGACAACATGCGTCCAGCAAGCCTTATCGCCCTTGTGGCAGTCGCTTTTACGACTCTTGTCGCTGCGGCCCCGCCGGCCCCAGCTCTGCTCGAGAGAGGAATGTCTCGTCTCAGCAAGAGAACTTATCCTCCAACTTGGTACTTTCCACCTTACAATGGTACATTTACTCCTTGGGAATATGTTGGGTAAGTAATGCATCGCTATGATATCGAAATATGGGTTTCTGCCATGTATATTCCAAGGATGAAATTAAGCAGTCTAATACTTCGGAACAATTTAGATGCTATTCTGGTGATGTTGCATTGACTTACAACACTGGGATGTGTTCCTGCCAGAACACCTACACCGGTGCCGCTGGAATGCCTTTTACCATGAAACAATGCTTTGCGTACTGTAAAGGTGCTGGGTTTCGTTACGCTGGTATCAAAGGCAATGATGGCGCCAAGTCGGTTAGGATCCTCGCGCCTTTCAATTATAATGAATGAGAAAAGCTTCTAACTCGTGTGTTGTGATTTTTTCAATATAGTGCTGGTGTGGCAGCGGTGTTACTGACGATGCCAAGTTGTCGACTGCCGGAACTTGCAATGTTCCGTGTGATCCTAGCGAAGGCGATGATAAAGACGGCTATGACGCTAGTAAGTGTGGTGGAATAACCACTTATAGTGTCTGGAAGGATCCTTGTTATGGAAGCTTTGACTTGGATTCTGCTGTCGGTGGATATTCGTACGTTGGCTGTTTCAATTATTATGATGGTAAGTCTCGAAATTGCTCGTGAAACCGGTTGATAAATATCATTTTATCTATCATATGTTTAATTGGATGCGTAAAAAAGAGGCTAACTCGTTTGATAGGGTCAATTTTGGGTTATTATATCGGACAAGCATCTGATAATTTGAGCGTTGACGGCTGTGTGGAAGCATGCGCCAGTCAAGGCTTCGCATACGCTGGTATGGCTGCATCGGAACCTAACGCATACACCATCACTGGAGATCAATGCTGGTGTGGAGGCAAAATCGCAAATTACTGGATCAATTACCATGAACAGCATTTGGGAGATACCGATATGTGCACTACTCTATGTACAGCCACCGCCAAAGTCAAAGCGTCCATAAGCAAAGACGACTATCAATATTGCGGTGGCCCGTGGTATATGAGCATATATTACAATCCCGACCTTGACGTCTCCCTAACTTGCACGCCAAATAATAATACGATATCCAGCTCCTCTTCTGCACCACCAGGCACACAAACGACTACAACTCTCACAACTTCAGGAACTGTTCCCGGAACTACGACTGAGTTTGTAACAAGTCCAAGCGGCTCAACCATAACAAATTCCGGTACTGTGACTGTAGTTGTTACCACAGTGCCTCCAGGTACTCAAGATACAGTCACTGTTACAACTCCAGGAGCATCTTCTGGTACGACCACTGAATTTGTCACCAACGATCAAGGGGCCACTATCACAACTTCTGGTACTGTCACAGTAGTTGTCACAACTCCAACGCCGCCAGGAACTCAAGACACAGTCACTGTGACCACTCCTGGACCTTCTTCAGGTACCACGACCGAATTTGTTACCAACGATAAAGGCTCAACCGTCACAAATTCAGGCACTGTCACAGTCGTGATCACTACTCCAACCGCTCTACCAGGAACGCAAACTACTGTGACTGAAACCACACCTGGTCCATCGCCAGGTACTACTACGGAGTTCGTCACAAACGATAAAGGCTCAACCGTCACTAATTCAGGCACCGTCACGGTTGTAGTTACTACACCCACGTCTGCTGTCTCGTCTGCTCCACCTGATCACAAGACCATTACTATCACCACTCCAGGTTCTACTCCTGGAACTACGACTAAGACGGGAGCTTCTACTGATACAGTTATCATCACGACTGAGACCGAGGGTCCAAGTGGGACTCCAGGTCCTAGCGAGACTCCTGACCATCCAACAGTTACTGTCACTACTCCTGGGCCCACTCCAGGAACAACCACCAAGACTGGACCTTCCACTGATACAGTTATTATCACGACAGAAGCATCCTCTATTCCACCTGCGTCACTAACCACAATTACCCGCACTACACCAGGCACAGTCCCAGGTACAACTACTGAGTATCCAACTGGTCCAAACGGCACTCCAGAATCTACTTCTGGAACTGTCACTGTTGTGATCACTTGTACCTCTGAACTGAAGAAGCCATCTGTGACGACAGTTACAGTTACTACGTCTGGATCTTCTGCTGGTACAACTACAGAGTACCCAACTGGTCCAAATGGTACACCAGAAAGCACGTCTGGCACTGTTACTGTTGTCATCACCACTCCTGCTGAAGGACCTAGCGGAACTCCAGGACCAAGCGAGACTCCGGAGCATCCTCAAACTACTATCACCACCCCAGGTCCTACTCCAGGCACCACTACTATGACAGGCCTTTCTACTGATACCGTCATCATCACGACGCCAACTACACCTGTGACCGCACAATCAGAGCCCCCAACCACGGTCACAGTCACAACCCCAGGCCCCAGTCCAGGCACCAGCACTATCACCGGCCCTTCCACCGTAAGTATAATTGTCACAACCCCAACTACGCCCTCAACCTCCAAAACCACATCATCCACCGGACCAAAGCAGACCGCAAAACCACCAAGCGACTCCTGCTGCCTTGTCCCAAACCCATCCAACAACGACTCAAGAAATGGTATAAAATATCCACTCGGCAACATCAAATCATCAGTAGTATGGACATCAGACAGCAAATCCTTCACTCTCATCAAACTCTCCGGTCTCTCGAATGACAATTGCAGAACATCATACCAATACACGATAACTGAATTCCAGAACGCGTGTTGGAACGGGTGTATCGAACAACAAAAGAAGTGTTATACTTCATATGCGAATAAGACTTCGTGTACAATGATTGGAAGGAAGAGGGTTTGCTATACGACACAGCAGCTGAAGCAGCATTGCGATACGCAGTTGACTGCTTGCAAGGCTATTAATACGGCGTCTGGACGGACGAAGAATAATTTGCAGAATGCGATGAATAGTTGTGGTAAGAAGCGCGGTGGCACTAGATACTACTAAACGGGGAGTTAATATTCGAGGGAGCTGACGGCAGGGTGTTGAAAGATTGATTTTCTGGGTCAGTGAGACTTGGGATCATGGTACGGATGAAAATCCAGCGTATAGACAAATATAGATAGAGAGAACAATGTATGATATTAAGGGTTGCATGGATTTATAGAAATAAATTACAATAGATATCCAGAAGAATATTTTATTATCTCGTCTATTACGGAAATTTGATAGAGATTATTCCAATTTCATTGCCGTTCAATCTATGAACTAACGGCGTACGACGTAGCAATCGCAATGAACGCTTCTATCACACACAACAAAGCCCTCGGCCCACATACATGCTATTCGATAGAGAGTGCGACATGTCAAACAGACCGAGTTGCGGCTGATGGAAGGAACCTAAATTAGACCCGAAAGATATTACAAATGTTATCAACTGGATCTCCTAGGCAATTCGATAGTAACTACTCACCTAGTCTAGGATCATGAATAAAATCTCGATAGCAAGGTCGGTAAGGCGTCTTTTTTGGGCGACTGAAGACTCACCCTCTCTCGGCTCGGGAGAATCATGCCTTTGTCGCTTGAAGCTCGATCGCGGATGGGTATTTTGTATATTCTTATAGACCCAATAGACAAAGTACTAGGAGCTATAGTCTGCCTGTCCCAACACCGATGAGTTCAAACTAACCAAGGGACTTGAACTTTGTAGCGTAGTTGAGACTCTGTTTGGACCGCGGGAGTCCCGAGACCAAGATTGAGGTTGCTAAGCAAGCTCGGTGCTGCCACCTAGAGAAACGTATCCATTTCTCCCTTCAACTGGGTCCCTTCCTGGATTTGAATAACGGTATATTTTTGTGACGCATATGTAGGATATGCATATTATGCAATTTAATTATATATCGATATTTACACCCGGCCGTTTCTACCCAGGGACTGACGTAGCTAACAAATAGCTACGCACGGTAAGTCACCAATCCAAGCTTTAGTATTACATCTCGCATGCGAAAGCTTAAAGATCTCAAAGATCTAGTCTGGATCTAGTCTTCATATCCATCGAATTAATCATGATATCACCACGTTGAAAGAGCTTAGGTATAGCGTGTGTTGTTCTCGAGGTCCCAAGATTACGTAACACCCACCATTGGACAGAAGACCAAATCAACATGCATGGTGACCAAAAACGAGCATCTGCAACCAATTCTATGCCAATTAGGTCACCAGTCACAAAGTTAGGTATTTGAGTGGATTGAATTCGCGCTCGCCTTGCTTGCTTGTTGCTCTTTGACAGGCCCTCCCTTTTTCATGCATCCTCATGTTTCTATACGCGTACATCACTATTCTAGATACATTTGCGTTTAATTGTTTGCGCCTCAAATCTTGCATCTTCGTCTCCCATCATGGCTACAGCCTCAGAAACGCTCAAAACCAGTTGCAGTCTATGCAACAGCACCGAAAATCTCAATCGCTGTGCTGGATGCAAAGTAGTTCAATACTGCTCCCGCGACCACCAAACGTTGGACTGGCCTAGCCACCGCCCATCATGCGTGAAAGTTAAGAAAGCGTTTCAAAAGCTCAATCAAGAGGAGGAAACGCTACGCAACCATCCAGGTGATTTCCTAACACCGGCCAATCCCTTCGTGAATGGAGTAGGTCACTTCTGGGGGCACCTCGATACTAGAGACTACATGCGCGCCAGATACGCGTATATCGAATCGGTTCTCAAATTTAACACTCACAGAGCGGTAGAAACCGCGTTGGAGCATCTGATGGATATGTTTCGACTTTGTCGGGGGGACAACATGGGTCTGCGATATATCACTCCCCACTGCTTTCTTCGACTGGGACAGGACCAGGAGTGTTACGGTAAGCGAAAATTCAAACATTTAATTTATTAGTTTTCAAGTGATTGACGTGAGTAGATTTCATAAAATGGTGGGTCACGTGTGATCCAAAGGGAGAATACGATTGGGGTGATATGACTCTCCCATATCTCAACATCAAAGACGCCGACGTATTCGAACCTATCGACGTTTTTCTAACAAAATTTCCATCGATATCATTTCTCGCAGCCATCACTCTACTAAAAATCCGTCTGCTCATCGACCTTCAATCCCTCCAACGGACCAGAAAGGAAGTTGGCGCTCTGATCCCCCAAGAAGTCTTAGACAGCATTCAATCCGCTGCCGTCGGCTCTATTGTTTCAAAGAATAAACGAATCCTAGAACGGGAAGATCATACGGCCGAAATCAAAGACTTGCAGGCTCAAATACAAAAATCTTTCGATAGGTTGACAAAAGCGAATAAACACTTTTGGCCCGCCATTGTGAAGCCTGGCAATAACCTTACAATTCGGCCACAGGCGTACGGTATGGGGTCGGTCGCTGAAATGCAAATTATGCTCCAGTATTGTTATAGTGCTTGGGCTGAGACTCCAGGTGCAATCGGCGTCATTGAGGAGCTGTTGAAAAATTAACTGCGATATGTTAGTAGAGCATACCAGTAATCAAACTGCCTTTACGAATAGCGTATAATATCAAGATTCCAGTACATTTTTCACTGGTATCGATCGCGACCTTTGAAGGGTTACTTCTACCGGCTGTTTATATATAGAAAACGTTAATTATAAACGTCAGAGCAGCATCTCGATTACTAGCGAGAACAAGAAAGTTATGGAAAATTAATTAAACTTGCGAAATTTTTATGAACGTCACTATAAAGGGTAAAATCGCCGAAAGAAAATACAACTGCAAGATGCGTACTGAGAGTAAGGAGACTTCAACTTTATGCGACTTTATTTGACTTGCATAATCAAGGTTTATGTAACCTCATTGTGGAAGAAATGGCTTCGAGCTCTATGGATAGCTTATGGACTACCAAAACTAAGTCTAGAAGATAAAATGTGCGTGCAATTTTAGTTATAAAGTATAAGATCTAGTGATGGTACATCGAGCAAAGTAACCATGACAGAAAGATAAGCTAGGTACAAATCATTCCATTGACACGAGTACGGATATAAAAGTAAGATCTCAATACTATTTTTGTTGTAAACTAGTTTAGAATCACAATTTACCGAACCCTCCTCCTTCCTTTTCAGATTGTCTACTCAACTCGATCTCAATAACCTTTCCTGTGATTATGAGCACCCTAAAAGCAAGTCGGTGCATATGACTTAGTTGGTGTCGCCCATGGGATAGTACTGAGTGTAGCTTGGCCAAGCAAGTTACCAGATTTGTTGATTTCGACGATATTGCTCTTCGACTCGGAAACATTGTATGCGGCCTGTCCGAATGCTGCCTGATTGCGGTCAGCATCATAAATGACAACGGCACCTCTCAAGAAGGGATCTCCTAGATTGAAATAACCCGCGTTGATGTCATCGCCACGTTGAACTCCAAAGAAGCATACTGCTGCTGGTACGCCGTTTCGTATCTGTGTTGATGGGGTTCCGTCTGGGTTCAAAACGGGCAGATAAAATTGTGAGAAAGGTACGTTGATGGTAATACCACCTGAACCTTGGATCTGGAACTGAAATTCTCCCTGTCTGGTCAAAGAGTCGCACCAAACGAAATTGCTTTGCTGACAGAATCCAAAGTGGGTCATGACCTGGTCATAGATGTCGGACGGGAAGATTGTGAATTGTTCACCGCAATCGAGATTGGCTTGATATGGGTACGTAATAGAGGTGAGCGATGTACGACCCACAAATCCTGGTGTAGTATCGTTGATCCAGAGAGCAGTAATGACGGGATTAGCACCCCCGTTATTCGTTGGGTGCCACGGCGTTGTGTACATCTTGCCGCTGACCTTGGAAGAATCATACCCGCCAAAAGTCAGATTACCGCCAGGAGTCCGAACGTCACCCATATAGACAGCATAAGCTGCAGACTGAGTTATGCCTTGATCGGCCATATATTGGGGAAGTACACGATAGGTTTGTGATCCGACGTTGCCGCTAAGTCCCATGATCTGGGTATCCAGGCCACCGATGGAGTGGTTCATCAGAGCCATTTGATACTGTGATATTGTGACACCACCGATCAAAACATTATCTTTGAAGTAGCCACCGCTGACACCAATACTGCCGTCGCCGTAGTCGAATTCGACGTGCTGGTTAAGGTCGTGAAAGGTAGTGGATTTCGCCTTGTTGAAGCCCACTCCACCGGTACAATCGATCGATGCGCAAGTGGCTGGGTCGAACATGTATATCTCTGAGGAGCCTGTATCAATCGAAAACTCCATCAATTGAGGTGGAGTTCCAACTGAGAACTTGGTAAGATAATTGTAAGGCTGGTCATAGTCGTTGTTTATGATAGGATCATTAACATGTCCGCGCTTTTTCAGCTGCTCTGGATGAATGTGTCCCCATTTGTGATGCTTTACGTAGGGCAAAGACACAACCTTCGGAGTGGAAGCTGTGGGAATCGCAAAGACGCCTGCGTAGCAAGTGATGATAGTGATAGTGGGAACTAACTTGGAGAAATGCATGGTTGCAGATGAATATAGATATGAGTATCAAGTAGAATGTAATGATGGTATTTGCTGAGAAGCTTGGAGAATGTAGTATGATCCAAAGGGGGCCGTGTAGCCCATTTATATCCTACCATCGTGCTCAGATCGATCAGTGGTGAGGTCTAAAATCTGTATCTTGCAGTTCCCATATTGTGTTGGGTGTCGACGTGCAGTGTTGCAATATGTTACACTGCCGGAGACACCCCTGGTCCCGCGTGCCATGTTACACCGTATTCGCTAAATTCAACAATACTTCATTGTCAGCCGGATCAATTGTAGTTTCTCCGTTAGGAAACCAATAGGTAAGCCGGCAAATCAGGAGACACGGCTATCACCGAGCCTCATAAAAGCTCGTCTTACATGGCTTTCTCCTCCAAAACGGCATCTTTGGCTCCATATTGTGATTTTAGCTTAGTCAATGCCCGCTGTCCGAGCTACCCGAGACTTCTGGGATTTGTTCCGAAACCCGCCCGCTCCTGATCAAATTCAAGTTGGCTCTTATCCTTGTTCGCCATGCAAGCTTGACCTAAACCCCAGCCAATCGGACTAACGAAACCGGGCTTGTGGAATATTATCCTGGCATATAACTGGGGTCCCTATTTTCATTTATTATATCTGTGTAGCTCGATCAGTTATCACCATTCTCTTCATCAATAAGCAGTCTCGTACTACTTGGATGTTGCAAATGGAAACACGTCAGAAAACCCACACTTCATGTAAGACGCTCGAGCACTCGTATCCAGCCGTATCCCCGTGCATGGTGTTTTATGTGATTTTGAGAGTGCTATAAGGAGCAGCATTCTTCATATTTTTGGCGAATGTTGTGAAACCCTTAAATCCGTAGGGTTTGTGAAGCATAGATCGCGCGTGCAATTATCCGACTAAAACTACGTCACATATTGCTCGAAGCAACTTGTTATCAACTGTTCGACCTCAACTCAAGACAATCAATGATGAATATTTCCCAAGTTGCTATTCTATTTCAACTTCTCGGTATCTCCGCATCTTCCGTCTTCTGTCTCAGCTATAGTCAATACTATGTTGGAGTTAGACAACTCAATCACATTTCGCCGATGTGATTCTGTGAAATTCTGCTTGACAGCAGTTACGCAGATGACCATGTGTGATCTTATTGCATATGTGTCTCTAAGCAACTTTAAAATACCTCAACTTTCGCTCTCTCCTTGTTCGCACCCTCTGCCTTGTCTCTCACAATTTAAACCAATAGATCCTTGTCACAGGCATCATTTTTCATATGTTCAGCTTGATGTAAGTCAAATCACAAAGTAAGATTCGACGGCCTGAGTTCGAGACAAATAAGCCCTAGATTCGAGAAGACACTCCAGATTGGCTTTTGCGAAGGAGTTATAAGGAAATTAGAACATAAAACATCTTTGCGTGACAATAATCATCTTGCTTAATATTGAACGAATCGGGAAGAAATTGCGCGTCCCCAGATCTCTATCCTAAGAAACGTGACTTGGTTCTATTCTGGAAAACTCCATCTAAACCCTGATAGTAAATCTTAACTTATACTAATGATTTGAAATATATTAATATTAAAACAAAATAGAAAGTTTTAAAATCGAAGTAAATTTCTTCGTTAGCGAAAAATCAGAAGTATTGAGAGATGTCTAATGGTGCTAGGAGCATCAGGTAAAACAGCTTTCCATTTGGACTTCGGGATGGAAGCGCCTCCACCGAGTCCACCGGCTCCATATGCCACATTCGATTGGTAGGTTCAATGGATATCCGGATCAAAAACACATCAAACACCATATCAAAAACAACATCACCACGTTCCGGTTCACGTCCACTATTACGCCTATTATCATAGCTTTTCTGATATATAACTAAAAATTATTCGACAATTACTATTCTTGTTGCTATTATTTTTAGAACGCGTGATATATGGCGTGTGTGATACGCACGGTGCCGTGATGGAGAGTGGTTGGTCCGATGGAGAGGGGTTCATCCGATGGAGAGTGATTCTTCCGATGGAGAGGTCTCCATCTGACGTAAAACCTCTGCCGGGGCGTACACTTTTCAGCTTATCCATCTTGCTAACTTGTCATCTGGATGGGCACGATGGAACCCGATGGAACTTGTATTTTTTGCTGATCAAATTTAATTATCTAATTATATATAAAATATAATTTGCTGTAAAGAGGATCTAGGCTTTTAAAAGAGTAGAAGCTTTTAAATCAGAAAACTTTGTTTTGATATGAATACGAGTGTGCTGAGATGACGGTAGATATATTGAGTTCGTTGTCATTCGCTGCATCCTTTGTGGTGCATGATGGAATGGCCCATTCAATTTTAAGAACTCTACTCGCTTCACATTTATACAATTATTTATTTTAATTTATAATAGGCAGTGAATTCCATCCATCCCACAAGCTACTCTGATGCTATATCATCTGGGTGTCTTGTATATTAAAATTTTAACAAGGCTACCGGAATAGATGGAACACTAGGATTGGTATGGGAAGCAACAATGTTGCATTTTACATGAAACTTGTGTTGTTAGATACGCCAGTGCCCGACTCAGTTCACACCACCGATTGAGTTTGGTCCTAGGTTATGAGCTATGTTAGACATTGAGCATAAATGAGATAAATTTAAGGCATTACAACAGCTAATTCTTTATCCAACATTACAAGAAGTTAGAAGATCGAACCATGTTCAAATGTTGTCCAGTCACGGCCTTCTACGAGACGTTTATCTAGTCTCACTACCAACACTCGCGGGTCGCTTGCTGTCGACATGCCTTGTGTTTCGTGTAGCACTTGATAGTTCTCAGCATTTTGGTCAATTTAACGCCACCTGTTTACTAATGCGTATGCCTTGCAGTAGCCTTGTACTGACACTTCAAATATAAGATTTTCTACAAATTCGCTGGAGAAGATGGTATATATCTCTATCACTCGCAATACCTAGACAACAAGCTAAATATCGCTCACACAAGAATCACAGCCTTGTAAGCAGATACCATGCACGCTTTTACATGGCGCACATGGGAACTCTAGGGCGTCCATGTATTATCTCAATTAATGTCGAATTTTTCGATGAAGTAAAAGACCCCCTCTAGAGGCGAATCTCTCAGCATCACAGGATATTAAGCTAGTTGCCCAAGCCCGAGGATCCACTATACTAAACATCAAAGGATGCATCTCTGCTTACCGCATCTTGCGGTCCTGACCGCTGTGTTTCAAATTCCTACGGCTCAAGCTCTTAGTTATGCGTTCATATACTTGGTCACCCCCTATGAGCAATGGACTATTGACGGCGGAGCAACACAATCCACAGACCGACCCCAACAGTGCACTCGGATCCCTAGTCTATATGGAGCACCAGACGCATCACGCATCTATTCTCCGCTAGCGGGTATGGTAATCCGTCAAGATCAAGCATCCCGCCCTGCCCAGTTTGTGGCTTTCTGGTCCAGATGGAAATGCGACTGGCTACCAGATATTGTAATACGCTGGTACCCGCAACCGGGAACCGACCAGCTCGTGGACTTTAGACAATTGCAGGCTTGGACGGCGAGCATCCACACGGAATCACAGATGAAGCAGTGGCTCGAAGATCGATACATTTTATCTTGGGCTGAATTAGACCCTATAAGGGTACCAGATGAGTTCGCTCAAATGGCTCCCGGCGCTATGGCCGTCAGATCTGGAAAACTTCCACCCCATCGCAAATTGAAGCAACAAGGGGATAGCACGAATTACTTCATATACAATGATGCCGTCAAGGTTCGACCAAATCCTTACGGACCACAGTTAGCGGCAGATTACAGCCTTTTGGGCACAACTCGTCCGCGGAGTACTCTCATACCTATGAACTCAACGTCAGAATACATTGCACGGCGCGCCGGTGATGCACCTTGGGCTAGGAGTTTCGCCTATCCCAATGGCCTCGCTCCTATGGTTCCACAAAACCGTCCAGCAAATGTTCAAGCTCCTGTCAATCAGGTGCAAGCTCCGGTTGATCAATCGCAAGATCCTGTGAATCAAGTGCAAGCCCCAGTGAATCAAATACAGGCTCCAGCGCATCAAGCCGGGGTAATGGAAGAAGAAGAGCTCTTGATTCCACCGGAGCAAGACATGATTGAGATCCAAGGCGAAAAATTCAATATTGGTCCGATGGGAGACATCTTACTAGAGTTCGAAAATGGTGGAGATCAAGCCGTTGTTGCACAACAAGAAGCCATTTGGAAACAGATTCAAGCACAAAGAGCTCAAAATAATGCTCCACAAAACCAAGTAAACCCGCCCCCTGTGCAGCAGCAACCACAACCGCAGCAAAGTTCCAGCCAGAGGCAAGGTAATCCTCAGCAAAGGCCACCGCAACAATCAGGATTCCAGCCTTACCTGCGGCCAGGATTTCGGCCTGCGCCGCCAACGGGACCTCGACCAGGATCACAAGGAGGATCTCAACCTGGACCACAGGGGGGGTCGCAACCTATACGCCAAGTAGGATTCCAACCTGGATCACAAGGAAATTTCCCACCCCAAGGTCAAGGTCAATTCCCACCAAAGGGACAAAGATCATTTCCATCCAAACCTCAAACAGGATCACTAGCCCCACGCCAGAGAACATATACCCACGCTCCAGGTATAATTCCGATTCCAAACAACCAAGCGGGCCCTCAATGGTACTTTCGGGATCCATCACCCCCCCACAGCATGCTCTTACACACGCCATTAACAACCGAGAGGCTTCAACAAGATCTAGGCAGTGTAGGTCTCACGCCCCGGCAAGTCTTAGAAGTCATCTACGACCGAGGGCCGGGATTCGCGATACGTTTCGTACGGGACAGATTCGCAGTCCCGCGCCTCCGTTATGAGGTTCAAAATCTCTCGCCAGAGCGATTTGAATTAATCAGGAACGAAGGGCGCTTTGAAAATTCGCATCCCAGTCATATCGCTGATGTACTCACAGCTTTGCGGGTAAGCGGAATAGCAATGAAAGCAAAGGTCGAACACCGGGAAGAGGTTTTTAACGACGGAATGAAGCCAAGAAATTTGGAAAGAAATAAGGTTTTGTCATTGATTATTGAGATTGTTGCTCGGATGACGCGTGAGGGGATTAAGGTGACACAGGATGGCCAGAGGGGCCCAACATCACCCATACCTCCATTTATCGAGGAGCCCCAACCCCAGCCACAATCTCAGCCTCAGCCTGGACCTCAACCTATGCAAGAAGAAGATCGAGATAGTATACCTGTAGCCCAACCGCTGAATGAAGATCAAATGGTTGCTGAAGTACCACCCGATGAATTAAGTGAGTTCGCAACCAGTTTGATAGCAAATGAGGAAATTCCAGTTCAACAAGCGAACATCAATGTTTCCGCCAATAACAATGCTCAGGTACAAGGAGAGATGGAAGAGGAGCTCGAAGTCACAGACTTCAACCCGGCATCAGGGGGTCTTCAAGTTGAAGTTGAGGAAGCAGCAATTAATCCTGCAGCAGGAGATATGGAAGAAAAAGCCTCAGTCTCCAACTCGGGTGACGATTCCGAAATTTTGGATATCAGAGTTCTCGAAGAAATCGAGCGGCTCCCGTCTCATGAGATACTGGAGAATCCAAATATCATAGAAGAAGCACTAGATCAAGCTGCAAATCCAACTGAAGATCAAATAAATGCCGCTCCCACGAATGAAAACCAATATGTTAGTCAACTGGACCAGGCCGAGCTTAATGATGTTATCCGAGGGTTTGTCAACTTCGTGGCTGAGTGGCGGGGTGAGGCTCCTCTTGAAGAGCACGCACCGGATGAAGAACCCGACCTTCAAGTCGTTGACCCGGTCGTAGCACCAGCGCCAGCACAGAGGAATAGCCGCCAGCTAGCTTCCGAGTTCAACCTTCAACTAAACTCTGAGCCTGGCCGTCAGCCAGTCCGAACCAGGCTGAAGAAATTTGGTGATGTGATAAGAGAATCTCAAGATAAAATCCAAAATATCAACGCACAGCTCCCACAATCTGTACAAGATAACCCCGGGATAGTACCTGAGCTCGAGCGTCAACCGGTCCGTAATCCTAATATTCCACCAGGCATCGAGGTAGTGCAAAGGACAAGGGAAGATGTTATGGCTGGAGCACAAAGGCAGATTGACAGAATACTCAATAGCTACCATAACCGGCGAGATGCATGGGACGCAAGAAGTATTGGCGCATCTTCACTAAACCCACAGCGTAGTCAGCGTGAATCAGATTCTTTCGTGGGACAGGAGGCGGCCGTCGAGATTTCTGCAGGTGCTCAGGATTTAAGTGAACTCGAGCGAGTGGCCGGACTCAACCGTCTTGGCATGGGTTTGGATGCATCGGATATACACTCGTATTTTACACCCGAGGGGTCCCCTCCAAGGCGTGGTAGCGGGGTAGAAATCGAAAACATTGGAGAAGAAGATATTGAAGATTATAATGCTGACAAGTACAGAAACATCGAAAGTAACGTGTGGAATGGAGGGGGGGTGCCGGAGGGAGAATCCCCTTCAGTAGGGTCAAAAGGGTCAGATTGGGACTCAGACAACCCAGATAGTCTCAACTTTTATTCAAAGGGCAAGCAAAAAATGTCTGAAGAAGAACGCGAAGCGAAAAATGCAGCAAGGAGAGAAGCAAATCGCCAAGCGCGAGAAGAGGAAAGAAGACAACGAGAGTATTTGAGCAACAGAAATCGAATCCAGCGACCAGCTGCTAACACAGCTCGAGAGATTAGCAGACAAATAGCGAATGGCTACAGAGGGAACTTTAAAGGGAAGAGAGGGGCAAATCAGTAGCCGCCTGAAGCAGAAAAAAACATCGCCGCCCTATTGAAACTATAGCGAGCTCTTAATTCGCATGTATCCGCATGCTAAGGTACAAGAAAACCTATAGAATATCTCTTCCCTGGGCTACCACAGACACTAAAATAGAATTTAAATCAAAGTAATGTGCAAACCTAATGTTTCTTAACCTTTTTGTTTGGTGGGGATGCAACTTCCTCTTGAGATTCTAGTTTATCCGGATCATTATGCACCTTTTTATTTCTGTTCCTCGGCTGCTTCGTCATTTTGGGGTCAGCATCTGATCCATGAAAAGCAATTCGATGTGCCTTGAGTCTGTCCAAGTATAGGTATTTTCGTAGACATCCAGGATATCCACAATTAATCCATTTGTCAGATCTTTCTCTCAAGCTATCACTCTTGCGGCTACGTTGCTTCGGAGCTTTCTCCTTGGCGGATATAGGAAGAGTATCCAAAAGGTCCACGTCTGAAGTTTTTGAAATTTCTGTCATGTCACCGCCGTGGTTTTGAGAATCGTTTAACGTAGACTGATCTTCGGTCCTAGTGTTTAGGATAGACATAATTGGTTGGCTCGCAGCATAACACAAGGACAATGGACTCTCGGGTTGCGTGGAGATTGCGGACGAATTTTGAGCCTCGTCTTCATCAAAGTCACTCTCGGGTGTAGACTTAATCGAGATAGTGGTGGGAGCTAAAGCAACTTGCGTCGGTGTATTTGCCTCTGCCAACTTTTTAAGTGCCATTCCCGGGAGGGAGTCTCCAAGGTATCCAATGTATGAGCTCTGCTTGGTGCTAAAAAATGAATCTCTGTTCACGCTATCGAATAAAACCTTTAGGTCTCGACCTTGACTGAGTTCAACCACGCGTTGGCAGTATCCTGGATCTAAATAACGTCGATGGAGAGGAGAAAAAGGTCCATCTTGAGCAAGTCTCTCCATTGGACGAAGGCCCATAGAACACTCAGCTCGAGAACAGTGGTCTTTAATTCCATCTGTCGGATTGCTATCTCCATTTGTGTTTTGCTGCAACTTTTCTCCAGAAGATCTTTCAATTTCATAATCCCATTCCTGATCGAGTCTTTCTTTGACGAAATCATGGGTGAGATTTTGGAAGACTTTATTGTCACTTAGGTTGGGCGCCATGATGCAAGGGCTGCCATGAGGAAAGTCAGTCATCAGAAGGGACATCGAAGCTGAAGAGGAACTGGCATCTCGTTTCCTCGAGCTTGATGCTTCGAGGGGTGCATTCTTGTCTACTTTAGAACATTTTGCTTGTCAAAATATAATACCCGACTTCAAGGTGAAAACATTTTGGAGCCAGTACCAAAATGTAACCAAAAAATTTGAAAAACAACTTACAAGGCATCGTAGGGTATTCCAATCTGAGATGTAGACGGAAGAGCGGAGCGGCAACGATGTTTAGGCGATCAAATTTGATGAAGGGAAGATTTGATCAAGAAAAAAAGAGTGGGAAGAATTATAGGAAAGCATTTTGAGCTCGTATCACCTTGGTTGTTCTACGCCTGCCACATTTTCTCGCCACAACAGAAGAACAACGTGGCTGGGATGTGTTGCGTTTGCCAGGATGTTTGATGACCTGCTACCCAAAACAGTCAGAAGATCTCGCATTTGATTGGTCAGAAAATGCTGACTTCGAGATTACAACAGATCACAACACAATATCTGGTTACGAGATTAGAGATGCTACCAGTTACAAGCAAGTCGCCAGACTTCTCGATTGAGTTCGACTCATAGCTATAGCCTCGTCATCAGAAATAGACAAGATCGTAGGGTTTCTACAAATAGAAGATACCAGCTAGTAAGAACCCAGGAGAATTTTCTACAAATTTACGTAATTCTCGAGACAACAGATACGAAGCAAAAAATTTTTTTCTCTTCAATTAACATTAAATAGGCTGTATAGGTTTTAACACAGAATTCTCAAATGGGTATAATACATGTTTTTCCTAGCTCCATTACCGTCTTCGTGCTACAAGTGAAATAATCTGTTACTTTAACTAGAGCGCAGATTAAAACAAAACGGGAAGAACGCTAAATCCGTCGAGATAGATGGTCTCAGTTCCTGTAACATGCCCGAGAACAAGATCAACCTCCAAGACCGTTGTCGTCGACGTTGCGATGAATTTCTTTGAAAAGGTCGCCCCGAATAACGATTGTGTACCATCATTGATATCCGAAATCTTAGTTCCGTCAATGAAGATCTCGATGTCTGTAGAAGAACCCTTTCTGCCATCAAATCTATACCAGAAGGACAACTCATACTTAACTCCAGGGCAGGTCACCAAGTTCTGGACAAGGTCAACTTTGGAATACAAATTGCCGTGGGTAGGGGTTGAAAGAACGGCTTTGAAAACTTTGCCGAGGATGACAGGAACGAAAGAATAACTTCCAGCTTGGCTGTCACTAGGCAGGTCACCGATCGTCCAAGGCTCGAGCTTGCCGCTATCAAAGCCACCGTTGCGAAGAACTGGAGTAGCAAGAGGATGGCAAGTCGAAGTAACGACGAATGTGGGGATCTCGACGGTGAGAGTCTCAGAGTCTGTCTCGGTGACAGTGACAGGGACGGTGGTGGTTGTCTCTTCAGTGATAGTAGAGGTGGAATCACCGAGGTAGCAGCTGCAGGCACTGCTGATGGAAGCAGAGCTAGTGGTGCATGCTTTGATGATGCTGGCGGTCTGCTGTGCTGGGCTATCAGTTCGCTTAATCAAGTCGCGGGGTTCATCCCTATGAGGAAGGACCACAGTGGTGACGGTGGTGGCGTAAACGGTCGCTGTCGCGATATAGTCAGTGACGGTCGTGGTGTCAGTGGTGTAAGCGGTTATCACGTTGGTGGTCGTAGTGATGCGGCCCAGTGTTGAATAACAGAAGTCATAGCCGACTTCACGGCCTCGAATGGCTCGCAAGCAATTGTCCGCATTGCAGCCAGGACCACCACGCGCGAGAAGATTGTCGACAGGGTTTGCTAGAACAGCAGGGACGGCAAGAGCAAGCAATGCTCCCGAAATAGTAGTTGCCTTCATACTGACTTGAGGAGGAAAAGTAAGTCTAATACTTCGTTTGTTAGGTACAGATGCTTGGTGATCGAAAAGGATAACTTGGTATTGATGAGGCAGCCCTCGAACAATTTATAGCCTCTATGCCCACCATCTCAATGCCCTCACATCTCCCTTCTACGCGTTCTCCTATAGCCTATATTAAAAGAAAATATATGTATACATGGACCCATATTCGCGCCCAGGCCGCACCTTCGCGGTTGCAAGCCTGAAAAGCTAGCAATTGTGCAATGCAAATATTAAATATAGATACCAGGGTTCCGTCAACACTAGCACACCCTTTGTAGAAAAGCAGTACGGTTATTGTTACCAATATTAATTATATAACTGCACATTCAGCGCACAGGCCAAGGGTTAGACACTTTAAGGCGGCAGAAGGAAGTTCACGAACGCTTTCCGAAAGACTTCGGCATTACGATAAACCAGAAAGACAAACAGTTAATGCATTTGGACATTTTTTCGTTTGGCTTGAGTCGGCTTTTCGACTCCCCGCCTGCATGCACGCCACTGGGCTGTTCCTGTATCTCATTTCCCAGTCATTAGTCAGTGCAATAACGCCGTCCACGTGTCGACTGTCCCCTGAGTCAGTGCGGTGACAAAATGGCACGGCAGTGTCATTGATAACAACGGCTTGTGCGAGATATTCAACGGCGTCTGCTTGGTATTCATCGAGAATCCCGTCGCATTATTCGGTCAACATGGTAAACTGCTCCCTGAATTGAGAACTCTCTACTTCAGCCGCACCTGAGTATAACCGGAATAACGGCATCAATTAGCGACGTAAGCGGCGGTGCTGCAATAAACATATATGAAAATAACAGACAACAATCCAAGTTGTGTCTAGGACCCACCTTATTTGCATGATCTTGAGGGCGTCCGGGCTACCATAGGTCGTGTTTGGGTGCCCACAGTGGAAGGCTTGCAGAGTCCCCAATATCACAACCGAGCTCGGCCTCACCGCATGAGCGATAATCAGGGTGTTGGCCTATATCAAAGATTTTAAGAGACCCTTTTCTGCACCATGACAAGGCAAAATGAGCGCCGCCAAGCCATTAATTAAAATCATTCCGGCCGTGTTCTTCGAATATTCTGAGAGACTTGCACCAAAATAGCAGCCAAGAAGTTAATTATGCTTAAAGTCGGGGTGAAAACTGTTTTTCTAATTTTCGACGGCTGCGTCTTGGGCTTTCCCCTTAGGGATGCATCATGCAGCTGCAAATGCTTCTGTGTGCTTAATAAAACGACAACAAAGGTCAACCTCGTACGACGTGTGTTTTTGTTGGGTCACGTTCCACGAGCTTCCCTCCGATCCGAGGGCTAGAGTCAATTGAAAAACTTCCAAGAGAGATTTCAGTTTATCAATTGTGTAACGCTAGTGACGCGAAACCGAAAGGTTGAAAAACAATAGGCCTCCACTCCAAGTCTCAAGACGTCTTGGATCTGCCCTAGAATTTCATCATCCCGTTTGTTGAATGGTGGCTCCTTGAGCCGCAATAACCAGTTCGCGCTCAAGTCCTCCAAGAAAGGGGCGTGGGTTGAAGATCCGGAGACAACCTTTTTGAGGAGATTAAATCTCGTTTGCTGCAGGTGCCCAATTGACCAGACGGTAGAAAAATTGGTACCTGATTGGACGATACGCGGGGTAGGCAAGGGTACCTTGCTTATCATGCATGATCAATATGCCAGTCCTTGTGAGGCTTCGCTCCTGACCCCAAACCTCAGGCCCGGCAAAAGAGAAGAGCGAAAATCTGACATGGCTGAGAAAGCATGCCAGCTCAATTATTTCGACCCATTCGCCCAGCACCAAGGTGCAAATTTAGTTATAATACATGGTAATCAACTAAAGAGTGAATACAGAATTTTTAGAAGAATTTGTCAATTTGTATCTAGGGCATCCATGTAATATAATGCGTCTATGGGCATCATCTCTGGTGCCGCCTGAACTCTTCTGTATGTTTTCTCATCATATGGACACGAATATTTTCTTGCCCTCTTGTTCCGTTCCGTCTTTGATTGCAAAACATACATTTAAAGGATTGCGACTTTTGCTCGATAGAACCATGCTTAACTCGCTGATGCCTTCGGAGATTGCTCCCGTTGGTGAATCGTATGGGACAGTCTCGTACCGGACATGGAATGTGTCCATCCGTCGACCTTTTCCCTGGCTTCGTCATAGCATGAGCTGTGATGAATGAACCGCAGCAGCTCAATAACGCAGCAAAGCAGGAAAATGTGATGCCGAAATACAACAAGTCTAAATAAATTTTTTAGCGTCACGCCACAGCTGCATTGTGATAGTACATCAGGATAGATACCTTGGAAAAATCGTACGAGTCCTTGATAAATTGGCATTGATATAATGTCTCCCCAGTCAGTATTTTTGAAAAGCATGGAGACTTCCTTATTACGCAAATCCAAGTTGTAAGGATTTACGTGGTCCGTTATTCCTGGATCATCATGAGTCGCGCCCGCAGACACAATCAGGTCTTGGTGCCAATACTTGGAGCTCTCTATCATGCAAGCCTTCCGAATCCAAACAGCCAAGCTATTATGAGTAGATAAGTTCAAATCACTCGAAACCACAAAGGGCGCCACTGGTGCAAACATTGAAGCACAGCTGTTTTTCCTCATCCACAAAATCGCACACTCGAACTCTTCCGCCATTAGTTCAACCAACCTATCAAAAATATCTCTCTGTGACCCGCCCCCAGTGAAATGTGGCACAGGTAGCAACATATTTCGGAAAATTTGTACTCCATCCCAAAACTCCACGCTCGACCCATTCAATGGTTCCACGAGCTCTGACTGTGAGACCGCATATGCCACATGTAAGAGCACGTAGATATCGTGCACGTCTGCGGGACAATGACCTTCCATTACGTTCCGAAGGACGTCAAATCCACGTAAGTGGACATCTTCCAGGCTTCCGAGCGACGTGACGAATTCGCAAAAGCCTTCTGAGGTATCGGTTGAAGTTTGGGCGTATTCCTGCAGTTTGTGGAATGCGGAAGCGGAGGCATCCCAAAATGCGTTTTTGAAAGTATGGATATCAAATGCCTGTTCGTCTGATAATTGTTATAAACCATAGTACTAGGTGCCAAGAATTTGTTTACTGCCACGACATGTACCAACTCACCGGATTTAACGTTCTTCAAATGCATGAAATCTACCTTTGGTGGAAGTGACGACATTTTGCAATACTATCATCCGAACTTCGATGCCGCTTGTAACAACTTTGGTTCTCGTTGCACGAAAATATCTCAAATTCTGTTGGGAATTCGGAAATTCTCGTTTCACTGAAAATATCTCCCGAGATGGTGAAAGCAAAACCAAATTCAATAGAACGTTGGAGAAATCTACTTGCTTTAACCTGGCTTTGCGAAATATTGGTGCCTCGTCCTGATTCAGATAGACTCAAATTCGCACGAAAGGTGGTCCTGGCATTTCGCCGCTACCCCACATATCATGCACAGTAGGATCGATTCATGATCCTTCAGCTACCATGTGACCTTGAAAATCGGACTTAGGACTTGACAGATGCATGCGTCATCGTGCTGGTACGTATGAAATCTGTCAGCCTGATATTGCGTCGCAACAAAAATTACCGCATTGGGAAAGGACCTCAAGCATGGACACATCAAAAAAATTAGTTGAAGATTAAGATTATGATAGACAAAAAAAACATCAATTGTAATTTCAATTTTATTTCACAAAATTCGCCTGCATGAAGCCAAATGGTACTTTTCGCTAGCGGCCTTCCTTTTTTTGGTGAATTTTTGCGGTCGCTCTGTTTTACAAAATCGTAAATAGTAAGCTTGTCGGTTGAGAATCGAAAAAAAAAGCACAAGAAAAGCAAGAACCGAATCGAGGTACACGTCTATAGAGGGGTTTGAAGAAGATCTGAAAAAATAACTAAACTAAAAGGTAATAATAGCCAAATAACCCGCCACCAAGAATCCAAAAAATGTACCATACTGCAGGACTAACTAATAAATATACTTTATAATAATATTATACACACCCCTGAAGAACATCTACCCTCCATCTGACTTCTTCCATCCCCGGCCTTTCAATACCGTGCTTTTTCTTCAAGTGAGTGCGCATATTTTCTTTAGCTCGGGCGGAACCGAGCATAGTTTTACACCCAGGAATGGGGCATCGGAGCATTTTCTTGATTCCGGCGGAGCCGGGAGTATGCTTAGTGCGCTCATGACGAGCGAGGTTGCTTTTATTGGTGAAGGTCTTGTGGCAAGTTCTGCAGATGAGGGATTGGGTAGGGGAAGAATGGTAAGATTTAGGCGAGTCGCCGGCCTCGCTGTAGGAGGAAGTTGGGGGAGTTGAGATGACATCCGAGCTGGAGTTCGAGATAGTCGGTGATCTCTCTAGTGTGGGAGACAGTTCGTATTCCATAAGTTGGGATTGAGAACATTGAGGAGGGCTACTGAGTGGCTCTGGCAAGGCTGCCGGGTAGTATTGTTCCGTAAGAGTAGACATGTCTGGTTCAGGCTGAACATAGGTCATGTTGACGATATATTCAGTGTTCTGGGGAGCAAACTCGATCACAGGGCTCGGCGGGGCACTAAATTGTTCTGGCCATTGAACTCTGCGAAGGAGATTACCCGGAAGCTTTTGAACCAGCGATTGGCATCGGAGAATCAATTCGTCCTCAAATCGTTTAACGATATAGAGGGGAAGAAGCACCACCTGATAAAAATTAGAAAAACGTACAATCAAGCGATCCAAAAATGTTTGGGATAATGCAACTTACCATGATCAAGCCCCTGGCATAATCAACGTAGTCTTCCAGGGTGATCAATGAGCCGAGATCGAGCATTTCCAAAGATGTTTCCAAGATTTTGTAAACTGAACCGTGAGCGATAAGCGTACTGTCAAAATTGCATAGCACTTCAGAATAAATTGCATTTCGTAGTTCGTCAGCATCAAATAGACGATTCTGGTGTCTAAATGACTTTGAGTACAGTGGATGCTTATAAATATCGGAAGAGATGGATTTGCAAAATTCTCCAGAAAACAGCTTGAACGGTGAACCAAAATGATTGAGACCTTATAAATATTAGTAAAAAGGATATAAGATTGAATTAAGTGGGGCTGAGGAATACCTAAGAGAAACGTTGAGATACCATTGAAAACCCTCAACGATTGGATCCCAGTCAAGATGGCAATACTAGTGCAGGAGGAATCAGTACCGGAACCATATGGTGTGACATCGGTGACATGTGAGGTCTGCATGACGGAGTTCGAATAAGCATTTCTGCAAGAATTCTCCCGTTCCGAATGGAGCCTCAAGACGTCCTCTAGACTCAATCCTTGGAAGCTTGCTGGGGTAAGATTTTGTTTCTTCGCCCATCGAAGCGCGCATTCCAATTCGTGAGCCATATGATGAGCAATTTCGTCAAATATATCCTGTTGGCTTTGGAGACCGTCATATTCTGGCGTTGAAGATAAGCATGATCTAAGAACCAATAGCCCTCTGTGATATTCTTCCTCGCTGGACTTTGGTAGCAGATCGTTGTCACCTTGGGACATGGCATAAGCGAAATGGAGGAAACAGTAGATTTCAATCAAAGAGTGCGGTGTTTGTTGATCCAAAAGCATTTCGTAAGTTTGAGAACCAATTCTTAGAATATTGTCCAGACTCTCCAGTGAATCGACGAACTGTTGAAAAGCTATAGAAGTTTCCTTAGTTCGTGCGACAGTCTTCAGCTTCTTATAAGCGCTTTGAGCTGCGGTGCGAACTTTCCGGCTGGTCATATTGAGATCCTTTAGTGACTGTCTAAAATGAGTGTCGTTTACCAATTCAGGTATCGGAGGCCCATTTAATGGTTCGAGGGGTTTTATCGGTGAGTTTAGTGTTTCCAATGTTACGGGCTCGATGAGAGGATCCTCAGTATGTAAAAATGGGGGCGGTGAAGATTCATCTTGTTTGATATACGGCAACGAAGTGTCGGTGTTTTGAGATTCCGAAAAGCTAGTATCCTCATTTTCCAACAACTCCTTGGGCTTGTTAGGGAAAGTGTTTAAAAACGGTGAGACGGTGGTGAATTCCTGAAGTCCAATGATTGATTCCGGCTTGCTGGCAACCTCTTCCTCTTCAACGGGATCTTTCTTCTCGTTTTCTAGGAGTGTAAGAGCTGCTCTCAATCCGCGAATATTCTTCTTAAGATCGGCTAAGCTTTCGTCTGTAGCCTTATGATGAGCAGAATAATCTTCTTTGATTGTTGGCAGGGCCGGAACAGTTTCAGTTTGTTGGATTTCAGTTTCTGGAACCTCAGTAATGGTTGCAATAGGGCTTTCGACGGGGGCTTCGAGAACTGAGGATGGATCAGAAATTGAAGAAGAACGGCTTTTTACCGGGCTTTTTCCATTCATGCGTCCGAGCCACTCACGGGCTGTTTCGCATACCAAACCCTTTCGAAGACAGTTACTACCTGAGATCCCAATTCTTTAGCATAAACCTTTTTTTTTGGATACTTTTTTACGTATTCGTAGACGTTTTCCACGACGACTCGTGTATCAACTTACAATGTGGTTCCTTCATGTCACAGGGAAGGCCCCAGATTCTACATTCTGTGCATTTGTCCTCCAGTCTGCCAACCGATTCCTTCCGGTGTCTCACTCCACGCGAATACTCTCGTATGGGAGGAGGATCATTCTTGACAGCAGGGGCCTCGAAGACATTCTTCAGTTGTCGAATTTTGGCGCTTGGCGAAGACGGTGGTGTCGGCCATGCGGTGCAGTCGTTACAAGGAACGGCTGCAGTACTTTGTCGGTTCGAAAACGAGGAGCAAAGTTCGACGCTCTTGAAGGGGTTCTCCCTGCATTGGTTGGAATATGTCACCGGAAGGCAGTTGCAGCTCCAATGCTTGGTTTCCTGGTAGCACATTTTTCTATATAAAATTTTATATATGCTATATAAAATTTATTGTTTCTAAACCAGCTGCGTTCGCCTGTTCAAATAATCGTCGGGTGCATGTGTTGGTGATGTGGTGGATATCCCGCCAATCAAAGTGTTGCGATGTCGTGGACCTCGATGAGATGTCGTTGTGTGTTATGTTGTTACGCTTGTCGTGATGATTCGATTCGACCCCTCAACTCCTCCTCCGATGGCGCTTATGCGCAGCTCAGCAATAGCGGTGGGACCACCACTATGATACAAACAGCTAAGGCTGACCTCCAGCTCCTAACTGCGTGTATTTGTCGAACGCACTTCCGATGAGGTACGTTGTGTGCGTACTGGAAGACCCAGTTATTAAAGCATCTTATCTGCAGTACATGCAGCGGGGTGGTAGATGATTAAATCTCATATCAAAACCATGCCACAAATAACTGGTCTTTCAGTGCCCAAACAAAGGTACAGGGCTGACGATTTTGTTCCGAAACTAAGCTTGCCCTGGCCCAAGCTAATTCAAGCTCCTCCGAAGGAACATGCCTGATTCTCACGGATCTGGACAGCCTAACCCAAAATGCATCCTTAAGCGATAGGAGCTTCTCGAGGCCTAGTCTTCTTTTTCTCGTCGTCATGCACACGCAACGTGGGTAAGAGGCCTTGGCTGCCGGTTATGATTGGGCCACTTGTTAGGATTGTGCATGAGGCGAGACCGTTTACATTCAAGCGTGGAAATCGTCGAACATTCGACGCTCCAGTTTTGCGTCCTCGACTGACATTCCAGCAGTTTGGATTAACAATATCGAATGGGAATTAGTCCTCCAGGCCTGACGACAGCTCTCGAGTCGTTTACGTGCGGATGCATGTACAAACGCGCGCTGACGGGAGGTCTAAACCCGCCTATCTGCAAGATCGCGGCCTTGCAGTAGGTAGCCTCTGAACACGCAATACCCATGAGGTGAATTCGTCCCTCGCATACGTACGGATAGGTACACTTCTGCTACCTAGCGACCGGTATTTCCCAAGGTACCTTTGGCCAACAACCAGTCTTAAACAGTGTACCGCTGTTACCGCAAAATTAGTTTTTAATTCCCCGATGTTAGCGATCTTTTGGTCCACATTAATGCACCGCATTAATTAGCCCGAACTCCTCCAGAAGACTCAACGAAAATAATTATGAAGACTGGCATTATTTCCAGCCCGAACCGTTCTATTTTCTGTCAATCGAGAAAATCGCACAATATCATGGTTCTATTCCTGCAGCAACCATCAATGCAATTTTAATTTGATGCGCTGGACTGCAGAGCCGCTAGCGGCCGCCGCCAAAGATAGGTCGGCTGGGGTTCGCGAAAACCTGGTTGCCCCTCAATACATTTGTCTCGAGATCTTCTAGATTTCGGCAATTGCTTGAACATCCCAACCCCTTCGCATTGACAAGTACCTTTTTAGAGGATAAACGCCATCTGAGATCTAGTAGCTAGAATGCTTAAATTCCTATTTTTGTCGCCCGATGGCTGTCACGCGAGGACTTTCGTTACAGGTTGCGACAGCTGCTTGTTTGCCTTCACCGCTCAAAAAAATCCTTTGCGCAAAAGCCCAGCCCGAAATTTCCAGCGATGCATCTCCACACTTGTACGGAAGACTCCTTTTACGCGCAGATGATGAGGCCCTCGGCCCAACCTATCGGATTATAATTGTGGAGGCCCTCGCGAAAATTCGATATTATTTGATATCATTTGCGCGTGGTTGGCTTGGGACATGAGCTTTCGCCGTTTATACCAAGCGTATGCTGCTAGGTTCACTGTTGCTCGGCCATAATTTCGTGGCATATGATCATGATCAATTGATGAGTGGCGCCAGTCACCATCAATAATCAGAATTCACACCGCGGACACTGTACTTCAAGTCAAGCCACTGAAATTTTTCGAACTTAGAGCTTGAATTTCAGGTGGCTCTGAGACAGCCTGAAGCCGCGCATTCAAAGAGCATCGACCAGTTGTTGCGTCGGTCGGAGCTGGCCAACCGCCATTTCACAGCTGCCTGGAGGCTGTGCATTTTCTATCTTGTTTCTTCTAGATTCAGATTACTCAAAATAATAACCAAAGGCATGGTATAGATTCCTACGAAGGTGATCTTTAAATGCTGGCAGGATGAATCGATAATGCGGTTCTCTTTTAGGTTTGACGTTTATCGAATGGTTTCGATTTCAACACAAGTTGAACGGTGAACCCAACCGAAACATTAAAGTCCCCGAAGGGTAACACGTCCCGGACATTACTCGCCGTTCTTTCACGGTAGAGAGGCGGACAGAATTACTTTATTTCGCAATAAATTTGAGCCGCGGAAACTTGCCAATTGGTAATATTGTTCGAGATTGTTACCAAGCTTGGCAAATTTGCGTCCATCTCAAAGCAAGCTTGTCAAGATCCACGATCTCAAAAGTTTGAACATGTTTGATTGAGGGTCCTAACCCGGTAAATCTGCTTCAATCTCTTTTGCGAGTCTCACAGTCTAGTAACCCTTCTAGCATCGGACTTGCGGATTTGCATCGTCGGAGCAACTCTGATATTAATAGTGCTCACTTTGAATTTATCAGATGACCATCTCAATCTAGCACCATGTCACCATCCTACCTGTGTTGTTCTTCGCGACGCTTATCTCCTTCGTGATTCCGCGCAAGACGCGAGGTCTTCGAATTTTCCCACCTCCCGCCACAGATTTTTGAACCATGAAGACCGGACGCTCCGCTTCTTTGCAATTTCAAGGTGGCTGTCAAATCCGCCCGTCCGTCATGTGGCCGGCCGATCCGGTTGCCGATTGTCGGGTGGCGTATTGGGATATTTGTTATGCAGGTTAACATTGGTTCGTGCTCGCCTCTCCCGTGGTTGTACGCTATAGAAGCCCTCGCGCCGCCTCGAAGTTGCCCTGCATTTCGAACTTTCGTCGAAAATTTCAAATTTCAATGACGGGTGTTGTCGGGTTTGAGGTTCCAGGCCTTTGAAGTTGGGAAAAAATATGGTGGACGGTCTCCATGGCTGCGTCGAAGCTGACATCGAGAATGACGATGGGTGGATTTGAATCTTAGCCATCCTTTTATTTGGATTGTCATATGATGTCTCAAAGGCCCTGATGCCGAAAACCGTCTACAGTCGCACCCTGCACTGGCGCACGGAGGACAAAAAAGCATGCCAAAACTGCGCCTTCAGCTTTAAGATACAAAAACATTGCGATCTAGATTCGATTCTGGGAGCAGTATATGGTGGCTAGCACGCAACATTTCCGTGAATACGACAAGACTCGTAAAATGCGAAACAAAAAGGAATCGGAAACTCCATGAAGGGCTCGTCCTTGATTAGCAACTACCGTCCCAGAGAAGAATTAATCCGCGATTCTAAGAGTCATGAGTTTCTGGGAATTACTGGAAAATGCCTCGTCGTCGCTCGCGCAGGGATCGATACCAGCCTTTCGATTACTATCGATAGACTTCAATGCGGAGCTGATATGTCTGGCCTCGCTTCCAGAAAGCAAATTATCACAGCCGAGTCGCTAAAATGCTTGGATTTCTAACACCAGCCTTCTGAAAATTTTCAGATGCTATTTGGTCTCGTCTTTAGCCCAATTGCGCCGTTGAAATGCTACTGTAGTAACTGCGCAATCATTCCTTGAGGTTCAAATGAGCCACTCGATTTATATCACTCACTTGATTAGTGCTGGGAGCTTGCGAGACCTGCTTCCCGCCGGCAACTGTCCCTGCAGATACCTTTCTTTGTTCAATCCGAAGATTAAACTTCCCTGTATATATTGCATAGATTATGAAGCTATCACTCGAGATCCCCAGGCTCGTGAAACGCTTGGTCGAGAAAAGATCCTGGAGCCGTGATATGATGTTGTTAGGGTTTAGGTCTTCAATATATGATTTCTAGTTCGCGCTTGCGCAATATTGGAATATGGAAATTATTTGAACTGCGAGGGATAGGCACAGCCTCTTAACGCGACCCATTCTCGCATAGTCGATCATATATTTTCTGCTTTTCAAAACTGTCTGGCAATAAGCTGTCGGTGTACAAAGTTGGCTTGGTGTGTTGAAGCGTTCCATCTTGGGATTACAAATGAGACGTCGACTCACGCAAAAGCCCGAGACACGTCGACACGAACCACCCATCCATCTCACGTCCACCAAAAATTCACAGAAAAGCTCGGTTCCATAGACCTCACGTAATGCCACCACCCTTTCTATCGCCGTCAGACACGGAAACATATCAGTAAAAATCCCAAAGACATGATATGATCGAGGTGTTCGAAATCCACCGAGACTCACCGGAAAAAAGATGGAATCACCTTCACTTGCCACAAACTCAAAATATCTAGCTTCTTTGAACCTCCTCCACCTGATTATCTCCTGCTCTTTGTCGGGCACTGCCTTGTCACCTGCCTCGGCGATTTCCACTCCCTCTTGAGAGGTAGAGCTGGAGGGAGGGCTGAAGGTGTCATTTTCGACCCAATGTACTGGTAGAGAGCTCGTGTTGGCCATGTCTACGCCTTTTTCGTCTTTACCCATCGGGTCCATAGCTTCTCTTTCTGATGGAGGGTATAGTCTCACATATTTGCTTCCGACTACTTGACAGAATATATTGTGGTAATTATCCGTGTGGAGCGGTGTGATTGTGTCGGTGGGGCCGAGCCATGCATTTATCGTTGTTTTCACTTCTTTGTCATCATCGTATTCCTCCTCATCATAGCTGTTGGATTCTTTAGGCGAAGAGGTAGATATGGGAATGGTGTAGTTTATGTACTCTGGGATGCAGATATCATCACGGAGGGACGGGATTTGAGTGAGTAGATTGTGCTGGGCAAGGTATCCAAATATGCCCTCTTCATTGCCTGTTGCATTTTCGGATTTGTTGTCTTGAATGAGATGGGCATGAATGTATTCTTTGATTGTCATTATTTTTTGTTGTAGGTCAGGATCCGTATATGTTTTTCCAATCTCGACTGGGACGATTCTTCTTCCGTTGATTGTTTTGGAGAGTAGATATGGTATTGAAGACCACCTACTTCTCTTTCTGTCTGAAAAATTGTTGGAGACGTTTTGTTTGTCGACAGAGTTTACAATACCTTCCTTGATCGGAATATCGAAAGCAGGCCAATGATCTAGAATGCCTAGTAATTTTATAGGAAGTTGTCGTTTGTATATTTCGATCCACCGAGGTATTGTAGGTGTATAAACTTCCTCCCCAGGAAACTTCAATGATATCTCTCGAATTGGGCTTCTACTTTTACGACTCCAGCCTTCAACTTCAGTCTTCCAATCTATGAGCTTCCCATGCTCTTTATCTAATAAGGGCAATATTCTTAAATCGACAAATTTCAACAGTTCATGTATCTCACGAGTAATAGGCCACCCTCCGGTTTTGATGAGGGCAAAATCAAGATGATATATGACATCCTGCACCGACCATTCTGATTCCGAGTCTGATTCTTGGTGTCCATTTATTTGCGAATGGATTATGTATCCGATAATGCTGATGGCGACGAGAAAGGCGGCGTAGGAGTATACGCTTCTCCATCTTTTACCGATGGATTCATATTGTAGAATATTTACGTTTCTTTCTGCTTCTTTGAGGAGGATTGTGGCCGAATGGAGTAGGTTGAGGATATATTTGTCGGAAAGCGCCGGGAGAGATGATGACAGGTATGTGGCGAATGTGAGAGCGTGGGGTTGGAGGATTTGGTATGCCAGCTGGAGTTCACCTTTGGGTGCGAGATTTGATCGTCAATTTCAATTTTGTATTCGAGCTTACTATACTGTTGGACTCTAAGAAGATGGTCTATACTGGAGTGCCTTTGACCTACGATAATTTTCGTTATCGAGAAGGAGCCATTCGTCGTCTACCAAGATTCCACGGTCTGTGAGAAATGTGTTGATTAGCAAAATACAACAAAATTAGGATTTCACCTTCTGCTCACCAGGATCGTGGAGCAATCCTGTAACCAGGGCTTGGAAGTCTGGAAGTAATGTTTCCCAAAGATCTAAAAAGGGTTTTGATGCCATTTTATCCGAGAAGGGCCATAAGGCTGTTCGTTGCGTGGGGCTCTCTGGGGAGACCTGAGATCGTGCTCGATGCACGCGACTGTCTGACTCGTCACTTCCAGCGAAGACGAAGTTTTGGAAATGGGTAAGTTTACAATTGGTTCGTATGAAGCATCGTGGGCATATCAGGGCTATATGATCACTCTGATGTAGGACTAGTTGCGAAACAAGCTGAGATTTCGAGAACTTGATATTGGCATGATGTATTGTTTATATACAATCACGCTTGCAACAAGATATGTGCTAGAATACAAGATCTACAAACTTGCTAGAACCCAAACAGTCATTGCGACGTGACAATATTCGGTTAAACATCAGATATTTTTCTCAGAGTATCGTACAAATAACTACCACATCATTGGGTTCTTATCATAGTTTCTGAACAACCATGGCCGTGGCACCACCTCCACCGTTGCATATAGCAGCAACACCATATTCTCCGGCCTTCAACTGATACAACAAAGTGGTCAAGATCCTGCTTCCTGAGCTTCCTAAAGCATGACCGAGAGCGACGGCTCCACCCTTCTTGTTAACCTTGCTAGGATCCAATTCCAAAGTCTTTTCTAGTGCCTTGCTGACCGCCGAGAAGGCCTCGTTGATCTCCCACACGGCAACATCATCCTTCTTGATACCGGCTCTCTCTAAAGCGATAGGGATGGCCTTAGCCGGGGCCAGCGGAAAGTCAATTGGATCCACGGCACCATCCGCATGCGAGATGATCTTTGCGAGAACTCTAGAATCACCACCGAATTCTTTGAGTGCTTTTTCGCTCCCAACGATGATAGCGGAGGCACCGTCGTTTAAAGTAGAGGCATTGGCAGCGGTGATAGTTCCATCTTTTTGGAAGACGGTTCTAAGTGTCGGGATCTTGTCGAGCTTGACTTCTTCGTAATCCTCGTCTTTGGAAATCATGACGGGGTCGCCTTTCTTTTGGGGAACCGGGACTGGGACGATTTCTTCGGCAAATGCATTGGAGTCCCAAGCGGATTTTGCGCGACGATATGATTCAATGGCATATTTGTCTTGGTCTTCACGGCTGATGCTGAGGTTCTTGGCGGTGTTCTCTGCGCAGTTACCCATACTACATCGCAATATCAGTATTTTCGGTTTTTGATTCAGACGAAACCAGGTTTTGAGTGAGATAAACATACTGAAACTTGTTATAGACGTCGGTTAAACCATCTTTTAGAATTCCGTCTTCTACTTTGACATCACCGTATCCGCCGATTGTTCGGTCCATATACCTCGGCACCAAGCTCATATTCTCCATTCCTCCGGCGATAACAGCGTCGCTTAGCCCCAGCTGCACATCCTGAGCAGCGAATACCACGCTCTTGAGACCCGAGGCACAGACTTTGTTTACAGTGGTCGCTTCAACGTCCTTTGGCAAACCGGCGAACAGAACTGCTTGTCGTGCCGGGGATTGTCCGATGGATGCCTGGAGAACATTTCCAAGATACGCATGGGTAAACTTTGAAGGAGGCACTTTTGATCTCGAAACAGCTTCTTTTATGGCAGTAGCGGCGAGAGATGGTGCGGGAACGGTCTTGAGACCTCCGTGAAACTACGGCGACCGATGAGATAAGGTCAGTGGCAGGAACAGCGAGCAACAGTCCATTGACAGACTTACTTTTCCGGTCGGTGTCCTAACAGCGGACAAGATGTATGCGTCCTGAACTGATCTTGGAGCGGAAGCGTGCAAGTGCCGCGATACCTGCGAGAGACGGGCGCTGGCGCTGCTGTTCGCTGAAGCCGCGACGCGTGCTGTCTGGCGATACATGACGTCGCAAAATGTGTTGTTTTGATGAGCTCAATATCGATGCTGGTGCTGGTATCCGGGGTTCGATAGTTCAATCTACAAGATAGGTACGATACAGAAGGAAGACGGGAGAGAATAGCGTTTAATTATCATCAAAGCCTTCGGCAGAACCGAGGTCAATGTTTCTCGCTGACGGACGAGCTCTTGTCGGCGAGATGCCATCGGCCAGGTTTTGCGGGGGGAGCTAAAGCCGACGACAGCCGACATATTCACATGCCTAAAAGATCACACTGGAAGCCACTGTGGCTTTGCCTGACTGTGGCTTTACCCTTTCGTTCTGAACTGTGGGGAGTTTTGGAATCTTTGTAAGCAGATAAGGGCAACTTCCTGTAATATTTATTCAGTATATTGTCCGAATAGTGTAGAAAGTTGTACAGTCTTGCAAACTATTTTTAGTTACCAATTCCTTAACTCGAACATGAAGTTATGAAGTAACCTGGATCAGTTAAATAGCTTGTGAAGAAATGGTCGCTATCCATTTGATTAGTGGACAAGATGGATCTTGGGAATAATCGTCTCAATGTACCAGCCTTCCCATTGGATTGAAACTTTGAGCTTTTGTTATATAAACACGACTATCTACTGGTCGATGCTCTGTAATAATTATCACATCTACAATTATCATCGCCACAGACTTCAACAAAGAGTTCGTATATAGCACAATTCGATCACAGGCCTCAGGAGCGGTAAAAAGGATAATTAGAATCCGAGCCAACCTAAATTTCTCACGTCACTGATTTTTAATTATAAAAGCTGGCCATAGACCCTCAGCTATCATGCAAGCACTGTTTCCGAATACCTGCCCTGAAAGCCCCTGGTTTGCGTGAGGTGTGTTTCCGCCTGTTGCCTGCAGGGCTGCTTAAGCGAACCAATCAGAGACTCGCCTGTCGTTGCACACACCAAAAAGAGAATATCAACACATTCGACTCGCTGCTCGCTGAATCGAACCTTGCTCAATTGATCAGCCGTTTCGGTGGGTATATTCGTGATAGGCATTCCAATAGTGGCTTTATTCTGGAGCAGATAGCAAAGTTTACTTTCGGATTCTTCTTCTTCTTCTTCTTTTTTTCAATTCTTGAAAATGTTGCTACCATAAATGATGCCTTCTCGGTCCCAATATCGCAACACGCTGGGTTTGCCTCTCACCTTAACTCTCATGCCAGCATTTTAGCCTCATTATTGTTATACAATCTTATCTAGATGTTGGAAATTTTTGGTTTGATCATTTGCAAATAGCTAAGCTTTCTACTAAGCTAATCAAAATGCCAACTATTTTCGTATTTATTGACGTAACGATCGTTCCAGGACAAAACACGATTTTTAAGGGACTGCCCTACATTTGTCTTCCTTGTTCCGATATTCTTTTCCACACATTATGAATTAATCCAACGATATGAAGTATAAATATAAAAATGAAACTACAGTATTATGAGATCGGTTTACAATCAGTTTAAAAGCGTCTTGAGCGAAGAATTTCCGAATTTTTTCGAGTGGGAGCACAACTCTATATGTGTGCTCCGATTCGGAACGGAGTACCCCTTCTATAACCAAACTCGCAAGAAAGCTAAACTGGTTTTGTTTGAACCTACCAGCTGAGAGATCCCTTTCGGGCACGGTGCCGCAGAATATTCCACTACTTCGTTCCGCCGGTTTCAACACTTTACTTATGAGGCAACGCCAGGCACAACCTCTTACATCTAGGCACAAAGGACAAAACTTTGAAATGTCGGATTCACATATATTCTAAGATCCTCCCGCTCCGACTCAAAGGCCTTTGGCAATTCTACATGTTCACTCCGGTAGTGTCGATATAGAATTTGTGCTGCTTGGCCAAACAAATATCTTTTCTCTCCTTTATCTATTCCCCAATCCTTTTGCATATACGATCCCTGGCGGATTCTTCAACAATTTTCATCTACATTCTTTTAAGTCTCAATATACATACATATCTCCTCTATACGGACAGACTGTTTCCAGAGAGTCCTTCACTATGGCGTCTCTGCAATATGCCACGAACTTACAGCCTGTCGTCTTCAGCCCCGAAGGTAAAGGCATATACGACGGCTTCCCTCTCCGGGACATCGTTTATACACATGTTATATTCGGATTCAGTGCAACAAACAAACACAACATGCCAATGGGCGATGTAGTAAAGCAATTCCAAGCCTTCATACATCAAGCTCCACCTAATATTTCCGTGCCACAACTCGCGGAGGCGTTAGGGGTAGACGATCCCCGTCGAATAACCGATTTGTTCATGTACGGATGGACGCCGGATCCGAACGGGTTTGGGAGACATGCACTCGCTGCTTCTGCGGCTGCAGAGTCTATGCTTCCTCATGAGAGTGGTAAAAATGCTGTCACGACAGTGTTTGCTATTACAGCGATATTTGCGACCTTGGCAGTAGGATTGAGGATATGGTCGCGAGAAGTATTGTCGATGAAACTGATGATTCACGACTGGTTTATGATCCTCGGATATGTGAGTTTTGTTTTATTTTATTTTAATTGCTGTTTACAGTCGCTTACGGATTCTTACAGTTCTTGAGTCTGGTTTATGGTATTATATCGGTAATTCGTAAGTTCTTTCCTAAGGCAATATCAAATCTTCAATCATTCCATGGATTCTAACGATATCATTTGACACTAGACGCTGCCGAGCTGAGTATGTTAAAACTGTACCTAGTATTTAGTATACGGTTACTAATTTTCTTTTAGTGCCTGCCGTCACTGTTTGGGATTTGACTTGGAATACCTACGCCGAGGTCCAGAAGGTGTGTATCTCCTGCACGAAATTTTACAAGAATAGTCAACTCTGAACTAACGCTTAACAAAGTATCAAACCATTCTTTCGGCACTCTACCCGGTTCCACTATTCTTGATCAAATCCTCGCTCCTCCTATTTTACCTCCAACTCTGCCCCTCCTACCCTTCAGAAAGACGCAGTATCTTCCGAACAGCTATTTATGGAACATTCATCTTCATTCTGGTAACTGCTATCAGCAACCTCTTCGTGATATTGTTACAATGTGAGAGAGTCGACTACTGGAACGAAGAGCTCGAGACGCGGTGTAACCTTAATCCCAAGATGTCACAGATAATACTGGGTGCTATCGGTGTTGTTACTGACATGTTGATGTGGTTGATGCCGTTACCATTGGTATGGAAGTTGAAATTGGGACGACGGGAGAACTTTTTAGCGGTTATTACGTTTGGACTTGGAGCTGTGTAAGTTCTCCGTTCCTTAATTTTGGAGTATACCCTTTTTCTAACTTTATGAGATAGTGTTTGCGTCGTTGGGGCGTTTAGATTGAATGCGATCCAGCAGTATGGATACGTAACCGATGGAAGAGTGTTGACTTCCATAGTAAATTTGTTGACAATGTAAGTCGGCTTTACTAATATCTTTAAATTAAGGCCCAGCGATGCTAATGTTCTGCTATCAGTGTTGAACTCAATCTTGCAATAATCTGCGCTTCCGCACCTGCGATCAGGGCTTTGATCCTACACTACATACCACGTGTACTCACCGCTTATTCGCAAAGAAATAGCAAAACTTCTTCGAAAGGATCGAAGCGTAAGGATGATGAGGAGCAGACTACTTATACGATTCAGGTCGGTATCAATGTTGTTGGGCGTGGGGATTCTCCAACAACACCTAGTCCGAGTAGGGAACTGGGAGGGAATACTGACGAGGGCCCAGTCCCGGCTGAGAGTTCGAAGAGGAGTGCCAGTCCTCCTGGAATTCTGAGGAAGTTGGCCTGATTAGAATGAAAATTTTAGGGCCTAAGAGCTGGGAGATGGGTGAACTTGGGTCTAAACAAAATATTTGCTGTTTTTCTTTTATTTCATTTCTCCCATATGTTCATTATATTCGTTGGAACTCTTGTTTTCTTGGCTTATCATCGAGAAAAGGTTTTGTTTTTCTAGCAATTATGCTTTTAATAAATTTTATCAATCGATTCATGATGAAAATTTCCAGTGCGGACCAGTATAGCTCTAATGAAGGTATATTAAATCAATGCAGATCGGCTGGATCTTGATCTGGCTGAGATTGACTGCGTACTTCCTGCTCCGTACGATGAAACCTTGCGGCCATATCCCTAAAAAATTGTTCACCCGCCTTTTCATTGAGGTCTTCAAACTCGTCAAGTTCATCGATGACTTCTAGCTGTCCCGGGCCGCCTTCTACGTCCTCATCCTCCCTCTCTCGCTCAGCGCCACTATCTCCCTGGAAATGAGCTTGAGGATTTTGCCAAGTCTCGAGATACAATTCTCGATCATCAAACTCGTTGCCATCTTCCTCTTCAATCTCCTGCGGGGATGCTCGGTTCTCGAAGGTAAAATTCACTTCAGGTTCCCCGCCATCTTCTGATCCTGAGCTACTACTATCAGTGTTCGGACTTAGTGATTCCGGATGACCGAAGGTCAAGGTCGTCTGGCTCCCACCATTTCGTTGATCCGGTCTATTAGCTAAATGACTAGATTCAAGTCCAGATGCCGGGTGAACCCGAGCGAGGCGCTGAGTGTTACTCTCCACATCTATACCTCCAAAACCTGAGTTATCCCAGGGCTCGATATTTATGCCTTGTGAGACACTGCTACATTGAATCCTCGAGCTCATTATAAAGTTATCTTTACGCTTGGGACAACGGGTAAGCCAATTATAGGCTCCAACTGCTGCATCTTTCATTCGAGTAAGCACAGGAGAGCCGCCAACTTTTGGAGCCGGTCTATTCCCGCCAAAGTCAGGCGAGATAATTTCCGGTTCTTTCGTATTTGATATCTGCAGATTCGCAGGTCTGGGTTGTAGAGGATTCCAAGCCCTATCCAGACTTTGCAACACAGTTGGGTCGAAATCCATGTACTTCAAAAAATCCAAAGCGTGAGGGCTGTCCACATTTAAGTGTTGGAAGCCGGATTGAATACTCGATATTGCCTCGGTAAACCTTTCTCGTGAAGTCAACGCCCCTGATTCATAGAGTAGGTCGATCTGATTAAGTTCTTCGGGTGAGAGAAAAATATCCCTTCCAGCGCGATCTCTTATTTGTACTCCCAGTTCTGGGTCGAATTCCATATAAAACCCATTGGCGCCAGTTTGCGTGGCCTCCGCGGTACCATCGGCTTGTATTCTCACTAACAGTCCGCCGGGGATTCTTATCTGAGAGGTACCGTCTGAGAATAGTGTTATCCTCGTTCCATCGGGCTCCTGTACTTGCGACGTGATATATATACCCAACGCAGGGCTCATCGAAATTTCTGGAACATTGTCCGGAGGTGGGGTTGTATTGTCCGAGTTCTCGAGAAGGACGCTCATAGAAGCTGGCAGCGGTTCTACATCAACGCCGTCTTCCTGAACAGCCCAACCCTCATGGAACAGAATCAGTGAGGTTCCGGGTTGGATCTTAAACTCATCGATAAAAGCATCCTCGAATGTGCTCGGTATCACATTTTTCCAATAAGTGATCTTTGGAAGATCGTTATTGTCACCGAATGTCCATTCTCCTTGTAAATTACCACCAGCTTCAACAGCTTGGATAGGAATAAATCTCTGGATTGAGTTAGGTATAGAGTAGAAGCTGACAATATAGGTTGGATCGCTATTGGCACAGTTTTCGGCATTGGTATAGAATGCTATTCCACCGGGTGCGTCACCGAATGCTGGCACCATATTTTGAACTTCCATAAAATCGACATTGTGCCCATCGGAGCCTGTTATGAATCTGCATTCCGGGTTTCTAGGAGACCATTGTGCGGCAGGTGCGAGTGGTAGAATTTCGTCGTTCTCGGCGTATTTAAACTGAATCCTGAATCCTGAAGATATCTCGGCAGTTGATAGGAGGGATAATATGAGAAGATAGTGCATCTTGAGAGGCACTTGTAACGGATTCTCATATCTAGGAGTATATCCACGTTTTTCTTGTGTAATATCACATCGTTCTGAAAGTCATGCCCGGTTTGGCGGTGAGCAAGTTTACTCCTACGTTCATATATGAGAGGTCTTGCATTGGCTCGGAATGCATAAGATATTTGCTCAGAGGTAGTGCTCCAAGCTTTAGTAAATGTTAAGCTAGGTTAGCTGCAATATCGCAGTAACTAACTCCATCCGCCTCAATCAAGAGCTATAGGGACCTAAATCCTAGGATAGGGTACTCTTCGTTCAACTAACTCAAGATAAGCGACCTGAAGCTCAGCCATCGACAACTAAAAAAGTATTGGGCAAATGCAACGAAATACTTGATCGCTGGGGCGGAAACTCAAGATGGTCAGACTAGCAGCGCAAATTCTTTGGACGAGCTGGTTTATCCTAGCAAGATCATTTCAGATCAACTTCAACTCGCTCCTGCGGCACATGCAATTCGTCGACAACTGGGAGCAATACAGCGCATCGGAAGAATCATGCAAAGCCGTTACAGCAGAGGGAGCCGATCCTTTTTACGGAGATATCCGGTTTCGCACAACACCTGATGATGGAGATACCCCTGTCACCATAGCGTTGTACACTTCAATAGACTGCGACGAATATATGCCATTCGCCATCATTCGATTCTATACTGCTCCAGGATATGACCAGATTGTCGTTCCTGAGGAGATTGACCCCGATGAGTTGAATAATGCATTTTACTTAAGATTGACAGGCTGGAAGGAATGGAGAGTTATCGATCCGGATTCTCCCGAATGGGATATCGTTGAGGGAGTCAGATTACAGCCTGGAGAAGTGGCTTTGGAAAGCATGTTGAATGGATGGGTGAATGCAGGAAGCTTGGTGGTCGAATTCGGTCCCATACTCCCCGACGTTGATATTAAAACCTTGGGGACGGATATGCCAGCGCCTTCAAAGTTTACTGGGCAAAGAGCTGTCCGTTATATGAAATCTCCACCAGAGGATGATCTTGAGGGCTTCGCACCGAGATTTTGGCGCGACTCCGCTGCTTGTGCCATGTCAGAAGAATTAGCCCCTGATGATGAACATGAGTTCAATGGGTTCAAGAAACCATTCACTATTGCTAATTCTATTACTCAAGATGAAGAATGGGAGCTGTTTAGTCCACAGAATACTAGGAATGGAAATCAAAATAATCTTGTCGCAGGTGATATCGACCCAGATGCTTTGGGTTCCTTAACATCCTTTGAGAAAGCGATTATAGAGTAGTAAATTCTCAACGCCAGATCACGAAAAATTTTTTTACTCAAATACATGTAGATAAAAATAGCTTTATTACTTAAAATCGTTGGTTGTTCTATAGATAGCAATACAAAACGTTGAAACCACGTGGGACCTCTGCGCAATCAGTCTCGAATCTACGAACGAGGTCGTTGATCTCAACACCCGGCCCGTGTCGTTCCAAAAATCTCATTATCAGCCAGTTCATGTAGTCTAGGTATGAACAATACAAATTACGTTGTATAGCAATATACTAAACTCCCTCTGTTTATCTTGGATTAACATCGCAAGAATGATTGCAACATCAGTGCTAAATTTTGAGTAGGATTTCTAAAGATATTTATTTAAAAGCCACAAAACGACGGAATCTCTAATACAACCATGTTTCATTTACCTCTCCTGCTTTTACATCCTCGTGCGCATGACTTCTATCCACCATAAGTATAAATATACTTATAAATTATTGGATCGAGTTTCCCGTGGGCGACTCTAAAACAACACATAAAATACAACAATCCGCTCTTGCTGCCCCTGACTTAGTTCTTGACCAGTATACTGCAGTGGAACCAAAGATGCCTACATTTAAGGGAATAACCGCCGAGGTCTACATTGATGGCAAACCTACCGTTGAGTATGCTACTAAAAAGAAGGGTAGGATTTGCGAGACATATATCGTCGCAGAGGAAGGCAAGGAATACAAGGTAAAGCTGCAATTCGGCCGCACCGGAGCCCCCAGACATGGGTTGGATTTCGATGTTGATGGCCAAAACCTTGCACGATGGACTACAGATATGAAAGCTTTTGATATCGCCGGTGGACGATATTGTTATCGTAAGATGGGGAAGGTGGGGTGGTGGGAATATCGAACTCTGCGTTTCGAGAGTCTTAAAATTGGTAAGCATAAATGTCTCGAGCCTTTAGTTTAAATATTTGAGGTTTTATATTAATATGTTGAATGATTGGAATGAATAGATAGAACTGGCGGTTCTAGAGACCTTGAGCATCGCAAATCACGATCAGATAACATCGGTAAAATGGAGCTCAAGATCCAGCGCGAACACCTCGAGGCGCTAGAAATAAACTTACCTTGCAAGGAACGCAATTTCTCGCCCTTGGGTACCATCTCCGAAAAAGATATGCAAAGTAGAGGCTTGTCCCATGGTACGGCTCTCGGAGATACAACTACAAATTGGAGCATGGACTATTCCCAATTGAGAGTCCGTGACTTTGACTGGTTGAGTCGAAGATATGCACAATTTATTATTTACTATGCATCGAAAGGTAGGTTTTCTTCCATAGTAACTATCATGGTATGAACTCAAATACTCACCAGAAATATAGAAATGTTACAGGCTAAGGGGATCATCCCGATGGATCCTAAGGTCGACCAAGACTTGGTTGGATTAGACCTTACGCAGTTACGAACAGAGGTCATGCGATTGAGGGTAAGTTAATTCATACGTATTTTAATTTGCGATCTCGGGGAATCCCGGCATATTGACTGGAATGAATAGGAGAAGAAGAAAACATATTGGTGGTGGCCATTCGGTCGCTCAAAGAATTATGATGACGAGAAATCTACCAAAAAGGCTATATGCAAAGAATCCGAAAATATCGTAGATGAAAAGGCTCGATGCGAAATGTTCGAAGATATCGATGATTTTCCGTGATTTGGAATGCATATGGTCATAGCTCTGATCCATCGCTTATGTGTTGCGACGATAATTGATCGATAATCGATGGTAGCAATGAGTAGGCATTAGACTGAGGAACATTTTGAAGACTATGTACTAAGATCAGCCTTTGAACTCTGCCTTAATGAGGTCTGGAAGCTTCAGCATAACTCTTGGGTATTCGTGAACGACTTTCATTTTGTTAAACTTTGCTAGTACCTTCCTTAATTGGTTCTTATTGATATATATTCGTGCAAGATTGAATGTATCAGACTCCTGCTCTTCTACTTTTTGATATTTAAGATAGCACTACTATTGCCTCCAAGCCCTAGATAATTTTGTTCCGACCATCAAATAGCTTTTCCCAAAATCTGATATTTAATATTTTATTCGAGATGCCAGAACACAAAGGCATCTCCTGTGATCTCTTTGTTGAACAAGATAAGGCCGCAGAGTATAACATTCAACATGATGGGTCGGCCTGCACTGCACATATCGTCTCTCAAGAAAATCAGCTCTTTGGCTTCAAATTAAACATCAACACAGTCGCACTGGGTGGAACCTCGCGCCTCGACCTAGAACTCTGGGCTGACGGCCAGCATCTTGATAGCTTTACTTTCACCGAAACTGACTATTTTATTAACGATGCTCATATCCAAGACTACACTGGCAGAGTTAAAATTATGAAACTTCGTTTCGCCAAGTTGAATACCAGTAAGTTTGTTTTCTTCGACGCTCAATATCAGGAAAATCATGCCTGCTGAATACGCATAGCCGACGAAGAAGCCTACGACCAAGGAGATGATGAGAAGCTTCAAAAACTCGGCACCTTGGAAGTCAAAATCTGGCGTTCTCATCAGGACGTTCTTCAAACGGCCTGCTTCGGTTATCAGCCAAACCCCATGCAAAATATTGTGTACGAGAATTCTATCAAAGGTAGCAGTATCTCACACTGCACCGAACTTTCGAACCCGTTTATGATTGCGAATCCCTCATCCTGGGGATACCTTACACGAAAGATCGATCCTTATCATACGCCTTGGGTCACATTCGTTTTTCGACACGCTTCTCAAGGTGAGTCAACTCTAATATTTTTCAAGATATGATCTCAAACTGATTTAAGAATATGGTAGCTATCATGGAATCTGAAGGAATATTCAATAAAGGAGGCTCCGGAAAATCTACCGAAGAAATGGTTACCGTGAGTTGAAGCCTTGGAGGAATCTAGCGAGTACCAATCGAGCAACACTAACTAACCACAATGATTTGAAATTTGTAGAAATTTGGTAATCTTGGTTTAACAGTTCTAAGTGACGGAAGCGATACGGAGTCATTCTCTGAAATCGAACCTCTTGACGAAGAAACAGAATTTGAATCTTTAGAGAAGTCAAAGTCTGAGGTGGCTGACCAATCACCATCTTCGCTATTCTCTGGTCTTTGGAATAGCGGCACTGATTAAGTCAAGCCTAGTGATGCGGTTTCAACAAGCCTTTAAAGCAAGATTTGATTTGGAGGCAGAATAAGGAGGGTAGATTTTAGCCTTTATTTATAGCAGTTGTGATCTACTCGGATGTCTAGATTTTCTTTGTAGTTGGGTGTCGTGATACCAACAAAAATTATCTTATCGTTCTTCCTGTGCTAAAAAGTCAAGAATGTGACACCGAGCGTGGAAAGTGTTCAATACTCTCATTTGCACTACTATTGATATATCAAGGGCCCCTTAATAACTTCGTAAGTTTCAATGCGGATCAAATTCTAGGTATCGATAATACTGAAGGGCGAGATCTTGAGGGAATGTGAGAGAGGGATTTCAATGGATATCCCATGGAACTACCAAGAAGGTGGTAGCTTATATTATCTAAAGAAATATCTTGAATAGTTTTAGAATATCCTTACAAAATGGATGTCTAATTTGATGGAATACCCTCTTCGCCATATTCCATCACCTAACACCACACCTAGCTCCTAGAGTAAAACGATCCTAGAGTTTAAATTTAATTACAAATCAGAAATCTGATAATCTAGTTTCTGCTTTATACCATCTAAACCCATACCTCAATATTTACCTTAATATTCCGAAGATGCCAACCTAGAAGGGTGTCATTTGTGAGGTCTTGGTTGAACGGGCTAGTGCCACTGAATACGATACAAAAGCTAACGGGTCAGTCTGCGAAACCAATATCGTTGCTGAGGATAACAAAGAGTACTCTATCATGATTGGCATGGCGGGAACAACTGCTGCTCGACACGATATCGAATTTCGAGCGGACGGAGAGCTATTGCGCCACATAACTATTGTAGAGAAGCGGCATGACATCACTCACGCCTATTTGAGTTTCAACGGGCATTCAAAAATGTTAAAACTCTGTTTCGGAAGGGCGCTATTGGGTCAGTTTGAGCCTCTTTGTCATAGTGAATTGCTCCGAGTTGGTATGGGGTTTCGAAATTATGATGCTAATAAGTTAACACGGCTATACTATACGTCTAGTTGAGGACGAGAGTGGTGATACTGAGAAGCGGAAAGATATCCTTGAAAGTATAGGAAGACTTGAAATTAAAATCTGGAGAGCCCACCTTCAGATAAATGGCACTTTTGACTATACCTATCCTCCTTATCCTACCGCAAATCCAATCTCGGAAGTCTCAGTGAAAGGGCAACCTATCTCCCATCGCACAGAACTTATCCAGCCAGTCATAGCAAGCCCCACGGTGGGATATTATACTCAAAAGATTGATGAATACGCGAATCCTTGGGTTACTTTCGTTTTTAATTATCACTCTGAAGGTACCATCTTTCTTTTCCCCTAGTATTTCTCCTTCGGATGAAATCTATTTTCTGATTTATGGTGTTTTCCATGACGCATAAATAGAACTTCTACAGTCTAAAGAAGCCATTCCAGTTCGGAGCAGTGGCAGTGTGGTCGATGGCGGAATCGGTATTGAAATCTAAGACTCAGCCCCCAATTCTTCAGTTAGTTTCAGATCATGATCCCTGAATACTACATAGGTTTTACTGAAGGATTTCTCGAGCTAGTCTCGAACTTCTCGTGGAAAGTATGGACGAAATCGATATTGAGGGTGTCTGCGGGTATTCTAAGTTGAAACCCCTCGAGATGGGTGGTGATGAGTATTGATTTAGGTAGAATTGCGACTTCGCAGTATTCCAAAAGGAAAATTACACTCCAGGAGCTTTCAAATCTTAACAATGTATTTAAGGTATATAGCTCAAAAAAAGGGGGTGTTATTATTCCTCGTGTTTAAATATCCTAATTGTAGTCATGTCTATTCCGTTCCAGTAAGCCAGTTGCCTACTATCTGTGTATAGCCGCATGTCAAAGGCTATCGGTAGGCTTTCTGTAGGAGTAAAGTGGTCCATGTATGTTCATTATAGGGGTAAGGAAGAGGGTATTAAAAGATGTTGGAACGCGCCACTCGAATGTTGGTAGTGTATGCCAGCACCCGCTAGAGTCGACGTATCTGAGGTGAAAGAGTCGCGTTGTTTTGCTTGCAATTGAACATCGACTTTGAGAAGTCTTTCATAACATGTTGCAACAGAGTAGCATCGACAATACCACCATCCTCCACCAACCATCTACCATCACCTTCTCTAGGAGCTTAAACGTATTTGCATCAAAATTAGCCCACAGTTTGACTTCCATCATTACTCCCTTTCTTAAGACCCTACCTATCGCTCGATGGTCAAAAGCCTTTCTGCTTTACTCGGGAATACCGTTCTCTAAAGTTCTAGCTCTTGAGAATTGAAACGTCATATATCGCCATGCCATCCTACAAGGGCATCACATGCGACCTATTCGTTGGTGGAGAGAAGGCAACAGAGTACGACCAACAAATAACAGGCAATACTTGCACCGTGTGGATAGAAGCCAAAGAAGATACGCCATACGGGTTTGGAGTGGAGATCGAAAAGGCGGTCACAGGGGCTTCACTCCACCAAGCTCTGTTTTACGCTGATGGCCAAGAACTGCGTCGTTGTCTCTTTAACAAAGAAGGTATCAAGCGTAGTATCTACACAGCTATATTGAATTCACAGGAGAGCGGGGTTATAACAGAGGGAGATTTGTCATTCGGAAGAGTAGATTCAGGTTTGTATAAGTCCCTCTTCTTAAATGGTAGTTTCATAATACTGAAGAACTTAACAAAAATTCAGAATCAAAAGAAGGAGATGTAGTCCAAGAAACTGAAGGCCATATCATCGAGAACGTGGGCTCTTTAAAGGTAAAAATTCAAAGATGTAGCAAAGTTTGGGACGTCGAACCGCCTGAGAAATCCTATTCACTGCGACAGGTGAGAGGAATCGAGGAAAAATTAGTAAAAGGAAAAGCTGTGTCGCATTGTACAAAGCTGGGAGCGGCTCGTATAGGCGACAAACTCACTTGGTATGGATCAGAAGTAATCGATCCAGAGACAGCACCATATGCTACTTTCATCTTCAGATACACATCTAAAGGTAGGATCGATGATGCCCTGAGATTTAGACCTACCATATGCTATAAACGCTAATCTAACAATGATATACAGCCCTTTTAGGGGCAATGGGTTTCCTTGGTGAACAGGATGCTGACAAAGATGAAATCGACAAAGATGTGTTGTCGATGTCTTCAGAAGAAATGCAACGAGAGATTATGCTCTTAAGGGTATACATTCATCGCACCTTTCTATATTTAAGATACGTTGTCCGAAGCTAACAATAATTTTACATTCAATAGAACCGTGCGAATGACGCCGATATCAAGATCAAGCGAGAAGGAGATACTATTGACAGAGGCGAGGGAACGAGCAAGAGGGCGAAGAAAAAGCCCGTCGTTATCGATCTTTGCGATTGATCAAGGACATGGGAGGCAAGGCCTTTGGGAAATATGGTCTAACTGGAATGCGATCGGATGTCTTTTTTTACAGAATAATACATGTTGTTCGGTCGCTACGCTACATTAATTTTTTTCTAGCTAGAATAAATGGCTTACTCAAGTATTAAAGAGGTAGAAATAAAATAAAAATAAATCCTCCACGGCAGGTATGCTTATAGCTGTACCTATCCCCCCACGATAGAGTTCTTGCGTACTCTAATGACGAGTCACCTCTGCAGTCACTAACAACACCAACTGGCTGACACCCGCCAAGCACGTAGGAGCATTCTCGATCTTGATATTCCATACAGCGAACGGGGCAGGGGTCATAAATACATCCTGTCGAGCATACAATCCGTCTAGACGGATCAAATTTGGATTCGCTTCATTAGGATCATTGACCGATGGAACATAGTAGAACCCAAGCGGCGTAGAGTCCGAAACGAACTTGCGAGCATCATAAGGATATGAAAGACCTTTATCCTCAAATGACCCACTGATAGTAATGCTAGTGCGTACCACCGGAGCTTTGGAACCGATCAGATAACAACGAACCTTCTGAACACGAACACGGCTGACGTCGGTGAAGTAGCTACTGTTAGTAGGAATAGAGAATGTGAGACCAGATCCGGTTCGAAGGTCGTTCTTCCAGTCTGAGCCGAAGATGTTTTCAGAGTCAACTGAAGAAATGGAAAACGTTTCGATTTGACTGCGAAAAGTTGCTTGCGCATCATTGGCATCTGATTGGAGGTCTGCTACCGCTGAGGCATAGAAAGAAGATGGTGACATAACAGGGACAGTAGTTGGTGGGCTGCTCGAGAGCGAATAGTATTGGTAAGCAGAAGCATAGTCGTTGAATTCAATCGCAACCCAACTTCGAACGGCGATGAGACGGTCAAACATGGCACGCTTGAAAGTTTGGAATACAAGTGGATCTTGAAGGCGGGTGACAGCTCCTTCTAGGACCTTGGTTTGAGCTTGAGCCGTTTGAAGGTTAACAGCCGCGTCCATATAATCTTCGAAAACTTGAATGTACGCTGCTTGAGCGGCTACCAGTGCTTTACCATTATTGGAAAGGGCGTAAAGAGTAGCATAGTAGTCGGATGCGCCGGCGATGCCTTTCTGCGATTCAGAATATTTCGACCAAGCGAGCTCGTTTAGCTCTCGCCAGTTATCCCACTGCTTAAAATCAGTCATTCGTCCCAACCATCAATTGAAGATAAATTTCATCAACATACCGCAGCGCTAAGATTGATTACATCAATTTGTTCAACTATGTAACAGATGTCAAATCAGCACGCCGAAAAAAGTATATCCTGTCAAAATTAAATCTACTCACTTCCATCGATTGGTATATTTGAAGTGTTGACTTCAAACCCTTGTGGCTTCAATGAAGGTACAGTTGTTCCCAACAATACATTCAAAGTCGTCATAGTAGAAGCCATGATAGTTAAAGATTTACTGATAATGTCGGTTATATATCTGATAGAGTCCGCGGCGGCCCTGAGTTCGTCGGCACTTGATGCGGCATTATTAATCACTGCCATGGCCGCAGGAATGTCTTTGAATGGCAGGACACCACCAACAGCAGTGGCTGGAAGAGCAGCAGCTGAAACAAGAATTATGCAATCAGTATACTACTAGCTTGAGGACATGTATAGTACCTACCTCCGATCGCGCCAGCTCCTACTGTTAGCAAAATGGTGCCAACAGCCATTATGACGTTCAAAAGCAGCTTTCCGGTCTGATTCAATGCAAAGGTTAGCAAACAAGTATTATTCTATTGAAACTGGTTGTGTAAACAATTAACCGCACCTGCTCGGTGGACCATTTCGCGATACCCTCTTGGAAGGTAGCGAGTTTCAACGGGAGGTCATTATAGGTTGACTATCCATGTTAGTAGACGCTATGATATTGATATCTTAAATATGATTGACCTCACATTGTAGTTAAAAACAGCATCATTCACTGCCCGAACCGCAAATTCCAGCCGAGATTGCGCCTGGGTCACGAGAAACTGATACTTCTCAACAGCCATTTTGGAGGTTGTAAAGGCGTCTGTAGCGGTATCAATAGCAGTTTGCGCATCGACCTGTTCTTCGGAGAATTTGTTGAAGCTATCCTCGAAGGTCTGGGCAACAGCAAGATGATCGTCAAGGACTGACTTGATCTGGCTGATATCAAGATTTGGGACGTATTGCTGAAGTGGATCGGATATCATTTTGAGTTTTGAAAGACTAGTCACCGCTTGATTGTAGATTGGTCGAGCTGGAGCGGAGTTATTGGCAGTCTTAATGATAAAGTCATAGATTTGGATAGCGATCTGAGGGTTGGAAGCTTTCCATGCAGTAGCCAACACCTGTTGAAATTGAAGAAGACGAGGAAGGTCACTAGATTTACAGATCTTGTTAGCTCTGGTGATATGATATCGTCTCATGTATGTAGTTTTAAAGATGACAGGGTCTATCTCTTACTCTTCCACAAATGTTTCCGGTGTTAGAGATAAGTCCCCAGTATAGTCCATCGCCTCCAATGCAAAATCTGGAGAATCAATGGGCTCTGGGTTTGAAGAATGGCCCCCCGCCTCTACCTCGACCATAACGCCATATGCATCGTCCGGTACTGTAATCGACATTTTTTGAATAGCACCAGAAGTATCAATAAACTGGACTGGGAATCCCGCTGGCAATGTCGGCGTAGCAAAATATACGACCACTGACTGGTCATATTTGATCATCATAGGACCCTGCTGGGTAGCGAGTGCCGAAACTTCTCGGGCAAAAAGATATAGGGTAGTGTGTTTGGGCATCTGCACCGACGAATTACCACTGAACTGGAGTAGATCTGTGTATAGGTAAATTTCTGCCGAGTAGCTTGTGATATTCGGTTTGACAGTGGCGATGGCATCCGCGAGATTCATGTACGGTTTGCGGAGAAACACTTTTTTTGAATTCTTGCTTCGAAAGCTTTGGTAAAGTGTTTTGGCATATTCATTCAATTCGATATTACTGAGAATCGCATCATATCTTTGAGTTAGATTGGGATCATTTTGTCGTTCAAAGAGGTTTACTGCGCCTGAAGCAGACGGTGCAAATGGCATGGCAAAGACTGAGCGTAATGCCAATGCCCCAACCGATAGAAGCAGCTGTATTTGAGAGAAAGCGACCATTTTGCCGTGCCCTTGGTCTTTATGTTTGATAAGGATAATAGGTATAAAGAGCGAAGTTATTAAAAGTAGTAAGAAGAATTAAAGTCGGGCAGATGCCAACTTACGGGACTAAAAATGATACTAAAAGAGCGTCTGAATTAAAAATATATTATATAAAATTGTTAAAAGAATGACTCTGATTTAAGAACGTAAAAAACTTGTGGTAACTAGAATCACAGGATTGCTTAATTTTCCCAGACGTGGAGAACGAGGAGCTATATATCTAAGATCTTGTAACATTATTATGAACCATTTACTGATGTTATTGTGTCGAATACATTGTTCAAAGAAACCTTTCAAAATCAAGGTCTTCCCGGAAAAAGAAAAGGATGGGAAACCAACTGTAGGTTCATGCGATTCGTATACCTCAAGGTTCTCCAATATTAGACCCTGAGAGTTCCAATATTCTTTTTTTGTTTTTTTTGAGGGTTGACAGCATCGAACGGCTATTTCCGTTACTCTAGAGATTTTGAGAAAAGTTTATTTCGCCTTAAAATTATTTAATTGCCGTAAGATCATCGGGCTTTATTTCCAGATTTCACCTTTCAGACGAAAAAATAGTAACACTGGCGAGTGTATTTTCTTGAAAGCACTATTTGGGTAACTCCAGCATATTCTCGGCAGCCAGGAATTCTATGTAGCCTAGCTTTGCGACTGGGCCACGTGGACGTGGACCCTGCCGATATAAAAAAAAAGCATCGTAGAAGATACCTGGGGGGTTCCGTTGCATCGACATCGCCACAGTCAAAGTCTTGGCGTAGGTAGCCATTTAAATTTCGTTCAGGAACTCTTGAATCCGCACGGGACATAAAAGAAGAAATAATTGCATGAAAACTGTTAATTTCAAAAGATGACAAGATATCATGAAAAGAAAATATCGCCAAGATATTTCTTTTTATTGAGATTGTTGCCTACGTTGCCAAACTCCTTCAGTAACCTTCCAATCTGGGGTCGGGTATGTTACTCAAGCCCAGATATTCGGTTCGCATGCAGGTGAAACGGCAAATCGATAGACCTTGTCAGCGTGTTTTATGCATCAGTTAGAACCCGATAGCAACAGCCTCTTGGCATGAACCTGAATGGCAGAAGGAAATTATATAAGATTTTCGATATCGAAAATTCCTCCGGTACGCGTAGCCAAACTGTCCATGCCAACAAAAAAGATTCTTTTTTCTTGCTCGCTGGCATTCGTAGCGCGCAACACGCCCGATACCAATATCCAACAGGATTGATCAGAGTCAACGCAACACGTTGAGTCTGGCTTACTACGAGACCGATCAGCGGAGCTTTGTTGCCGTGGGACTTGGGAGGCAATGTGAGGGATAGTGGTACCTCAGCCAAATATAATTCCTATCGATTGTTTGAAGACACGGAGATATCAATTTTAGTGAAGATTGTATTGAGTTCTATCAATGTCTATCTTGCTCTAAAGGAAAACATTTTGATTGAAGCACAGAGGAATATGAGATTGAAAGATAAAAATCCTATTAATTGAGTAGAAGGGGAAGGGGAATAGGTGACGGGGATATGGGGGATTTCCTGTAATATATTGGATTTTAATCCATTTTGTGACAAAAACTGCCTGTGGAAGAGACGACTGTGATCTTTTAAAACCTAGGCAACCGAGGTGTTGTCATCAAAGTCGCCATTAGTTGTACGAGTGGAGTGACCATCGTCCAGGTCATCCTCATTCTCAATCCGACTCATTAGCGAGCCAGAGGCATTCTTCGGCGGCGTCTCTCTGAGGGCTCTCGCGATGGAAGCTTCGAGTCGGTTAAGATGGGTAATTCTCAAGCGCCCAGCTCATTGGGCAGCTCGAAACTGAGTTCAACATCAGTATATATCTAGGACATCTGTCAAAGGCTGGATTAAACTTACCCCATCCATTTTCGATCTAAGTAGTACATAGATGTTGTTGGAGTAGTTGACAACAAACTCGAACAGAGGTTTGGTGTCGGAATACTGTTCAAGACCGTATGTGAAGTCCGGGGCGACGAAATAGGGAGCAAAACCGCTCGTATTAAAATACTCGATCCGATGGTAGACCTTGTTGTCAACACCACCGATATCGTAGAAATGGTCGATTTTTCGACCCAACAACCAAGCTTCCTAGACATGTTGTTAGATTATTCAAGGAAGTATTTAGTTCGATTCAAGACCCATAGCCACTTACTTCGCCCCAGGGGCACTCGATGTCGATAGCAAGAGTACATCGACCTCCCGGGAAGAGTTTCAAATCCCCAGCGCGAATTTCTAAGTTGAAACCGTATCGAGTTTCGAACTCCGTAGCATCGCCCTCATTTTCTATTAGCTAGAGGACATTTTTTTCAGTAGTGACTAACTATTACCTTCTGCACTTCCCAGTTCTTTGGCTCACTGCCTGGAGTTTCGTCTCTCTCGGGCTGCCCTTTCTTACGGAAGAAATGTTGGACAAACGTCGGTTTTCCGATAACAGTGTTGCCATTCTTCATTTTGTAGCTCATTCTGAGATGACTTTCGGCATCGAATGGGACATTTCGCCCGCTACTATCAGTGTTATGCCACTGATAACGAACTTTGTTCGTTGTACTATAGATATAGTATTTAGATTAGTCGCTTATGAAATTAAATGACATCACGATGGTAGGTACTCACAGGTGATATTTAAATCTTCCTTTATCTGTTTTCATCCCTCCGACTCGTAAAGAGACGTTGGAGAAGCCGATATGGTGATCGCGCTTTAGTGGCGGCATCTTTTATCAGTTAACACTCAGTCCGCGAGTGACAGGTGTTGAATGTAAGTTGGGAGATATGGGGAAGATCTTAAGAAACCGAGATGGAGAGAGAACAGGAGTATTAATGAGAATGGAACAGAGTGAACTCATTAATAGTGGGAATGGAATAGCAATGAGGATGAGGAGCAGATGATAGAGAGGAGATTTGTGTGATAATGATAGCCGATTGCCACCATTATATATCTAGATATATAAACTTTACCGCTTTGTTGAGAAGAAAGAGAGGACAAGAAGGAGAAGACAGACTAGAGAGATGGGGTTGTGGTCAATATATAGGTCGGGCTCTCGGGCTTGAGCCTCATCTAGGGAAAATTCAAAATACATTCTGCAATAGGCGTCTGCAAGTCGAGTGAAAAGCATCACGCTCGAGACCTTCCGATCCCTCGAGCATTTTTTTAAGTAATTTTATATCAATTCAAGTATAATACAGAACGAAGATAAATCCTAGGAAACAATCCAATGTGGAACGACACGCAATAATCAAGATCCAACAATTTGTACAAACTCTCAGCTACCAGCTATTCTTATTAGAATTAAAACTTATTCCTATCTGATAAATACGACCCGAGGAGAATATTCTCTTGTTGACTACCCGCTTGCGTTAACAGCCGCCTGTAAATCCGCGTATATACAACGCGCGCCATCACCACCAGCAGAAGCAGGGAGTGTCTCCACCAACACCGGATTCGCCTTCGTTATTACATTCGTTTTGTATATTTTGCCATTATTGTTTAACCCATAGATATCCCCGTTGTTTTTTGCGAAAACAGCTCCGAAATCCCCTGTAACTGATACAGTTGTAAACCGGGTGACCGACAGAGTCCGAGCGGTCGTATCAAATCTAACAAGAGCTGCATAGCCCATAGTGGTGGACAACCCTACGGCCCATAAGCCTCCAGGAATTGCCGGGATATAAACCCAATCTGCAAACAAGATATCGGTCGCAGTGGTCGCGGTGCCTGAGGCCAAAGTTGCGCCGTATGATGAATTTGCAGAAGGGTTGAGATTGATCTGTGTCCATTTGTATACACCAGTGCCACTGGTCGCCACAGCCACCCAATAGTTCCCTTTGTCATCAATGTCTCCGATTGAAGCTCCGGTTGTATTAGCGTTAGCAACGGCGACAGAGGCGTCGCCTAAGGCATTAAACCGTAAGATGTTCCCGCCGGAAGCACCATAAATATAATTGTCTAAAATGTTATATCCAATGGCGTTATACACAACACCCACGTCGTCATTGATTGTTGCAACGGCAAATGTGTCAAGATCGATTTCATAGAAACTTGTGTTTCGCTGAATGTACCCATAGGTCGAACAATTAAACATGGGACCAGCTGTAGCAATTGATATAGGCGGAGTGGTATAAGAAACCACCGTTACTGTAGCTGTCGCAGCTGTGATCGTAGATCCGTTGCTATTAGTCGGGTATAAAGTTAGTTCCCTCGTGGTCGACCCCCCCAGAGTGATTGTTGTGGTGCTTTGGGGCTGGAAAAATGTGATAACCGTTACGGTCGCAGTCAAATCTCCAGTGGTTGGTGGGTAAAAGGTGGTTATATGGCTAGATGTATCAGTCTGAGTGAGCGTGATGGTCACTTCATTCTTGGTAAAGTCGTTCCAAACACAGTGTGCGCCGTCCGTGCCGCCATTTATAACTGCTCCAGTAGCATGTAACACTGGATTAGAAGGGTTGTATACGTTTATCACGTAGATCTTGCCAGAGCTAGCCTGGTAGCCATAAAGATTTCCCTTCCTATCCGCCCAAGAAGCCCCGAACCCGACAGTTGCAACAGTGGACTGGTAAACAACAGTAAATTTCGAAGTGGTCGTATCGAACTTTAGAAGTGCGAGGTTCCCGCTGATCGGAACCATAGCCCATAATATGTTATTAAAACCTGGAATTGACGCCCAGTCCGCTATACTGTAGTCAGTCCCGACTACAGTACCGGTGGTCATTAATGTGGCATAAGTAGGTGAAAATGGATTCAAATCAATGCGGAGCCATGTGGAGCCGGACTTCTGCCAACACTGACCGTTGGCATCAATATCGACAGCATTCCACCCTAATGTGTTTCCAACTTGGCCAACGGTCGTGACAGAACCATCCGAAGCAACACGCAGAATGGCATTTGTATTGAAGTTAAGTCCGTAGATGTAGTTGTCCAGGCTGTTAAAACCTATACCCGATATTTGAGTGCTACCTCCCACGAAATTGCTTTTGATCAGCGTCTTTGCACCAGTATCAATATTAAGCTTGTAGAGATCGGTTCCGAGAACCAAATAAGTATTTGCACCACAATCAAATGATGGGGCCGGTGTAGGACCGTGCGCTGGCGGCTTTTTGTAAGCAAACACGCTCACCGTTGCATTGGGAGCAATAACGGTCGAGCCAGATGAATCGGTCGGGAAAATAGTAGTCGTAAAATCATTACTTCCAGCGAGGGTAAAGGTTGTCGTGGGTTGGGAGTAATATGTTATTATAGTAACTGTCCCACTTATGTCGGCCGTATCGGTAGGGTACTCGGTTGTTATATATGTTGTATTCGAAGCTGCTGTGATTGTCGTTGTGGATAAAACAACGAAGGTTACAATAGTTACAACACCACCGGGGTCGGTAGTATCAGAAGGATATGCCGTCGTTATGTGAGTTGAGACGTCGGTTCTGGTGGTGGTAATGGTTAGGAGCGGCGTATACGTGATAACGGTGACAGTTCCACCGAGTTCAGTCGTAATGGGTGGATATTGAGTCGTAATATGAGTTGAACTGTCAACTCTGGTATAGGTAACAGTGGGAAGCGGCGTATAAGTTATGATGGTTACAGTCCCATTAAGAGCCGCAGTGTCTGTAGGGAACTCGGTTGTGGCATGCGGGGTACTGTCAACCTCTGTGAGAGTTACCGTTGGAAGGACGAAGAACGTAATCACTGAAATTGTGGCGAAAGGATCTGTAGTATCGCTTGGAAAGATGGTTGTCAAGCCGGTAGTGCTTCCTACGCTTGTCTCTGTGATTGTCGGCCTTTGAACCGGAGAAGTAACAATAATAGTTATAGTCCCGGATCCATCTGTTAATGTAGAGCCAATGCTATTAATCGGGAACCGCGTCGTGGTTCCCGCTACAAGGCCAGGCGTTGTGATAGTAACAACAGGCTCTGTTACTACGACAGTGACGGTACCACTGGTACCAGCGGTTATCGTAGATCCAATGTTATCGACAGGGTATTGAGTTGAAGTGCCAGCTGAAGGACCAGTCGTGACAACGGTTACAGTGGGAAGAACTGCCGGAAGGACGGTTAAAATAACACTGATAGTTCCTGACCCATCAGTAAGAGTAGATCCTAAGGCACCTGTCGGAAACTCGGTGGTGGTCCCAATTATGGGTCCAACTGTCGTCACAGTAACAACTGGCTGGGTTATCACAATCGTGGCAGTTCCTCCAGAACCATCCGAGATGGTTGAACCGAGACTATCTGTAGGATATTCCGTCGTCGTCCCGGCATTGGGGCCAGTTGTGATAACCGTGACAGTCGCCTGAGTCAGGCTCACGGGAGTCGTGACAACGACAGTGATGGTCCCACTACTAATCGTTGACCCATTGCTGTCAGTTGGAAACTTGGTGGTTGTACCAGCTATGGGTCCGGCAGTAGTAATTGTGACGATCTCTCGTGTAATATATACAATAACTGAGATTGTATTCGTCGGACCAGTCAGCGTTGATCCCACGCTATTCGTAGGAAATTCAGTAGTTGTCAGTGCGACACTTCCAATTCTTGTTACAGTAGTGGTAGGCTGTGGCACGGGGATAGTAGTAACCACTACAGTGATAGTACCGTCTCCATTCGCCAGAGTAGAGCCCACACTATTTGTTGGAAACTCAGTGGTGGTACCAGCCACCGGTCCAGAAGTCGTAACCGTCGTAATGGCTTGTGTAATCACGATAGTTGTAGTTCCGTCGCTGATTATGGATCCCTGGCTATTGGTAGGTAGTTCTGTTGTAGTCCCTGCCATCGGGCCTGTTGTGATGATTGTAACCGGCTGGCCAGGGACACGGGTTAACACAACAGTAATCACGCCCGATCCACTAGGGAGAGTTGAACCATTACTACCCGTGGGTAGCTCAGTCGTGGTACCCGCGACGGGGCCGGTAGTTATAACAGTAGTAATCTCCTGGGTTATCACGACTGTAGCCGTTCCGGCGCTCGTATTAGGAGACCCATCAGAGTTAGACGGAAACTTAGTAGTTATACCAGCTGAAGGCCCAGTTACAATTGTCGTTACCGTAGCTTGCTCCCCGATTGGACTGGTCACAATAACAGTGATAGTCCCGAATCCAGTTGGATCGGAAACAGTAGAACCACGACTATCTGTTGGGAATAAGGTCGTAGTACCAAAACTCGGACCAGGAAATGTCACCGTTGTAACAGCCTGGGTTATAAGAACAGTCGCTGTTCCGAAAACAGTATCAGGAGATCCATCACTATTCGTTGGAAACTGTGTGGTACTTCCATCCGAGGGTCCTGAAACCACTGTAGTGACAGTGGCCTGATGTCCAATTGGTGAAGTTATAACCACCGTAATGGTACCAGAACCGCTTGGGCTAGAGATGGTAGAGCCTTTACTATCCGTCGGAAAAATTGTGCTAGTACCCAAGCTAGGTCCAGGGAATGTAACAGTGGTAATAGCTTGAGTTATCACAATCGTTGCTGTTCCAGAAGTTGTGACTATCGATCCGTTTGAATCGGTTGGGAATTTAGTAACTGTTCCATCTACTGGCCCGAAGATTAGTGTAGTCGCGGTTGGTTGTTGACTGAATTGGCTCGTAATAACAATCGTAATAGTTCCCGAGCCACTTGGGCTAGTGACTGGATTCCCCGACCTGTCGGTGGGATATTTTGTCGCGGTGCCGGGAACAGGGCCAGGTGTCGTGACAGTAACAACCTGTTGTGTGATCAAAATGGTGACATCTTTCGAATCATCAGTGATAGTAGATCCGACACTATTTGTAGGGTACTCTGTGGTTGTACCAGGAGCCGGACCAAAGACTACAGTGGTCACGGTCTTCTGAGGTGGCTGAGATATCGATGTAATTATAACAACAGTTACAGTACCACCCGAAAGAGTAGAGCCGACACTATTCGTAGGAAACTCGGTAGTCGTACTCGCAGCGGTTCCTCCAGTTGTAATCGTTACCGTCGCTCGAGAAGGTTGTACTATCGACGTGGTAACAATAACTGTGATTGTGCCTCCCAAGATAGTGGACCCAAGGCTATTTGTAGGAAACTGCGTAGTAGTGCCGGCAACAGGCCCTCCAGTCGTCAGAGTAGTCACCGGTTGAGTTATATACCGAACTACAGTAACAGGGACGGTAAAAGCAGTCTCCGTAGGGTATATAGTTGTTGTATATTCGGACGTGTTGATTTCAGTCACAGTGGTCGCACTTCGGTGGACGAACCGAATTAATGTTACCGGAGAATTTATATTTGTCGGCGTAATGGTGGTCGCATAGTCGCTGGTTCCGGTGGCCGGAGTGCTAATGGTTACGGTACTACGTCTTATATAATGAATTACAGTAACGGGGACATTGAAGGCGGTCTCTGTGGGGTAAATTGTCGTAGTATAATCAGAGGTGTTAATACCATTGACTTCGGTGACAGTGGTCGCGCTTCGGCGGATGAATCGGATTAGTGTTACTGGGGAATTTATATCGGTTGGCGTGATAGTAGCTGTGTAATCGCTAGTGCCAGTAGCTGGGGTACTGATAGTCACAGTGCTGCGTCTTATATAATGGATGACGGTGACAGGAACGTTAAAAGCAGTATCTGTTGGGTATATCGTTGTGGTATAATCAGAGGTGTTGATACCATTGACTTCGGTGACGGTAGTCGCGCTTCGGCGGATAAACCGAATTAGTGTTACTGGGGAGTTTATATTTGTTGGCGTGATAGTTGACGTGTAGTCACTAGTTCCGGTGGCCGGGGTGCTAATTGTTATGGTGCTGCGTCTTATATAGTGAATCACTGTAATTGGAACATTGATGTCTGTGCCAGTGGGAACTATAGTTGAATCTTGAGCAGTCTCTGAAGCCTGAGTAAGAGTAGTACGACTTCGGGTGATATAATTAATGATTGTGATGGGCTTGAGAGGATCAGTGGGAGTTATGGAGGTCTGGTAGTCACTTGTACCCAAGCCTGGAACCGCTTCAAGCAAGGTGACAGTCCCTGGCGCCGCATACGATATAATGGTGATTGTTTGGGAGCTATCCGTGACTGGCTGACCGTTTGCATTCGTTGGATAGGATGTTACCACGGTCCTAGTGCTACCCCGTCTAGTAATTGTCGTGGCTCTCTGACTCACTCCAACAATTATGGTAATCACATCGGTAATTGGATCCGTGTTTTGTGGGATAATTGTACTCTGGAATGCTGAGTCCGTCACCCGAGTAATTGTAGTGGCTGATCTTGTTATGTATCGAATCACCGTTCTAGTACCCCCGGGGTTTGTGGGGAAGATGGTTGAAATCGAGGTGGCCCCCGACGCAAGAGAGCTGACTGTTACAGTCGGACCAGTAGCGAACGTCAAAACGGTGATATCACCAGAACCATCTGTGATGACGTTACCATTTCCGTCCGTAGGCAAAAGCGTTGATGCTGAGGCATCGCCTGTCGCAGGAAGGGTAACAGTTACCCGATCTTGCCCAACATATCTGATGACGGTGATAAGACCTGTGCTCTCGGACGGCAAGAGCGTCGTTATGTATGCACTTGTTCCAGTGCGAGTGATGGTAGTCGCGCGGCGGCTCGTAGACGGTGCGACGTATCTAGTAACTGTGCTAGTGACCGTCTTTGTTGCTGTGGAATGGAAGAGAATCGTGGATGTCACCTTGATGACGTGTCGTGTCGTCTTGTAATGCGTACTCGTAGACTTAGCGGTCTTGGTCTTATACTTGGTGGTCTTCGCTTTAGCTATCGTATCTGTTTTCGTGATTGTTGTCTCCTTGGTTTTTGTCAACAAGACAGTTGAACTCGGAATACAAATAGTCTTTGTCTTGCACGCCGGTGTCTTTGTGGTTACTTTGGTCCGGGTAAGATAGCAAGCTATGAATATTCGATGTTGATCAGTACGTGTGCGTGTCTCCATGTCAACGCTGCGATATATCATGACTTACAACACGACTTTGGCATTTGACTAGGCACACCAGATAGAGCTCCTGTGATAGTTTTCGTCGATGTAACAGTCTTTGTCGTCGTAGTCCATCTTCATTTTGACCATAGTGTTAGATCTTTCCTGAAAATATTTATTGTGGAGATTTGAGGATACGTACGAGGTGCGGCTAACTTTGACAGTGCTCAGGTCAGTCTGCGTGCGCACTATCGTCTTTTGCGTCACCTTGGTGACAGTTTTAGACAGAGTAACCACATCTTTGGTCACCCGAACTGTCTTCTTAACAGTGCATGTCGAAGTTTTCCAATTAGTGCTCGTGGTTTTCCCTTCTTTGGTGTATTTGGTGGTGGTCCCGGTCGGTTTAACGATTGTTGAAGTGCAGGTCGACAGCTTCACAGATTTTGCTTGGAAGTATTTCGAACAACTGGAAGACGAGCCGGCTTTAGTAGTGATAGAGGTGCAACTTGGTACCGGCTTTGCGCAGCTAGAGCCATAGTACGACCCGGCGAGGGCGGTGCCAACAAGAGCTAATCTCAAGATACTCTGAAAGAATAGCATCGTTAACCTTCAATCGATCTAAGTCAAAACGCCCCGGTTAGTAGTGCATTATCTTCAAGAAAAGAATAAAGACGTTTGATATATCTCAAACCTGATCCCTAGAGTGATATATCAACTTTGGCCTTATGAGTACTTGCCTTAAAACATTAAAATATTACGGATACTTAAACCGTATTTATCTCCTCGCGACCTCGAGTTTTCCCGATTTCAGGGTCTCCGGCCGTCCGTGAATGACTCTTCCGCTGTTAATGTCGTAACATTGCTCCCTATATGTATCCAATTGATTAATTAATATTAAACCGCGTAGGTGGAAAGGCGGAAAGGCCCAGTCATTGTTGATTTCCGGATATATATGCGACGATCAAAAAAAACCGCTATATGGTTTCCCACCGCATGTTGGCCGTTCTCTCGTGTTCAGGTTCCAGAGCTGTGATCTGTGGGTCATGGAGAGCCGAGTTCTCCACTTTTGCCCGCCACCCTCCAAATTCGCACCAATATCCCCACAGTATGAAGGAGTCTTTAGCGCTATACCAACAACAGGGATGCCAATGTAGCCTTGTAACGCGAATCTGCGGGAACATATCGCTTAAGAGGACTGAATCTTCTCCAACCGTTGATCTAGAGGCCATGCATCGGTACTTTTGGTCCGGCGTGGCGTCAACCGAATCTGGAGGCTGGCAATAGAAAGAGTTCATTTCACATTGTCGAACACATGCTGGCGCGTTGTCAGTTGATTTTCAAGAGCTCAGGTAGAAAATATTTTGCAAGATAGGTATTTTTCAAATATATAAGGTTTAATTATGCTATCAATTCATTGAACAAGGTTTGGTTTGTGTTCTAGATCTAGGTCTCAGATTAACAGCATTGGCAGATGGTTACATCGTTGGACAGGTTTGTGAAAGCCAAAACTCCATGTGGCACAGATTCGTTGAGGCGCCAATCTTTTAACATGCATTCGAAGACGGCTATTATATATTTATAGTGAAAAGACGGGGGGTTAGCCGGCTAGCGGATGCACAAGTATCCCAAGCCCCTGGCAAGTACTGCATCGACAAGTCCTGCATCGATCTATATATTTGACATTGAGACCATGGATTATCGATACTCTCGCATGCTCCTTCAGACTTAGGCAATGGCAACTCACCTGCAGCAGCAAATATCAACCATTCCAAAGTGATAGTGATGTCCACTTGTGCGTACAGGCCGAGAACCGTGCTGTCTCGGACAAAATCAAAACGCACGTTTTTTCTGCATGAAAAGGTTCGATGTGCGTGCTAGAAACATTTGAGAGTTGTAACGAAATATAAACAGAATTCAAAATATTGGTCCCGGTTAGTACTTGAAAGTAGGTTCAGAATTTTCGAATGTAATTAAGGTATCATCATCTCTATCAAGGAAATTATAATTTTTCGAAGTTTTCTGCTTCTACAACAATGATGTAAAATTCACTTTCAACAGTGCGTATTCGGTATTTGTCTATCATAACTTAGCATCTCCGTAAACGTTATCATCTTGCATTGGATTATCAAAATATTTGGGTACTCTGGGCTTCAACTATCAGGTTCATGTTCACTACCACCTTCGAGAGTAGCTTTATTTTCCTCGATACCTCTCACAACAAATTCTAGATGTTCCAAATTCCAGAATTTAAATCAGTCTGGTATAAAAATTTTTCTCATCATTCTGGTGGTGGCTTTCATAGCTGGAATCCCGCACCAAAACTAAACCCACCCAGCATTTTTTTAGCGTGCCCACGTGGGTTCCGAGTTCCGGAGTCACCCAAAGTGATATATCAATTAGGCATTTTTGTATAATTCTTATTAGATTTAAACAAGTTGTATCGATCACAAATTCATAGAACTGTACCGCGATGTATAAGTCACCCAAACCCGGCTTCTAGAATTCTTGTCGGAAATCTACGTGATACGTGCTGCCAGACAATTTCCGCTGACAATTCTCCGTCTTCGCAGACCAATGTCACATATCCACCCTTTTTAGCTCGTACCAGCCGCGTTAATTAAAGCCATGGACCAGCACCCGTATTCTTTCGGCCCCAGCCAACGCTATTCATCAGTAGTGCTGGGAGTATTTTTGCTCTGTAACTATACAGAATATTTCACGAAATCTTCGACTACCAGGACTTCGAGGTTGATGGGGGCTGTTTAGTCATGTGTAACAATTACATCCCTGTTCCGTAATTTCACCTTGACCGCCAGCTTGGCTAGGAAAATTCAATGATCTTCAACTATGTTAAAGACTTGCACAAATTGACCCCGGATTATTACTTGCATCGCGGGAAGAAGGTTATAAATAATATCCCTTTCAAAATCGGTACCTAGCGACAGACCCCTTCATGGGTATTGCCTAACTCGCGAGATCGCCCTAGATCCGATATTTGAGAGAAAGTACCCTGACGGAAAATCCCGTGTTATCCTGGTCTCGGTCACTGCAGTTACGTTTCACACCTTCCCTCACTTTTCGCTAGCCGACGAAATCGTACTGATATTCGAATCGGGGCAGAAAGCCGAGAATATCGCAACGCATAATCTTGGCATACATGTACCAGGTGAACTTTCGAAATATATTATGAAACGAAATCAATCATGAGTCCTTAATTTCTTGAGCTTCGCTCTCATATAGCCTTAGTCAATAACAAAGGTAAGGATCAGCGATAACAATTTGGTTTTAGGCTCCAAACAGCATTAATATACTCTTCTCCCTTCAACAACTCGCCAAGTCCCGAGATGGACAAAATGCAACACTGCCGAAATCAATGAATGAATGCTCGCCGAGGTTTCACATAAAGAGTGATAGGGTTGTATGAGTGTTCGTCTAGCACGAGTTATGGACATGCCCGTGGAATAATATTTTATATTCGCCTCGAATCCTCAAATGGTAGGTGACAATGCAAACCCTGGGCTACCCTCCTTGGCTAATGCATCATTAAATGTGGATATTGATCAATATGCAGATTCTTTTAGCAAAAAACTATTCTTCGCTCGGCATATTCCAGTGTAACCTTTCTACGCCTGGTTTGAGTTCTCTACTTCAAATTTGCCAGGGTTGAATTGACAAGCGAGACAGTAGACCTGCAGGCATACATCCACGTGTCGCCCTATTTCTCCCGTTTCAAACGTTTCAGTCTTCATTCATAGCCACATGGCGAGGTAACCACTAAGGTAGATAGCGTAACACCCTAGGACGTCTCACGGTTGATCTCTATAATGAAACTAAATTTATTGACTACTGTATTTCAATACTTAGAAAAGATACAAGGTCTGCCGGCTGCGCATGAACTCTACCTTTTGCAAAAGCTTGGCCACGTTCAACTCCCTATTCTGACTACCCAAGAATTTATGATCGATTCATCCCGTACCTACCCACGGCCTGCTAGGAACAGACCAACACTCGGTAATTCCTCTACCTGGCCACGAGATTGACATCTGCCTATCAAATTTACTACTTTGACTCAAACTTTTCAGGGCTATCAAAGCCATATCTTTGTTCTCAAAAAAAATGAATATTGCCAAGAGTATCAGAAATAATGCAGACGAGTCAGCTTTCTTTCCTTCCATTTGTGCATCGCTAAATTGCACCGAAGAGATTGGGTATATCACATAACTCTCTCATAGCTATGGATGCTTCAGATACCCATGATAATAGTATATATAATGCACAACATTTGCTCAAGCACTGGCAAATTTCAGACCAAGATCGCCATCATTCTGGTGCCTCGAGAAAGATATCCATTGATCTCGTCTACCATATCGCTCGTTAATCCAGATCTTGTTTTTACAGATTGTTTATTTCAGAAATTCCACGATTGGCATTTTCACTCACTCGTTCAACCAACCCTTTCATATTTGTTAAATTAATTTACCAGTATTTTGTTGCACGGAACTTCGAAAGCAAGATCGTACATAATGTTTCGCAAAGTTACTTTGGGACTAGTAGCTAGTCTAGCCGCAATCAACCTCCCAATAGCAATCGCCGGTCCAGCTGTACCAATAGCTATAAGGCAAACGGCACCTCTCAATGGTACCGACATATCAGGGAGTCAAAACCAAACACTTTCTGATGGTATCTTGAATGCACCCATAGTATTCGGCCAGCCAAATCCTGACCTCTCTAACCCAGAGGCTTCATTCCTGTTCAGCAATCCACAGTACTATGCCCTTCAGCGTTATGTTTACAACGGCATGCAACTCGCGGCGTCTACCGAGGTCTTTGAGAACATCTACAATCGGGCCGAATTCGAACAGGTAGTAGGCTCCGGTTCAGGTGTTTACAACCTCACGGAGACCACCTTCGTCGGCATCAATCAACATTGTACTGCATTTTGGAGCAACACAGTAGGACAGATGACTCTGTTTGCAGAAAATATCAGTATCTTTGGTCGCAATGCAGCTGTGATCTACCGCGAGATGGCTAGACTTCTAGACAGCATGGCCGCGATACCCAGAACTGAGAGGTCATTTGACGGCCCATGGGGTGACAACTTGGTGGACATTTACAATTATGTCGAACGTCTTCACGATCAAATGGGAATCGCAAAGAATCAGTCCGTCACACTTCTCGGGAACATCAATGACTTCCGCACCGAAACAATCACCGATATGGGAAACCTCCATCAAGTTGATAGACTTCTAAACGATACTGACTCTAATGTCTACGACAAAATCTCCTCTATGAACACTGAAATCATCCGTCTCCAGAACGAGATCAACACAGCCCAAGGGGAATACGACGAAGCCGCTAACAAGATCTCAGTTGGCCAAAAGGCATATTCATGGATCTTCCCTTGGGGAACAATTGCTTACCTCGCTCTAAGCAAAAAGTGGAGGGATGAAATGGATGCCGCTTTGAAGGAGAAGAAGGCGGCTCAGGACGAGCTCGCACAGGAACAGGAATTGCTCACTGAATTCACCCGTGTCATCGATGATATACAGATGCTCCAACTCCAAACTGACAGTGTATTGGACTACATTGATGCGGCTGTGGGACTCTTGTCAAACGCATCCGACGGCTTTGCCAGCATGTCTGCTTCAATCTCGGCTATTTTAACCGAGCTTGAGTCCGAAGCCGATGATACGAACCCGGAAAATATCAATCCCAAATGGTTTTCTGACGCTAGTTTCCGAATGTCGTTGAACGCCAGTGCTGCGAACTGGGAGGATATCTACGTTGAAGCCGCTGCTTTCAAGGGTACCGCTTCCATCACAGTAATTTCTCAAGAAGCAGCGATTCAGCTGTACGATCAAACCGCCGCACAGATTTATAGTGCTATCGGTACCAATGCTGGTGCTGCTATCAGTACCGGATCAAACCTTCTGCGTGCTATCCGAGGCTCATGGCTCTAAGCCTAGGGGATGCCCGAGCTAGTGAAATAAGTTATCATTCCCATGGATCCATTTTTACAGACCGCGTTTGACATTTTCCCAGCTCAATTTGGCCATCAAATATCTGTAACTCGACGTAATTCAGAAACTTTTTTGTATATTAATAGTAGTAATATATTTAGAAAATTCAAGATTCAATTTTTCAAGCTCTCTAGCTTCGAGATCTAGATCTCACCCAGGGGCATGATAGCTTAATCGATATCGAAACGGCGTGTTCGGCCGAGACCAAGGGACGGAAACAGCCATGGAAACAGCCGAATTATCTAAGCCAATTTCGGCTAGCTTCCTATCTCGTCGAAGTGACAGGGGTTATCAAAGCTTGACAACGCCTCAGCAACGTAATGTCGTCACTTTTGCCAACACTACAACCTCTCGGTGGAACATCGGAGGTTGGTCTCGATCACTGCGAACGTAAGAATCCAAATACAAGTGGTCAAGGGAATTTCTCATGCCTAACGATCAGACATGCACCGAAGGCTGGAATCGAGTTGAATAGAAGGTGTTGTGGGGCGTCGGTTGGATCAAATCCGCTTACCGCACACTCAACATGTATTTCTCAGCACAACTTGTGATTATGAATAGGTGATTTCATTAATTCTACGAGGGTAGGACTTCGGCTTTTGTAATCGGGATCGAAATCTCGGAAAATTTAAGCCCTATCTCATCAGCCACACCATGCCAAGATACCAACCCACAGTTTCCCCGGATCGTCGACGGGATTAATATATCAATTGCCCCCGGTTGGGCAACAATTCGCGATCCCAACGAGACAAGAATTTGGGAACTTCAACCGTACTAATATCAGGTCGATTGCAAGGTGTCTCACAAACCGGATCAGCGACCGATTACGGAATACGAAATGCAGTCGTTGGCTTTGAGGCAAAGTCGTGAAAAAAGTAGAAAGTGCATGGTACTAAAGACGCAGTTGCGTGTCTCTTAGACCCCATGAAGAAGTTACAATTACGTTTAGTTTTGATCCCCGCATTTATAGGCAGGTTACATCTTCCGCAAAATGCAATCATGACGTTGGTTTGTGTGAATATTTAGAATACGAATTCGCGAATCATATCACAAGAATACGAATCTAACCAAATATGTACATACCGCTAGTGTCCGGTTCACGGAATACAACGCCAAACACGTCAATTGCTCATTCGCATTCAGCTCAACAGAATTTATTCGATAGGAAGACGGGTCTTCAATCATGTGTATAAATACTAGGTCTCTTCTACCTTAGAGCGCGTGCCAAGCCATCTTGTTTTCTCTATCGAATTATTGCAAAATACAACATCAACACAAAATTCACAAGCAGATTGCCATTATCGAGCGCGACCGAGAAACTTGTCCAGAACCGATTAAATCTAGATTCTATTTACACAAATACCCAAACTTGCCAAAATGAAGTTCTTTTCCGTTCTTTGCCTCCTCACGGGCCTTGTTGCCGCCCAATCTGGAAATAATGCTGCTAGTAAGTTTGGCTCCTGTAACAACTAGCTGCTTGATCGTGAATTATATCAAGATAGCGAACAGTGAACTGATTAGTATGACCTTATAGCCAGCGCTATTGTAGCCTCCCTCGAGGCGGTTCTCTCTTCCGTAGTTTCCGTCGGCTCTTCATCATTCGGTAGCAGCTTCAACGCGGTCACATCATCTATCCAGAATGAGCTATCCTCCCTGACCCACCCGGCCTCTACGGTAGTAACCACCACCAGCGTCGGCTCAGTCACCTCCACCGCCAAGATCACATCGCAGTCTGTCATAATTTCTGTTACTACCTACACGACCTCTAGTGCAGGCTCTCTTGTTACAAAGACTGCAACTATGACCGAGACTAGCCAAACTGTCATCACAACCCAAACACAGAAGCCGACCACTGCTACGGTCACAACCACAAGCCCTAATGCTGCGCCAACGAAATTTGTCGCTGCTGGTGCATTAGGAGTCGCAGCCGGTGGATGGGTACTCGCAAACATGCTCTAAATGAATGTCATCTATTATAACACTGCTCATCAGAGAAAGTCTGCGATGCCTATGCAAGAGGCTACAGGCAACATTAATCAACGGAATCGGAGCAACGGCTCGAGAATGTCTCAGAGGTCCACCTGTATAATCACAATTAAATATTAATATACGATCGAGAATGCCTAGCTTGCTACTCATCCCAGTATCGTAAATATGTCCTCGTGAACTAGTACCGTCTTGACATACAGAGCAGCACGTATATTACTTGATTGCTCATCACAAACACTCAAGTGCTCCAGTATCTTGCCGCTATAAAAGCCCACAAGATGTAGTTCCGTATCTCCAATCGACTGCCTTGACTTGGCGAGCTCTATTTTGCTCTAGAGATAAAAAACTAAATCTTGGCGTCATTATGAGCGAATGTGTTCAAGCGTATCAAGTGATCGTTTTATGCGCATTCCTATCTTAGAAGCATCCGACCGATGTTCTAGGGACCCTAACACTTTTCAAGGCTATTTGTTCGCCCTATGCCAAGTGAATAAATCAACATTGCAGAAGCGAGGGGTAAACTTCGATTTCCAAGACCTAAATTATCCAATGTTTCTTCGGCTCATATGTCTTGGTAAAGTTGTTTGGAAAATTCGAATCCTGGAATTTGTTAAAAGGACCCGGTGGTCCATCGAAAATCATCAGATTAAATGTTCCCTGTAGACGCAACCTTCGCCCTTGCCGTCATTGAGCCTTGACGACAACCTTTCCAACATTACGCCCTCGCAGCTTCTGCCTGCCGACCGACGACGAAGCTTCGGTTCTACGTTTGCGTTTAAGAAGGCGATTTTTAAACACCCTGACACGATCATGTCGCCATCAAGTTACACGGAATTCAACCTTGCTCAAAGCCCAACCGCCAAGATATTGGCATGCTTCACGTAGATATCGATCCACCATCGTGAATTAATCCCGCCACGTTCGCTCAGGGCGATCTCAACAGTTCCCTGCAAGTTCGATCGAAAGGGTTAACCGATTAGTGATCCGGTTAATATGCTTCTCATCTGCAGGTTTCTCCGAGACTTGTGGTAAATTTGTATGCAACACACTTTATTTCAACGGCGAATGCTGCAATAGTCGTGATTTGTCTGTCTAGCTCGGGATCCTTTTTCCACCGTCTTGGCTTTTGGTTGCACAATCAAACAAGGGTAACAGCATTTTGAGTGACAGTTCGCGGTCGCTTGGCGTCACGGCTTCTATTGTCCGCGGCGTCTGTGTAGTCGGAGAGAAACCCGTTCCGCCGATATTTATGGTGAAATTCTAGGTTATTCTTTCTTGGCCGCGGAATAGGAGCGCTGAAAACACCGAAACCTCGATGGTTCGTACCCTATTTGGACTATTTTGTAATATACTGGGTAAAACGCTTTTGGAATGCTAGTTTATGCTTGTGGCGAATATATCCGTGAGCCTAGCTACTCCAACGTATAGTATCACTCATAATCATGTATAAATAGAGGTCTGAGTCTCAATGAAGGAACATAAATATTTCTAAAGATCCATCGAGAACTAGAAGTTTTCAATCGACCAACGGGTAAGCAAGACAGGTATCTAGTCCAAATTATCGTTCAAACAATAAATTCTAAAGAGATAATATTAGTATTAGCTTCTATTGTCAAGATGAAGCTCTCAAAAATCCTTCCCGCAGTCTCCGTACTTTCGCTAGCCTCAGCTGCTGCCGTTCCAGCTCCAGCTCCCGTCCCCATTCCAGCTCCTGTCTCAGTACCCGAAGTCAAGAATGTCCTAGAACGCGACGAAGCTAAAACCTCGCCTGTCACGGATATCAGCAAGCGCGAAGACGGCGCTAATGGCATCTGCCATGTATACACCGAAGGCGGCGACTGGGACGTCTACACTTGGACCGATTGGTACTTCCATTACGACACCTGGGGTACCTGGGACGATGACTGGGGCACCGGTTTCCTCGATAACCTTCGAGGGAAATGCGGCGTGGAAATTTTAGATTGGACTTTCTGGTATGATGCGGGCGCACCTCCTACTTGGGGTCGCGCGAACTTTCGCATCCGAGTCAATTGGCCCGGTTGGAGCCCGAACCTACCGTACTGTACCCGTGATGCGGTGACGGCCGCAAGCTGGGCTTGGGGTCCGATTTATCCTCCAGAGTGCGACTGGCCTGGTTGGAAGTGGTGGTAAGCTCATCGTGCCGTACTATTCTCAGGGGGAACCACATATATTCCGTTCAAATATAAATCTACGGTCGTTTACGACCCGCAGGTTGATTCAAGTAAATATTTAGAACTCTTGTATAAACCGTCAACAAAGTACATGTTGCGTGACGATTTGGTCTCTCTTTCATCAATGTCAACATAAATGTATTTAATGAAATAGAGACTATTCACGAGCTTTATCATCTCATATATATTGCGAATCTTTAAAATCCAAAACATTTTATTCGCATCGTCGCCTCAAATAAAACCCACCGCCTTATCTAGCTTGAATGAAACACAACACATTATCATGACAAAATACAACAGCTTCCCAGTGCGCTGATTTTGAGATCAAAATGTCTCGTGTATTCACGAGAGATAAAAAGAGGGATTTAGACACGCCTCCATAGCCATACACCGAGTGAATGAGATTCGTTATCATAACGTGGCGCCGATACGTGCCATTTTTCGATGACGAGAGCAGAATTCAGCAACTAGCGTTCGACAGCTCGACAAGCCTAACAAACAGAATGAAAATGCGGTCCAAGGTGGCTTTCCTCTCGTCCCTCGTTCTCTTGCCTTATCAGACATCGGCTCTTTTCGAGATTGCCTTCAAAGAGTATTTCCTTGAACCTCCTATCGACTTTCAAGAAATCGGTGATCCGTACGACTGCAATCCGATTCCGACCCTTCCAAACGAGTTTATCCAGTACATCATCACCCGCAATACGGAAGAGGAGCCATCGACGCTAGCTTTCTATCAAAGTCAAAACCCCTTTGGTCCGTTTTGTAACCGTCAGACTCTCCGATTCATCCAGAGATTCTACACGGACGATGAAACACAACAAGCGATTGAAGCACCGGAGGCATATATCACACATTGGAGAGCAATCATCCCGGAGAATCTAGAGTGGGATATTATAAGGCAAGTGGGCGCGAAGCATGGCGATATTATCAAAAAATCCAGATTTACCAGAGACTGGTACAAGTACCGAAACAACGGCCTGGAGAGTCAACCTTACGATTACGAGTGGGATGGTGGCCCGAATGGTATCTGGCACCGACATGGAGGGCTTCACCTTTATGAAGACTCTGTTGATGATGACTTCAATAATGAAGACCAGGAGGATGAATTTTTTCCTGAGGAAAGTGACGACTCTGGCAGTACCTATCGAACTTCGATGGTGTCAGATACTCCAGACTCTTCCGGGCAGAATCTATATGAGACGTTAATTGCGGCGTCACCGAAGATATGGCCTCCTGAAGAGGAGAGCGCGGACAATGATCTCGCTGGAGATCCGGTTTCTCGATCCCAAGTTCAAAATAGCGCTGATGCGCAGATACAACCTTTGCCGGAGGTTCAGCAACCCCGCCCGCCGTTAACTCTTGATGAGATAACAGATATACGAAGGTCAGTAATAGATTTCGAGAATACTGTAGCGCGAAGTCGTAATAGAATGATCCAACGAACCGGGATTTACCAGCCCGTTGCGCCTCGGTTGTATCAACGACCCAATGAAGAGCTCGGCCACTTGGGGTATTTTGTTGATCGTGAGTTAGAACGAAGTGCTAGGAGAGAAGTGGCAAACCAAGGTCGATTAAGTCGTGGGCTGCCGCCTCTTCCGGATATTCTACCTGGTATCGCGGAGGTGGAAGTAAAGATAGAAGAGGGGGAAGAAGAAAAGAAGCCTACCGTTCAGGAACAGGAGATCCAAGAACAGGAGATCCAAGAACAAGAGATCCAAAAACAGGAGGCTCAGGAGCCAAATGCAGATGCTCAGCAACCGTTGGCGTATGATGGTTCTGTAGACGAATTCTTTCTCTTTAGTGATTACAATCCTGCTGATGTCGAATATCACTTCCCTGGGTCGAACCCACAGTTCCCGCGCCCATAGTAGCTGCTTCATTACATTTTACAAAGTATCTGTACGTCTAATAGTGTTGTACTTGGGTTTTTCAAAGAATTTCAATGAGTGGGTCTGCCGAGACTCTTGTGGGCTGTCCAAGAACCGTTGATTGTTATCAGTCTAAGAAAAATGTTGCCGCAAACTAAACGAGCGCGAGCGAACCTGTAACACCAGCACATTTTCAAAGCTTCCCCCACGCTCGAGCTAGCACAAAACGGCCAAGACTTCAACGGGTTTTCTTCGGTCTTAATAGATATAAATGCTTGCCCCCGAAGATGTGTTAATGACTCGCAATCTGCTGCTGTTTTCGTTGGGGGTTTGAACCTTCGGCACGAGGTTGCAGCGCAGGTCGCCAAGCTAATCCCACCAAAGCTGCCAAGTACACTAATTTCGACGACCCCTCGCCCATTCACGCGCCGAGGCAGCCAAAACGCACCCGTTTCGTTCGCCATTGGCCGGCGCGATTCGGATCTTGGCTTTCTGCAAGGAATGTTGGTCGTCGAGAACGCCACTGGTCTGTCGCCGGGTGTGTTTTCGCTGCGGGTGCACTGTTGGCTTCAGGGGCTTCAGCCGCGCCGGAGATGAGCTATCAGCCTCCAGAATCATACGATTTTAAGGCCCCTTTAAATACCCGCGGTTTATCTTCCAATGCGAGGCCGTTTCGCTCTTCCGTTCTCTCAATTCGAAACGGGCAAGCCGGCCGTTGTTCACTCGTTATCTCTTACATGTGCGAATTTTTATGCGATATATATAGAGACACTCGTTAGCGACCATGCTATTTTCAGCAGTGTATTCAATTGCCTTACTGGCACTAAGTTCGACGGTCCTGGGCCAGAGCCACTGTATTGTCCCGCCGGCCAGTTGCAAATCCGTAGTTGCATCGTCTTCGAGTATCTGTTTGTCATTGATCAGTAAGTAGGAGTCGAGTCCCGATGCTGCATGTTGTTCGGAGCATCCGAGCCAATTACATAAAATATCTGCAGTCATTGACCTTGTGGTTCAATATTGATTAATATTGATTGCAGGTTCAAGCCATATAACAAGACCGACTTGTACCGTTTGCACAAAAACCGCCACCCCGATAGTCACCACGAAACAGACGACGACAATATCCACGAGCGTAACATCGACTAAAACCGTCTCGGTCTATGTTTCCGTTACTCAAACCGTCGTTAAAACGAATGTTGCCACCCATTATGTTACTGCCACTTCCAAATCGGTATCATTGAAAAAGGCCAGCACTACGATGTGAGTTTCATTCGAACGTTCACAAATAAATATCGTTATATGTGTCGGAAACAATACTAAGACTTCAATGACAGAACAAAAACTACCACCGTTACCACTAGTATCGCAACGACATCCCTAGCATGTGTGGATAAACGAGAACTTGATGAACGCGAAATTGACGAACGAGCTGCTACATTCCCACCAATCTGCTGTATGTGTATTTCCACTAGCAGTACTATCAGCCATTTACCTACGGCGACTAACATTGTACATAGCATGCTTCCTCACGAGTACTACGACAACGGGAACATACACAATCCTCCTCACATCCTTCTTACAAAATGCAACCGTCTACCATACCATACCCGTCGTCAAGACCACCAGTAAAACGCTCACCACAACCGTTAAGACAATCTCTAAAACCGTCACTGCCGCAGTCACAAACACGATCATTCACACCTCAGTCAGCATCTCGACATCCACTTCTACAATCACCTCGATCGTCACATCAAAGGTCAACAAATTATGCGCCGCAGCCGCGACTATGCAAGGATCCATCAATTACGGCAGCCCCAATGTCGTAGCCTCTCCCGCCGTTGTCGTCAATGATTTCACCGCTTGTTGTAATCTGTGCTTCTCGCAGGCCAATTGTAGCAGCTATGAATTCATCGCCACGACAAAGCAGTGTATTCTGAAGAAATCGAAGGCAGTGAGCTCGGGTGTTGTGCCTTGCAAGGCCGGATATTGTCCTCTTGGAAAGCAGCCCGTTACTACAACTCTGGCCGTGACTGGGCACGGTTATGGCACAGGGCCATGTTTCGCCAAGAAGTAAAGTGATACGTGGGTTGGCTAGGATTATAGAATATTCATTATCGATCTTTTAATACCTTGGGATGTAATTATGAGTTGTAATTTTGCACTACGGTTAATTAGAGGCTTTGGATTTAAACTAAAGAGGCAGATTATATTTTTCTATTTGAACCTCCTTTCTTCATCTTATCAAGAAAGTAATCATTCCCTACGAAGTGTGACGAAAACGGTAAGGATATCGAGCGATATGTTCTAATCGGCTCGAGTCTTTCTAGTGACTGGGAGATAGATCTCTTATCAAGTGTGTCTTGGCATGTACTCATTCCTCAACCTTAGCCACTTAAAATCTTCGGCCGATCCCCGCGATCTTAACAGTATAGACGTTATGGTGGAAGCTGTAAACCCTCATAATCTTCGGGTGGCTTCCGAGCTTTCACATGAATGCCTTCAACAGGTATCTAAGTCACTGTAAAGAATCTAATTGCATGCTATATACTTCTGCTTGTACTAGCTGTATCAGAAACAACGAAGATAAGAACCACAAGAAATTCAAGAAGGCCGAAAAGAATCGAGAAGAGAGCGGCGGAAGCCGGCATTCGAAAAAATAGCAAAAATAACTTTTGCTGCTGTTGAAGCGCAATTGAACCAGAATACCGCCATCCGGATATTTATACAAATCATGCGAAGAAAAAATGATCTAGGAAAATGATGTAAACTCTATGACCTCTACCAAACTCCAAATTCGAATACAACAAAGGAAATTCTTCACGGGAACCTAAGTTTGTTATATTAGCATTGGTCTGTTACTGTTCGCAAACTAACATTCATACGTACCGTAATGAGCTTCGCCCCACCCCAGTACAAGCTAAACCGCAAATTCAAGATCTTCAGATAGTGACTGAAGAAACTATAGAACAGATAGAGGAGGGATAGCTATGTTTCCTAGTCTGCCATAGCTTTCGTACTCGTCTTTTTGATATTGGCCGTTTTTGGGTATCGTTATTCCAAACTGGTGATAGTAATTCCTGTCCAAGAAACTGTCCGATATTCGCCTCTCTTTGCCGGCCGTTTATGCCAAGGAATATCTCGACAGGCGACGGCATGTCGTGAATATCATCGCTTAGAACAACCGACGGAGTAAAAGAGCCGAAACTTAACGAAGGCGATCGCGAACCCGGAGAGAGTTTCATCGGTGTGGACTTCAGAGAAGGCGAAGCGGGCCTTTTACTGGCTGTATAACTTGATTTAACACTGGCATATATCGTGGGATTCTCTGTGCATGTAGAACTAGCTGCGGTAGGTGGTCTAAGTGGCTGGCTGCAAGCTGAAATCGTTTCGTCGGAAGAAAGATGCGCCGCCCAGATGGTCAAGCTCAGTTCTACGACAGCCGAAGTTACTGCATCGAAGGCCACCATCTGCCAAAACGGGAGCCGAAGTGTCTGTTTATGGTGTTAACTAAGTCGCTTGAGGCTAAAAGATAACGAATACAATTTATAGGCTCAATTAATACCTCATTCTTGAACAACGCAAACAATACACCCAAAAGCAGACGGCAGATATAGGCAACCTTAAATGCCGATGTAATTGTAGTTAAAAACTTATTGAAATCAGGAATTGCGGTTGTCTTGCACTCAGTAGTAGCCTCGCAGCCCTGAGACCAGGTTTCGCCAGGACAGGGGAGACTCTGGTCGACGGTCGACATCCTGGGTGTGTCTATATACGGACTTGGCTCGTTGAACAATAGGACCAAGTATTAAATCACTGCCACTCCAAAATCTTGAGATTTCGTAAGGTATTGTGGAGAGGCAGCTCTCTAGGTACGGTGTAGCGTCGTCTGAGCAAAAATCGAACAACAGTTAGATTTAGGGGGTGGCCTGTATACGGATACTTATACTTAGAGCTCCATTTGAACGAAATGAATCAAAAGTGACATTCGAAGGTACCGCCCCCCAATCACGCCGAAAAAAAGCCCAATAGACTGGGAATACTGGACCATCTATCTCTCGAAAAATATCAGATTCCGGAGCATCGGGTCGGGTCGACAAGAGCATGTGTCTTACAAAAGTTGCGGGATCAATTATCATCTGCCCTGGCATACGCCTCCATGCCTTGCCGGCACTTTCACTCTTAGCGGGAAGGCCAACGAATAAGGACATGTATCGATCCTACATCTGATATTTATATGCATGGTAGTGTTGTTCACTGCCACCCTTGAAATTTGGTTGGCTAGCGGCTGCTCTCGAAGCTTCTTGGTGTGGATGGTGGAGACCTGCATCTCGGCTGGGATGTGATATCCAATGAGAAGAGAAGACTTACGAGGCCTGGCGGCAGCGGTCGACGTCCACCAAGTAGATTGCAACAGTGCAACTCGTCGATCGATCGTTCAATCATTCGGACGTGCCGCTCCTTTTATTTCTTAGTTCCAAAAGTAAACCGTCAACGTGGTAACCTAAAACTTGTCGGAAGGTTGCTATGATTGGTGTTCGCTGCGTTGCCTATTGTGAGATAGATTCAAAATGAGCATAGAAATTAATATAAAGAATACCAGTGTCACCTTTGTGCACCTGCACGCAGACTTGAAACATACAAAATGAAACTAAGATCATGTTTTCAACGCCTCTCAAAATGACCTCGGCTAATACTACTCCCTTGTTTTACGTCAAGGAGCATGTTCAACTGTCCGAATGACCATGAAGCTTTCAAACTCCTCATTTTGTTGCAATAACTTGAAGACCACCGACATTCTAGCCTAAATCGATCAATCGCTTAAGCTTGCGATTGCACTTTCGCGTCATCCCTTTCTATCTTATTCCCTCCTTTTTCAAAAAAAATTATAAATATCCATAGCAAAGATAGAAAAATAAATAACCAGAAAAATAAATATTTCTGGATCTGAAAAAAAACTAAATCCATTCGCTTTGTTGGCAAAGGGTCTGGGCAAAGATTATACTAATTCCTGCATCTTGGACCAGATCCCTCGCAGACACCTGTGCACCCCACCATCACCAACTCGTCGGGATGCAATGTATTTCTGCCAGCGCATCATTCGCTGCATCATCAGAATTTAGGTCGCCTCAAACATTTTGAAATACATCTACAAAGGCTGGCCGCTCCACCAAATAATTTGCCAGTTAACCGAAAGGATCTCGAGGTACCCTATCGGTTGACAGCTGGTCCGCCCAGGCGAAATGGCCACCTTCAGTTATTTTGGCCGCTACATGATAGATACATGACATCGCGCACCTGTTAGCGTCATCGGAATGCCAGCGCACCAGCGCATCCAGCAGAAACTGCAGTCCTAGTCGAACCTGAGCCTCTCTCGGGGCGCTGTAGGCCGCCACCCTGCGCTATGAGACGGCTCAAAGCCCAGCCTGTTTGCAACCACAACTCGGTGGACACGGCACAAAGCGAGACGGCATCTTGAGGGAACGGCACAGCCTCACCCACTCTGACCTCCCAAAAATCTTACCAACGTCAAGCCCTGTTAACAATATATACCGAAAGAGAAGGAATTCTTTGTACCGCATAATGCATCGCCAGTGAGCTTGTCAGTTGTACAAAAATTTAGCCTCAAAATTCTCATAAATTTTAGCAACTGAAATTCAAAAGGACGGGCTTAAAACGCGACCGCAATATTAAAATTGCCCGCGATAGACATGCACACACCTGCCAGCTGTCATCAGCTGAAAAAAAAAAAAAGAAAGAAAGAAAGAAAGAACGAAAGAACGAAAGAATTTTGGATCACTCTTCGAGCATACACTATATAATAGTACTGATGAATCCGAAAGTGTGCTGATTTTCCTCATGCAAACCGTTTTTCTTAATCTAAGCCGTTCGTCAGACACACACACACATTGAAACACCCGCAAGATGCTCGATCGTTTGTGGGGACTACATTGTTGTTGTCGTTTCGAAAACTTGACACAAAAGCTGCTGAAATACTAATACGAAAAAAACAAGTGGATCTAACTTGTAGCTTTCAAGACAGTGTAGGACTATTGTTTAAATTTTATTTTCTAGCTAATTGAATATATTTTTGGTTATCTTACGACTAGATATATATTGAGTTGTAGAATAAGGCGGAAGAGAAGACATTTTATGAGAGGTGTATGAAGGTCATTGGGATTTCCTTTACAAAATTCATTGAAACAACGGAATTGCGAATTTCCCAATTAGTTAAGATTTCGATAGAGAGGGAGAGAGAGAGAGAGAGAGAGAGAGAGAGAGAGAGAGAGAGATCGAACTTCATATCTACGACGACCCCTAGGTGGGGGCCATCTTTGCAAATTCTTTTCTGAGCTCTCGTGCGCGTGGAGTAGTCGAAGGATCGTGTATAGTTGCATACCACCACCAGCGTACGACACTCATCCCATCCACTTTAAATCGCAGAAGTGTCTCCAAGATGCTCATGTTCTCCAGAGTCACGTTAAGATTTCTGGTTATGGCCAAGTTGATAGGATGGTGCGCGTCAACCTCAAATTTTGGGTTTGCGCCGGCTTCGAAGAGCATCTGCACCACTGTAGAGCCCCGATTACAGCTACAGGCAATCTGCAAGGCTGTTTGGTTTTCGTATACTTGCCCCTGAACATAATTAGGGACGGTGGTTCGATAATCAACTAAAATCCCCTGGCATTTGAGCAAAAGCTCAACCAAAGGTTCATTCTCTAACTTGACAGCCAAATGTAAGGCGTTGTATCCGGGGGAAGTGTTGGGGCTAACAGGCTGGTTTATATCGAGACTAATGTTTCCTGTTACACCCCTCGAATTCTCTATAGCTTCGACCAATGCGAGAGAATCTGGGTGCTCTGAATATTGAATTGCGAGTTCTAACAAGCGAAGGCGCTTGTCGTCTTGAAATGAAACTGTTCCCGATAAATAACTATAAGCTCTAGCTTTAACTAGGAAGACTATCTGGGCTTACCGGCGGTGATATTCTCAGCCAAAAGAGAGAGGAATCTACTGTCTAATCGGAAAATTGTATCTGGTTTGCCATTGAACGCCTCTTCAACATATCTTAACATAGAGCCCATCCGATACTTGTGTTCCAGCGTCCTTAGACTATTATAAGGCATCAGGGATATGGCATATTTTTCAAGTAAAAGAACACCCTCTTCTCTTTTTGGCTTTTGTTTGAGTAATCTGAGCTGTGCCTTCATCTCTTCGTTTTCTCTAGATAAGATATGTATTTGGCCCTCCAAGGTTAAGATGCGCGCTTTTGCCGATGATTCTGAGTGATTCTGGGTATCCACTTTCTCTTCCTTATTACCAAAAATATTATCTATTGGTAAACTATTCGCTGGCTTCGAAGCTAGGCTATTTTCAGGCTGTGTGTCGTCCGTCCTAACTATAGGTAGCTGCAGGGCAATTTGCATCCATCTGTTTTCTTTCGAGTTTATAGATTCGGCTTCGAATTTTTTCTGATAAAACATCGCTTCCGCCTTTTTGCCATTCCTGAGCAATATCTCTGTCATGAGGCAATAAGCCGTTTGCAAATCCATCTGTTCCGTCCGTCTAAGCTTTATTAGCCTACCACACCATTTCTTTGCGTTATCAAAATCGCCTACTACGGTCAAGGCGACCGTCCAAACCCAGGTAGGCAGCGGTAACATCTTGGCATTTTCAACGTCGCTCAAAATATCTATCGCGCGATTCGGGTTGCCAGATGTGAGTTCGAATATCGCGGGAGTAGTCTGTATCGCCGCTTTAAGCTCCGGAACGGGATTTCGAATACACTCTGACAGTACCGCTGCATTTTCAACAGCAAGATCCCAATTTTCGGACATCATGGCATCCTCCCAAGCGTCGATGTGAAATTCTATTCGTTCCAGCGCCATTTCTTCGCCTAGCAAATCATAGTCCGAGTCCGAATCTGAATCTTGTGGTATTTGCGCATCGGAATTGCGTGACCCCTTTTCTGTCACCATCGCATCCTTAGAGCTCTCATCATAATAATACAATCTCTGTATCTTTAGCGAATGAGTATATTTCTCATTGCTCTCTATGAGCTTCGACTCTTCGACGTGACTTTCTTGTATGTTCTTTTCTGTAACTTTCAACCAAGAAAAGTCGTTTTCGATGCTTGAGCTCCGGCTGGTAGAAGACTCTTTTTTCTTCCCATTCTTACTCGAGTTTTCGGATGCCAGCGAGCGTACACAATTCTCTGATTGACTACCGAATCTTTCGAAAGTCTCGTTTCTGACGGGCTTTCGAGTCTGGCGGGAAACCGTTTCGGAAACATCGCTCCTGCGGCTAGAGTGATAGCGTTCGTAGTCTTGTTTGTCTATGGACTCCATGTTGGCGACATCTGCGAAGTATGATGAGTGAGCGTCTCGGTATATAATTGACTACCATGGAAAGCGTCCAACCGTTCGCTATGTCGTGGGCCGAAGCTTGCGTTGGGTTTTATTTTCCGAGAGCATACCGAGGTCGTGAGGTTTATTGCGAGACCAGTCGTGAGGTGCATTCAGATCCGATCGAACGACTCTAAGAAAAGTTATTCCCGATAGCGAGAGCCTCTAGTAGCTATTTCAGAATCTTAACCATCTATGATCAAAGGCTCATCGCGCAAGTCGCGTCGTCAAACGTTAAGGGGCGGGGCTGAGGGGTTGAGTTTCGTAGGATCAGCCAACGTGCAACACATCGAGATTCATAATCCAACAAGGCTGAAAAAAATTGCAGCTCCGCACTGATACTAGTGCATCGTCGCCGATTGTCAGTCGCTGCACTTGCTGAGATTCAACTTAGCCGGGGCAATTCATAGTGACTCATGCTACATGGAGCATCATCAGCAGTTATAACGAAAAACCTCGTTAAATCCGCAACTACAAACCCAACGAGATCCTAGTCTATTTGGACTTGATTAGGCATTCATTGTCGCTCTTTCTAGGAATTATATTGAAGATAGTGATTTTGATAGAGTGGCGAGATATTATATGCGAATTTGAGGGACTCTCACGCGTTAAAGTGGTGCGTGAGTTGAACGAGCATTGTATGCGTCACAATACTGCTAAAATGGCCAACTTGGTCCGTGTTCTTGTATATATATTACAGCTTAAGCCTGTCAGTTCTCATTTTGTTTGAATTGAGATGTTTTATTAGAACGCTATGAATCGTAATACCTGTAGGAAACGAACTGGTGAAGGTAAAAGAGCCGTGAAAATATATTGTTAACGCAAGTACCGCTCACTCACAAGATCACAGGATTCTGATCGTTCATTATTTCCCCTAAGGTTTATATTAAAATCATAACTGTAATATCGCAGAGATATGGATATTTGACAACCCAGAGCATTGAAATATTGACGACAAACAAGGCCGCTAATATAAAGAGTTATAATACTGATTTTTGAAAGGGCCTTCGCTCGTGAGGCAAGGATTCGAGCAAATGTGTTGTTACCAACTAGGTTCGGGATCAGTTGTCTCACAATTACTAGCCGGGGGCACCACAACGATCGGATCTCGAGCTTGTTACGAGATGTAAAATTCCGAACGAATAGAGAAACCGCGGGGATCTCAGAAGCTCACTACACCGATATCTCAGCTAACCCCAGCTTTTCAGGTAGAAATCCCTAAGCAGGGGCTTGCAGTGTCAGCAATTGGATGAGTAATCGCATTAGCAAATTAGGATCTGGGTGTATTTGCTCGCCGGCCCCTGGCTAGTGCTTCGCATTCTCAGCCAAGGGCGAAGCAGCACGAAATGAAGCTCAACCATATATTTGAACAACTGGAACCCCAGATTATATCTTATTCAAACGGTCGGGTCTTCTTTCTTCAGCCACCATAGCGACTAGCCCTGCCCTGGATACAAAGAAAACACGAGAAATTTCGAATCTTCCACTCGCAAAACCACTACCTCGAAGTGTTTGTACGTACCTTGTGGAGGTACGTAGCTGGGAATCATGAAGTTTTCGCTTTTCGCCATAGGAACCATTTCTTTCCTCTCAGCGGGCCTTGCGGCACCAGCACCAGATGCGGCAGCTCTAACTATGCCAATGGAAGACCAATCCCCCGTAGGTGTCCAATCCCTATTGATATATCCTTGCATAAGCCACGAGGCTGACAAGCGGATTCCAACGAATCGGACGGAGTATAACAGAATCCAGCATTGGATAAACGCTGGTCAATATACGTCGGCGTCTATAGCGTCGGCCAACCGTACGATACCCCTAAAACCCCACAGTCCGTCTAACATAATACAAATACCCGGAATTCAAATACTTTACACTCTGTGTCACACCTCTCTAGTATCAAGAGGAACTAGTTGCTTGCATGCCCTCGTTGCGAAAAGGTGCATTTTTTACAACTCTAAATAAGCTATATCTGCTGATAAGCATATTATCTGAATGATAGGGGTATACGCTTTACTTTCACCGACAGCACTCAATGTCAAAACGTCAACCTGGGAACTATCACGAGTATTGATACAGGTGGTCACTGGTGCATAGTGTACTGGGGCTCTTGGTGCTCTAACCAAGCTTCTGGGGCGTTCACGGGTACATATTCAGTCCAAGGATACTATGGAAGTCTCAACTGCTGGTCCTAAACAAGGTGGTCCAAATCTGCAGTTTTTGTTTGGCTCTTCATGTTGCGAATTAGAAATAGTATTCTATGACATGTTATAAATTTTGGAACAGATTAAAATCGCAAGTAGGGTCTTATTTGATATTTTGATATTTTCATCATTTTACTGGATACCATATCTCCAACGCGGATCGGATTTCGTGGCCAATCGTTTCTTTAGTTCGAGCTTGTCTCGTAAACGTGTTGGAGCAAGCAGACTTGGGATGTTAGCTGCGACAAGTACCCTTGCAGAAACACCTCGACATCCTACGACAGGGGATTTAGTGATATCGCGACTTCCAAATTAAATTGTACGTTCCTCGTGAAGACCCTGTGGAGCTTTGATTTGTTGAATCAACCTAGCGAAGCGATTTCATTTTGTTGGTACATAATGCATGGCTGAACATCTGACATGCGTGTGCATGTAACCAAGAGTTTTGTGTCGAGGCCAGATACTTGCTACAATTTATTGCATGTATTTTCTCAACCTACAATGTCACCGACTGATCCGAATTTTTTTCACATGCATCTGAAGCAGGATATCGGTACAAGCTTCTAGAAACGAATATTATCAGGTAAGGTGCTTTCGTTAGTACTTAGTTAACAACTTTTATAATTACACCAATACGATCCTGCAGGGGTTTGTGGCTAGAGCTCTTGTACAATTATCGTATATGTACTTGCAGTTCCGCTCTGCTATATGATATGTGTATAAACATGTTCTTAGACGGTAGTAGAACTTCAACCTGTCGTGATACTATCTAGGGTGTATAAGTGGCCAGTATTATTATACCGTATACTTCAACTTAGACACTAGTGTAAACCACACGGTGAAGCAGAAGGATTATTTTTTTTGAATTCGCACAGCGGCCCGGGTGTCAACACCGAAGCCAATCCATCAAAGGCACAATGTACAATATTTAAGTAGAGTTTGGATGCTAGCTTCCCCAGAAAATAAATTTTCTCTGCTAAATATACCTTTCTCTGACGTTTAAATTGGCTTTTACGGGGGTGTACGTAGCTGTCTCAAAAAAAAAAAAGGAACGAAACAATACAATCCTTCTGATAAGGAATATTCGTTGTCCCACAAAAGTTTGCGCCTCACTAGAACGCAAGAATCAATATGACGACATATGCTCTCGCGCTGTCCTCAAAGGCTTGGCGATAGACTATGATTGGTTAAAATATTTAATGAAGGGTGAAAGACATATATAGGCCCTAGATATAGGAACCTTTCTCGGACCGTCGCCTGTCTCAAAAAGGTGGGCCTGAGAGATTTTCTATATGGCGTTTGTTTCAACGGTGAGAGTTGCAGGTATGTAGGGAGTATTAATTCGATCGGTGGTGCCGGATTGATTGAAAAGGCAAGCTACTTATTTACTAGGCGCGCTTCTGTCGCACTTATTTTTCCTGTAGGTTTCGAGACTGGGGTCGATGGATTTGGTGGCGAAATTTAACAAATGAGCCCACGTTACGACCCACCACCTAATCGAAGTTAAAGTCCTGCACACTGCCGAAGCGGGCTGCAAGCTTTAATAAATAATTTATAAAGAAATTTGTATATGCAGTTATCAAGCCTTTGCGTCAGAAACCGAATTTTATAAACCAAAACTTAGATGTGTTTTCTCATGATAGGCGTTGAGAATTACCAAGCGCTTAAAGCTCTGAAGTGGGACCTTTTACTTAACCATTTCCCTCTTCCACAAATAAAATAAAGATATACTAGCAAAAGAGCATGTACTGGCAGGATCGCAAAGCAATCAGGCACAGCAAAGTTTCATCTTCAACAGAGTGAGGTTTATGAAGAAATTAAAGCCAGAAGCAAGTGTAGTGCCTCATCAAATGCGCGGTACAATAAAAGAGACCCTGTTTGTGAGGTTTGTAAGGAATTTGGTATTCACTTCTAAATTTTAGTTTTTTTTTTTTAACAAAAAAATGAAAAATAAAAATAAAAAACAAAGAAGGAAAGGAAAGGAAAGAAGATGTCTTTGAAAAGGTTACTATGCTATTTTTTTTTAGAGACTAACAGCGAATAATTGATCTTTTTCACGAGGCTCTGAGAAGCTTTGGTTCACTAAGGAATCCTTTTTATGACAAAAACTATTCCTGGTATCGCGACGTGCGTTTGCGGGGTTCACTTTATTCCAAGCTACCAACCGAGATCTATGGTCAAACATTACAATTGAAAGCAGGTTATCCAGTCGTGCCTCTAGTATTACCCTCCACCTAGTTTAAGGCTGCCAGCTTTGAACTTTTGCCCACGTCGGAGGTTCTTCGGGAGAGGAGGGAGGGGAGGCGTTATCATTTGTCTTCCGACTTTTGAATCCTTTAAAGCCAAAATACGCATGCCTTGGAATGGAAGTGGTTGAGTACTTCTAAACACACCTATTAGGCACCTATTATTGGTCTCGAAACCAAACCCTCTCGAAGGTACCCTGGTATCCACTATCACTTGGTCTCGTACCCACACCGATTGTATCTGTCAACGCACGCTAAAGCTCCGAGCTCCGCGAGATTTTCAAATTCACAAACTCGGATTTCCATTGGTCCTAGACATTTCTGACAAACTTGTTAAGAAGAATGAAATTAATTCCTGGTTCTCGTCCAATATGAGAACATTTCGTAGATGATTTGCGAAACAGGGCTGTAGAAGTTTAACAACTTTCTGGGAGTTATTCATAGGCTTGCGAGACAAAGTTTAGCGGCCTCCTTGGTTCACCAACGGAAATGCTTGGCTTCTCGAGTCGAATAAATCGCCTGATCTACGGACTAGATTGAAATCATCCAATGTGCGTGAAGCACGCAGCCAGACCTGCTAGCTGTCAAACACGCAACCGAACTTCGAAGTTTTGACTTGTGACGGAGGAAGTTCCGCACCAAATAGTCCAAGTGAAGGATTTTTCGCCGATTTATATCACTATAATACGCCTTGCCGGGTGAAAAAACACCCTCTCCGGGTGGTTCTTGAGGCGATATAAAAAGAAGCTTCGCCCCCGACGTTGAAAATTCCTCAACTTCGCCTCCCCAGAGTCTGCGTCCTGCCCCACACTCGCCAAAAGCACAAATGGCTAGAGAATAGTCAAATATATGTCCGGCTGGATCCAACTCATATATTTTACACGAGATTTTCAAATATATACATAGAAATATTATATATAAGGAAATACGTGTAATCAAGGAAATAAACCGGTACAGAAAATACTACACGTAATTTTCACAAAAGAGGTTTCCTTCCACCTTGGTACTGCTATTTGTGGCTTCTTGATGATTTAGATTAACGCTATTTGGAAACAATTGCTTTGTCTTTATCAGCGAAAATGTCGCAAAACGTCAAACTGGGATATCAAAAGAGCAAGGCCTTGGTCTTCGCTCTCTGCGCTACTCTCAAAGTTGGAATCGCGGTCGCAATTTTGAACGAAAAGGTATGCTATCTAAGGCCGCTTTAAGGCCTTTACAGCGAAAGTGGCCCCTCGTCTCGCTACCTCTCCACCTCCCAAGCTTCAATTTCTCATTCTTCTTCCCTACCAAACTCCCCACCCCCACACAACCCGCCCTACGCACCACACTAGCAATTTAA